>JACBWW010000001.1:23630769-23867060 GCA_020086605.1 Lanius collurio | reverse complement strand
CACATAGCACTGTACCAGCTACTAAGAAGACAAGTAACACTAACCAGGACAGTCAGTTAAAAAAGGAATTTTTAATTGTGAATAGAGTAATCTGTAGGTGGAAAGAGAGAAGAAATAATTATGTTGCACTAAGATGAATATTACCAGTCAGGTAATCAAGTAGGTGAAGTTCTCATTACAACACCAGAAAGCTAGGCCAATAATAGCTGTAAAGACAGCAAATATTCCTTTATAATTGTTTTCAAGGGGGCATATATGTTAGCTTATCTTCCAAGCAGCCCCTTATATTACTAAATAGATTTTCTCTTCAACCCCTTTTCACTGTATTTATTAAAGTGGGTTCATTTCTCCATATGTGTTACATATACTCCGTGTTTAGTAGGAGGAAAATGTAAACAATTGTTTAACATTAGTGAACCAACAATTCTAAACACAGTCCTTGTGTTTGTATTTACTAACATTCAAGCATCAATAAATAGATCTGATATTTTCCAGTTCCTTCAGGCCAAAATCCCACCAATGCCTCTCAGCATGAGTCCAATGTGTTTCCAATGTGACCAATTAATTTTGCAAATGAAAAGCATCTGTGCAGGGTGCATATCTCAGACTTGAATTCATTTCACACTTCATATATAGTACACTGTATCTCTGGAAATATTTCTGTTTAGAAAATACCAGACAGAAGTATGAGAAGCAGGAAGTTAAAGAAAAGAACAGTTTTCTGGGGAAAAAACCCCAAACCAACTGTAAACCTAAACTTAATTTTGGCACTTTATGTCTAACATTTTTTCTTTTCGACTGTTTTCTAAGTGTTTAAGAATCAGTGAAATACACATAGAGCAAAAATTTCATTCCCTGGGAGCAAGGAGACAAATCTTAAAATTAACTGAAATTACAGAATGGAATTGGGCTTTTCAAAGTCCAAGATGGTGACTGGGGGGAAGGCTAGGGGCAAGAAAAAAATCAAAACAAAACCAAAAAACTCCAAACTCAACCAAACACACAGAAACTCCAAAACCAAAACCAAACAACACGACACAAAAACCCAAAAAGAAACAAACAGTTGTCAGTAATTAGGAGGCAAATAAAAAACAGTAAGAGAGGTTTCCCAGTTCACAAGGTTTGTTCTAGGTCAGTGTAGCCATGAAGATGAAGTAAGATTTCATCATTGAAAGGTAGCTCTGTTCTGAGGAAGGGACTGATCAGGATTTTGGACTTACCTTCAAAAGAACCCTTCTGGTAATTAATGTTATGAGGAATAAAATGGTTCTGTATAACTGAAAGAAAGTGATGAAGTAAATATAGGCAATCTAAGACTTTTGCACCCCTCCAAATTGGTACACCATATATATATCTCATTAAGACCTTGTAAGACTGAGCCTAAGGGATTCCTGTTGACTAACACTCAGCCTGTTTTTTTCTGTTAGGCACCTACAGAAAACATCTTCTCCAATCACTACATTCATTACATTGTCTATTAATACTCTATTGTAGTGTCTCTCTTCTTTGGTCATTCAAGAAAAAGAAACACTTTCTCTCAACTACTCGTCTAGTCCAATTCATTTTTCCTGCCTTTAGCCAGGACAAGATACAGAAATTTCTACTTTGAAGTGAGACTTTATGAGATAAACAAGAAAAAAAGTGGTGTTTTTTTCATCTACGGAATTTTTTTGTTTGTTTTTGAGATGTAAAGAAGTTCTGTAGTTTTCCTTATATTTTGTTTTTAATATGCCTTCTGTGGCTATTGGTGTAAAAATTGTAAAAAAAAAAAAAAAAAGATTAGACTTTTTTCTTGTCTTTTTCTCTTTCAGGCATATATCGTCAATTACATCTCATTGCAATATAGGTTGCCATAGGTAGAATAAGCATTGTATAAATAAGTGTTTCTATTGATCATTTTTTTTCATTTGCTGCATAGCTATACATATTGTTAGTCAAGTAGTGAATATTTAGGTGTTTGTGACCTTTTTTCTTAAATTAATTTCTCAAGCAATCTAATCATGTTAGTTGCTCTTCTCTGATCTCCATTCAGCTTGTTCCTTTTCCCTTCCCAATCAAGTACCAAGATATTAAGAAATATATAAACTGTTCCAGACACAGTCTTAACAGACCTGATAGACAGTGACTAATACTTTCATGATTGATTACTTCATGTTTTGGCATATGATAAAAATCCTCCACTGACCTTGGATTATTTTTCCCCTGAAATATCACATTTAGAGCTGGAAGAGAAATGTCAATACTTCCAGAAATTTTTCAAAAATTAAATGTTCTGTTTTTTTAAGAACTGAGGTAAGTAGTTAAAAAAAAAAAAAAAAAAAAAAAAAAAGAACCAATAATCCCTTATATTAAAGTCAGTTAAAATATTACATTTTGACATTTTCCAAATGTTGCAATTTTATCTTACTAAATGGCAAGTCACCTATAATTAACTAACATTTCTACATAAAAAGATAATATTTTTTTATGTGTGTTGAAATTCAAAATAAGCTATTTTAATAATTCTGAATGATTTAGGACGCAATGAGATGTAGAAAAGCCCTTTTTCCATGGATATTCATAGCATAAATAATTTGACACATCTAAAAAAATCTCATTGGAAATGTTCTGACCATTTTTAATCATAATTTTTATTCGTTTTCAATTATTTCTGTTTTAACATTATCATCCATGTGTTATCTTCCTACATAATACTTATTTTAGTTTTTCTTCTAATTAAACTGTTTTTCAAATTTTTTTCTTCAAATACTTCTGTACTTTGTAGTTGCATTTGTATTCTTTCTCATGAATGCTCACTGCACTTTCAATTGCAAGTTTCATTAATATGCTCTTTACTCTTACTTTCAGGTTGTTAATGAGGATGTCTAATAGGACATGAGATGATTCTGACCCCTAGGGCGTTATATGACTTCATTTCATCTTGAAATGGTGCTCCTGATTATTTTCTGCATTGCCTCAGTCAATCTTCATCTACAGGACTTCATGCCTATTTTGATCTGAAATAAATGTCTAAAATATCTTTGGACACAATAACAAATACTAAAATTAAAAAAAAAAAAAAAAAAAAAAAAAAATCTCTCCAGCCCAAATCCCGTATGTCTAGTTTATCTCTCAATTCTTTCCACAGTTCTGTAAAAGTTAAATGGAATTACTGTAGAACAGAGTGAGCTTCTGCCACATGTCCTGTCACCCCAGGACAGCTGCTTGTTGACCATGGTTCCACTACTATTAATGCACTATGTGTAGGCAGTGCAATTCCATGAACTCTGCATGACTCAGGGAACTAAGGGTTATTGAAAAGGTATTGACTAAATTTGACATGGTCAGAAGAAAGCAACAGTGCTGCAGTGACAGACCTTCTTCCTCAGCAGTTGCTCAGCCACCCTAAATAGGTGTCTATCTCTTTGCCAGAGCCCTGTCTGCAGCCCCTCCTATGGAATAGGTTCAGAGCCAGAACATCTGGTCTGAATGTTCTGCGTGTGTTTTTGTTAGACCTTGACTAGAACTAAAGAAAGGCTGAGAGTTAGACAGACAGTATGGAAACCTAGCTTCTCTGAAAGGTGCAGCTTGGCAACTGTTCTTAGCACTATCCTAGTACAAACAGATTGGGACAAGCCCTCCTGAGAAGAAAGAGTTGCTACCTTTTTATTGCTTTTTATTTTTAAGTTGAAGGACGCAATCAGGAGGTTGTAAAGATCTTGTGTTATAAAAAGATTAATGGACATGTTTAGGAGTTAGGAAATTCATATTGAGTGGTGTCTTTTTCTAGACTAAGTCCTAAAGGTGACCTTCTCAAGGAATATGCAGCCAAGTACACTTTAGCAGAAGGATGACTTAGTCACAAGAAATTACTTAAGTCCAGAGCACTCTTGTGCCTTCTGAGGACACTGACCAGTAGCTGTATTCTTTTGTTCTCCTTCCTTCATAGAGAATAGAGAATCTTTATAAAAAGTGGTAGCTTGCTATCTGTCAGGTAAAAGTTTAATTGACTCAGCCTTGAGGAATGTTTGGAATTACCTTCAAAAAAGGACTATGAATCTCAAGCAGATGAAGGTATACAAAACAAATAAATTTGAATTCCGTAATTTACCACAGATTTAACCTTAAGGTTTTGGTTGTTTATTTGCAGAACTGGTGAAACACCTGACTTTACACAGTTCTTCAGAACCTATCTGTCAGATCCTCATCTGCTGCAAGTCAGCCATGGATAATTTGGTTCCACTTTGAATCTGTAAGCAAATTTATTTAGACCAACAAAACATCTCAAGGGCTCAAACTTTTTTTTTTTTTGATTGATGGTTCTGAACCTTCGATGGTGATTCAGAAAATTGTGAGTCAGAAAGCAAGACTGACTCACGTTAAAACAGTTCAGTGGTGTTTTCAAGCAAGTAGGGAACAAAGTATATTCTTATATATCTGATTCAAAATTTCCTTTAATTTTATTTTTTTTCCAGCTTCTACTGGTTTCATTTGTAGGAGGTGTTTTTGTGTTTTGGTTTGGTTTTGTGGCTTTGTTTTGTTATTTGTGGTTATGTTTTATTTTAGATTCAATGCATTTGGTTTACAGAGCAGGATTTTGGTAGCAGAGGCAGGGCTTGTGAAAAGACACCAGGAGCTGACCTAGTGTTGGACAAGGACAGTTCCAGCCATCTCCAAGGACCTGTCACTGATTGAAGGTGAGCCATCAGTGATGCTGGTGACATCTCACTGGTAAGAAGGTGAAAAAATGCTGGGGTTGTGAGACAGAGGAGTGAGAATATGCGAGAACAAAAGCTATGCTGAATCCAAGGTCAGTGAAAGAGGGGAATAAGCTGTTCAAAGGCCCAGAGCAAAGATTCCCTTGAAGCAGTAAATAATACTTACTTGCATATTAGAAGAACAGAGATTTCTACAGATTAATATTTTCCAACTTACGATTTTCACATGCTACCTATGCCAGTTTTATCAGCTTTTTGAAGAAAATTTTATGCAAAAGGTAGGAAAATGTGTTGATTTCCTTGGTGTGGTCAGCCTTTTTAAACATGGAAAATGCTTTATAATAAGGTTTGAAAGAATATTGAACAACAAAGGCTCTTTTCTAGAAAAAAAAAATATGCACTTGAGATTTACAGATAAAGAAATAAATCAAGGAAAAAACCAAATTCTGAACAAATATCAAGGGTCATTTCTTCCTGCAGAGAATTCTAACTATGTTAGTGTTACATAATGGTTTTCAACTCAATTGGGCTGGAAAAATAGAAAGGAAAGGCAGTGAATAATCATTAGAGTGCTCCCTGTGGAGGAATAGAATTTGAAGAGGAAAAGGACCAACACTTCTGCACCTTCTTGGTGGGAAGCTTTAAAGTATTGCCTAATTTACATTCTTTTCCAATAGTTCTTTGGTCAAAGTCTCTACCTTTGGTGAGAAAACTAATAATAAAATTTAGTAATCCCTATGAAGAACTTTTTATTAATGAAAACCAGAGATGTTTAATTACATCAAGGTAGTGGCAAAAATTTAGTGCATGTGTGGGACCTAAAAACAAAGTTCAGCAAGGTTTGTGCACATTGGCTATAGTACACCAGGGACAAACTGCACAGTGTAGGAGCAGGAACACTGAGGGAGCTTGGTGTGCAGATCTAAGAGAGACGGGAAACAAAGAATTGAGAGGCACAAAGGTGCTTACAGTGGTCCTCTGTGGAAACCATTGCAGATATGAAATAAAGGTGGAGGAATGCAGCAGTGTTGTGGTTACACTCCATCAAGAATCATACAACCAATAGGAGCTAGATCAAAAGAATGATCAGATAACAGAAAGCTTAACTTTGCTCTATTAACTCAAAAATACATATTCCTTTTCATGCACTACATATGCTAATGACTAAAGTCACTTCAACTCCACCCAAACATTAAATGACATCCACTGTAACTTTATCATTTCTCCTTTCTCAAAGAAAATAACATAAATGTAGTTTTAGTGGGCCAAATAAGACTTCATTGTAATTTCTGGGATTGGTCAATGGGCTAAACCTGTCCTTCACAGGGATGCCTACTGGCACTTTATGTGTGCTAAATGATGAGCTCAAGCTAGCTTTAATTGGTGATTAGAGCTTGTCTGTATAACACTTCAGATTCATCTTTGCAGTCAATTACTATCAACGACAATCTCAAACCTTAACTTATCACTAATGTTTTCTAACATCTGTGTGTTTGTTAAAGCGTGTTGTCCCATAAACTGCTAGTGTGAGTCCTTCAATGACACCAGCAGCAGCCAGCAGCAGAAATTATTACAAGAATGCAGATGCTGTCACTGTGTGGCCCTGAAGAGGTTAGTCAGACCACCCTCTGATACAGTGGGCTTTTCAGTGTGATGCCTAAGGATTTTTGCTTTTTACATATTTTTCATGTATTCATAGCTCTGTATACTAATTATGTAGCTTCTGGTATTTTTCCTACCCTGTCTCTTATATTTTAGAGTAATAGGCTAACCTTCTAACACATCCCTGAAATACTGTTTAGTCTTAATTCCAAGTAGAGAACCTGCAAGAAGACATAAAAAGAAGTGGGGCAAAGAAGCCCTTGGACCGGTTCCAAAGGACAGACCCAAGGGCAGCTGAATCTCCTACTGGATGTACCTGTTAGATATCCTGATTAATTAACCTTATAAAATTGTAGAAATCCGATTACCGTGTGCCCATCACCATTGGGACATGTGGAAGCTTCGAAACAAAGGTCTTTACTTTACTATTTTAACACTGTTGCAAGGATATTTTCTCTTTTGATTTTAGGCAACAAGTGGGGTCCCTATAACAGGGCTCTGACAGACCGGCAGAGCCCAAGGGTCTTGTATGTCCTGGGGCACTGATAGATTGATCAAATATAAAGCGTTCAAGGAAATCTGTCCCTGTCATACGAAAACATATCATGTCTATCACTGCCTTACAAATATAATCTCGATGGTTAAGAGGTCCAGTAAATCTCTAACAGACAAGAATTGTTTAAATACACTATCTTAATTGAGAGTTTAGCTAAATTATTGATTTTCACCTCATACAGGAACAAACTCACAAAGAAAAAATACTTTTTTGCTTGGTTAGGTTGCTGTTACTGTTTGGTGTGGTTTTGTTTGCTTGGCTGGTTAGTTTGTTTTTCCTGTGATGCCTATTCTTTTGCTATATCTTTCCAGCATAAAATCTTCAGGACACAGGCTCTTCATATATGCAGTGTTGTGTAAACTACTGTGTTACAAACCAGATGTACAAAGGAAATAAATCAGCATTGTATCATTGAAGTTCAGCTTTGGATTGCCAATTGACCAAAGGTAATTATTATGTCTAAATAACAGTCTGAATCATCTTTTTGGATGAGAAATATTAGTAGTCTTTTTGCTATTGAACCACACTGTTTATTTGAATTCCGTTGTTCCTTGAGTTAGGAATTCATGAACACCCTGAAGAAATGCATCCTTTGTGCCTAACCCTGCCTAACAGTCTGAAAGAAGCCTTTTCTTTTTGTTTCCCACAGCCTGTATCCACAGTCTTTGTCATGCTCATGACAGTCAAATTGTAGAGAAATGGAGACAAGGATTATAACGGATTTTTAAAATTATGATACCAGGGATGTATACATAGACAAACAATACTATGAAATCAAATGAGCCACAATTAATACAAAATCTGGTGTGAATGTACAAGTAAAAGTACTTAATATTAATCTCCCCACATGAGACTGCACTGTATCATTATTAACACAATGAGAAGGTTATGTTGTTTTAATTGTACTGTTACAGATTAAAGGGTAATTTTTTTCTGTTAAGTTTCATGCTGTTTTGTGGCAGCATTGAAAATCTAAGCAACCTAAAGCAACTTTATGCAAGCCATATTTGAGTCTCAGTTAAGATTCAGAACTAGTAAGTCCAGTACAAGTTAAGTGCTCAGATTCAGTATACATATACTACCAAAACGACAACACCAAAATCTTTGTTATACTCACAAATGTCTCTCAGGAACCTTTATAGAGCCTTTGTTTTCATGCTTACAAAAAAGGAGTCAATAAGTTGCTACCTTAAACTTCTGAATGGTTTGAAGGAAAGGACTAGGATTTAAGGCACTACCATATTTTCTGCCTGTTCGTTTTACCATTCTGTCTTCAAGATAGGACTAATAGTGAGATGATGCCTACCATGCCCTTCATTCCTCTTGTGGGTTCCTGTGTAAGTCACATAGTATATTAACCATCCAACCATGACAACTGGATGTACCCAAATTAATACTAAAGCATGCAGAGCATATATAGTCTGAATTAGTAAGATTGATCTGTTTAAACCTATTTAAGGGATTTAGCTACACAGCCCTAATGTAAATGGTTGTTAAATATTCTCACTACATTGAGAAAAATCGGTTGTTGCTGTTATCTTAAACATAATCTCTGATGATCAACAGATGCTACTGTATGTAGTATAAATTATCTTTTCAGAGGATATTTCTATATAGTCATCTGAAAATAGTATGATTCTGTAAGGACTTAAAGAGCACAGTTGCCCATCTCAAACACTGTTAAGGACATAGAAGGACTTTGTCATGAGTTAAACAGAATGGACAGACAGGATGGCGCTAATTTCAGGCCTGGCAGACAAAAGATCTACTTAGTACATACTGGGGAATGCATCCAGACAAAAATTCTGACTGTGGCAAACTCTGTAACGAAGCAACTGCTCATACACCTATCACCAGCCAAAGGTCACCCTAAGTTATGGGACAGATGGCACCTGTGACCACCAGCAACCACTGAAGCCCCCTTGAAGATGCCTCCACTGATACCTGGAACAGTGGTTAAGCCACCACAGAAGGAACTTGAAGTAAGATAAAAGCAGTAGTATCATCTTATCTCAGACCTTGAGTTAACAAAGCTGAGGGGGAAGAATTTATCACTGATAATGGACAAAAAACATGTAGAATTTAAGGGCCACAAAGAAAGCCAACTCAGCAATTGTGCTGAAATCATCTCTGACTGGGTAAAAGGTAATTCTGGATGGGGAGATCATGATCACCAACTCACATCCCACCAAACCAAGAATCCTACCAACTGCAAAGAAGGGAAAGACTAAGTATGTGAACTAATTAGTGATAGAAGTGAGGGAATCATTTAAGCAATAGAATAAAAGAACTGTGTAGCCAATGAACATTACTTACTTTGTTTGTTAACAAGTACATACAGTGAAAAGTTTTGAATGATCTCAGAAGCTCCAGCAACGAGAAGCCCAGGGTGAAGACCAAAGGGATGCTGCTAGATCCATGACTGGTGACTGTCTTCTGTTTGATATGTTGATCTCTCTCTCCTCAGCCCCTTCCTATTTCTTTCTATCTCTCTACCTCACAGTTTGTGTTTAAATAAAATCTCTATTATTGCCTTCAGCACATGGTCTCTTTTGCACATTAATACATGCATAATTATAATAACCTGTTAATAATAATCGTATATTAACAGGTTCAAATGTTTGTTGATGCAACAGGAGGAGATGTCTTACACATGCTCAACTGCAGTTGTGAATTTCATTTTCTATTACAGATAGAGAAAATATTCCTTTCATGCCTCTCAATGCTTTGGGGTAAGTTTGTAGAACTTTGCCATGCAATATGTCATATTCATGGGAAAGCACTTCAAATGATTCTTTAAAATTTCCATTCTCCTCATGTTCACTACTATTTTTCTGGTCATTCACATCTGTACAGCCATATAGTCCAAAAATGATGTGCTCTAAATTCTGATACAAGAGTTGCAGACTATAATTTGTCCTTTATAGTCTTGCCCTTCAGTAACTGATTAGACACATCAGAACACTGTTTTCAATATCCACCAATGTGTTCATCTGTTAGGTGTTATTGATTTGATGATTGTTTGTTTTTGTCTTTGAAAAATAAAATACTTTACCACATGTTAAGAGAATTAAAAATATCATTAGAGAAAATTACAGATTCATCAAATAAAACTAGGATAATGTTTGGCTTTATTGGTTGTGATCATATAAAAACACAGTAGATATAGTTTCATGTTTGAGAATTGGTATTAGTATTAAGATGTTTTATTAATATGAAATTCTGCTTCAACAAACATGGGAGTTCTAAATACAAGTAAGTTGTCGTTAGTTAATCACTCCCTTCCAGCTCAAGAATAAACGGACAAGAAATCCACTTAGTCTCCCAAATTAGTTTTATTATTCATAAATGAATATAAGGATCTAAACCACCTAAGCAAAACAAGCTTGATATTCTCTAAAGTCTGTGTGCTCTTCAGCTCTAGCAGGAAAACCATTCTGTTTCATGTTGGAGACATCTTTCAAATTTCTGGTGATCTTTCAACAGCTTTTTATCAGCACGTACTTATCAATTGTTGCTACAGCAAGGCGAGTTGTTTCTCTGAGTTCTTTGTGTTAAGTGCACACTTTTTTTGGTGTTCTACTTAACTAGGGGAAGAATAGGTCAATAAATACTGAAGCATAAAGGAATTAATTCAAAGAAAATATTTCTGTAGGGGGCAGTCTTAGTTAGATTTACCCCCAGCTTAGAGGATAAATCTGAACATTTCAACGTGTAAGGTAATTTTTTGTTTTAATTTCTTTAAGGTGAAATTTTTTACAGTTTCAGATGATATTTTGGAGGGGTTTCTTGGGATTTTGTTTAGTTTTGCTTTTGTTTTTTGCCTTTTTTTTTTAAGTGAATGCACCTATATTACTTATTACTTTATTAATCTACTTTCTATTGCAACTATTTGAATTTAGAATCTCTGCCTGCTTTGAAGAATTAAATATTTATTTTAAAAATAAAGCATTTGAAAGAATAGCTGGACTGAATTTATGTGTCATTTATCTATATAAGCCACTAAATTTCTGAAGGTTCTATGCTTTGTTCAGTTTTGATTTTCCAGTACTTGTGTTAGCATAAAAATTGGAACCCAATGACAGAGATACATGTGTGCTGTGGAAGGTTAAAAAAAATCAGAACAAAGGGAAACATTTCCATTTTCTGTATCTTTATTCACCATTCACACTATTTGCTTCATAGTAAGACCCCATATTCTCTCAGTTCTCTGCATTAGTGATGATACACTTTGCATGTTTAAACATCAAGGGACAGCTATCGCTCAGCCTTCAGCAGATGTGTTCCAATTTTTATCATATGAGAGGTGTTTTCTCACAACTGTAAAGTAAAAAGAAAGAATGGAATGCACTGGTCTGGAATACATCACATCTATCATTCATGGTTGCCCTAAAAACTGCTCTTCAATATAAGAAAGGTAATTCTTGATTGTTCCATTAACTCTGTCAATTGGCAAGTGATGGTAGACAGGCACAAAACAAACCATGAGGTAAATGTGGCAGCAAATTTCAAACAGTGATTAGATTTTGTAGCTAGGTTCTGTGACATTTAAGACTACACTCTCAGTTTCTAATATCTGATATTTGAAAAAAGAGGCTTATGGAACTAAACATTGCAACCTACTTAAATGAATATAAACCACACAAAATTAGATATTAAATTCCTAGAAGTAGGCAAACTAAAAATCTGTGATCTTACAGAGCTACAGATTTGGTTGAAATAAAATCTTTGTTGAATGTAAAGAATTGGTTTTAGATTACTTTGAATAATTTTTGCAGCTTCTGTACAGACACAGCTTCCACATGAAGAACCATGTAATCAAGGAGGTGTTTCTTACCATAAAAAGCTACCTCCTTTGTTTAAGTTATGAGAAAGAATATGTTAGCCCAGATATAATCTTTATTTTTCAATCTTAGCAGCAAAATTCACTAAATCCTTTTAGTGAACCACATCACTTATTCCACCCACAGAAATTTTGCTCACAGTTATCATTGTGAATTACTTTCCTACCTACTAGTGTTGAATACTGACAACTGTTGTATAAAATGAGAGTCTGAGAGTATGAAAGGTATGTGGTCTGTCAGCTTTCCTTCTCTCTGTACATTAGACAAAAGGAAGAAATTGTACAGGGTCATAATACACAACCATAATACAAGGTCTTAGTCTTAAGAGTGTTAATAAGAATGAGGAGAGAAGTTATGATGATGAGTACACTGACTCTTGAACTAGGAGACATTACAAGAGAGAGAAAAATAGGCATTTGTAGCACTTGACTTATCTATTTAAAGAATTTTATGAGATAAACCTTAAAAGTCTCTCCACTGACTATGAAAGGAGTCAAGGGTATCTAATTCAACTATTCTTTTCTGCAATGTAGGCATCTGTATTTCATGACTTGCTCCCTAGCCCTAGGGCTCACTTTTGCATCAATGCATGCCTTCCATTGCATCTGAAATAAATGAGATTTATGTTTTGAATAAATGAAATTTTCAAAATTCAACATTCTTCTAAGGAAAAGAAATCTCAAAATGTTCTATGCCATTCATATCTCTTTGCCTCAGCTCCCCACCTTTTAAACAGGAATAATACACTCTCACTTCACAGGAGTTCTGTGAAAGCAAATTAATTACTATTTGTGAAGCATTAGATGCTATAATGATAATTTCCATCAAATAAAACATGAAGAGATTAATAATTCTGTCTCCCTAGTGGCACTTGAATAGTGGCCTAAGGCTGCACAGTGAATTATAACAAGCAAACAAAATATTGAACAGCTAGCTATTTACTGAATACTATTAATCATGTGTGCTGAGTGATGCAGGAGTCTCATGGACAGAACAGTACACTAGCATCTAATTAAAAACTGTATTATACTTCTTATTCACAGGAAGACAAGATTCCACAGCTTACTTCATTCTAACCCATTCTAACATTGGAGTGCTCTGCTTTGCAAATATAATATGCAAGTGTCATTAAAGTTGAAAATGAAAGGCACTTTCATAATTTATTAAAGATTTTAGTATTGTTTTCATGGACCTGCAAATGAATTTATATCTATCTATTCAGAAATATATTTGAAGCACAGTAAAAACTAAGGTTAAGTACTATATATGGTTGAATTACCTTGTAATTTTAAAAGTAAATAAACTTAGGAACAATTTGCATAGATTAACTTGCAAATTCAGAGACACAGTCTACACAGAAAAACCCTGAAAATTCTTGGCATACTTATCTATTTGATAAATATTATAAACAATAGGTGAAGCATGTGGTCTTATATGTCTAATTTGAGGAAAAATAAAAAGAAAATCAAACCAGAGTTTACTAAACTGCTGGTTTAGTAGATCTTGGGATACAAAACGTATCTACCAGAAAATAATTCTGAAAAACATATCACTCCACTCTTGACCTACTAACAAACTGATTCTCTTTTTTAAATTATACAAGATCCCTGTGCTTTACTACAGTATGCACCCCTTTCTGGTATATCTGAGGCATATATTTTCTTCAAACCAACAGTTGTCATATATGGACAATAATTTCATCATTATTGGTACTTACTATTATCAGAAATTATTTGTCAAAATTAATCTCCCTCATTTTATCTTTTGCATTTGATTTGCCTTGCATAAATACAAATAGTGCAATAATAAAATAGGATTTTATTTCCTTTTACATTTTAAGAAACCACTTTACCTCTGATTAGATCAATCCATACTCAGAATACATTGTTGTGTTTTCATAAAGGAAAGCTGCTTAATCACTCAGAATGAAGTTTCCATATTTTTTCTGTCTTCCATGTAGCTGTTGCCAAGTGTTGCTAAAGGCAGCATTGAAATTAAATTACACTAGACATAGTGTTTTATATCTATTATTACATTTAGTTTAAGAAATGTAAATGTATGTCAGATGTGTGGCACACTGTGGTCTTTTATATTTGATGAATATTCATATCAGATAAAAGGTTCAATATTTGCCAATTTTTCAAAACATTTCCAATATCAAAATGCAAATGCTTCTTTCAGTGAATCTACTAAACTTGCAATTAACCTTTCTCTCATTTTTATTTTAAAGCAAATTCAAATTAAAACTCAATATCAAAACATGAGTCAATGTCAGTCCATGAAAACAATAGGGTCTGGCGGTGGATTATCTTGTCCACTGCTTAGTTTTGTGGCGAGCTTGCCTCTTTATGTCTTGGAATAGCTTTAGACCATTCACAAACAGCCTAAATATCCCTCGACTGTGCAGCCCCACTTAAGCCAGTGTTTGTTGACAGCTACCACCAGAAGCAGAAATTGAGAAGAGAAATAGAGCTCAAACCTCTTATGGTGTTAAGTCATTTATTCCCTCTGTCCTGGAGGGGGACAGAGCACCCAACCTGGGCAGAGTCAGCGAGGTGAGAGGGTGGGGCTTTCCATCCTGCTGGTTTTATCACAGATAGGAGGAAAGGTGATACCAGGGGCGAAGCTGGGATAAACAACCAACCAGATCAGAGCCCGGGCGGCTGGAACATGAGACAGACCCGACTCAGTCACATGGCAGGGACCTGGCCAGGGAGGGCCCGGGGGGATCCACCGCAACTATAGGGTTGCTAATGTCTTCGACAATCTTCATCTTCCTCAAAACCTGAGCAAAGGAAGTTGAAGCAGAATGAGCAGAAGGCATCAGTCTCTTGAAGGGCTTCTTATTTCTGCATGTTATATAATCTAATGGCATTCATCACAATATTTCATCTGTAATTTCCATGTTTTGCTATTTGTCACCTTTATAATATATACTTTTCCCAAACTATAGCTCTGACTTAGTACAGAAAGTATTGCATTATAGACAAAATATTTTTAGTGTTTTTAGCAATTTGAATGAATCTATCAGTTTTGAAAGAGCTTCAAAAAAAAAAAAAAAAAAAAACACACATAAAAGAGTAAGAATCAGTGGCTAACAAAATTTTAATAATTTGAATAGTACTTTTAAAAGTGATTTGTTATTAATAAATTATAGGCAAAAAAACCCAATCCACTATACTTAATAATAAATAGTACCCAGTCTAAGTTCAAAATGTCTATGAGAAGTTTAACTTATTTCATATCTACCATAGAAAATTAAAAAAAACTCAGGCAGCAAAAGTCACACTTGATTTGCAGCTGAATGCACTGCCCAGTGTTTTTGAGTTGCAGTTCTTGTTTCAGTTCCTATGAATCTTGCATTTACATAATGGCTCAGCTTAGACAGCAAAAAGATATGATGATTTTCCTTTAAAAGAAGAAATGTTCATTCAGATGCCTAAATTTTAAGAATTACTGAAGCTCAAGTTTCCACTTTTCCTTGGGAATTCATTTGCCATCTACCTCTTATACAGAAATACATTCTGCAACTTTTTCATTTAATGCTTAATTAGAAACCAAAGATGCAATGCAGGGCCAGGAGTTGCACTCAGGTGATCCTTGTGGGTCCCTTCCAACTCAGCATATCTTGTGATTCCGTGAAATTTGGGTGGAAGTAAGATTTGTGGGAGCACTGTCCCTTCCACTTAGTATTTTGCCTAAAGTAAGTCCCATGCTTAGGCACCTCTGTCTTTTCAGCTGAGAATAAAATTACAAATTATATCCTTGCAGAGACAGGCACAACTAAGTGCTGAGTATCACAATGCTCATGTATATTTTTGGACATTTACCATCACATTTTGCATCAAAGGACAGTCAGAGGAACAAATAATGTACTTCCTAAAGCAGTAAACATACAGATATATCCCAGGAACAACTTCCCTTTTTCTAGGAAGATAATTCCTATTTCCATTATTGCACAAAAATTACTTTCACCTCCTATGGGAATCAGCTGAAGCTTTCCAATTACTTTAGTGGCAGTGAACAAGGCTGTATGGATCAGATAGCATTAAATAAAAAAAAAGAAGATCTTTTCATTTCTCATGGCTGTAAGCATATCAGATTTTTTTTTTTTTTAAGGGAAATATGTTCATACTTTGGCTTAAGTTTTTCCCTTATTATTTAGGGTGCCATTTTCAAAACAGAACACTTTTTGCATTCTCAAAACTATCTCTGGGATGTGAACAGACACAATAAGTATTTACAGACACAGACACTTTCAGACCTCTGCTGAGGTTTTTTTTCTAGGACTTAAATGTAAAACATTGGCATTGAAGGTAAAATCTGCCCCTGTTGTGTCTGAGAATACTATTTAAATAAGTACAGGCCAGAGGAGATTGGCATTTTTAAGGTGTATTTGAAGTGGAGTAATTCTTCTTTGTCTTTTTTCCTGCAGGATAAATATGGAGCCTCTCAGAGCTGTCACATGACCTGGATGAAAACTGTATAAAAGGTGCAAAATTGTATCACTGGTACAACTGTTGCAAATATATCAATTACAGAAGAGTCAAAACTGGCAGTAGATGAGCACTGTGTCATTTCACATTGTTGGCAGAGAGATGACTTTTAGCACTCTAGGTAAATTGTGTCATTGCACGTGTCATCAAGAGTCATAACAATGTCATATATTTAACTGACAAACCTCCAACTCCTTACTGAGCATTTAAGGAGGGTGAATGCAACTATATAAGCTGGCAAAGCAGCTGTCATCTGACAAACTGAATTTTCTACCTGAAAAAGACATATGAAATGTATCAAAATGACTGTTTCTTGCAGATAGCTTCTAGTTCTCTGAGGCAGGTATAAAATGTGACCATATTATGCTGCAGCCTTCCTTCTTTTTATGTCTCTGCTCCTCAAAGAAGGGGTCATCTGTCTTTCCCAGAGGGTATACCAACCTGTATTTTTCTTGCCTCAACTGGAATTTAAATGCACGAGCAACTGGTCAACATGAACTTGCAGAGCCTGACTCTGTGTCAATTATACTCAAGTATTTTTTTCTATGTGTGGTGCAAGATCTCCTGGGTAACAATAATGATGTAGGTATTCAGGCAAATATTGTGTATCAGACATGTCTATCTCATCTGCCTGGCTGTTCCTTACTCAACTTCAGCAAATGAATGTAATGGCTTTGAGACTATGCTATCTGTGTATTTTAAATAAGAAAATATTTAAAATAAGAAAATAAGAAAGATTTTCAAAGCAAGATGAAAATGGCATGGATGTCTAAACTTGAAGTAACTGATCATTATTGAATAATTTTCTACAATATGTGAAATACCTTCTAATACAGGCTAATCACTTCTACCTTAAGATACACACTGGGAGACAGAAAAGCTCTCATAAAGAAGCCTGAAATAGACAAATACAGACAAAAAGGGTTTTTTTCTGCATACCACAGTACTATGATAAATAGTTTTCTAAAAAACAACCAATATTATGCATTAATTTCTACATATAGGTGTATTTCTATGTATATCTTTGTATTTAATTTTCTAACAGTGAATCCAAAGAATAGACTGAAATGTGCTTTACCCCGTTTACGTCAACATTTCAGTCAACTTGAAACATAATTCTAATTTTTTGCTTATAAAATGAGAAATATTATTCTATAAAGCACAATAACAAGCAAGTATTCTAGTTATGTATTAATTCTTACTGCTGGAAATTTCAAGGAATAGTATTTTTAATTCGTATGTAAGCAAAATGAAATTTAAGCCCACAACAATGAAATTATAAACTATTCTGCATACTAACTTGCTTTAGTTACTTGTGGTATGTGCATAGGACATCAAAAAAAAAAAAGAAGTGTGCTGCAATACCACTCCAGTAAAAACTGCTAAGATTCATGGTAATATTCAGATTACTTAGGAAGCTTGTTTTTAAATTATACACTGAGCAAAGCATAAAAAGACTGTACAGAAACTTGATTGTTAGGTAAACATGGAAAATGACATTTGTATAACAAACCACTGGCAAAGCATGTTGCTTGACATCACTTGTCATTGTTTCTAAAAGAACTTATTTTAAGAGTGTAGGAAGAATTAAATTTTCTCTTAATGGTAAAAAGAAACGCAAAACCCATCTGACTGAATTTTGGACCATAAATTCAGATACCCAAAATGAGGCAGCAAGCTACTATGGATCCAAGAAAATTAAAGTTCTTCAGCTGAAAAAAAAAAAAAAAAAAAGGATTGCAAGGATTTTATAGTATCAGCTGAAACAGGTGGGTTACATATAGGTATGAAAGATGCTTTCTATTTTAGGACATCATTTAAGTTCAGACTGAGATTAGACTGCAAACAAATGACAGCAAGAGCCCACACTTGTAGTTTACATAGTGGAAGCTTGTAAGGCCCCACTTGGTAAAGTCCCTTAAAGAGGCTTAAGGTTTGGTTTTTTATGTACCGTGAACACAAGAGAAACTGGCAAAATACTCTCAAAAGGTCAAAACAACAAAAACTTTACTGGCAAACTTCAGAAAATCAGGGAACTTTGGAAAAAATTTAAGGCAACATTCAATCAACATAAAGCATTTCACAAAACATTAACTTAGCAAATTCTAAGGCCATTCAACTTAGCAAACTCCAACTCATACAATTTAAGTTAATCAAACTTCAAGAAGGAGTTAGAAGAAGAGAAGAAAGAGCTAAGAGATATAAAAAAGCACAAAGATAGCTACGACTCCTGTTTCCAATGGTGTTTTAGCTGATTTAAATCCAAGGGAAAGTAGGTTAAAGATGTGCTCACATGATGCTTTGGCTTGAGTATACTTTGGCTTTCCTAGGCCCTTCCCCCAGGTGAGACTTCTGGTCGCTCAGGACCTGGATTAGGGGCTTCAGGGTCGTATTGCCTCCCATATGCCAGGGTTTGGCCCCACTGCAGGACTGGGATACGGGCCCCGGGGGTGTGGGGTGTGTGGAGCAGGGCATCTCCTCTCAGGGGGAGACCTGATCTGCCCCTTTCCCCACATAAGTACCTGAAATTTTTCAAGCCAGCAGTCCTTCCAGTTTCTCACAAAGCCTGAGACTATTACAATGCAGGTTGTCAAGCACAGGTCTTTGCAAACACACTTTCACACACCATAGTTTATTCTGTTTAGGACTATGACTGATAGCTTTCATGAACAAATAATCATTGATTAGCTCTAGGTGGCCACATCGGATTTTAGAATTAAAAGTATATTGAAGAATATTTCATATATATGTCCCATACTCCTTGGAAATAAAATCCAGTTTCTAGAGCTCATGACCTTACATTTTTTCTATTGAACCATGTGTAATTAAAACTTGAAAGTTTAAGTTTCCGCATTTTCTCCAGCTGATTACATTCTCTGATTTAACTTCTCGTTTTTGCCGCTTAGGAAGAGAAGAAGAGCACTTTCACATCAACTTAAGTACTGCTTAGGAGAGAAAATATTTTTAGTTCTGGAAACAAAACATATTCTTTTAATGGAAGAAGCATATATCTTTAAAGCCATAAACTGTCACTCACAGATGGAAGAAATACTGGTTTCACATAACCAAAATCACTTACATAGAAGTGAAAAGTGAGCCTTCTAGCAGACTGGCAGATTGCCTTTAAACAAAAGAGAATTAAGCAGAGATGTATTCTTTGCATGTTTTATTTAGCTTGTTTTTTGAAAAATTTCATAAGTGACTATAAAAAGTCGGCGATACACATTTGAACACATATTTTCATTTCAAAATGACATTTTTAAATTTGTTTTTCATAATAAGGAATTTGTGTTTGTTGTGTTTATACCACTTCCCTGCATTTCTTCAATCCTTTCATAGAAAGTACAATGAAAACAGAATCGGACTGGACACCTTCGTACCTGAATACACTGAGTGTGTACCATTTCAAGACAGACATATGCAGTAGTACCACTGTAATATATTCTAGTGCAAATATTGTGTGATGGGTATGAAATTGTATTTGAGAGCATATAAGGATATGGAAGTAAAATAACGCACTTGTTATTTTGATTAACCTTCACTGTTTAAAGATTAGAGAAGACAAATCTATTGTATGTTCTCTTTTAGTCTGATGCACAAGAATTTGTCACTGATTCTGAACCTGATCCAACTCTGTATAAACTGAGTATCTAGATAACCATTGATATCAAAAGAGGTTTGTCTTGGTTTGAAAAGACAGATGTCTGCTAAGGAAGACAGGACCCTCCCTTGAAATGAAGGAAGCAACCCTCTTCTCTCTGAATTATTATAATTTTGAAATTAAGGGGCTTTCAGGCAAAGATATAAAGAATAGGAATAACAGTTCTTTACTAAAATACAGATATATAAACATGCCAACAAACAACAATAACTACAGTGGTGACAGCAAACAGAAGCACAAACCCAGTGCAGCCTCTCTCGGCTGTCGGGCCCTTTCCCCTTTGGTGCAGTTCCAGTCACAGCCGGCAGGGGCGCTGGCGGCTCCCGGTGAGCAGGGCAGTGCGATGGTTCCCCCGCGGCTGCAGGGGGCGCTCCGGAGCGAGCTCGGGGAGCACGCAGTGATGGCGGCCTGAGGTCCGGGAAGGGATGGAAGAAAGGCTTCACAAACCTCCCTGGGCAGCTGATCCTGGGGTCTGTCCGGGCTCTCCTGCCCAGGCAGGCTGGAGCAGCAGTAGGAGCACAAATTCCGGGTGGCAGGCGAGATGTATCGAGCTGCGGAGCTGTGGTAGGAATCCCCGGAGGTGTCGGCAGGCGGGACGGGCAGGGCTGCAGAGCAGCGAGGGCTGAGGCAGCAGAATCTGCAGCTCAGCTCCCAGCGAGGCAGGGAAGGACAGGTTTGGGATCCCGGGGTTTCTCCAGCAGGGAGGAAAAACAGCAGGAAGCCTGCAGTGCTGACGAGAGTGGTCTCTCCCCATCTCCACACCGAGTCCCAGGGCACACCCAGGTGAGGACAGTAGCTCAAAGTCAGCTCCTTGTCTCCGTGGCCAGTTCTTTTGCTTCTCCCAAGTACTCAGCAATTTGTTGCCTCGGTAACAAATATGGGAGAAAATTCCTCAAGAGAAAAAAAAAAGCAAACTCCCAAAACCCCAACAAGGTTGAATTGACGCAGTATTTGCAATGTAAAACTGTGGATATAATGATTCCAAGTTTCTAAATAGGAATATTTACTGTTTAAATCTGTGAAGCACAATGATTTTTGTCAAAGTTTTGTATTAATCTAATTAGAAATTTATTAGATGATATAGTTACTAAGCATATATAGGGAGGATGAAAATAAAATAGTAAGCAAAATTAACTAGAGGTATGTGTGATGATTTTAAGCCGATTAATTTTACAGTTTTATTCAGCATCAAGACAATACCTGTCAGAGAATGTCAGGCAAGCTACACAAAAATAGCTCATCTAAAAAATTTGCACCTTAGAAATATTGGAGATCCTTCTATTTATCAAGACTATTGGAATAAGCCCTACAAGCAATAGAATTTTGAGCTATGTTGTTGCCTTTTCCATAAATTCTGATCTTTATTTTTGCATGGTGTGTCTCACAGCCTTGGGTAGTGTCATGGTTTGACACAGAATTGGTTTTTTGCAAAAAGGTCCTTCTAGTTCTGATCAGAACCAATCATCTGGCTTGATCATTGGCAAGTTTTAAGCCACTTAGGAGTTTGACACGCCTCTGTGAATCACATTTTAAGATAGACGGAGCCCGGGAAAGCTCTCTGGACTTCTGGCCTTCAAACAACCAACTTGGGCCTCCAGGCCCTGCTCAGCCTGCCCCGACCCAGGACGCAGCCGCCCCTCCTTGGCCCTGTTCCATCTGGGCCCCCCAGCCCTGCCCCATGCAGGTAGAGCTGGGCTGGCAGCGGCCCCCCCTTCACCGCCACGGCAGAGCTCAGCTCCAACTCCCCCAGCAGAGATCATGGGACCGAGAGAGATAAGAGAAGTTCCAGCCATGGCTGGGTGAGATAAACCTTGTTAGTGCTGTTAAGGTTTCTTCAGAACAGATGGGCCTGAAAATGCTGATCCTCTCCCAGAGAGAAAGGTGAAAGAACATGAAGAGACACCCTAAGGTGTAAGTCAGTAAAGACAGAAGGGTTGAAACCCTGAGAGAAAAGAAAGAGGAGATGCTTCAAACCTGGAAGCTGAAATTCTGTTGCAGGAACCCTTTGGGGATGAACTGGACTATTGGAGTCCCTTCTGTAATTTCATAGAGCATCGGAGGGGGTAGAGCAATTGGGAGCTAAGGTGCCTCTGCATTTTTCTCTTTATTCTTTTGGCTCCAGAGTGTTTGGACTCAGTTTACCTTCACCTGGAGGGGTGTGCAGTACACCTGAAGTTGATTTTGCCTAGTGAGTGGGGGGCATGGTCCCACCGTCTAATATAAACTGACATTGGAATTTTTGGCTGCCTAGTGAGTGGGGGGCATGGTCCCACCCTTTGATGTGGACTGATCCACTGATTGAACCGACCGTACAAAGGAACCAGGAGGGGTGAATGCGAAGATGACCCCAGTTCCTAGAGATGAAGATTGCTCCTAGAGATGAGTAAAGAAGACCTTGCTCCTGAATGGCTCAGCCTTAAATTGACACCCCGTGTTAGCTCAAATTGAAACCCTGAAAAAGCTGCTGTGGGGAAAGCGGTGATTCGAGGTTAGGGAAACCTCCTGGGTAGCTGTTTTGCTGTGATATTGAACCCATAAGAGAGTTGTCTCTAGTGGGAATGTCTGCATAGGGCCAGCAAGAAAGATTCAGAGACTCCTATGTCTTTATGTGAACTGAAAAGATTATAAAGGTGGCAAACTGACTAAAATCTCAAGGGTTATTTCTACATTATCAGTGTGAAAAAGAAAAGTGGGGGGAGAAGAAGTGTTCTGAAGGTTTAGTCTGATTCTAACTTTTGTTTCCTTCTGTTAGGTCTGTTAGTAAACTTCTTAGAGTCTTGTAAGTTTATGCCTGCTTTGCTTTCTCCTAATTCTTATCTCACAGGGGTAATATGAGTGGATGGATAATTTGAACTAAACCACTACATGTAGTTAATGGAGTTTTATTCATTAGAAATAATTTAGTCCCAAAATCCTCAGCCTGATTTATAAAGAAACTTCAGAAAATACTAATCTAACATGTTTTCCTGATTTTTTTTCCTCAAATATCTTTCTCTAATTTCTGTACAGGTCACTAGTAAAATATTGACTCTAACCATGAAAATTAATCTGAAGAAAAAAACCTGCAAATATTGCCCATTTTTATTTTGCTAGTAAACTTTGTGAGTTGTAAAAGAGTTACTAGATAATTTATTGTGGAGTGACAGAAACTAGAAGAGGCAATAAGCAGAAAGAGTTATTCATTTGTAAGTTTATGATAAAGGAACTACAATTCAATTGCTCTTCTGTTCTGAGTTGATACTGATTTACTGACAATGCGTTATTAGTACTGAATGCTGATATATGGAGATCAGTCATCTGAAAAATAATGTATCTTTGTGATCAATGGGAATGTCATTAATTATAGTAAACAGAGGATACATTATGCTTAGTAGTGGTCCATTCAAGATGGTAAATGTGTTGGTACTCAGCTGTATCTCACCATTAGAAGGTAGATCAGTTTAGAAGAAAATACGTTCATCATTCCATTTTAACACTCTCATCACTAAAGTAATTTAAAGTGACCAAAATCTATATCATACTTCCTAGATAAATTGTAACAAATATTAGAACATCTAATTTTTTTTAGGGAATGTATGTCTATATTCAAGCACAAGTAAATAAATTTTAAATGCATATGAACATTGACAGTAATACATGGTAATACCTATTTTTGAGTCGACAATTTATTTCTCAGAGTCTGTTATTTCTTAAAATAATTAAACATGGTATGATGGAGCAGCTAACAAAAAGCAACACTTGTCAAAGCTTAATAGCCACGAGTCCAGTAACACAAAGGATGGCTGACCACATGCTCTTCCCTTCTGTACCCTTGCACATTCCATAAACATTATGAGGTTGTTCATTCAAACAGTCTATCCAAACTAAAACATAATCAAAATTTCGTAAAGCTATCATTGTCTGTCTTGGGAATTTATAGAAATGTGTTCTCTGCCAGTATTCAACAGTGTAGTGCTTACTTCCTCAAACCCAAATCCACAGAGCTTCTGAAATTAATCAGACTGAAAGCCAAATGAATCCCTTGGTTTGATTCTTTCCATGTTGAAGATCCTTGATTTGATTCATGTCAGATTTTCAGTTAATGGTTTGAAGGAATAAAAGAGGGAGATGTGCCAGACGATGGCTATCATTCATTGCTCTGACAAATTTAATTCCTGGAATAAATGAATAGCTTTTACATTGAACCTTGAAGAACTGTATTTTGACTTTGTATTGCCCTCCTGATGTTTAACAATGAAATATTTCTATCTTTCTTAGAAGGTTCATAATTTAAAATAAAAATAGAATGACCAATATTGCAACGTATCCCTTGCAATTTTTTTCTTTTCTTCTTTTGGTATCTTCTCTTAGTTCCATAAGGGCTGCTCTGGAAGTGTTTTATTTTGCATTTGTTAATCAAGCACTGGAATGCAACACAAGTATCATAAACAAAAAAATAATTACTGAGTACATTTTATCCCTTTCAGAAGTACTTTTGTTATGTAAAACACTCAATTACATTTGCACTTTTTACAGAATGCTCAGCTGTTGTGTAGCAAATTCTTTGGTTGTTTAGTGATATAATTTCCTAACAGCTAATAAAGGAACATTCAACAACTGAACCACGCACTCAATTTAGATAGGAGCATCCCAATTATTTGCACTTTTTTGGCAGGTAGGCAGCTGTGTAGGCTGGTTGTTGCCTTCTGGCTTTCATAATATTTGTTTAAAACCTTTGTTATTCTCTCCCTTTCCTGGTAGTTCATTGTCTTTTTCTCTCCACTCATGCATGATGAGCACCACTGAGGAACACAAAGCCTGTTAAAATCCAGGCTTAAAAGAAAAAAAAATCCTCTTGTTAGTTTGCTTTACATGCCTGTTTGTTACTCTTTACTGATTTCCATTCAAACACTCTAGCTTTTCTAAATGTCATATCCAAGTTGGCGAAACAGGCTACTCTTGCAGCTCTTGTTTTTTCAATTTCTGTCTTTTCTTGCTAATGAGGGGCCTGACACTCCTGATTCCATGTATGTGACAAATGTTACTGATTTTCTTATCCAAGTTTGCCTTTGTAATTCTTTACTTAAACCATGGACACCAAGTGTTTGATTGTCTTGGCTTTTCACCAGTTCCAGCATCAAGATACATTCCTTTTCAGTTTGATGATGGAGAAATATGTACAACTTGGATTTCCATTCACTTTCATTTTCAGTTTTATCACACATATCATTGCTTCATATTAGTTTTCTCATTATTCTAGAAACATTTTAAACACTTAATGAGATGGGCAAGACTTGTATTCCTTGAAAAAGCTGTCTGCCAAATATAGTACTTACAAGGAAAAAGATACAGAGTTGGCACAGAACAAAGAAATCTGAAAAAAAAAAAAAGCCTTGTTTCCACAAAGAGCCTACCTTAATACATTGTGTAAGATAGCATCATGCTCAAAATCACTTATCCAAAAATTTAAGAAAGATCTACATCCATTCTACTTGTATTTAGACACCTTAGCGAGAGTCTGAAATTCACATATAGCTTTCCTTGTGTAGTGGAGAGAGACATTTCTAGAAAGCTTTCTACAGCTAAATTTTTTTTGGTTTTGTTTTTCAAAATACATCTTCACATTTAGGAATTAAATATTGACTATTTTGGTACACTATAAGATGCAGATTCAAGAGTTTTATACGTATTTTATTCTCTTCATGTTCTTGCTTGGTATTTTAACATAATGTCTAAACCACTAATGATAATATGAGTAGTTCATATATATATATATTTTTTTTAATGAAATTATACTGAGATGAGAAACTAATTTACACTATAAATGAGAAATAATCTCTTACACATGACAAAGCAATCATAACATGATTGTTAAGTCATGCATTCAAAAGAGACCTGGAAGGAGACACTTATTTCTGCTTTCTGAATATTCTCAACTCTTTTGTTAAGAAGGAAGAGTGAATGAATAAAAGAGAATTCAACGTTGAATAATCCAGTGTTAGAATTTAAGATATATGGGAGAGCTTAACTCTTGCTAGGACTTGATTCAGTTGCAACAAATGCCATACAACAGGTGAATACTTGCTATAAACTGAGGTTGGGTGAATTTACTTTGGATTTGTTCTTGTTTAGCTGAGAAAATCCAACAATACAGTGTAACAGGATTTGTCTTCTACACAGAATAAATGCCACAAGTGTTTTGAATTTTTATCTTAGATATTTTTCATATAATAATACATTTTTAAGGCATCAATTTCATAAATACTTTTTATTTTATATTGAATCATATATTGGAATTAATCTTCAGATGAGAAAGAAAATAGAGGTCTTAACTGACCTCTGACTGACTTTTGTGGAAATATTTCAGTCTTGCAAAAGGTATATGAACGTTGATATTTTTAGTAACAGCAGTGCAGCCTTATGTTATCTGAACACAGTCTTTTCATCAGTATGTACCATTACTCAAAATAGTATAGTGTGCTAGGCTTAGGTTGGTAGAGTTAATTTTTTCCCTGTGGCTGGCATGGAGCTGTGTTTTGGATTTGTCCTGAACACAAAACTGATAATATAGAGATGTTTTTCTTATTGCTGGGCAGAGCTTACACAGAGCTAAGGCCTTCTCTGCTTTTTGTGTGGCCACGCTGGTGAGGAAGTTGAGGCTGCATGGGAGGTTGGGAGGGGACACAGGCAGGACTGGTGACTCAAACTGACCAAAGGGATATTCCAGATGATATGTCCCCATGCTCTGTATATAAAGGGGGTGTTAGAAGGAGAAAGAGGGGATGTTTGAAGTGATGGTGTTTGTCTTCCCAAGTCACCATTACACTTGATGGGGTCCTTGAGAGGGCTGAACACTTGCCCATGGGAAGCACTGAATTAATTCCTGGGTTTGCTTTGCTTGTGTGCACAGCTTTTGCTTTCCCTAGTAAACTGTCTTTGTCTCAACCCACAAGTTTTCCAGGTTTTACCCTTCCAATTCTCTCCCCAGTCCTGCTGGTGTGGGAGTCAACAGCTGTGTGGAGCTAAGCTGCTTGCTAGGGTTAAACCATGACATATGCAATCAGTAACAAGAAAACATAAAAAAATGTACCAAGTACTGTCATCTTCAAATATTGCTGTATATATTTCAGTGATATGGATAATATTCACTGAATCTGAATTATGGACATATTTCAGCAACATATGTAAAGCCTAGTGCAATATGATTTTTTTTTTTTTTTAAATTAATTTACCCATGGTCTTTATATTATTAAAAATGGGAGTTGAACATTAATCTTGATTGAAAAGGGTGCATTTCTGTGGAGGTACCTTTGCTCTGAAGTCCCAGCGGGAGAGAACCTGCAGTGTATGGGTCTGTCCCTGTCCCTGCTCCCCTGTCACGTGTGCCCCATACCTGTTCCTGTTTGGGTGGTTTGGGTGCCCAGGCTGGGGAAGAGAGCAGGGTCCCTTGACTGGAGTCTGCCTGGGAACTCCAGCCATGCAGGTTGGAGGAATAAATAATCTCAGAACATGTATATAAATATCGCTTCATCTTTCCTTCCAAGTTCATCGCTGTCTTACACTTGTTGTTAGGATTCCCCATTACAGCATATTTCCCCAAGTCAAAACCTCTGATTTTATTTAAAATCACGTAGTTTGTTGTTAAAATGAATTTTGAATGTTATTACATACTACCTTGTAAAGTTTCCATTTTCTAACATTTTTTGGGGGATTTAACTGATAGGCATTATTCTTAGAGACTATGGAAGAAGTACATGTATGATTAGGTGTAACTTCTCTTAGTAAGAGAAACATAAGAAATGGTTTTAAACAGTTCTAGCTCCCCAGAAAAATAATGGAAAAATTATGTAAGAACACAAATTCAAGTTGTCTTTAAAAATTGGTTTTCCTTGTATATTTTTTCCTGACTTTTCTCAGTGTTGTTTGGTGGCTCCTTTTCCAAATAGAGGAAAAAATAAACAAAAACTAAACCCCCAACAGTATAGTAAATTATAGAGCTTATGGAAGCAGTGATTGAAAAGCAGTATCTGTATTCTGCCTGTGCTTTGGACAGTGAGCTTTCATTTCATACATCATTTATAAGTAGCTTCAGTGACTTCACCAAGTCAGTAAAAACCTTTTAGACAAAGAAAGTCAGTATATATTTGTTCTGAATATTAAAAGCTGCACTTTATTTTTAATTCAAGAATTTTCATTAAAATCCCTGGTTTTCAGACAAAAACCTTAAATAGGTTAAGGCTGCCTTGCTTGCTTCAGGATTAGTCATTGCCTTAAAATGGGGGCGTATATTTAGTTTTTCAGGAAGCTGGGAAAAAAACACTTTCCCATTTTTTTTTTTAGTTTAGTGCCAGATAGTGACAGCCTGTTCTCCATTCTGGGGGGGAAAAGAAAAAAAAAAAAAAAAAGGTATGGAGGAATGATTTAAAGCATTTTTTTTAATGTAGACCCACATAAAAACAAGCTACTCTTTGCAATTTTAAGAACCACTAACCTAGACTGCCACCTACATAACAAGCTAAGAAATATTTTTCTCTCAAACTTACTTGAAAACTTCCCCAAATTAATCTTTGACTTACATTTACTTTAAATTTTTTCTTCTGGGTTTTCAAGTTCCATCCTGACTCAAGCCTTACATAACATGCTGGATTACCATGTCTTTCCCTGTTCCAGTTCAGCAACATTAATTACAGGTTTGTCAGTTCTCCGTGCCTTCTCTCTTGGTTCTATACATTTGTTAAATATTTTCCCAGCTATTATCTAGCAAATCCCTTTGTTTTTGTCTTTTATATTCTGCTGTAAGACTGATTTATTGCACAGATATAACCTGATCATCCCATGCAGGCTTAAACTTGCACCAAGGATACTGTCAGACCCAGAGCACAAGCTAGAGCAACATAGCTCTGAATTGTTAGCATGATACCCAGCACTATTTTAGTTCCATTCAACCAGTAATCTCTCATGCAATGCATAGGCTCAGCTCAGAGGTTGGTGTCTGTAGAGGACTAAGTGTAACCATGTTTTGTCTCAGACGTAGAAGAGAGGGTCCCACAGAGGAGGAGCAGTGTTTTGAGCCAACTTGCTGTTCCACCGGGAGACTCATGCTCAGTCATGCCCTACCTCAGGCTCACTTCCTGGAGAAGAGCTCAAAAGGGCTGGCTGCACATGTGTGAATGAAATGACCCAAAAAATCTCGTTTCCATAAGAGGCATGCACCAGGTTAACTATAAAATGAAGCAGATTTCTCCCCCTCTGTCTCTTTTCCCTCTTTTGCTTTCTTTGTTTTACTAATCCAGATCTGTGGTTATGTCCTCTCCGCGTTCAACAAGTGTTAAGACAATGTTCTTGTATACATAGTTGAACTTTTATATTGCCCTATGTGCAGTCAGCAATTGGACTTGATTATCCTTAATGAGCGTCCCCAACCCAGGATGTTCTGTTTTAATTCTACTTAAATAAACAAAAGATTTTTTTCTAAAAATCTTTAGCTATCCAATTTCCATGGACTGCCTAAGTGACTCACTTGGGTGCTTAGCTCTCTCCCCATCACAAAGCCTTTATTTATGCTCAGGCTTCATCTTTGCTGCAAAATAGGCCTGTTATTTCTCGTCTTGTTCATAATGTAGAGTGTAATTATTTATTTGCTTCTTTGCCATGATGTTTCATAGAATGCTATCATTGTATGCTTCTGAAATCTTTTCTACTTACTGTCAAGTAATACTAGCTCTTTCAGGATTTTTGTTTAGGACACATTTTCTAGAACACAACTTCCTGCTCCAACTAATCCAACATATATTTTGAAGTGTGGTACTCAGACGTGGGCAGAGTGAAAAGGCAGAATTGCATTATAAATGGTCAAATAAGAACCAGAGCTTATTCCATCATGCTGAAGTAAACAAGCAGTAGGCTAAATATCCACGCTACTTAATTCCTTAATGTTTCATAGCAAGGCTGTTCTATCCAGATTGCCAATTGGGAACTGTACCTGGTCCATTCCAGCCATTAAATTGTGGCTGGAAATTTCCAGAATGGAGAAAAGTTGTACCATCTCAAAGAAAGCTAGGGATGGTGATATTAATTTAACAATAGAGGTTCTTGAGTTACAGTGATCAGATCTGCGACCTGATCAGTTGAAAGAGCAATTTGTTTTTTTTTTTTTGCTATGCCCAGAATTATACAACACTGTATTGTAACACCAGCATGCTTCCAGTCAGGTACATATCATACCTTTCTACAGTGAAGATATGTATCATTTACCTTGCAAAGCCATGGACAGTATTCCAGCATGGGAGCTTGCAGATGGGCTTTGGAAAAGTCTCTATAGGAGTACATTGCAGATCCAACCTCAGATGTACCAATAGCCAAGCTGTAGCATAACCTGATGAATGCTGATTTTATTAGCCCCTAGCTTCCTCACAGAAACTAGTGATCTCAGGATTGCTTTGGTAATGATTATCTGAAGCAGCTCAAACTGTTAAGACAGCATCATACAGCATCCTTAGTAGCCCAGAAAGACCAAAAAAACTTATTTGCTATCTTGCATAAAAGACTTTCAAGTCTAGAGTATAGAAATTTGGAAGGATATAAAAACCCTTTCTTTCTAGCTAGACCACAGATATCAGCGGGGCTGGGCGTGTTATCCCTAAAAACAGGATTTGTCACCCTGTGTGCAATTAGCCAATCTCACACACAGAGCCGAGGTCTTTGTTTTTTTCATATTGTGTGAAGATGGGTACTAGATAGTAAATACACAAAGCCAGCACATTGATTCTCAAAAAATTTACACTATATGTGCATTTTAATAAACAAAGGAATTATGGTTCATTTACTACAAGTTACCTAGTTCTCTTCTTAATTGGTATTCTACCTTCTACTGGTTAAATGTTTATCTTGCTTCTCATACTAACTAGTCCACATATTCAGTCTTTCACCTCTTTTGAGCTGGATGATTTTTTGAATTGGTGGGTTGTGTGTTGCAATCTTCTCCTGCTGGAATCACCTTTTACCTAGTTGGGGCTGATTTCAGTACAGTTGCTGAGCTGGCTTTGTTAATTTCTCATCTCTTCCAAATGTCTTTGAGCCCTGTCCACTACCAATAGCAAGTCTTTCCCAAGCTCTGCTGTAAAACTGTAGACCTAAACAAACTAAACAAAACAGTAAATAGTTCCCCATCTTTGAGGCTGTGAGGCTTGTTTTTCAATTCACTGATAAACTAAGACCCTGTTTCAAAATCCACTTCACTTTCCTTGTGACTACCTGGGCTTCTTATTAACTGTCTCTGACTTGAAATATCCTGGGCTTAATTTCTGATTGTTGCCAGTTGGGCATTGTAAGACTGCACATGTTCAAGAAGAACTTTTACAATCATAGATTTGCAGTCTGTTGAAGCTAGAGAGATACAAACTCAGAATTGCTGTCCATAAATGTGCTAATTCAGTCAGGTTAATATTACCAGCAATCAAGCTTAATTTCACCTGGATATCATTCAGTGCAGCCAGAGGTGCAAATCTTACCAAAGAGGTGTCCCTGTATTCTTCCACGAAGTATTTCAAATGACAAAATTATACTTTTGGGAGAAGTGGAGGCAAGACTGTAGTCAAATAACCTGTTGCAGCCCTCATAAAGAGGGGAAGGGGAAGAGGGAAAGGCAATTGTTTTATATGTAAATGAGGGCTTTTGAGGTAATATCTCTTTATAACTAAAGAGAGAGATCACAAAGATTGTGGGTCATTCATCTGGCACCTCAGCATCACTCCCACTACCACAGGGTTGATTGTAGCAATAAGGGCCATCCTCTGCTTGATAACCTATTATCCCTTTCAGCAGACTATAACACCCTTTAGCAGTCTGTCACAGTAATCCCTTCACCATATCTCATGGCTATAGGCCTCATACCTAAAGAGGAAAGGTATGTTTTGTCCACATGTTCTTAAGAGGTTGCAAAATAAAAAAGAAAAACATGTTCTCTATGCACACAATGGAAAAGGAAGAATGAGATTATATTGCAGAAAAAGAAAAAAAGTTCAGTATTAGATAAGCTGCTATAAAAAGCAGGAGAATAAAGCATAAAAGTAGATTCCTCAGAGACCTTAGGCAGCCTTTACCATTCAAAGTCCTTGAGAATAAACTAGACAAACACTGGTCAAGAATGATACAAAATATTCTTTGTAATGAATCAGAGATAGAACAGAACCTGAGACTATTCACACCTTATTCTTTGGAATAATATCTTTTGTGATCCACTGCAATTCTTTAGTCACATTCTGCAGTGAAATTTAATTTATCCCACTATTTACCATTTTTAATATATACCCTGATTAGTATTCCTATCCAGAAGAAATATTTTGTACTTTCTTTTTCTGTAGTTTATTTCAAAGTACTCCTTTAACTTGTCAACAGCATTGTGTATTTGTAATCCTGTATTCCAGGCTTCTTACTAATTTGCCTAGCTCACTGATATAATAAATTCTTTATTTCATCTTTCAGGTCATATTTTTGCATGGTATTAAAGCCAAACATGTAATTCTTACAGTATCCAACACATATCAACTTCGTACATCCTCTCAACAAGCACAGAAGTTGAAAATTGCCCAGACTAAGCTTGGTGTCACTGTTTTAAGCCCTGCACTAGGGCCAGTTACTTCTGCTTCCACTGCTCCAGCTTCAGCTCTGAAGTTGACAGAAGGGTGACACCCCCCTTCACTGTAGTCACTGTCTAAAAAACCATAGCTCTTTGTGTGCCTGGAGTCCCTTTGGGATAATAGAGGCCACTGCCAGACTGCAGCTGGCAGTGCAGTAGAAGTAAGTGGAATGTGACAGGAAAACCCATAAATATAGCACCAGCCAGAGCCCAAGCCTGAGGAGAAAGAAAACATCAATGTTACACTTCTCTTGGCAGACACCTGCACATGCTGACAAGTAACTGTGACCTCCTGTCTCCCACACTTCTTGAGAAAGGCTGAAGCATCAGCCTTAGGACCCAGAGGGACATTGCAAAGATAACCATAACATCAGAGAAAATGCATACATACTAAGAAGATTTTAAAAAACAACCTCCACAATTTAGCTGCATTATTAATGAGACTATAGCCTATAACATGACTTTGAGTGTAAGAACATGCCTTCAAATAATTTCATCTACTACATAACTTCCCCAGATCATAAATATTTAAATTAAATCAAGCAGGTATAACATTTCAAAACTGAAGATCTTTTTCTGGATCACTTCCAGTAGTATTACTAAAAATATTCTGGGTTTTTTTACATGCAGTTCTTCATGTTGTTGTTAGATACATAACAAACAAAAACCCCAAAATGTTACTGGTCACTGTGAGCAGTGCTCCCCTATCTTATGCATTAGGGAGTCCTGTACTCCAGAAATCTGTGACCACCACTTATGCTTTAACAGGTAAAACATCTACTGTAAATTGATTATTTTCCTTTCTTTTGTAAGTGTTTAAAGATAGATGGAGGTCAGATGCTTCTTGAATACAGTGTGGCTTGAATAGAATACTGAGCATAGATAAAATAAAAATATTTTCCAACTTATTATATGACAGCAGTATTTATTCCTGTTTTAGTTTTATGTTGCTTCAGTGCAGGAACTCAGCACTTCTGTACAACTAATCATTATGATTACACAGAAGCTTTAAAATATACATCACCTCTTTGGGCATCATGCAGGAACTCACACATCTTCCAATTTTTACTTGATACCTACTTATCACCTCTTTTGTGGATTTTGCTTACTTATACTTACACATTTTACCTACTTTTACATACTTATGCATAACCTATACAGTTCACTTACTTATACATAACTCACTATGTATATATCTTACTCTATTTTTACCTATTACTTACTTATACTTTTGCTTACTTAACACAGTACTCCTACCTAACACAGTATTTACACATTTTACCAACTTATCCATAATACAGCACATATACATTTTCCAACTGCTGTGCATGAGATTACACCTTGTTTGGTTAGTCCCTCTACTTTGTCCAAGAGCTCTGCACACATTTCTCAGAAAATAAGATTGGTTTTAGTCTTATGTGGCACAGTCCTTTTTTACCTATTCCTTGCTATCTTGGTACTTAGCTTTTCACCTTATTCTTTCCCTACTCTTTTCTAATTCAGCAGTTTACCTTTCAGTCCTTGATGCTCCAGATCCAGGCAAGCAGAGTCAAGATGATGGCAGCAACAAAACCCATCATCCAGTGATCAGCAGCCAAGTTAGTGCAGGAAATCCAAGCAAGAAGACACCAACAGCCAGAGAACAGATATAAACCAACCCCATCTCCCTCTTCTTCTCTCCCCACTGAACCTCCTGATTGGTGCTTAAAAACCCTCCAGGATCTGCTACACGTGAAGGTGGATGGCCAGGTGAAGCTGGTGAGGATAATTCCAGACTGGTCTCACTCTGAGGGCTCCAATAGGCACAACTGCATATGGTTTGGCTAGGGCACACTTTTATGATTCGAAACACCTTACAACACTTCAGTGTACATATTGTCCATAAAATACATCACTTATTGTGTATGCCTCCTCATGCACATGTACATAGACCTCCAGTTCCATTTTAAAGAAGCTAGAAGAGCCTGTGTAAGGTACTAGTGAATAAATGTTTCAGCAAAAACCATTTCCTTTACCAAACCTTGATAGCCCTGTCTAGATATTGCGGATTCATAGAAGGATGCAAGTTACAAGTTGGAAGTAACCTAGTGCAATGTATTGTATAAATCAAGTTTAAATATTAAGTAATGCAGTTTTGTTCAAGGCCAGTTTGGTTTCATACATCTCTGGAGACAGAAAATTCACTGCCTCTCTCTGAAAGCTGTTCCCATGCTTGCTCACATTGCTGTTGAAAATGTTTTTTTCAACTCTAATTAGATTTTTTCTTGCTGAAACTCTTCTGCGTTGTCACTACTCCTCACAGTGTTTACCTTTAAAAAAAGACTGAGTCTGTTTTCTCCACACCCAGCCATTCTCTGGTTAGATGCCACCTTGACTACTGTATCCAGCTCTGGGGATCCCAACAAAAGAAGGACATGTACCTGTGGTAGGAAGTCCAGGGGAGGGCCACAAAGATGATTAGAGGAATGGAGCACTTCTCCTATGAGGAAAGGCTGGAAGAACTGAGATTTTTCAGCCTGAAGAACAGAAGGCTTTGGGGTCACCCTGTTGCAGCCTTCCAGTACCTGAAGAAAGCCTACAAGGAAGATGGAGAGGGACTTTTTACAAGAGCATGCAGTGACAGGACTAAGGAGAATGGATTCAAATGGAAAGAGGGCAGGTTTAGTTTAGAGATGTCCTGGGTTGCAGTGTACTCTATTACCATCCTCATGAGCTGTTGAAACCAGGTGGGACAGTGTTTCCTTGCCTCCTTCCTCCGGACTATCTTTTTGATAATGAGCCCATCAACACCTTGCCTCACGACTAATCATTCCATTGTGATATGTTCCACACAGAAAGAGGAACCAAACATTCCATCCTGCATATAATCTGAGATTCTGAACCCCAGAGGCCACCTTTCCACTGGATTCCCAGAGGGCAGGACCTACACAGCCACCACTGGACCTTTTGAGGAAGAGCAGCCCCTTTCTACAGGATCACTGCTTCAACAGAACCGCATCCACCACTTCAGGAGGACTGCAGCCACCATCTTATTGAACTGCCTCCACCACCCACCACCTTGACTAACAGGGTGGCAAGTTGCATCCTGACTCTGTTGGCTTAACCCAGTGTTTTCTGCTTTTTTTTTTTATTTCCCTATTAAATTGTTATTCTGACTTGGTGCCTCCCACTGGTTTGTTTTCAAACTAGTACAAGAGATTAGGAAAAATTCTTTACTCTGGGGTTAGTGAGGCACTGGTACAGGTTGCCCAGAGAAATTGTGGATGCTCCATCCCTAGAAGTGTTTAAGGTCATGCTGGATGGAGTTCTGAGCAATCTTGTATAATGAAAGGCATGCCTACCCACAGTAGGGGACTGGAACCAGGCAGTCTTTAAGGCCCCTCCCAACCTAGACTATTCAATTGAACATGGAAATTAAACATGGAAATTTCTTCCTTCCTGATCATCATCTTCTTCAGGCTGAACAAACAAGCTAAGTTCCTTAGCTTCACCATCTCACTTCATTCCTCTGAGCTCCAGCCTGTCACTCATCTTGGCAGCAATTCTTGGAACTTTCTCCAGCCTTCCAAAAATCTCTCTGGCACTTTAAAGCCCCAAACTAGACACAGAACTGTAGATTTGGTCTCATACATACTGGACAGATTTGAGTAACCCCATCATTCTGTCTGTCAGCTTAGTTTTCATTTATGAAGCCCACACATGTTTTATCTTCACCCCTGCATGGGTGCACTCATGACTCACGGTCAATGTGATGCCCACCAAGAAACTGAGTCCTTTGCTGCAAAGCTTCTTTCTGCTCTTTTCAATTCTCACCTTCTCCTTTTGCTGCCTTATTCTATCCCAATTGCAAGACTTATCATTTCCTTTTCCTTAACTTCATGGTTTTTCTTACTATCCATTTCTCTAATTTGTTGAGTACTCATTGAATAGCTTTCCTTTAGAATACGGTTTGCTTTTTTTTTTTGACCAAATAAAATACTTTACTGCCTTTATAGGAAATAACTGATATGTACAATCAAAGGTCATACACATAGTGAGTACTTAATTTTAGATCCTAATTCTAAATTACATTAAAATTGTTAGTACATCACACAGAAAAAGACAGAGAAATATGCATGTGGGTATAAAGCAAAATTTATTCAAACGATGACGCAATTTTTGAGTCATGAAATCATCTTAAGTCATCTCAAATGTTTTAAGTTATGTGAGGCTTTTTCCAGTCAAGGTCTGTTATAGTGAAGAAGAATCTTCATTGTTCTGAAAGTTTCCTGCAGATATATTATGTATATTCTGAACTTGATTTGAGATAGTAAATTATCTCTGGGATAATCTATCAACACAGCCAAGTTCATTTCAAGTTTCTATGAACTTGTTGCATATTTTATATTTCACTGAAGTTTTACTCTCCAAAGAATATGGCTGGTCATCAATAGCATCTGTCTCACTGTGTCAAACATAATGAAAAGAACAAAGTAACACATAAAAAGATGATGCTAGAAATTCCTATGTGTTCTACTTGTATAAAAACCATGAGTTCTTAGTGTAAGAAGTAAATCTAAATTTGACAGGGGTTGTGTTTTTTTACTGTATTGTGGAATATTATCTGTCAAAACATGGCTCATGAAAAAGAATACTACTAATACAGGCTGCTAGCCTGACAAAGTCATTTCAGCTACGACACTGAATACCATGGAAAACCTACTGTTCATCACTTTTTTAATCTTGTGCTACCAAATAAAATGCAGTTGAAAATCTAAGGTTTCTTGCTGGGAAAAATAAAAAAAATTGAAAATGCATTAATGGTTTCATTCCCTTGCAGCATGAACTGGTTAGAAAAAAATCACAAAATACAAACAGTGCATTGATGGTGAATATATACTGGCCTCAGTAAAGTCCTTAGACAAAACAAGAATTATAAATATCTCCAGCAAAAAGATGGCATACTGTGGACAGAACCCTATTTTTGGCAACTTTTAATTGTAATAGAGAAGTTGAACTATCTTTTTATGCACTGGAGTCACAAAAACTAAACACTATGTTGAACTGAATTCATCAATGACATTTTTTAAATCTCTATTTAACAAGCATTGTAATAGGAGTGTTTTAATTGTTCTCAGTTCTGCTGAGAACCAGTTTCTATGGAAGGCATTGGATTCTTGTTTGCACTACCTGTTACAAGAAGTCATAAATTAAGAGGAAAATGAGGAGAGTATAAGTTGGACTTTCAGGGCATTAGGTAAAAGCTGATGGTAGCCATGAACCTCATCTGATCTTGTATGTCTTTGACAGCTTCTCTTTTAAAAGCTATCTAGTAGTTACTACAAATCATTAAATAATCAAAAAACATTTAATACTAATGAAGCTTCTTTGTTATATAAATAATTAGATACCTATTGAAAATCTTTCTTTGAATGACTTTGTTCTTGTTGAAAGTGAAGCTTTTGTTTTGTAGAAAGAAACCTTTACTGATAGTAACTATTGATTAGTTTATAAACTTTCCATTGTTGTAAACTAGCAAACTCTGATATATAACTTGAAATAAGCAAAAAATAAGCTCTTACAGGTATTTAAGATAAAGTTCTACATAGGATAATTTGAAAATTCTGGTAGTTTTCTTTGTCTTTCTGTTTCTCTCCCTTTTTATTTTTTCTTATGTCTCCTATAAGTATAAGCAAAATTTGTGGTTAGTGAATTTTAAAAAACTTAAAACATGAATATGTATCTTTAACAGATTATAAAGCTGCATTCCAAACACTTTCACTTTTTGCTTTTTCTTCTTTTAACCCTGTTACTCCTTTTCCTAAGTCTTATAACCTGCTCTATTAATGAGTGATTAAAACTACAATACTGAATTCCTAGATTCAAAACTGGACACATTTCAACATATTGAAAAATGTGATTTAATGGGAAATCAAAATATTTTGCACTAATGAATGAACAGATTACAGCTTTTAACACTTCTTTTCACCTCCTTTTTGTTCTCCCACAAGAATTAATAAACATTGTAAAGATGATATAGAGGTATAGTTTGAAGGAAATGTTGGAGGGGGTTCGACATTTTTTGCCATCTCTAAGCCTGATTAAGAATTGCACTGCTCTTTGCATACACATTGTAGCTTCTGTGATAAGTCTAAAGAGACCCAACTCTGATTTAATTCACTACTGTGCAGTATATTTACTAATGATGTACAACTAGAGATCGTGCTGCTTTTACAATTATAATATCTGACCCAGACTTAAATACTTAGTCTCCTAGATAGGCACATAAGCAGGATTTTCAGTAACTCATAGCCTTTCTTTCAAGAGCAGAAAGGCTAATGAAAGGGCAGTGGCATAGTAAAAATGTCACAGGATGGTTGTCTGCATCCTTACATAACTACCTTCTGAAATCAAGTTTATTCTTCTTTGTCTGGATTTCCCATCAGTGTTTCACGATATTGTAGTTTTCTTTCAACTCTTATCAGGCTATCTGTTCAAAAATTTCACCTTCACATACACAATTCAGGACAAAGATGGACTTACTGCAATCAGAGCCACCTGCATGCCCAGCAACACCGTGTAAGTACTCACTTAACAAGTGAAAGTATCACAATCAATCTTTCTCACTGCTTGATTCACACAAGTAGCAGCATGTCAGCCAAAACATGCTAAGACTTTGTTATATCTATCATGACACTAGAGTTGGAATTTTTTCAGTCCTGTCTGAAATTATAACACATAAAGAGGAGAGGATGCTAGCTCCTTATCTTTAATGTCTTTAGCAAGCACTATAGTCTTGCTAAACTACAAAGTCATATGACATTGTCCATTGGTCTGATTAAAATTTGACAACACAATTAAAAGTAGAAGGATCTGAAAGATGAGACTGAAAAAACAGAGGAAGTATTCACATTATGGAAGAAGCCATTGTTGAACATCTTGCCAAAATTTACATTCAATGTTACATAAAACAAGAGATGCAGGAATAACTACTACCTAGGACAATATATTAGAAATAAATATTATTTCTATGAGATAAATAGAGATTTTTCAAACCTCTTTTTTTTTTTTTCATAGAGAAAAGTTATTAATTTTATTTTTTTTTCCTAGAGAAAAAATAAATGCCTTGCCAAAATTTGTTGGCTATTTTGAGTGGAAACATGTACAGTTATGTAAGAAAGACTTCTGAACTAATACCAAGAGCATATTTGTAAACTCAGATATGCTAAGCCATTTCTCAAGGTGAGTTGAGATGGCTGCCTGACTGTCACATAGCCACTCTCTTACTCCCCCTTCTCAACAGAACAGGGGGGAAAAAAGATGGAAAATCTTTATGGGTCAAGATTATGACAGGAGGATCACTCACCAATTGCCATCATGAGCAAAACAGACTTGACTATGGGAAGATTATTTTAATCTGTTGCCAACTAAAAGTAAAGTGGGATGGTGAGAAACATCCCAGCCTCAAATTCACTCTTTCATTCTTGACTCCTTTACTTCCCCTGTCCTGAGTTGTGCAGGGAGATGGAAGGGGGAGTTGAGATCAGTCCATAACAGCTGCTCCCTGCCACTGCTCCTCTCACACCTTTCCCCTGCTCCAATGTGGGCTCCTTTTCATGGTCTTCAGCTTCCTTCGGGGCACCTGCTTCAACGGGAGGTGCTCCATAGCTGCAGGTGGCTATCTGCTCCACATAGACCTCCATGGCTACAGGGGGTTACACTGCTTCACCACTGTCTTCTCCAGAGGCTGCAGGGCAAACTCTGCTCCATCTCGTGAAGCACCTCCTCCTCCTCCTCCTCCTCCTTCTTCAATGACCTTGGTGTCTGCAGAGTGGTTGCTGTCAGATTCCCATTCCTCTCTCTCACTACTCCATTTTTTTGGTGATGTTCTTATTTTTCTCCTCCTTGAATACATTTTCCCCTGAGGTGTCCTCACCTCAGCTGTGCCCTGTGATGGGTGGATTTGAGCCAGGTGGAACCATCTGTGTCCTACATGTGATAGCCCCAGCCTCTCCTCAGGGAGACTCCCCACAGCCCCCACTGAGGTTAGCACCAGGGCACCTTCACCCTGTACACCTGTCTACCTTCATTTTTCCTAAATAGAAACTGGAATCAGGGAAACCTTAGACCAGGAAATCATGTCTGTTCCTGTCCTCCTCTGCTCTCTAATTTTAGCTCAGGTCAGGAAGATACTGTTGACTATAAAAAAAAGTTGAAGTATTTCAAAGTCAGGTATAACTTGAGGATACACTTATCTGAAGATTTAAAAAAGAGGATTTATTGGTGCTCCATTAATGCTGGCAATGTGAGAACAGATCTAATAATGTTTTATTATTTTCTGTTTAGTGAAATATTACTGAAAACTAACTGAAATACTTTCTAATATCAGAATCTACATCAAGACCTTTACATGATAGACAGCTGTGTCCAGCACTTCCAGTTAGTTTTATTGAGTTTCAAAATTATTACTTGTGGTATGGTTATTTTTTCCAACTTACATCTGTAAATCACTAGTCCTAAAATCTTATTCATGTTATGCTTCCACAAAAATAAGTAAATAAGGGTTTTTTTTTTTTTAAAATATCACTGTGATACCTTACAGAGCAGCAGCTGGTGGCTGTGCATGATTAAATGTTAAGCACTATCCTTTGACCTTAAAAGGTGAAGTGCTGAGACTCAACTAAGTCTCAAGTATTAGTTTCTCACTTCTTAAAGTATACCAGACTTTCTCCTAGAAATTAAAGGGTTAAATTCTCAGCCATCCTCAGTATTAAGTGGGATGAGAACTTTTCTTTTACACACAGATCAAAGAAGTGATTTTCATGAATATTTTTTTTCCTTTCCTACTGAAATAATTCTGAAGCGTGAAAGCAGAGACTCGTGAAGAACAGGTGGAAGATAGATTATTTTTAATCTCAAAAATTATTTTCACCTTCTTTTTTTACCCTTTTTTTTTTTTTTTTTCTTCCTGGTTATATTTTAATGGAAAGTCCAGGAATATAGGCTTCTTATGATGTTTCAGTATTTCTTCATCTGGCCTGAAAAATCCAACAAGACCATTGTCTAAGCAAAAGTGGCTCATTGATTAAAAGGCTGTTTTTGTCAATGTTCTTTGAGCTGCATAACTTCTCTTTTCCGAGCTCACGTGTCAGTAAACCATTAGACTCTGTAACACTTTGGATCTAAAATTAGGGATGTTTTTATATACTCCAATTCAGCCCCATAAAGGCATGTCTGAATTAACTTCAGCATAGTACAGTGCTGCCATTTCCTCTAGGAACAAATAACTTGCCTACATCTGCAGAGAAGTATCTTGGGTTATAAGCATGAGAGGGTATTGCCTGGTCTGGAGGAGAGTGGCTGCTCAGAGTTACTGCACCAGTTATGTTAATGAAGAAACTCCAGCCATGCTCTCTTTTCCAAGTAGCTGTTAGGGAAAAGAGATTTTCTTCAGGGAAGCTGATGAAGGACAGAGAGAAGGGAAGAGAGAAGTTCAGTAGAGACAATGCAGGTCTATCAGATCTTAGATCCTTCACGCAGCCATTTACTCATGAAGGGAGTTGCATTCTGTTAGAGATTTCCTGCACTTCCTTACTTATTCAACTTCATCATGCAATATAATGAAAGAAGTTTAATCATGTTTGTTGTGGTCCCCAAATACCAAGTTCATACACTGGAATGGATGAGCACAAGAGATGTGAGAGCAGACATTTGACTGCAGACAATCTCAGAAACTTTCCTGAATTTGCAAGTAAATATTTTATTTCTTTCTTTCTTTAGTCTGCCTTATTACTGAGCAATGAAAATATTTCAGATTACATTTGTAACCTAAAGTATAAGTGCAGTGATATTACCAGCGAACCTTTCCTCCTTAGGTGTATAACCCAAAATTCAACACTCTTGATTTTTTAACAAATCCCATCAGATCAGGTTGAACACTGGCAAACCTATTCATCAAATATTACATTAAAAAATAATAAAGCTTATCACATTATTCTGATAGTATTCAATATACTTTGAGCTGAGTAATGAGTAAATGTCTGACTCACAGAGACTTGAACAAATACATTAATATTTATGCACAATGTGTATTTGTATTTTTCTGAAAATATGGGAATAATATAAACCAGGTCAGAACAAAAGTGAAAATTCTGCGCTGAAGCTTCTGCAAAGAAATTAATAAATAACATGAGTGGACTGTTAGATGGATAATAAAGTGGCTGGACAGTTTTATCCAGAGGGTAGTGGTCAACGGGTCAGAATCCCAATGGACAACAGTGACATGTGATGTCCCTTGAGGTCCATATTGGGACTGATGTTATTTAATATCTGCATTAATAACATCGGTGAAGGCACTGAGTGCACCCTCAGCACATTTAAAGGTGACTCCAAGCTGAGTGGTGCAATGGGCACACTTGAAGGACAGGATGCCAGCCAGAGGGACCTGTACAAGCTTGAGAATTGTCATGTGCCTTAATAAAACCAAGTGCACGGTGCTGCACCAGGATAAGGGCAACATCAGGTATCAATGCAGACTGGTGGATGAACAGCTCAAGAGCAGGATCCTTTTGAGAAGGATTTGGGGGAACTGGTGGAGGAAAGGCTGGATGTGACTCAGCAATGTGCCCTCCTGGGCTGCATCAAAAGTAGCCAGCAGGATGAGGGAGGTGATTCTGCCTCTCTACTTTGCTCTGGTGAGACCCCATCTGGAGCACTGCATCCAGCTCTAGAGTTCCCATCAGGGGAAGAATGTTGATAGGAGCAAGACCAGAGGAAGGTCACCAAGTGGATTAGATTAGCTGAAGTGCTTAGAGCATGGTGCTAGTAACGCCAAGGTTGCTCGCCCTGTATGGGCCATTCACTTAAGAGTTGGACTTGAGAATCCTTCTGGGTCACTTGAAACTCATTCTGTAGACAGATGGAGCACTTCTCCTATGAGGAAAGGCTGGAAGAATCGGGATTTTTCAGCCTGAAGAAGAAAAGGCTTTGGAATCACCCAGCTGCAGCCTTCCAGTACCTGAAGGGAGCCTACGAGGAAGGTGGAGAGGGATATTTCACAAGAGTTTGTAGTGACAGGAGTAGCAAGAATGGATTCAAACTGAAAGAGATTTCATCTCCTCTTTATCTAATATAATCTCCTCTTTACTGTGGAGGTAGTGAGGCACTGGAACAAGTTATCCATAATAGTTGTGGATGCTGCATCTCTGGAAGTGCTTAAGACCAGGTTAGATGGAACAATCTGGTCTAGTGAAAAGTGTCCCTGACCATGGCAGGGGTGATTAGAACTACATCTTTAAAGTCCCTTCCAATTCAGACCATTCTATGATTCTTTGATTAAATAAATAGTATAAGGAAAATTCTGAATATACCTATAAAATAAAAGCATTCTAAATTAAGCTGATGAAAATAAATTTCATGACATTTATTATTTTCATAAAACCATCTGAGTAAAGCTAAAAAAATGTAAATTCTCTTCCTCTCTGCTGCAGTAAAAGCTGAGGAAATATAACATTAGGACTTTTTCGTGATCAACATGGAAAAGAAACAAGCAAGTGAGACAATATCTGAATGAAATCAGTGCTCAATTCAGAGCAAACATACTGGAATCTTTTGATGAGTTTCCTCATGTCAGGGTAAAGAATTGTGCAATAGTTGTGTGGAAAGCTGAATGTCAACTACGGTGGATTGAATTCACTAGCTATCGAGATATTCATGTATTAATTTACTTTATAGTATCATAGGTTATGTGTAAGCATAAATTATTGAAATATTATTTCCTGCAGGCACTTCATTCAACCTACAGGAGCAAATTTAGTTCTTTGGCATTCATCTTGTAGCAAAATTCTTGTGCATTGTATGGCTGACTAAATGATAAAAGTCCTTCATTAAGTCAATTTGAAAGCTGTAGTTTATTATAAGGGAAAAGATGCACATGAGATTGGGTTTTTCAATGAGTGTATCTTGATTTTTTTCTCTTTATTAATTTAGCCTTAACCCTATAACAAATCTTCTGAGGACCTCTCAGATGCAGGTGTGCTCCTCTCTGTCTTGCTGCACGCTGCAGAAATTTTTTATTTAATCACATCCACACTTTTTTCTCCTTCATACTGTCTATGAAAATATTGTGTTCAGTATTTGTTTGAGCATGAAATTCTTCTATTTAGATAAATTCCCTCAATGAAGAGGCCCAGTTTTTCATTCCACAGATTTAGTATATCTAGAGATGGCAAATGCTTAATGTCAAGTTGAAATCATCCTTAAATTTATGGAAAATTAGGAAAACTGCAAATTCAAGCTGTTATTCATACTCAAGAAGAAATGAAATTATTTTTAAGTTTCTTCATAAGCAAAGTCAGCCTGAAACTCATTTTTTTAAAAACAGTTAAGTTACTGTAAATATTTTCTTGAAGTGGCCTTTTCAGGAACTTTATCTCTCTAGAATAGAGTAGATACAGTGGGAACCTAATGTCAGCAATTGTCTTGTCCAACTGTGTTTCTGCATGTGTTGAATTTGATTTTAATTATCTAAAGGTAACCGTGTCTTTTGGAAAAATTATGTTTGATTCTCTCTCTGGATTTCTCTAGGAAATCCTTGTAAATTTAATCTTCTCTGTCTTCTTGTGAAAATAAAAATTAAAAAATAATAATAATAATAAAGGTAAAACTGTGTTTCCCTCACATGAATTCAAGTTAGGTGATCTGTACTTCTATAAACAAAATAAGGATTTCCTCACATCTTTGGAACAACATAAGTCACAATTGTAAAAATAAAAATTGTCTATCCAGTTATAATTGATTAAATTATTTCCTTTTTACTAGAAGTTTCAGTGTAGTGTTTCCCTCCATTAAATTGTGTATTTTTTATTGATTTGCAGATTAACAGATTAATAAGTGAACCTGGTACATGTACTTTAATAGCAATGTTTACAGCTCATTATTATAAACAATATAACAGTATTATATAATTTTGGAATGACTTTAGGCTTCAGATTACCAACTTCCAAAACCTTCTATCTAACAATACAATAGCATGGGGTTGTTTGTTTGGATTTTTTGAAAGACAGGCTACAAATACAAAAATGTTTTACACTTTCTCCAGAGATTCTCTGCAGTATGGTTAAGTAACAAAAACCAGCAAAAACTGAGCGATATCAGAAGTTCACAACTTCATGGCAATGTATCCTTACTCATGTTGTTTCAACATGTAGGTTGATGAGTGGACTGGGAAATGAAATCAATGTGCAAGGTATATGCCATCCTCCCTTTAAATGATGGCGTCCTGGTTTGAGACAAATTCAGAGGAATGTCCGAAAGGAACGTCCTCTGATGGAACGCAGGTTACAGCCACCCCTCCCCCACCAGGTTCGGAAGGAGTTTTCCTCAGAGGAAGTGAAAGAGAAAAAACCTATTTATTTAACAAACACGATGCACACGGGCACAGGAAAATAATAATGTTAAATAATAAAACCTCTCGCTGTGGAGATGACCTGGGTAAGTTTCAGAGTCCTTTGTGAGCGTGGCTTTCTGCTCTCTGGAGCTGGGCCTGGAGTTCAGCCTGGGCCCCTCCAGGCCATGGTGGAAAGGCCTCCCAGTGAAGTTCTGGTGTTCTCGTGTTCTGAACAGTTCCAGAAGAGAAGAAGTCAAAGTCCCAGGGCTCCTTAGGTAACGAACAAGAAACCAGCTAAAAAGCAAAAGGAATCTAACTCTCTTCCCTGCTGTAGAAGTGGAGCAGCCAGGCAGGAGAAGCTAGCAAGCTCATCTGTGTTTGAACACAGCACCAAAGGAATTCCACCAGCTCTCCCTCCTCTCTTTCAAAGGTACAGAAAGGCACAGGATTCATGTCTGGGCACAGAGCAGACAATAGGGAATGCAAAATCATACAGTCACCCCAGGACAGATGGATAGAAAAATTGTCCTGGGGTGATGTTATGAGGCTGCTTTATTCCTTAACCGTCCGCCCAATGCCCAAGGACACTGTGCCTTTGAGATGGACCCAGGCGATGGAGCCACGGGGCCGAGTGCAGGTCGGTTCAACGGCTGGGCCCGACGGCTTGGGGGCTCTGGGGGCCAGCAGGGCTTGGGAGGGAGTGCACTGGGAGTGCTGTGCTGCTTTTTGGGCTTCTTTGGTGGTCCAGCTAGCGGGAGAAATATTCTGTTGGGTTTTTTCTTGTTTTTCCCTTCCCTTGCCTCACTGCCTCCCTCCTCGCCGGTCCGGGGAGCCTGCGGGTGGTCCCGGCGGGCCCACAGGGTGGCCCCAGCTGGTCCGAGCCCAAGTGTCTGTTCCCTCTCTGGAATTTGTTGTATTTTGAGTGTTTTTTTTTCCTGTTCTACCCTGTTTTGCTTGGCGTTAATAAGCAGTTTGGTTTTTTCCACTTTCACTTGCTGTGACCCACTTGTCTTATTGGCGAAGGGAAAAGGGGAGGAGGCCCTTTTCTCTTCAGAGGAGACACTCACTACGGAGTGTTTCCTCCTGAAGTTTCGTCTCCAAAACTGAGACAACAATTGTTATCTATTTTGCCACAGGAAGTTCAGACTTGAAATTTTAGAAACATTAGAAACCATGGCAGTGGTAAAATTAATTTTGGTTTTATCTCTTTTAATAATACCTACATTCTGTTTGGAGATAAATTTTCTTCCATTATTCATCAAATATAAACAATTTGGTTGTGGTTGTAAGGATCATAGTATTGCCCCACCAGGATGTTTCCCTATTTATCTCAAAAGATAGTTCTCAGAATGATTGGATGCTCAAGGTTTGTGGTAGGTGCAATTTCCTGAATGAGATGTGGCTGCTTTGTTACAAACTGTCAGGATCAAAACCAATCTTGTAAAAGCTTCTTAGCCTTTTCTGAATGTTCATTAATTTATATGGAAAACACATTACTACAGAAATGCTGATAGGGAATCAAACTCGAAAGATAACAAATAAGCAAAATGCAAGACTTTTTTCTGTTGCCTCAGCTTCCCAGTTTAGTCTTCACTCTGTATATTGCTATTAGAAGACAATATTATGCAGAATACAATCAAGTCCTATTTATTTAAATATTCAAGGAAGCCTTCTGAATTTTCTTCTGAATTGATGTTTCTGATGATATAATCTTGCATATTTTGGTTGCCAAAATAGGCATCTTTTAAAACTATACATTAAAAAAAAATCCTGCTTTTCGAAATCTATTTCTTTTATATCTTCAGTCTTATGTGGAGAGAAAAAGATAATAAAAGCTTGACAATCAGTTACAAACACGTCATCTATGCAGGTAAATTATGAAGGATGTGAAGAAACCTTTGATCCTAACTCTTCCTTTTGAATGGGAATTCATAAAAGTACTTTATTGTCCTTAAATTCTAAAGATATAAGTAACTCGATTGATCTATTCCCCTGTTTAAAATGAGCACTTCTCAAGCACTTTGCTGAATTGAGTCCTAACAGCCTGGCAAATCAGTAATGTCACCACTGAGGCTGATACAACAATCGAAAATAAAGATGATTAAAAACAAGAATCACAGAGTATTTATGATCAAAAGTATGTTGCTCAGCACAGCTAAGTTCTCTTGGTAGATTCATAAGCTGAAATAAAATGATGCTGTATTTTTCTTTTATAGGTCCTCCAAACGTTGAGGAAAACTCAGTCAGGAAAGATTATACTTACTGGATTTAATACTGTTAATTTTGGGGCAATATGCTCTCTTGTATTGACAGTTAAATAAAAAAGTGATTTCACAGTTTTTTGTACAATTATTTTTAGATTACAATTGCCTCATAAAACTGTATAAATCGTAAAAAGCCAACATAACAGACTTAAATAAACCATTAATGCTTCTCCTTTTCTTCAGAAAAAAGGTAGCAGAAAAGGAAAAAAATAATCAAGGTTCATTTTTGTTACAGCCTAACTGAATCTCCTTAGTTGTATGGCATTGCCAATTCATGAGCTATCTGTGATATAAAAAAATAAAGAAACAAAAACCCCAAGGATAAAGAACTCATAAATATATGACACAACTAGATGGAAAACAGGAAATCAAAATAATTATGTTTTATAAACAGGTAAAAATGCTGTATTCATATTCATGGTTAACACACAGATATGTAAAATAAATCAGACTAATATCACAAGTTTTATCAGGTAATAACATATATGGAATGGCCATATTGAAAACATTCCAACCTGAGATCCAGTAGTATTACTTGCCTTTTTACCAAAAGTGTTAATTCCAAAACTAAATATCCTATTATTGTGTGAAAACTGCATTTGAGGTTCATAGTAGACAGTAAAATTTGGATAAATTTCATAATTACCAAGAGAGTGTTGTTTTCCCTCCATATGTTCAAAGACAAAATGACACACAGCATAAGAATATTTGAAAGAGTCCTTAGAGCAATATAAAAGTTTTCCATGGCAACAACATCTAAAAGATGATGAAACCCACACTGCAGAGATGGTGCCTGAGGACATCCATTTTAAGATTATAACATGCTTAACACTCATTGGTGGAGGGAAACATGGCTCCTTGTGCAGTATAATGTCAGCCAAATTTAGGATCTAGCCCAGAGCTCATTAACTGGGATGAATGGATAAATCTCATTTAATAATTTGAGAAATTTATTTCTTCCCACTTTCCCCAGAAAGCAGAGTTTTAAAAGATGCATTTCCCAATGGTGAAAGACTGTTCTCCTTACAGTTGTCTAAGCTGTAAAGTGTTTTCTCATCTTTCAAAAAGGTTGGAATCATATAAATATAAAGAGAAAAAGAAGCTCTAGAATTTTGCAGTAGTATGTTGAGAATTGACTGTTGCCTTATAAAAAGGGTTGTTTTTTAGTAATGCCTTTTAAAAAGCAAATTACCTTTTTTGTTAAAATAGTTACTTCTTGATTTAAGTACTACAGAATAAACTTCAAAGCTAATTCCTGTTGAAAGCTGTCAGTTCTCTGTAGCAACCAAGAAGAATCTTGTGAAGGAGCTCTGGTGGACAGATTCAGTCTGTTCATCCCAGCTACTTCAGACTAAGAGAGGAGATGAAGTCAATGGAAAGAAATAGCTCCTTCAGGGAAATGAGGAACATGTAAATACAGTATATTTTTGGAAGAGCTTTTCTTTCTGTCTGTGAACCATGTAGGTTATAAAGAATATTTTGGATGTATTTTCAACAGTTACACAGATGTGTTCTCTTCCCTTATCCTTCATTATTAACAAATTATTAAGCATGCATATCTGCTGTAGCTAGAAAAGATAAAAATGAAGATAAAAAGATATTTGGAAGAATTTAATACCTTCTTCTGACCTTTTGAGTCTTTTAGTGTACCTCTATGTATCAGCAGCAGTGTATCTGTTCACCAACCCAGTTCCTCTTTTATGTGATGAACTGAGTTGTACTAGAAAATATTATTTACAAAAAAGAAAGAATTTTGAATATGCACCAAAAATCTAATCTCATGCACCTTACTAGAATGCCAGGAATAAACCATTTCTTAAATGAGAAACCCATTTATTTTTACAAGGTTAAGCTATTTCTGTGTTATTACCTTATCTGCAGTAAATGAAAACATAGAATAGTAACAAACTCTGGAAGTGAGAGGCTGATAATCACATCTTCTGATCAAGAACCAGGTAACATTAAAGAGAATCATAAGTATGATGCCATCTACTAAGAGCAAATATCCATTTATGATGTCGACCTCCTAAAAAACCTTAAAATTTTGATGAAGAAGATACACTGGAGATCTTCCATTTAATTTTAATAAATTAAAAATAATTTAAAATATTAAAAAGAAGATTTTTCCTATGTGCATTGCCAGCTTTGTGTCAGCATTGTAAAAATATATACATGGGATTACATAATTTGAAAATGCACCTGACTAATGGAGAACTTCTTTTTGACAGCCTAAGTGTTCCTATCTGGCATTCAGCCAAGAAGGTTTATTCATTGGTGTTTTCAACATGAATAAATAAACTAACAAATAACTTCCTGTTTTCTCAAGGATGCTTAGGGAAAAAATGTAGCTAGCAGTTATTACAGAAATTTCTAAGACTGTTTTGCCACAGTTTTTGACATTTTAAACCCTGAATACGGCTTATTTTTATTAAAAAATCCATAATTGCCGTTATTACTTTAGGAAAGGGTGACAGGGAAGAAATTGAATGAGTGTTGCAAATACTCACAAACATTTCCAGTGCCGAAAGACTTCCAGGGTCAGTAGGTCAGTTTCTTTTAGATAGCTGAGTGACTGGACCGCACTGCTGTTCCACTGATACATGGTGGTCACACTCACAGTACCATGGCAAAAGTGCAGCTGTCTCTTTGACTTTCTCTTTGAAAAAAAAAAAAAAAGGCACAATTAGAGGAAGGCCTACAAGACTGCTGCTGTAGGAACACCTGCTGCACTGACTCAGGGGAGGTAGCTGGATCTCTCTAACCTGTCCATAGGACCGTACTATACATCACTGCTGGAGCACAGATACAATTACAGATACCAAGATCTGGGTGTAAGGTTTAAAGAAGGATATGTCAGTAAAAAAGTCTATTTTAAAAATTAGTCAATTTAAACCAAAACAAAACCTGATAAGTAGACAATATCCCTTTAAGTGGAAACAGCAGCAGTATTCAAGCACAACTATTTCATTCTAAAAGTAATAAACGTGAGGAATAAGTTGTCAGGTAAGCCCACTGAAGCACATACTATAAATGAATTTAGGAGACAGCTAGAAGTTTTTATAGAGCTAGAGGGGAAATTAAAGACAGTGACAAAGCAGGAAAAGTACGCTGAACAAACATATAAAAGACAAGTTTTCTGGTTCTTCCCTCCAACATTTCTTTATGTTCATTACAAAGTGTATCTGATACTTGATATTTATGTTAGAGAAAGGCTGGAAAAAATGAAGCTGTTTCAAGTGCATTATCCCAAATGTCCCAGAAACTTCACCTTCACTCCACTTATGGATAGGAAAATTGAAAAAAAAAAAAAAAAAAGGTGGTAAAGTTGAGACCTTCACATTGCCTAATTTGACATGCTGGGAAGCTAACAGCTCACGAAGAACCACTGGTAGGTCATAGGGAAGGAAACAGAAAAGATATGGCTGAACTTAGATCTTTCTCATTGGGTTGAGTCATATTTCCTGCGTTAGATTTTGTTCTGCTGGGTTGTAAGCATCCTAGAACTGCATCAGTAACTCTTCCTATTGGATCTGATCCATCCCCCACCGAAGCTGGGAAGACTGTTATTGATTCACCTGTGAGCTGGGCAACTCTGAGACTATGGTCCATCCTGTTCAATGAAAAAATAAAAAAAAAAAAAACCGCTGCTGCTGGTTGAAATGCATTCAGCAGATATATGTTAGGATTTTTTCTATTTTTTTTTATACTGAAATTGTCAATTTTTTCCATTTCTCTTAGAAGCTGGGTATTGTTTTCCCTAATTTTTAGTGGAAATGTATAGCAGGAATAATTTAATTATTTCATTTACCAGATCAAATTATCTAAAAGGTTCAGAGGTTTCAATGTGAATATTGATTAGCTTTTATAAAATTTATTTTCTAGATTAAAAAAGTCTAAAAATATTTCTGATCAGCATTTGTGTTTCTATTGTAAGGGGAAATAAAAAGAAAACTTTGAAAGTTAAGCTTTCTCAGTAGTTCATGTCTCAAGCAACTAACAAAACCAGATTTTCTTAACTGACAGTTTCAGGATTAGAATATAATAATAATCCCATTCTCTTCAGGTTTTGCTGCTGGAAGTTGATACTTGCAAAGATTTTGAGTGTTTGAGATTTATATATCCACACAAGTGACTTCTAGTGAAATATACATACTGAATGCCTCATTCTCAATACTTTTACCATGTCTATCTCAAGCTTGATACCTATAAAATAGATATATAGAGATCAGAATTCATGATATTTATTGTAGCTCGTATATTACATACAGTAGTAATTAGTCTTGGCAAAATATAAAAATACTGTTTCTCCATATGGAATTAAAATTATATCTGATGGAGTGTTTTTGTTGAACACTGAAGTGAAGCATTCTAGCAAAAATATAAAACAAATTAATTGGTATAATGGAATATTTATATGTTAATAAGCAGAAAAATTATACCTTGGATTATGAACAGAAAGAAAACTAGAAAGAAAAAAAATGTGAGCTCTGAATCTGAGCTTTTATCACCCAGATTCAGTAGATCTGCTTTCAAGCCTGTGGTCCAAAGCACAAGATGTAAGAGCTGTAATAGTCATTTGTAGCTGGATATTGCACATCTCTAATTCTCATGATGCTACTTGATAGCTGTCTAACAGTATTTTGATGATGCACTGTGATGCTGAAACTTAGCATGGCTTGAGAGAGTGGCAGAAGGGTCTAAAATGTCAAGTGGGGATTGCCATAATTATGGGCCCTCCAAGCACTTCTGCAGATAATAAATCCACAGTGACAAGAAATGTGGAAATTGGCCTTTGGAGACTGCAATCCAGCTGCTGCAGTCTTAATCTTACTAAAGGATCTAGCACAAAACAGAAATGCTTTAACAGAAAAATAATTCTGCAAAGAATTAGATACTAATTATTTCAAAATTTTAGCAAAATTATACAAAAATTATTGGCATTTTTGTGTTCAGACATTAGCTTCAAGGGTTTTTTGGGGTTTTTTTTGAGTGTTCTGAGTCTAGCTGATGATGACCATATAATTTTGTAAGATTATAAATAATCCACATTTCACCTGTAAAAGTGGCTATAGAGTTATATCTACTCAAAATCCTATTCTTTATAATTTCATTTTTCAGTGTACATAGATAAACACAAATTTTTGTATTGATAAATTTCCTATTTAATAGCCCAAATATTTTTATCTGATTTTTAGAATATGTGCAAGACAAATGTATATATAATGTTTTGAATTGCTTAAACCACAATTTATGGGCAGTGAGATGCCAAAAAAGCAGGATTAAAAGACAGGTACTGTAGATATATTTATCAGATTAATTGGACTGTATGAGACAGATTTGTCATACTTAGTTCTTGCTTGAGCTAAGAGTTTTGTCTCAACAGAAATCATCTCAAATCTCTGAAAAAGAGAAAGAGATTAATTTCCAGTGATGTAGAGATAACTATGAGAAGCTAGAAAAGAACAAGCTGAGAGGAGATAAGAGTAGGTGGCTCTATGTTACCTCCAGAGAGGTATTAAAATAATTTAAAGTCATCCTCAGAAGTTATTCTTCTTTACCTCTGGTTGTAAAGGGAGGACCTTGAGCTACCATGGTGAATATAGGCTTCAACATTCATTGTGTGAAAACATATTAGAACATTTTCTAAATATTCTCTAAAATCTTATCCAAACATGTGAAGATTCTTTCCTTGGGTTGTTTGGGTTTCTTTGTTTTGATTTGGTTTGGTTTCCTGTTTTGTTTTCATTTGTTTGGTTTTTTTTTTTTTTTTTTGGTCATTGTTTTGGGCTGTTTTGTTTTTGGTTTTGTTATTTTTTTTTTTCCCCATGGAGAGGGTCTACATATTTGCTTTAAACAGAATTTGAGGATACAGTACATGAGATAGTCTGAGGGATATGTTAATCTCTCTGAAAACCTGTGAAAATACAGTTTAAAGTATTAAAATAAATCTTAGATTCCAGTTGTGTGAAAAACAGCCATATATATCCTTATGCAGCTGCAACCTTGAAATCAGCTGGTACTACCTCTGTTGAATGTTGTTTCATCTCTAGGGACTATTCCTTCCATACAGGTTTCTCAAATATGAATATAAATTATTTCAAAATTAATATTTATTTTTCCCCATGTAAGATGTAACATGTCTATCTTGATGAGTATAAATTCCAGTCATAATTTCATTATGTTCTTACCTCTAATGAGTCATTCCGACTTAATCATTTTAACTATACAGTTAATTTGAGCTGCGATATATATATTTGCTTTCCTATATCTTTCCTTCTTTCTTAAACTCTGGATGCAGTGTATGTTCACTTTATTTTGTTTTAAACTAGAACTACAAAATATGAGCAAAATTAAAAATGTAGTCACATGATTAATATTTTGTTAGATTTACTGGTGGATTCTTTTATGCACACTTTAGTTTCAAGTTATATTACAATTTCCGTGTTTGTGCGTGTTTGCTGTCCACTTTCAGTTCACTTAGAATGTAGAGTGAACCAAGGTAATAGAAATTCTGAATATGTGAAAATACACTGCTGACGTTGAGATAACTGGACTTAAATGTCCTAAAACTTTAGGTACCCACTGTGGACCTAAATTGTTGTCTCTTTCAATTAGGAGCGATGCATTATTAACACCTTCTAAGTATTTTACTTAGAATTTGATTTTATAACAACTTGATAAATGCAGTAAATCTAGCAAACAACAACATGTCATTAAGCTAAGAAAAAAATATTTACTTATATTTAAACTCATATGTCTAAATGACTACTTACATTCTAAGAAAATGTAATATCAAGTTAATAATAAATTAGAGAAAGAAAATTATATGAAGAAATCATATGAAGCCTCTCCTGGAAGTGGTCATGTTTCATGGCGTTGTCAAATATAATTTTTGTAATGGGCATAAGATCTTTGACACACACATAATTCTTTGCTAGCAAATAAAATTGTCAGTTTGAATAACTATTATTTAAAGTAATGTGACAAATAATTGCTCTGACAGTACCTATGCAGAGAGGTGTTTCCTATTTCATTCCTGGAAAATATCACCTCAATAAAGCAATAAGAAAGGGGAAAAGTTAGAGAATTTCCTAAAATATCCTGTCTTTTACTCTATTATCTTTAAGAATACAATGCCATGTAGATTTTTATGTAGATGGAAAGAATAGCTTTCCATATCACTGTGGTCCTTTGTCTTAAGCACAGCTGCCTTTGAATTTTCATTTCATATGCAGAAAAAAAAAAAAAGAAAAGAAAACCAAAAAAAGCCTGCAAATAAATTGTGAGCACATTCATCTGGAGGGAAGCAACTCAGCAAGGGGATCCAGGATCAGGGTGGTCCTTACTTCATGCACTTCTAGCCTTCTAATAGATAAATGTCAGGCTGCAGTAATGTCTCTTATTCTCTCCCGAGTCTGAAGAAAGCAGATGCCTGCAGTGATGATTCACTCTATCTGCACCAGAGTTTGGGACATTGAGAGTAAATCTCTCTCTGCAGGTGCGTTGTATAACCATTTCACAGGGAGAGACCCTGATGACTTATCAGAGCTCTTAACCAGTTCTGTAATCCCAGTGGTCTAAATCACATCAGATGTCTAATTTAACCAAAGAAAATTAGACAATTTTCACCCTAAAGTATCACTTCCCAATGGAGAGAAAAAAAACATTTAAAAAAGAAGCCTGAGATTCCTCAATCCTGCTATTTTTTTTTTTTTTGAAATATAAAGCAAAAATACAAATATAAACATAAAGGGAAAGTTCTACGGTCAAGTCTACCAAAACTTTTGAAAGAATATTCAGTAAATCTCTCTATATAAATATCTACACTCTCTTTAACACAGCTGCATGTGAATCTGAAAGTGAATACTTGTGGTTCTTAGTGCAAGAAGATTCTCAACACTTGCTTAAAATAACTCAAAACAGTGCAAGAACCATTGTTTTGAAAAGTCACAAAGCAGCTTAGTGTTATCACATAGAAGTATAACGGTTCTCCCCATGAAATACGATTACAAGTGAATCTTGCTATTTACGTGTGCCTTCCTTTCTGCTTTGTGTCTCTTCACAGTAGTTTTAAAGCACATGTCAAGCCAGTAACGTACTGAAGTAATAATAGCTTCACACATACTGACAGCCACCAGGCAGTTATATAAGGGAGTGAAAACAGGACTTACCAAAAGTACTTCAAAAGAATATTAATTATTATTACACTATTTCCATTTTGCCTAAGGGATAAAAGTGATAAGATGTTGCTCTGTAACAATCTACTCCTATGGGTCAGTTAGAAAAATCTTTTTTTAAATGGACAACTTTGTATATCTTTTTTTTTTTTTTTTTTTTTTTTTGTTCACAATACCTTAGAATTTTCTAAGGCTTTAAAAGGTCTCTGCAGTTATGTTCAATATTTGAAGGTGATATTTAGAGCAGCAATTTGGATATCTTTATTTTTTAATTATTTAATCTTCCCTCCAAGACCCTGTATACCAATTCTTCTTTATAGCTACTCTGGTGTCAAATAGAAGTCAGGTAAATTTGATTTGCAATGGATTACCATTTTTATAATCCACTTCCTTAAATACATCCATATATTTTAAAAACTTCTTTAGCTAATTTGGACTGGTTTTTGTGCCTAGAGTTGTGTAATTACTTGGTTGCATTCAGACACATGTACACAAATAAAGCCAGCCTCATCTCAGGAATCTCAGATCATGTGAGAGCCCACAGCTTGTTGAGAGGGAAGTCTGCAGGAAAGCTTATGAGGCATTTGAAGCTACATTATTATTCTTAGCTGATTGAAGTATTCATCACAAGTCTTGTACTTGCTGACTGTAGCCCTTTATTCTGTCTCTCTGAACAGATGGAAATTTGTATACTTTTGTTCCTCAGGACTGCTCCACCAGTTACTGCAAATATATTTGGGCTTTGGGATTTTTTATGAACTTTAGCAGAATATTCATTCACTAGTATATTATTTGCAATTCACTATTTAAGATTTGATTGGTCTCTAAATCAATGTAATTCTTGCACTCCTAAATTTTCAGACTAGAGGGACTGTAATGTTTAAGCTTACCTCCTGCTCACAACAGGGACATTCTTTACCCAGGGCAGCATTAGAGCTGAGCACAGAATGAGGAGAATGTATATGAGCTTTTAGCAAATTGTAACTTTTTTCTCTTGTGTCTTTAATTTACCTCTCTTAAAACAATCTGTTCTTTCTTAAAGAATGATGCTAAATGCTGGAGAAGCTGTAAAACCTTCTCTCTGTGCTCTTGCTAAGACTGGCATCCAAAACTAAACAGATCTGTCCATCCCCCACTGCACATATGTAAGAGACTCAAACATCACAATTGCCTTAAACGCTGTCAAGGCCACAGAAGGAACTTGTAAGATGAACCACCACAGTTGGAATTTGTGATAAGATCAGAAGGGAGGAATTTGTCAAAGGAAGCCAGGTCTGGCAAGGCAGATCTGGATACCACCCAGGTTAATGCATCCAGACAAAAGTTCCCACTGTGGCAGACTGTGTAAAAGGAAGCAACAGCTTATACATGTGCAACCTCAAGTTGTGGGAAAAGCATCTGTACCCTATGTATTCCTGGAACTTGGACTGTACAAGGGTGATACCCAAGAAGAATGACTTGGGGATCGCCCACCACTGAAAAGACCAGAAGGACCCTCAGATGGCCCCCTGGATCCATAAAGTGGTGATACAATTCTACTTACTCTGTCTCTCCTCACACTTTTTTCTCTCTCCCACTCTCCTCTTTCTTTCTATCTGTTTATCTGTCATCTATCTCTTTCTACCTCACATTTACTGTTAAATAAAATCCATACGATATACTTTGACATATAGTCTCGTTTGCACCTTAATCAGGCAGAGGTATCTCTTTGTAATCAGATCATAATAGCATGTCACTGTGGGAGATCCATTTATGTGTATGGTAAGTGAATGAAGGAACGCCGGCTATTTATGGTCCACTGTGCAGCTTAACCCAGACACTTGACCTTAAACAGAGGATGTGTGAATCAAGCTTGTACATTGAGCAAGCAAAACTGAAACTGACTTTGGCAGGTTACTTTGAGACATTGACACTTCTTTACATCTGTGAAGATGAATTTGTCATCATGCGATCCAGCATGCACCATTTATTCTTCTCTTTTGTTAATATTTTTATTGTCAATTTTTCAGCATTATCTGTGAGAAAAACTATATGACTTTTGAAGCAACTACCATAAAAGGAGTGTATTTTTAACACCTTATACAACTGATAGTTATTGGTAAATTTTCATTGCCGTTAAATGTAGTATTCCTTTTGAATGAATGCTCTGGCAGCTTTAGCTACACTAAATATTCTCATGCATTTCAGTAGCTTTGTTTTTCCAACAAATTGATTCTCAGATTTAATATTAGGACTCTACATTTATGATATGTCAATTAAAATATACTACAAAAATTATACTAAATGTATACTAAAGTATACTACAAAAGAATCATTAAAGAAAGAAGAGAAAAATACAGAGATTGCAGGCTTTGGAGAACATATTATACTCTTCATTTCTAAGTCTAGGGGAGGATTTTCATTATCATAACTGTATCTAAGAGAACTGAGTAATGCCATGGCTATATTTTGCTAAATGAATATGAGGAGAGACTCTAGAAAAACAGGCAGTCTAAGAGACATCTGAATAATTTAAAATAAAGTTTCTTTTCTTACCTGATTCTAAAGCTTTTCATAAAGCATAAGATGATGTTAGCTACTTGTAGATAAAAACAATCTAATGAAAATTAGTAACAAATTATGCTAATTTTTTGAACAAACTTTTTGCATCTTTATTATTTTGATGTCTTGATTATAAGCCATTCTTTTGGCCTAGCTTCAAAAGTAAAATTTCTATTACAGGTAATGAATCACAGCTCATTTCTTCTGAGTCAAGTGCTAGTGAAAGATGGACATCTGTAAAATATATATCTAAGGTTGCTGTAACCCCATTTGTACAGCTGTCATTTCAGACCCTAGAAAGTGAAAACTGATGTCCTTGAAAGTTTTCTTGGAAGCCAAAAACTCCTTACTGTATTCAAATACTGACAGGGATTAATTCAATGCATCTATCTTTCTGAAATCAAGAATGGAGACCATGCAAGAAATTATAAGGAAAGCTGCCATTCTGATGTGTTCAGTGAAAAAAATTTTCCTACTTCAGAGCTCTATTTATCTTTGAGGTTCTGTCAAAAAATATTTAGTTAACTACTAGCATTCTAGGCCAGAAGGCTTCTTTCTTGTCATTTTAAGCATCAGCTTGGTCTTGCAAATGCATGCAAAGAATAAACTGCACTTTATTTTTCCTATAGATCTTCAATAATTGAACATTACAATTATTGTTTCTCTTCTTCCAAGGTGTGATGAGTACTTTTAACGATAACTACTACTTTGTATGCTTCATTAATTATGAAGTGTTATGTGAAATTTTCCTTATTTTGAAGTAATTAGCCTTGTACAGAGTAATTAAATTCATTAAAAAATTCCTGACTTTCCATTTTTGGTTTTAATGGTTATATCTCTGTCATGTTTTGAAATTCTGATGCGTTTTTATAAATTATATGAGTGGACATCAATACTCCTTTCTAAAATGGTATCTGTTAAAGATAATGTAAAAAACAAAAAAAGCACCCCTCCAGAAATAGGTAATGTCGACCTCAACAAAAAACAAACCCACAGAAAAATACCCCTAAGAACATAAATAATAGACAAAATAAACATTAAGGAATAAAAGCATTTCTTAAGCACTGACCACATTTGACTAGAGTCTGAGCATGGCAAGTTGCTTCAGTCCAAAATCATACTTTTATGAAATACAGTTGCAAGGTGATGCTGGCCAGATGCCAGACACCCACAAAAGCCACACACTCACTCCTCTCTGCAGCTGGGTAGAGGAAAATTTAACAAAGGGTTCATGAGTTTAGATAATGACCAGGAGAGATTGCTCACTAAATACCATCAAGGGCAAACCAGGCTTAACTTAGAGATGTAAAGTGAATTTATTACTAACAAAATCAGATCAGGATAATGAGAAATAAAATAAGCCCTTAAAAACATCTTCCCTCCACCACTCCCTCCTTCCCAGTGGCACAAGGAGACAGGGAATGGTGGTTTTGGTCAGTTCATCACCCAAGGCTTCTCCCACTGCTGAGGGATAGGAATCGTTTCCCTGCTGCATTGTGGGGTCCCTCCCACAGGAGACTGTTCTCCCTGAACTTCTTCTGCATGAGTCCAGCTCATGGGCAGCAGTCCCCACAAAACCATTGCAGCATGATGCCATGGGCAACATTACCTCCCAGACTTCTGTGGCATAGGTCACTCTTCCACGGGGTGTGGTCCTCCAAGGACAGGCTACTCCAGCCTGGAAGGAGGGGCCTTGTATCTCCATTGGGTCTTCCACACACTCACAGCCTCCTCCAGGCATCCACTCCCTCTAGCATGGGCCCCTCCCCCACAGGCTGTGGGTGGATCTCTGCCTACCCCATGAACCCATGGGCTGCAGGGGGACAGCCTGCTTCACCATGGTCTGCACCATGGCCTGCAGAGTAACTTTGGCTCTGGTGCCTGGTGCATCTCCTCCTTCTCCTCCTTCTCCACTGACCTTGGTGTCTCCACGTTGATCTCTTCACATGTTCTTATCTCACTCTTTTCTGACTAGAATTAAAGCTGCACCACAACCTTTGTTTTGATTTCTTCTTAAATATGTTATCATAGAGGTATTACCACCATTTCTGATTGGCCCAACCTTGGCCAGCAGCATGTGCATCTTTGGAGTCATCAAGGATTGGCTCTGCTGGACATGGTGGTGATGCTTTTTCTTGGTCTTAAAATCAAGAGTCAAACACGTTTAGAAGGGAAACAGGGATTTTACCTTGGTATTTATTTTAAGGATCCTTAGGTGCACTTCAACTAGGTCGAATGCACTGAAATGCACATTACAAAAAAAAATGCACCTAAAAGATCTGGTATAACATAATAGGTCTTACTAATTAACATGTCTATCAAAAATTCCCCAATGAGAGGCTTGAATGAGCCCCACTCCCCAAGGAACCTTCCCCTGGATGGTTCTATCTTAAGTTACAGAATGTGTTCTGGAGAGGACTTTGGGGTCTGGGGCACAGTATCCTCTACCTATGAAGCTTCTAAAATGTTTAGTCTTCTAGCCAAACAAGTCCAAGAATGTAGGCAAAAAGCACTAAGAATACAGAAGTTGTAAAAAGTTATAACAGCGGTATAAAAGAAACGGCAAAAATCTTCACGACATCGGTGGAAGTTTCCAGCAGCTTCTCACAGAAGCCACCTCTGTGGCCCCCATGCTACCAAAAACCAAGCCATGCAAACCCAGTACAAACCCATTAACATTTTTTAAACCTAAATGATTGAGATCAGGTCATTTTCTTAGTTTTAAATATAGCTTTTATTTAATTAGTTACCAAGAGTCTATATTCCTTATTGTTCGAATATATTCCTTATTCCTTATTGTTTTTAATGGTAGAATTATTTCCAAAATGTTTATGTTTAGTAAAGGCTTTAGAACACTACAGGATGGACTAGTATTCTTATCGTCATATTCATTAATATTGAAAGTGCCTTGGCTACTTCTTTTCATTTTTCTTTTTCAGCAAAAGACCCATTTAAGATATGTTAGTATATTTTATGGTCCATTTAGTATCTGATCTGGCTGATAAGACTGCCACAGACATGAACATTGCAACGTGGACAACTTCCCAGCAGGAGGTGGAATTCCAAATAACTTCATGTCTGCTAATGAAGAGGTCAATGGATAGAGCTAATGTTCTGCAAAAAAATCTCTATAGACCATTAGCAGTTCCTGGAAGCAGCCATACGAAGAGATAGAGCTTTTGAAATCAGGTGAAGATTTTTAATCTGTCAAATAAAAAGGAGAAATAGGTATCATCTTTCATGTAGATAAGTAATTTTCATTCTTCAGTTAATCTCCTAATCAAAAAGATTTACTAGTATGGAAATTATTTTCATCATATTAGTGATCTCATTTATATAATTCTAAGCCTATGAATGTTATTTGCTAGACAAAAGCATTCACAGCAGTTGTAAATACACTGCAGAGACTGGTACACAGAGTAAAATGCAAATTCTCTGAATAAAGCTAGGCATAAATACTAATGTGTGTTATGTTTATTCAAATAATTCTGTAATTATAACACTACTTTTATTAGTTAGAACTTACTTTCTCAAAACACTGCAGATGTCCATTTACTTCCTTACTTCTTATTCCTATTTAATCTGACTATGGCTGCTTGTAATTCTAAGAGGGACAAGAAGGATACAGGAGTGCTTCAGAGACAGCAGGAACTGAGTGCAAAGTCAATGCACTTTAAGACAAAACTATAGTAAGCTTATGTGAACTGTGTCCCGCACATTAGCATAAAGATTGATGCTCTGACATTGCTGTACTTCAGGAAGTTCCTAATGTCACTTTGCCATCACTTCTTTAGCAGATGGTCTCCTTTTTCTGCAGCAAATGGAAAAAAAAAAAGAGAAATATAAATGTAATTTTTTTGTTTTATTTAGTGTAAGAATTCAGACTGTTGTTATTTGAATACTATTGTTACCACTATTTTGTTTTTGAGCTTTCTGGTACAAATGATATTCTTCATTTCTCACAAAAACAAGCAGTTTTCACCATAGAGATTTAAAGACTAAATTAAATATAATACATATAATCCATATCATTAAGAAGTATACAAGATAAAGTACGAAAATAGATGGAAGGCAAAATATTAACAAAATAGGAAAAAATAATTCAAATATTTCTTGTTCAAATTAATGATTTTGTATCAATAAAAATGGATGCATTATCTCTTTACTCACATGGCCTTCCTGTGGCACAGAGCAGAGAATGGTTTTCAGGAAGAATAGGGAGTGTCTTGAAACAGACAGTATGACTCCAAAGTAGCCTTTGAGTGAATTTTTTGTCTCACTGAAGAAAATAATGGTAGGCTGCATTGAGGCAGTTTCAATTTTATTCATGTTATTTTATAAATTTTGATCAAAGTACAGAGGTTAAAAGACATTCTGTAATCATTTGCCCTGAAGCCAAAGTAGCATCTTCCTCTGTTATGAAGGATCAGTCTTGACAGCAATAGAGAGAAAAGGACAAACTGGGATAAACCTCTGAGTTAAATACACATAAGCTGATAGATGGGCCTTTTCATTTACTGGCTGTCAATGAAGGAATCTGTTGCTATCATCTGTGCAGCAACACACAAAGTATGAACTCTCAAGGAATCAATGTTCATCCCTTTTACAATTATTAAATTACTGTACCATTTCCAAACAGCTTTCCTCTGGGCCATATATTCTGTCCTTAGTAACTAAGCTTGTTTGTTCTATACATTGGAAATGAGACTGTCATTACATTTTTATGACTCTTTTATCTAGTCATGTTGTTAATACTAACAGCATTTTTAAAGGCATAAGGAGTATCTTTGCATCTTTCTCTAATAAAGCCTTAGGAGAAAATGCATTTCTAAATTGATAATGTTTCTTTCTCTAATTTAAATACATTTGATTCTAACTCACCCTTGGGAGTGCAGATAGTGGATATGTGGTGGCTAAATAACATTAACACAGTGTATGTTGCCATAATAATTTCTGAGGTAGGAAGAGCTTTTAAAGGAAATGGTCTCCTCATATTTAGTTACATGCTTGAGAGACTGCATGCTTTTCAGCAGCCACTCTCAAAGGCTTGCAAACTGCATCTTGAACACTGCATCACAGATGTAGTCTGAAGGCCATTGCTGGAAACATCCAATGAATTAAAGTTTTCCTCCTAAGCAGGCAAGATGAAACATTACCCCAGAGAATTAGCATCACAACCACTCAAAGCAGTTAAACTTTTACCAGGCTTGTAAAAGCACTGCAACATCAAGGCCTATGCACTGGATCAGGGGCTTTATTTTTCCAGAAACTCAAAAAAGGGCAACAAAAGTCATGAAAGTGCAGTTACAGCAAAAATATTTATTTAGAAAGTTATTGGTCTGTTCACAATAAAGTCAGGCTGCTATCATCTTGCCTGAATGACTACTCAGTTTTAGAAAATTCTTACTAGTGCACCTTCCATGATGCTTAGAGAACAACATAATTTCTTTTTTCAAAATAGCTTATTTATTAAATTAGATACGTAGGATAACTGGCAGAATTTTATTGCTGTGGTTAAAAAAATAAAATTCTCATTCATATGAGAAATTTAATATTAAATTGTTACATACTCTATTTTTCTTCCACATTTTATGTGACTTAACTGCTTTCAAGGAACCCACTTTGTCTTCCTGTTTTCATATTCATCACTCATTCTCCTCTTCCCCTGATGGCTACAATAAACATCTTTCTGTTGTTTCAGCTGTCAGGAATGCTTTGTATCAATGAGAAATTCCATTTTAATATAAATTTCTAATTTATTTGCACTTCATGTTAGAGATTTTCTGTAGCTCCTCTCCCATCTCTAGCACATGGAGAAAAAAAAATCATCTCCTATATTAAATTTATTTTGTTGCACTGAGTGGAGACTCTTTTAGTAACAAATCCTAAATTGCTGCTGTTGTATGTTGCTAATGAAATCTGTAAGCTTACATGAAACAATTTCAAGTTTTATAATATATGAAACTTGAAAGTACATGAGGAGACAACTGTTCATTAAAATCAACTAGAAATCATGCAGTTTCACCAGTTCACTTTCTATTTCCTATAATGCTAGTCACACTTAACCCTTATAATTTGTCTCCCAAAGTCCAGATGATGTGCTTTCTTCGTGTACTGTATTTATCTCTGTCAAAACAGTGATCAATTTGAAGCAGCCAAATCACAATCCTTTAACTGGCTTTGCCATTTGTCTTTGTTTCTCCTTTTGACTCCTAGAGCCTCTTAATGGCAGTGGAGCTCTGGGTGTGCATCCATAATTCCCTGTGGAAATGAACTTACCGTCTCCATATTTTAAGTGCCTCAGTATATATCCATTGTACTGGGATTGCTAAGTGGGTTACTGATGCTGAAGCACTGAAGTTGCTGCTTTAAGTAAAATGCACTCTAATTTAATTAAGTATCAATGGTGTCATGTTACTGCTTTGCTTTTTGATCTTTAAACTGCAAATTACATTTCCATCCCATCAACTCATTTGCTTTTAGAAACAGTTAGTTCACCAACTGTATTATACAAATAATATGAACATTCTTTACAAAGAATTCCACAATTTATCAGTGTTTTACACTTCATTAAACAGAAAAATGAAACAAATTATATTGGAGACAGAATATGGTTTTAATGCTGAAAATTTTATATAGTCATTTAAAATGTTCTCATACACATCTGCCAAACATGTTAAGTACCTAATTATAATTTTCCCCCTACAGTATACAATAATGTGGTGATAAAATGTCTCTTCAGAAGCATCTGTAGGAAGCAGTCCACAGTAAACAAAAAAGTTGAAAGGACTGAATTTCTCAGTGTATGTTTCTTCACTGCCTTTTAATGGAAAAGGAAAAGCATAAGGTTGTGATGTTGACTTTGGTTTTTTCTTGTGTTTTTCTTTTCTTAGGGTCATAAAGCTCACAATTAAAATTGTCAATCCTTTCATGGCACCTGTTTGAATATTTGACTGCTTGCTAGACTTTGTGTCACAGAGGTTTTAAATGACACCTACTTCAGCCTGTCTTTTACCTTTTATATATAAGTTACATATAATGAAAAGCCTCTGGAGGAATTTTGTATCTTAGTTCTTTTTCCAGACTAGTAACTTCTGAGTTTGACTAAGCTAGTAGCTGCTTCTAAATAATTTTCATAGTAGATAAGAAACCTAAGCCTATTTAACTTTAATTCATTTAGTTAATAGAGCTGAGTATTAATTCTATGACACTATCTAAAATGAAATAAATCGGGGGAATAAAAGTAAAGGCAAAACAAGGAAGAAAATTATTCAGGAAGCTAAAGAGTAACTAGTCCTTGGGAGAAAATGATACATCTTTGATCAGCATGAAACAGGAATAAAAATAGCAGCATGCTTTTGGAACATTAATCATATAATCATATTTATACATACCATATACCATGGTTTTACCATGTGTTTGCAGTAGTAACTGGACTGGACTTGGCCAAGAAATTTAATTACAGGTTCTCAGATGACATTTCAGAAGATATTGTTATTTTCCTTGTATTATCATTAAAAGCATCTTTACACAAATTGACTTGGCTGTGTATGCCAGCCTGACATGCTGAATTATACTAAATATACCATTCAGGTTCATGGCATGTTAGAAGTGTGAATGCACTGCCATGAACACCTTGGTCCATCTCTTCAACATCTCTGAGCATCAGGAACTCTTGTCAGGTCCTCCCAGAGGGGTCTCTTCCACAGCCTCTCACCACAAGGCAAGTGCTCCTGGTCCTGTACATTTCGGTTGCCCTTCAACAGACATCCTTTAGTTTATTGGTATTTTTTCTCTTGTTGAGCAGCCCAAAAGAGGTATTCAACAGAGGAGGTAAAGAAGAAGTCTCCCCAGTCAGGTGAAGGCAAAGGCATGTGGTAACTCTGCAAATTTTCTGAGCAAGCCCCTTTTTGGAAGGTGTTGAAAACTTTAAGACCTTTTTGTATATTTTCTATCATTGAGCTACAATAACTTTAGCAAAATTCAAACTATCATTTGGAATTGTAAAATACAAAATATAAAAATGCAAGTCACCCCATCTCCCCCTAAAATGGAAAAAAACCCCTACCAACAAGAAAATACATTTTCTAAGAAAAGATAAATTTAGATAAATTTTAAATGGTTTTACAGATTTTTTTTTTTTAATTTCACTTTATGTACTTTTATTGCTAAAGAGAGCATAGTACAATTTTTAAAGTTTGATATTGCTCACTTGCTGGATGATGTTAGAAATTTCTTACACCCATTTTTAATCTTACCACAAAGGAAATTTAGGTGTTAAAGATGTCTAACATATAAAATTCCCTTAGAAATTCAAAACTAGGATTCACTGATCAATTAAAGATAAAGAAAGAGAAATCTATTTGGTGTTTTTCTTGTGTCATCTTTCATTGACATCTTACACATCCTGATGTACCATTACACCACTCTGAAAAATATTTTCAATTCCAGAAAATTTTCACTATGTTTCACACATGCACACTGAGTGGACAAGCAACATCAGAATAATATAGTTAGTGTTCTGTCACCACCATGACATATAGTGGTACAAATGGGCTGAAAAATATAAGATGATTGCTCTGGGATAGGCTATGCAGACTGTTGTATTACACTGATGCTCTGCTAACCTTGGCATAGAGGGAATGACAATGACTAAGCAGCAAAAGAAATGTCAAAGACACATGGGGGCATATATGGAATTCTGTAGAAAATTTGTCTTTTACACCCAAGAAAATATAGAATATACAGAAATATAAGAAATATAACTGAGAGACATTTCCCAGGTTGCTTAAGTTAAATCGATGTTGGAGATTAGGAGAGAGAGTTGGCTTAAACATCACCTTTGAGATCAGAATTTGCTGCCTCTGTTCCAGTTATACAGCTTCTCCTGGAAAAATAAGTCAGGATAGAATTTCACTCTTTACATATAGCCCACAAATTCCCTGAAACTATAATACCTGGTATTTTCTTTATCTGACATAACTGTAGTATTTGGATTGGAAGCATATTGTGCTGTTCAGAGTCAGGTGACCTACAAAGTAAAAAAGACCTTAATTTATGCTAGAGAAGCTTAAATCTTATCAGCATAGTGAATAAAAGCTAAAAATAGCAGAGGGTATTTTAGAGACCTGGGTTAAGCCTTTGAAGATAGCTCATTGAATATAAAATATTACTAAACAAATTGTGTCACTTGTTTTCTGTAAGTACAGAATGACCCCACTAGATAGTTTCTGCCTTTTTTATGTTTTATTTTTCTTTTTATTAGGCTAAAAGGTACCTGATCACTGTAGTGGCTTTATTTTTAATATCTTTTATTTATTGTTTATGGACAGATTTGACTATGCATTTGAATTATGGTTTGTGTCAGTGACAGGTATGAGTGTAAAATATAAAATTGTGCAAGCTCTGCAATGCCTGTACTGAGTCTTATCTTGATGAAACTCAACCTCCAAGATCACAAACCCTGCACACATAAAAAAGAAAATTATTGCTTCCTGAAATATGTTTCATAGTAACAGATCAGTACAGGTGAAAAATAAATGGGTAAAGGAGTCCAAGGAAGGCAAGTAAATAATTTTACTCTATTTTTTATCTCCAATAATACTGAATTTGTGCAGAGTTTTGGCCGAACAAATTATTACTCATGATATAAGCTTAGAGTTAATAAAGATGCCCTTTGAAATACAAAGACCTGTCAATATTTTGTTGGCTCAGAGTCCAAGAATACTCATTCATGTTTGGACTTGATCTTAAAGATCTTTTTTAACCTAAATAATTATATTTTCCTGTGATTCAGGGGGCAAACTTCTAATTAGGAAAAAATGCCTTTTTGGCTGAGGAGAGTAGGGAAGTTTTGGGGTAGGATGAGGATTTGGGAGAGGATGACCACTTCTTTAGGACATGCACAGAAGGCATTCTAGGAAAAGATTTGAAGAGTGAGCAACAGCATGAAAGAGATGCTCCTGTCTCACAAAGACTCCCTGCTTGAAGGCTTACTAAGACAGAAAAATGTCAGAGTAGAAGCAAAATGCAGAAAAACTCCTGTGATGCCAGGGAAGCCAGAACTTTACACTTATAGTTCAAAGCTTTTTTTTGGAAATCACATAAAAATAAAACTAATAGAGTAAGAAGGTATTCTGTTTCATGTAAAGTGAAAGGATTTCTTACAGTGGATACAAACCACAGACAAATAATGTAACAATTTTATATAGTAAAAGGGAATGCAAAATGTGTAAGGTCATATTCAGAAATACTGGATGGGATTTTGGGCATATGTAAAGCGAATTAGGATTGCTTTTGCAGAATTTCATTTCTCTTTATGCAATTCTTTTTCAATCCATAATAATCTATGATCAAAACAAACTCCTCTGATCTGAATATCATTTTAATTATTTGACTTATTAATTAGATAGGTAAGGATTGAACTTCATATTTTAAAATATGAAAGAAGATATATAAGCCTTTCTGATTAATATGATTTTAATGTGGGCTAGATGAAGTACAGAATATTGTATGAGACCCTCATTAATCTTAAGAGATTGCTGATTATGCAGATGGCAATCATTAGACAGACCTATCTGACCTATTTCACTGTCTGTCATTGGCTGCTAGAAAATGAGCCACATTCTGTGAATGTCCATGGTTGAAACTTCTGCAACTCTTATGCTGTGATATCAGATCCTCAGTTAACTCACATAAAGAATTAGGACTGCATTGTACAGAACTTTAAACCAAGATTTTCAAAACAGTTGATTGTAGTCAGCTTGAAATGAGGTTCTAGACAAATCTCTCAGTGTTCCCAGGTTTGTAAATATAAGCCACCTATTTAAGTCAGTGGCATTTTAGGGGAAACCTAAGAAATTCAGTTCTGAAAATCTGACTTTTCAGTAACAACTTTACTCATGCATAAACTTGAAAAAAAGACTAACTCAAAGCCCGCCATAAGACAGACAAACAAAAATGTGTTGAATTAATTTCTATTATCTTCATCCTTTGGCTAAATGCTGTTCTCCCCAAGTGCTGCCCTCCCTTAACATCTCAGGGAACAGAGATCAGATGAACTGTCCTGCCCTGCAAATGAGCTGTGGTGACTTGCTGGGTGCCTTCTTCATCTTGCTAGACTAAAACGCAACATGCACCCACATGGCCTGCAAAGGTACGGGGAGATGGCAAGAACATCACTTGCTTCCTGTTCTTTTACTTCCTTTTCCTCTGCCCAGGGAGATCACTGTACACTCAGAATTACAGAGTTCAGTGAAAACAGGCAGTGAGGCATGAATACACTTTCCAAACCTGAACAGATAACTTTGTCCTCTGTCTCTCTGCAAAGATGGTGCTTGGAAAAACCTTTGCCATTGCAGAAGGGTGAGAATTACAGCCATGAAGAGAACACCTCTGTCACTTACATCTGGAGTTTTGTTAGCCCTTCACTAATTGCCTCTACAAAAAGTGGCTGATTTATTGTATTTTTATGTAGTCACTGCCCTGCGCTCTGCAACCTTAGATGAAAACCTCAGGTTTAATATTTACATCAGAATAATTTAGCTAGCCAATTATTTCTGTGTTTTGGTATTCTGGAAATAGAAGTACCTTTAAACTTCAAATAAATGGGAGCTGACTACTGTCTTTTGCCTTTGAGATCAAGGTTCTTTTGTATGCCCAGTTTCAGAGGTTGTGCAGCTGCACTGCTCTAGTCTTATGCAATGTGGGAAAACATGCGGCCCTGGACAATGTTTTGAGAGGAAACAGTACCACAATAATTTCACATTTTTGTGAAATATTTTGTAACATCAGTTGCCATGCACATAAGGCCATAACTGATATCTGATTGTGACGTGTTCTCCAATGATCTTTTCTTTTTAAACCTGTAATATGCATGAAATAAGGGATATTTGAAGGACAGAAACATATGGGTTATTGGCACGTCAGGTCTAACGACCATAGACATACTACATTGTATGCTATATTGTCAGAATACAACAGACATGAGAAAGGAAATCAAAGAATCCTGCCCTTATTGTATGTTAGCATGAAAAAAATAATTTGAATATGTTTCTGTGTGTAATCCAGTAAATGCTTCTAAACTCATTGCTGACTCCAGAGCAGGGGCCATGAATCAGGGCAACAGTGGGTGGTGTATATCAGCAAATTGTGTAGGTCTTTGCCATACAACACCAAAGGTTAAATATTTCCCCTTTTTAGAATGTATTAACCTAAGCCCATCACATTATTGGACACAGATACATTCATTTACTCTTTAAAGGAAACAAAAAGATTTTTCCATACAGTGGTATTACTAAAACAATTTTTAAAAATTAATTCCCAGTCTTAGATTAAAAGTGCTCTGCCAAATTAAGCATTATAATGACATTGTAAAAAGGTTTACACTTTGATGATAAACTCAGAAGTTTTAGGAATAAAATAATAATACTTTTTTTCCTGCTGATATTTATTACACTGATCTTTAACTTGATTTTTTCCTAACTAAGAATGTAATGACAGTATGGTGGGTAAAACTTAAGAAGAAAATTGCAGTCTTGCTGATGAAGGGAAAGGAATATTTATATACCAAATCAGTAGCAGGGAAGTGATGACTCACATACTCTTAAATGATCTTACATTTTTAACCAAAAATTGCTGACAATTTCATTAAATATGAAACATTAGATTAATGGATTCAGAATCTTAAAGATCTTCTATAGCAATTATCCTTAATCTATAGCCTAATTGGACAATCATAAATTATGCTCAGGAATAGATCTATTTTCTAATATAGATGAATTTTTATTCAACTTATAAAGCTTTAATGCTTGTTAAAACTATATATTGGTATGTATTAATTTGTACTAATTGTTTGTACTGTGACTGAAATTATTTTATCATTTTTACTACCTACAGAAACACATGCACTGTTGAGCCATTAGCATTCTAAAATTAGACATAAAATTCAAATATTACAGCAGATGGAGGAATGGTAGGGGAAAGGATAACATGGTTCACAGCTGAGACCATAGGATCATCTAGATCCAACCACCCTGCCATGGGCAGGGACACCTTCCACTAGATCATGTTGCTCAGAGCCTCATCCAGCCTGGCCTGGAACACTTCCACGATGTGGCTTCCACTCCTCTGGGTAACCTGTCCCAGTGCCTCACCACCCTCACAGTAAAGAGCTGTTTCCTAACATCTAATATACAGCTCTCCGCTTTTAGTTTAAAACCATTCCCTCTTGCGTATCACAATATGCTCATGTGAAATCTTTCTCTTTCTCTTTTTTATAAACCCTCTTTAAATACTGGAAGGTGCTAATAAGGTTTCCACAGAGTCAAGTCTTCTCTGTGGAGAACAATTTAATCTCTCTCAGCCTGGCTTCATAAGGGAGGTGCTCTAGCCCTCAGATCCCCTTTGGGGCCTGCTCTGGACCCATTCTAACATGTCTACATCTTTCTTGTGCTTCAATCACATGTCGAGGTTTCCATTCACCAGAATCAGCAAGTCCTTCTCGATGAGTTCATCTCCCACTTATGTATGGGGTTGGCTGGACACAGGTGCAGCACCTTGCCCTCAGACAAACTTCACGAGGTTCTCTTGTGATCACTTCTCAGTCTTGTCCATGTGTCTCTGAATGGCATCCCTTCCTTCCATTGCATCAACCACACTGGTCAGCTTCGTGTTATCTGCAATGTTACTGAGTGATATAGCCATAATGTAAGGGGAAAAGTCATTAACAAGCTCTATGTTATTGAAGTATACATGCAGAAGAAGAAATAGAGGGATGAAAGTGAACTTTTCATACTATCTCACAGGAAACCTTCTTTTAATGTGTGTCCTGCCTATAAGACTACTGAATATTTCATAGGACTTTTATGATTGCATAGAAAATATTATTGCTAAATATACCAATAAGTAATAGGATTAAAAATTAAAACAGTTCCCAGAAACTGTAGGATGGTGTGAAAAAAAAAAAAATCAGTATAATTAACAATTTTAAAATTCTTTATAACATTTATAAGAAAAGGGAAACAAATAGACAACAGTTCTATCAAGAAGATCCTTAGGGTTATTACTTCAGATCCTAAGCTGAACTTGAGCAATATACTCTCATTCCAAAAAAAAGACAATCACTACATCAGTATGAATAAAGAGGAATATATCTTCCATATAAGGTGAATTCACTTTTCCACCATTGCTAGTACTAACAATGTCTCAACTGGATCCTCTTGTGGAAGAACTGAGCATAAATATGATGGAAGATGCAAACCAGGCTAAAAGCATCAAGAATAATAAAAGATACAGAAGAAAAGATTAACCTAGTTTATGGAAGACAAGACTGGGAGAAGATACACTAAGCATTCAAATATGCAAAATGTACTACAAAAAAAGTTATGTTTGTAATAAGGAGGATGAAGAATAATGGGTTTAATTTTTATCAGATTTCACCTCAGTAAGAAATTAGAAAAAAACCTTTATAAAAGCACTCTATGGATTTAGTGTGATCCTCATAATAGTGAAATACCAAAATCATTTAAAGAATTTGTGATCTGTCCATCACTGACTACTTTGCAAAATTCTAGAGAATCTCAGGAATGAGATTTATTAGATTAAGACATGGATTAGGAAGGGAACAAATAACCTTTCAACTTTCTTTCTTATAATTTTATGATTTCTCTGTGATTTTCCACCTCAAAATAATACTCCATTAAATATACACTTAAATAGTCATCACAAAATTTTGTTTTTAAATAATTAGAGTAGGCTTCAGGAACAATTAATTAGGGAAAAATGTAAAAAAAAAAATGTTAAGAGACTTGCAATTCTAAGATAGTAGAAATCTCCATGAGAAATCAAAACACTTGAACCACTTTTATTTTAATTTTTGGGGGATTTTGGGTTGATCCAAAGAGTTATTTAACTGATTCTTTCCAGGATTCATTTTGTATATAATAGAGTACATGATGAAAAAGTATAAAAGTATTCTCACTAGGCATTAGTCACAATTCAGTATTCAGAAATCTCATGTTAAATTTGAAAATCATCTCAAGTCCATTTTAGAGTGTTTGAAACTATTTCTCTATGCATCATTAACTGTTAATTGAATATTGGGTTGCTCACTTAATAGAAGTACTATTTATGACTCATTTACTAGTTAGAAGAGTTAGAGGTGAAATTTTCTTCCTATGGTCATCAATAGTAATTGGACATTGGTTTCATCATTGTTGGAAGGTCACTTACAAGATTCCACAGCAGCATTAATAGCACTGGATATATATATATATATATGTTAAATGTCTGGGTTTTTTTAAATGATGGACATTTTTACAGTGATTTAATTACCTAATATTTTCAAAAACTTTGGGCATATCTTATATTGGACATACTAACTTAAATTTACTTACCTATGTTTTCGTTTTTTCCAAATAATTTCTTTCTTACTAACCTGCATTTGTAAAGTTCTCTTGTGATATCTATTAAAATCATCTTCTTTCATCTTAACAGAAGTTTAAAATCATTAATGATTGTGTCACTGCATTCTTACTTGGAAAAAATAGTTTTATATTCAAAGCAATCATTTCTATTTGTTATATTTAATCTATAATAACAATTTTGAAAAACATAATTTTATTTCCCCTCAGCTTCTTAAGGAAACACATTCTTTAGGAAGAATAATCATAGAACCATAGAACCATTTAGATTTTATAAAGGCCTTTAGGATTATCAAGTACAGAAAGCAATAAAAAAGTCCCAAACCAGTCTATTTAATCTGTGCATCTCTACTGCATTATCTGTCTTGCTATTCTATGAAGTCAATTAATGTTAGAAATACTCAAACTTTCTCCAGTAACTTGTAGGAAATAAAATGTTAAAACAATCCACAGGCACTGAACAAATTATTTTGTTTGCTAATATTATAAAAATATGTGCCTTAGTATATGTGTGTATAGATGTACATGCAGTTTAAATCAGTATATACAAATACCTGACATGAGAAGTACACAACAGGAAGCCAGACTCTTCATAGAGGTGTTCAGTAAAAGGGCAAGAAGCAATGGGCAGAGTCTGAAATACAGAATCATAGATTCATTAAAGTTAGAAAAGACCTCCAAGATCATCAAATCCAGCCTTTGACTGAATACCATCTTTTCAACTAGACAATGGCACTAAGTGCCCCATCCAGTAATTTCTTGAACATTTTCAGGGATGGCAACTCTACCACTTCCTTAGGCAGCCCACTCGAATGTTTAACCACTCTTTCAGTGAAAAAAGTCTTCCTTATGTCCAAACTGACATTCTCCTGGCACAGCTTTTGGCCACTTCCTCTTATCCTGTCACTAGCTGCCTGGGAGAAGAGATCAACTCCTACCTTGCTGCAACCTCCTTTCCTTCGTACAGAGCAATAAGGTGCCCCTTGCACCTCCTTTTCTCCAGACAAAAAATAAGAATTCCCATGGGAAATCCATTTCATAGAATCATCAAGGTTGGAGAAGACCCTTAGGATCATCCAGCTACTATGACCACATAACCACTAAACCATATCACCCATTGCCAGATCCAGGTGTCTCTTGAACACGTTTCCTGTATGGGAACAAGTTTGGGGTTTTTTGCTGTGTTTTTTTTTTACAGTGAAGGTACTGAAATAGTGGAACAGATTGTGCTGTCCAGAGTGGTCGTGGTATTTGCATCCCTAGAGAAATTTAGAACTTGACTGGGCTGAGCCCTGAGCAACTTGCTACAGCTGACCCTGCTTCAGCAGGTGTTGGACATCTCCCTAGGTTCCTTGAACATCGTCTATTCTCTGATTCTGTGAAATCTGTGCAAATAGTTCTGAAGTTTTATTAACCTTCAAAAATATTTGGATTGAGAGAATTTGTACTCAACCCAAAAATTAATATTTTATTCTCTCCTGTGCTCTGGGTATGCTAGATTTATTCTATTACTCTTTGAAATTGCTTTTATTAACATAAGTCCAAAAACTTTGTTTTCTAAATTTAAGTGTTTGAAAACTCACGATAGTAAAATATTATTACATTGATGAATAATTCAGTGGAAAGAAGTGGTAGAAGTCATAAAGTCACATTTTGAACTGTAGCTTTTTGGTTGAATAACATGACCTCTCACATTTGAAACTGTGATTTATGTTTAATCTGTAGTCCTCTAGGAAATTAATTTGGCCCGTAGACTATACCAGGGACCTGTTTCATAATCTTAAAAGATATTAACTGTAGAACATCCTATGCTATTGAGACAGATTTTTTTGTACAAAATTCAGTATGCTGAAATTTTCTTTATACACTAGAAATAGCAATTATAGTATTATTGGCAACACATTTGGAGGGCAATAGAAATGAGAGACACTGGACGTAACTGATAGCTGGCTAAGTTTATGTAATTAAATTAGTCCTTGACAAGTCATTAAGTAGGTCACAAGGCAGTAGAGGATGAAGGACAACCTATGCAGATAATTCAGGGCCTCTGACCTACTAACACGGGAACTTCTGCTCCATATCACTCTCCCTGGACCCTGACAGATAATAAAAGGGAAATCAGTGCCTTTCTCTCTTCACATGAGAAATGATTTTATGCAGCTATAGTTTCTGAGACCTATGGAAAAGTTCTAGCTTCCACTGGCATCAGAATGAGCATGCCGGAAGTTAGTTCAGGCCTTCTGCCTCTGTTCCTGTAGCTAGCATTGGCTATTCAGTATTCAGTAATTAATTTGCCAGTATGGTGATGGAATTCAGAGGTGGAAGCACTGAGACGCAAAGTTGCTGAGGTTAACTAGTGAATAAAGCATGAAGAGCAATGACTTAAATATAAATTATGAAGCAAATGGAAATTTCATTAATTACCTTTAAAAAAACCCCAAACCAGTTACAAGATAGAAGATGAGGTCAATTTCTCAAATAGTCAAACTTCAGAGATAACCATCTGTATTAACTGTACAGTTAACTTACACTAAATAATTCACCTTAAATGATAAGCTTTCAAATATATAAATTCAAGGGAGGTAAATCTTACAACTAATGTTAAAGATGTTCATGAAGAATCTGGATGACCATAACATCTTCAACTCTATTTTTTAGGCAATATAAATTTGGGGGGCAGGTGTGTGTATGTGTGTTGCATTTGTCTGGTTTTGATTGTTTAAGGTGAAGGGGAAAAAAACAGCTCTGTAAGAGTCCCAGATGTCCTCTCTGTTGTCAGGGCCCAGAAAGTCTAAAATCAAGGATGTTTTACAGAGTCACAGAATTATTTAGGTTGGAAAAAAAACCTCTGGGACCATCAAGTCCAATTTTTGACTGCTCATCACCTTGTCAACTAGAAAATGGCACTATGTGCCACATCCAGTAGTTTCTTGAACACCTCCAGGGATGCTGACTCCACAGCCTCCTGGGGCAGAGCATTCCAATGTTTAACAACTCTTTCCAAGAAATTCCTCCTGATGTCCAGCCTGAACCTTCCTTGGCACAGCTTGAGGCAATGTCCAGCTGCCTGGTAGAAGAGGCAGCTTGCTATACTTCCCACCTTGCTATACCCTCCTTTCAGACAGCTGTAGACAGTGATAACATTACTTCTGAGCCTCCTTTTCTCCAGGCTAAACAATGCCAGCTACCTCAGCTGCTCGTCATAGGTCTTGTACCCCAGACCCCTTACCAGCTCTGCTGTCCATCTCTGGACATGATCCAGCCCCTCAATGTCTTTTTTGGTGAGGGGCCTGGAACTGGACACAGAATTTGAGGTGTGACCTCACCAGTGCTGAGTACAGAAGGAAAATCACTGCTCTGGTCCTGCTGGCCACACTATTGCTGATCCAGGCCAGGATGCCTTTGGCGTTCTTGGCCATCTGGGCACATGCTGGTTCATGTTCAGCTGCTGCTGCCCAGCACCCTCAGGTCCTTTCCTGTTGGGCCCCTTTCCAGCTACTCTGCCCTCAGCTTTTAATACTGCAGGGAGTTGCTGCGACTAAAGTGCTAGACTCAGCAATTGGTGGTGTTAAACCTCGCACGATGGGCCTTGGCTCAACAACCCAGCCCATCCGGATGCCTCTATAGAGCCTCCCTGACTTCCAGAATATCAACACACCTACCCAACTTTGTATCATCTGCAAACTGATTGAGAGTGCACTCAATCCCTTTATACAGGTTATCAATAAACATATCAAATAAGCCTGTTCTCAATCCTGAGCCCTAGAGAACACCACTTTGATGTCCCCCAGATTTAACTCCATTCACCTTTACCCTCTGGTCCTGGACATCCAGCCATTTTTTAACTGACAATTAAAGAACAAAACATAACCCTTGAGAATAAACGCTTTGCAACATACACATCAATCCTAAATTCTCTCAACTAAAAACTGCTTTGCCTCTACTAAAACAAATACCATTTTGCAAAATATAGTAATAAAACACATTTTATTATTTTAACACGTGCATTCTTATTTTGTAATACCATGTAAAAATGTTAACCTCAATGAAATGGGTGAGTGATAACATGGTTCACTGACTAATAAACCTACTTGGAGTGAATGATTTCCTGCTTTGATTTGTCAGCTATTAGCTAAACATTTTGATTCACAATAAAAGCCCAAATATATTGCTTTCAGCTTAGATTTTTTTAAATCCTCTTTTTCTCAGAATTAATATCTGGGGTTATTTTTGGATGTCACCTCTTTCCTATTTGTCCAACGAACATTGTACCTACTCTTTGTTTTACTACTCAGTATTTAGAATCCAAAAGGAAAATTTTAAAAAGTAAATACTTCTATGAATCATCAAATCTAGAAAGACCATATTGAGCCCTGTGACAGAGTCCTGGAGTAGATGCCTAAATTGAATGAATCACTGTTTCTTTCTTAAGCCCAATTATAATATTGTAGGAGAAAGCAGGACTGTAAGGACATGAGGAAGGAAATAAAAAGGAAAAAAAGGTGGTGGGGGGGAAAGATTATAAATAAAGCAAAGTTATGCCTTGCTTCCAGAATTCTAGGTGTTAATAAGCACTACTGTTTTATAGTCATTATCTTATCCTGAATTTTCCATTCATTGAAGTGATTAGGTTCTCAGTAAATTAGCTAGTCTAGTTAGTTGTTCATTGTGCATTTGATCAATTAGTAGGTACCATGTCTTTCTACTTATTTTGATAGAATCCAGTGCAATATGGTCAAATATTTTACCCCTATATGTAATGGTAAAATAAATTAAAATCAAAAAATAGGGCAGTTATTTTCATGCTCATGGTCAGATATTTTCTAGATGTGTGTGATGTCAATCCAACTTCTGTCATTGATTCAATATGGTATATATTTCCTCTGATTTTGCTGCAAATTATTGCAGTTTCTTGTGCTGTTAAAAGCACTCTGGGTTTTTTTCCTAAGCTGTATTATTTCATACCTTGAGTACAGAAAACTCAGAAACTTTCTGCTTTGGAAATCTGAGATTACTTTACTTTGTTTCTCTGTTAACAGCTATCAGTTTTATTATCATTCACAAACATTATTGTAGTCATTTCTGAGTAAAACTCCCCTGAGACTGCACTGAAAAAGTGATCTCTAATACAACACAAATTTAACCACACACAAATAAAAAAAGCACACAGCTTATCTCACTCCTATGCTAGCATTTCCTCTCCATATACATCTGCAGATCCATACAGGCATTCTAAAAATTATGAATACTGTGGATAGTTTTGAGAAGGAGAAAAAAAATCCAAATATAGCACTCTCAGAGAGACAATATTAATTTCAGAATTGATGGAGAACATTTACAAAGTAGTCATAAATCTTTGCAGTAGTTATTGTTCCCCTGGAAGAATCTGTTTCAAATGAAAATCTGATTCCCAGGAAGTCTTTAGACACAATGCAGACTGCTGAATTTTGTGTCTCCTGGACTAAATGGTTATACTTAAATAAATGCAGAATAGGCTAATACAAAATCTCCCATTTGAATTTCACCAATTGTTTGACTTGATCATGTAAAAACAATGTGATGTATTTGCATGTACTGTTGCAATTCATTGTACTTTATGTTCCTTCTATCTCTTTTTAAAATCCAAAAGCCTCAGTGTTCTTGTATACAGCATTCCAACAGATAATTGGATTTCACTTAGATATTTCTATCTGCAGCACTATTTTATAAGGTAGTTGTAGAGAGACATAAAATTTACTAAGGAGTTTAATTAGGTACAAATTTTAGATTAAGTAAAACATTTTTCCTACAGATAAATGTCTGTTCTCCTAAAGAGCACCCTTGCAAGAAGAAAAACCACTCAATATTGCTTGTAAGCATATCTAAGTTGAAGTGTTTTCTGTGTTAACTTTCCCCAGACAGTAAAAAAAAGAATGGATCTGAATGGAACACAAGAAAACATTTTTTTTTGCACAATAATGGTAATACAACCACAATTCTGTTATTAAAAAGGTGGAATTGCACTACTGTAGAAACAGGGCTCTATTTTTTTTGATAAGCACTATAAAAACTTGCATTACTCTGTTCCAAATTGAAACATTTAGGGAACTTTTTGAAGCTAGATCACACAATTTTTTCAGTAAAAAACTAAGCCTATGTACAACTACTGAGGGCAATAAAATGTACTATTGTAAGATCAACGAGGTTTGAGATGACTAAATTCTCATAAGCTAAAGAAGACAATCAGTATGATAATTAGAGCATGTTAATTACTCTCCACTAGCAACAAAAAATGCAAATTATATACAGCAGGAAATTAACATCAGTTACTGCTCAATATTGCATGACTTTTCCATTAAGTATAATAAGAAAAGTTGTTAAATTATAGAAAATAAGAATAATGAAACTGTAATATTAAAGAACCTTAGGTTTCCAGTCTACCTGTGGAGGGAATCATTAGGAAGTTTTCCGAGGATGTGATACTGTCCACACAGGTTAGGCACACTTGTGCAGTACCCAGGGGAAATCTTTATGCTTTGTTTTATTTTCACTGGGTAGAACAAGACTGGATATTCTGGCTCAGCTGGAAGCAGTACAATAACCTGTTCTGAATAATAGCTCTGCTGTAAAACAGACCAAAAAAAGTTCATTGCATTTTTCTTTATTTTTTTTTTTCTGAAAACCCCAAAGATTGAAGTTTTTTATGATGGGGCTTCTTTGAGAACAAACAAGAAAACAAACTAAAAAGAGTTAATAAAATTCTGAACCTTGGAATTGTTTAAAACCAAAGATTGAAGTCTCTTTTAGACTGAGAGATTAAATCAGCACAAGAAAAAAGTCATGGTAGAAGTATACGATTGACTTTAAAGTGAATTCTGAGCATTCTGAGTACTATAGACAATCTTATTGAAACAGGGACACAGCTTTTACTGTCAACTACCTTGGTATCTGAACAACAGATAAAGAAATACTGACTTTTTAATTGGTTACGTATTATTTTTTTAAAATATGAGGGACAGCCCTACATGCCTATTACAGGCATGTTTTATGAAGAATTAAATCAATTCAGAATTTCCCAAAGAATTCAACAAGCCTTTGATTATGATAATTGACACATTAATTTAGTTTTATGTGACTAATCCAAAAAATATCCATCACTGACACAGTGTAAGACAAATGGGCATTTTACAAAGAGCTTAAAATATGGATACAAAAACATAGATTTTGATAAATATTTAAAAATTATTCCTTCTGTTTGGCAAAAACACACACACAGTTTGAGTTTTCATCGCATTACACTATGTTTTTTTTAAATAATTGGATTTCCTAGTGCCTCAATATTCTCAAGTTGCTATTGGCATTCCAGTAAATTGTAAGATTTAAGACATCTACAGTGCTGTCAGTGTGAGTTGTTTTCAGGGTTTTATGTATGCAATAAGTGTCCTAAAGCCCCATAATCATAGAAGTAATGGAACTGAAAATTTTAAAAAGCATTTTCTTGTTTTTAGATTACAACAGAGCTTGTGCCTGCTTTGTAGTTGTTTTCTTTTTTCACGTTATCATGGATAAGAGAGATTAAAAAAGGGTGGTGGTGTGTGTGTTTTGCTTTCATCTGTATTTTTTTTGGTTGGATTGTTTTTCCTCCCTTCCCCCTGAGTGTTTTAACTTCTTGAGAAAAATGGCCCAGTTTAGATGGACTCCTACATAAAGACAGAGCAAATCTTCATGGCAGATGAGCTGACTCAATCAAAGAGAAGTGAAAAACAAGAGTAAAGGAATTTGACAAAAAATCAAGGTATCAAAATTAATTAGGACACACATTATAGACAAAATTATTTAATTATTTGTTGACCTAGGTGTTAAACAAGAAAAATTAAACAAAGCCCTTTCATAAACATTGGTTCAGCCTAACTAAAATTTGAAACTAAAATCAAAATTACTGGAATGATGAAGAATTCATCTATTATAATTGTGTCTATACTGAGATGAAAAAGATATGTTTGTGATAGACATATGTAATATATCAAAACGGGAAATGGATAACAAAGTAGCAAAAAAAAAAAAAAAAAAAAAACAAACAAAAAAGTCAAGATCTATACCCCTCAAGAGAAACCAACATAACTGAAATACTTCCACAATATAGTTAAAGATCACTAGTAGTGAGTAGATGCTGGCCAGCAGCTGGTTCACTCCCTCACCCAACCAGGATGGGGGGGAGAATAGGAAGAGCAAAGGAGAGAAAACTTGTGGGTCATAAGGATAGTTTCATAAGTTAAGAGAAAGAAAAACAAAATAAAAGGCTCAAGTGATTCAAGGTCAATCACTTAAAACCCTTCACAAAAGACTGACACCCAGCCAGTCTCCATGAAATGGCTAAAGTCTCTCAAAAAACTCACCTGCTCTTTTATTGCTGAACTTGATATGTCATGGAATATCCCTTCGGTCAACTCAGATCACTTCTCCTGTCTCTGTCTCCTTCCAGCTTCTTATTGCCTTCAGCCTTGTCACTGGGGAGGCCATGTGAGAAACAGAGAAAACCTTGACACTGTGCAAATACTACTCAGAAACAGCCAAAACAATGGTGTGCTATCAACACTCTTAGTCTCAAATCCAAAACCATCAGTATATGGACTATTAGGAAAAAAAAACAACTCCACCTCAGTCAGAGCCTGTGAAACAACAAAAGCAGAATTTAATAAATATTAAAAAAAAAAAAAAATTCAGTTTTAAAATATTCATTGATCTTTTACCAGAGGGAAATGGTAGAATTTTAAATGTCAATGACAATAAAATTGCAGAAGTTCTATTAAAGGAAAATTTTGGGTCGCTTTGGTCAATTTTTATTATGTCTGGAAACACCACCAAATACCCAGAGGAGAAAAGACTAGTGATGAGGAAATAGGAAAAATAAAGAATGACCTGGATATTAGGATAAGTTGGGTGCTCAGTAAGTTTACAGACAACACCATGAAATGTGTTCACGGATGGTGTCCTCGGTGTGTTGGAGGGCAGGACAGCTGCTGAGAGGCATCAGATTGGTTGAAATTGACTGTCAGAAACTTCAGGAAGTCTAACAAAAACAAATGCAAAAAAATGCATCTGAGAAGGATTAATCCCATGTACAGGTGGCCATCTGGAAGGCAGCTTTGTAGAACAGAACCTAGAGGTCCTGATAGACCCCCCCAGCTGCCCATAAGCCACCGATTTGTGCTGGTGTACTGCGTGCTGCACTAGGAAGAGTTCTGCAAACAGATCAAAGTGAACCTTGTCCTCAATTCAACACTAGTAAGACCATGACTGCAGTGTTGTGTTTCCACAGAACCTGGGCTGCCCATTACAAAAAGACATGGACATCCTGGAGGTTGTCCAGCACAGGGCACCCCGACTGTCCTAGGGCTGGTGACATGACAGACAAGGGGAAGCTGAAAGAACTGGACAGAGAGTGTAATGGGTGTCAAACCCTGGAGGCAATTAAAGTCTTGACTGCACACAGCTCTGCATAACTGGACCAAAATAGTCCTGCTTTGAATAACCTGAATAATTTTTCTTCTAATCAGAATAATCTTCTGATCATTTGATTCTGTATCATCTTTCTACATAATTTTTAATTTTGCAAATAATTTGAAGAATATAGTAGAATCAGATCTGTACATTTTTTCCTACAAATATTGAAGATTATCCTTATGTAACTAGGTATAGCTTAATGAAAAAAAATTGACTGTAATTCGGGAATATTAACTGTATTATGGCTATCAGGAAAGCTTTTTGGTGGAGTAATCTAAAGGCATACATGCAAAGATGTAAAAGAACATTTCTATAATCTTGGAAGTGTGAAAATTTGGAAGCTGGATGTTTGATACACAATTACCTGAATTACCTGAGGCACAAACAGTTCCTGCTTTTAGATGGCAAATCTACTCCATAGAAGCACAGAAGAAAACAGAAAACAAACAAAAAATAGCTGGACTTGCAAGATAGAACACTTTTCCTTATGTGAAGGACTCTGAGCAGTGTGTAGGGTGTATTTATTATTTTTTAATATAAAGAAAATCCTACAGCAGTCTGAAATATTACTAAAACATGTAGACAAAAATCTAATGGCATCCCTGGTGTAAACTGAAGGGAGTAAAGGTGTATCAATGCTTGATGCCAAAGGTTACATGGAAAAGATTCTTAATTGCTGGTCTATACTTTAAACACCTTTATGTCTAGATTCCACAGAATTCTTACTCTACTTCAATATTAAACAAAAGTATTGCTCTGAAACAGTTCATGTCTTTGAACTCATCAACTAACAAGTATTGTTTTCCTCTTTCTTTTCTCATTTGGGTGTTATTCAACATTTAAAAACATCATTGCAGCAATATTTGAATCTTGTTTGACTTTCCATAACTGAAATTATCCAACCACAGAATTATTGGCACAATTCAGATCATTTGCAGACGAATACAAGCTGTTGCTGACTACACAATAGAATTCATGTTTTATGTTTTGTAACATCATTACATTTCAGGTAGGCAATTCTTCCTTAGAAAACATTATTACCACAAACTAAAAAAAATTATTTTCCACTATATAAACATTTCAAGTACTAGAACCATGAGTTCTTTGGCATTGTATCCACTTATATTTTACTTGTTCATATTGAAACCACATACCTTGAACTTTAGAGTTAGGTTATTGTGAGAGACTGGAGGAGGATGCTGGCTCAAAATACTTCAGGTTCATGAGTGGGGAAAAGGTCAAGTCAAGTCTTGCCCTGGAGAGGCAATGCCCTGCTCCACACACCCCACACCCCCAGGCCCATATCCCAGCCCTGCAGTGGGGCCAAACCCTGGCATATGGGAGGCAATGCTCCACACTACAGCCCTGGAGCCCCTAACCCAGGTCCTGAGTGGCCAAATGACAGGAAGTCCCACCTGGGGGAAGGGCCCAGAAAAGCCAAAGGGTACTTTAAGCCAAAGCACGAGGCACACACTGGTCTTGACCCTTCCTCCTCTTGGATTTTAAATCAGCTGGAACACTACTGGAGCCATGAATGGTAGCTATATGTGTTGTTTTCTCTATCTCTTTTCTCATTCTTCTCAAAGTTTGAGTGACATAAAATTGGACAAATTGGAGTTTAGGTTAATGCTTTGGGAAATGCTTTATTTTGATTCAATGTTGCTTTGAACTTTTGCTAAAGTTCCTTGATTTTCTGAAGTTTCTCGGTAAAGTTTCTGTTGTTTTGACCTCTTAAGGAATATCTTGCTGGGTACATAAAAGAATCTCAAGCCTTTTAAAGACCCTTGTGGAGCAAGCTCTGGGACCTTATAGTTATCCATCCACATTAATCATAGTTTTCTGGTAGTTGTTTTACAGGGTACAGATACAGCACATAGATTTTGGCAAATCCAACATGCTCCATACAAAGAAATTTTCTTTAAGTAAGTGCATCTAGTTTGAGCACACTTGAAAAATATAAATATGAATGATGTTCAAATGCCTTAAGCATACATTTATTTTGTAATTTAAAATTCTGTTTAGGAAGATAAAAAAAAAGTCCAATGAGACCTTATATCACAAAACATCCTCCTTACTACATGACTGCTATTGATTTACCAATTAAAGACTAGAAATACTGTAGAATATAAAGAAAATTGTTAAAACATAGGGAAACATTTTGTTACTTTGTAGGGGAGAAAAAAAGCATGTTAATAAGAGAAATGGTAAGGAAATGCAGACATTTTGAAATTACATGTCACCAAATAAGAATGAAATAGCACTCTTTTGTTATAAACACACAATTTCTTTATACCTATCAAACACATGCAACTGGAAAAGAAAAGAAGCAAAAAAGACAGAGGATAAAACTGTGGTTTAGTCTAAGAATGAATACAAATAAAACATTTGAAGAATACCCTTTTTTTTTAGTCAGTGACAAATGATCTTTTCATAGATTGTGTTGCTTCAGTTGTACTAAATATTAATGTTTGAGCTTCAGCAGAATTTTCTAAACGTTCAGATCAAACTTAAACTTCTGTTTGATATTTATTTGAAAAGTTAATTTAATTCATTTTCTCTATAGTGATCGGTTTTCTTTTCACAGATGCCTACCTAAGTATAGCCAAGAATTCCAAACTTTCATAAAACAGTACAATGACAGAAATTCTGGTGACAATGAAGAAAAGAGGAATTGATGTGTATGTCTATACCAAAATCACCATAAAGGATTTTAAGAGACATGCAATGATTCAGTACCACACTAGCTGTTTAAGAAGCAAACATAATGATATTACAGTTGTCAATAGATAGGTACTCTTTATTCTTCAAACATAATGTACTATCATTAATGGCAGTTTGTGTACCTAGAAATATATAAAAAGATACTGATTTTCAGATTTAATGTATAATATTTCCTAATCAATCAATGGTTCAAATGATTAATTTTCAACTACCCATCTATCATCTGGTGGTTTGTTTTCTCTCTGTCTAAAAGAAAGAATTGTATATGAATCCTCTTGTATTTATTATTGTGCCTATGCTTCTATTAATACTGGAAGAAAAAGGATTCGTCTCCATTGAAATGGAGTTTGTGTCACTTCTCTTTATATTTAATTAATTTTATTTAATTTCCTAGAGTCAACAAAGAAATATCATAAATATGACATGTTATAAAACTATGATGAGATATAGCCATGAATCCTGACTCTGTCTGCACTTACAGAATTGTGAGAACTTTCTAGGTTGGGGTGAACACTCTGGCCATAGAAGCAAAGAATAATTAAAGTGAGAAGGGAATTCAGGAGGTCTCTAGCCCGACCTCCTGCTCCAAAGAAGGGCAGCTATGGAGTCAAATCAGGCATCTCAAGGATTTATCCAGCTGCATGTATAAAAATCCAGAGATGGATGCTGATCAATATCTCTGGGTGACTTCCTCCACTGTTGGACCATGCTCATGGGGAAAAAACATTTTTTGCATACTCAGTCTAAATAGCTTATTTAATTTTAAAACTCTTCCCTTGTGTTCCTGTTATGTAATGCTGTTAACAGCCCATCTATTTTGTCCCATATACATCAGGTGCTTCTCTAACATTCTCCCAAAGTCTTTTCTTTGCCAGACTGAACAAGCTCAGCTCCCTCAGTATTCCCTCACAGGTTAAGTGCTCCCATGCACAAGCACCCTGCTGGCCTCTGCTAAAGTCACTCAAGTGTATCAATATCTTGCTTGTATTGGGGAAAACAGAATATTTCCAATTTTAGCAGTAGTCTATATGTGGTCTATTCAGTGCCCAATAATTAATCTAATAAAACCCACATCTCAATGTTTTGTGTGAGCTGTGTAACATTTGTTTTACAGCTAAATATTCCCCAATGACTCTCAGCAGAATCTCTGAAAAGAAAATCAAAAGCCTACTCAAAAGGAAATAGGAAATCATCAGGAGTTTCTAAGATTCATTAATTTCACTTGTAATTATGCCTATAAATTCTTTCTAAAGTCTTAATGTAAACAGGCCAAAAGTATGAGAAAGGAGATATGATTTGACCATTCTGAATAACTTGTCTTCATTTCACTTCATATGCAGAGATCTTCACTTCTGATGCAGAAAAAAAACAGAACCAGGTCAGGATGTATTCATGTAGATATTCATATAAACATATCTCAGGATTTTACCTCTATTCTGCAGGCAGACCACTCCCACTTAGTCTCAAAAAAAGAACAAGGAATGAATTGTGAAATAGGAATTTAAAGACTGCTCATGGGATGATGAACTGTATGAAATATAGAGGCAAATGATACTGCTGAAAAACACTTCCTTCTGTGTGACTAGGTATGAAATTGTATGCTCCAAACCTTGTTATATGCAAAAATAGAGCACAGTGTATATAAGTGGAACAAATAATTTATTGACCTAATTATAATCTTAACTCAATGAAAATACAGACTTTTTTTGCAGTTCAGTTAGAGCAATACTATGAGACCAGAATCCTTTTGGGTTTAAGGCTGTTGGACTCGATGATCTCAAAGGTCTTTTCCAACATAGTTTTGTGATTTTGTCAACAGTGTCGGTCCTCAGAAAAAGAGGTGAGGGTGGCACATGGAGCTGCCAGCATCCTGCCTTCTTCAGTGGGAGGGGTATGCATGATGCTGGGTGGAACCTTCGCCTCTGGCCTTGGTTGGTTTTAGTTTTATCTTTATAAATTTTCTCATCCATTTGGCGTCCTTCTGGTCTGCCAGCTGAAGTTCTCCCAGCCTTATGCACACAAAGGGCTATGCACTGTCAGGCAGTGACAGGCGGGGGGGCCTCACCCCTTCCCCAGTGGGGCCACCCCAGAGCTGATGCTGGAGCAGGGGAAGGCAGCAGCCATTGGCCCCAGCACAGGGGTTAAACCAGGGACACCCTGACCAGGCCATGGCAACACTGAGCCTTCAGCCCAAACCACCAGGTTAACACCCAGCAGGGCCATCTCCTCTATGGGCAGACAGCATATTTACTGGGCTACAGAAGAAAGATCTGGGAATTTAATCATGTTAAATACATACGTGTGTCTCCACACTGCTAATCCTTGCTTTTCTGTCAACGAGGTAATGATTCACAGCTATGTTTTCATAGAAAACAAACAATGCAATCAACTGTAAATAAGCTGGTTTTTCTCCCCGCCTTCACACTTAATTCCAAACTTTTATTTGATAACTGAAAGCCAAAATTTATGTCTTTTCCCAACAGCTGATTATTGAGCAGAATATGCTTTACTCTTCCTTTCATTGCATGCAGTCTAATAGCTCTTTACTTTCCACTGATTATGGCACTTTAATTAAAGTGGTTTGCGCAAAATAAATCAGCAATACAAACAGCTTTATTTTCCCCTGACTGAATAAACCAAATTTGGTCACGAAACTGGAATAATAGAATTAAGTCACTTGCTTGGAATGTTTTTGATGACAATGACATAAGTTAAAAAGATGTCTCTCTCATTTTTTATGGCTGTTCATGCAATATAAATATTATTCAAATACATCTTGTTACTGCTTCAAATAGGAGTTTATTGTAGATTTTAGTGTTTATTTGGTTTGCATATTAAAGTTTAGAAAATATGTTTGATTAATCTAAGACCTAGTGGAAGTATGTGGTAATTTATATGAATGACTGAAAGAAAAAGATTTAAAACCAGAGTTTTCAAATCAATACACTGCAAAGCCTGAAAAATGTGGCTGAGCAGTTGATATACTTGGGAATGTCATAAGAAAAAAAATATACAGAGGAAGGAATGACATAAAAGCTGAGCTCTTTAAAGGCTTGGGAATGGTTTAAAGCTGAACTGAAAAATATATTTTCTGTCATTGTCAATATTTTGACAGGTAGGACATTCCCATTTAGATAGAGCTTCCTTCTTCACTTGGGAGGACTAAAAAATGTATGTGGAAAGATCAGCTACATAGGCTTTTCATTTCTAGTTTTTAAATATTAGACAATTAGTCACAGACAAGACTGTATGTCCAAATGCAATATATCCAAGGCTACCAGAAGAGCTGGCTGGTGTTGCTGAGGGGCCAACCTTATAATTTTCAGAAGTAGATGGAAATTGGGAAATGTTTCTGATGACTGGAAAAAGGCAAACATCACATCAAAGGTCTCACCTCATCTGTTAGGGGGCAGATCCAATCAGAAGCTATTTCTCAAGACGCGACAGACAATTTAGGTAACTGGAAGCAGCTAACATGCATTTACCAAGGGTAACTCATACCTGGGCAACCTAACTGCTTTCTGTGACAAAGTGATTATTGCTTTACACTTTGATGTTAGGAAGGTCTTTGACACAGTCCCTCATAGTCTCCTTAGTACTAAAATTTTTAGACATGGTGTGGACAGGTAGACAGCAAGATGCATAGAATATTGACTGAACTGCTGGTCTCAAAAACTGGTGGTTAGTGCTGGAAAGACCAGATGCTGATCTGGTGTGTGCTGATGTGGTACCTTTCAGGAATCACTAGTGGAACAAATGCCTTTTAATGTCTTTATAACAACCTAGATGGTGGGACAGAGTGTGCTCTCAGCAAATTTGTGAAGAACCCCAGAGTGTGAAGAGCTTGTAGAGAGCAGGATGGTTACTGAGAGGGATCTGGACAGATGGGAGAAATGGGCTAGCAGGAACATCAGGAAGTTCAATAAGAGCAAATGCAAAAGTCTGCACCTGGAGAGGAGTAAACCCAAATACTAGTACATACTGGGGTTTGACCAGCTGGAAAGTATCTTTGCAGAAGCTGGTAGCCTCTAAGCAGATGATGAGCCAGCAGTGCATCTTTGCAGCAGAGGCCAATTGCCTTCTGGGCTACAAAAGCAGGACTGCAGCCAGCAGACTGAGGGAAATTATCCTTGTCCTCAATTCAACACTGGCAAGACCATGACTGCAGTGTTTTCTTTTTTCACAGAATCTAGGCTACCCCTGACAAAAAGATGTGGACATCCTGGAGGTTGTCCTGCACAGAACATATCTGTCATGGGGCTGGAGCATATGATAGACAAGGGAAAGCTGAGAGAACTGGATTGACTCAACCTGGAGAAGAGAAAGCTCAGGGAGACCATATTGCTGTCTGCAGCTACCTGAACTGAGGGTACAGAGGACATGGAACAACCTCATGGAAGTGCCCAGTGATTGGATGAGGGCGAAGGACAGTAGTTGGAACATGGGAAATTCTGACTGAATATTGGGATTTTTTTAACTGTGCGGATGGCCAAACCTTGGAGCAATTTACCCAGAGAGGAGTGCAGTGAGTGACAACCCCTGGAGGTATTTAAGCCTTGCAGAAATAGTCCTGCATAGCCTGACTGAATTAGTCTTACTTTGAGCAGGATGTTGGACTAAACTAGAAGAGGTCCCTCCTGGCCTGAATATTGCTTGATTCTGTGATCTCATGATAATTATTTATTGTTTTTTGAAAATGGTAGTTTGATTATTTTGACTGAAATATTCTCAATGGCAAGGAAATCCAAGTCCATTCCCCAGCTAGCCTACCTGGACTTGATTTATTTTAACAGCTCTAGAATGACAGCAGATTATCTTTAGATACTAAATAAATCTGATTTTAGACAAAACTTCAGTTCCAAAAATTATGGGTTAGAATATGCACTCTTAATAATGGTTTTTGGACTTCTTTTTAGGGTTAACAAAATGTAGTGTGTAAACAGCACTGAAACAAAATCCAGAGCTTTACCATTTTAGGAAAAATTATATTTTACTAGGCTGAAATCAGACTTTTTTGTTTGGGTTTTTTCTTGCCTTACCATTCTTTTATTCATTTTCTAATGGAAATCCAGGAGGAAGTTTAGAAATAAAAAAAGAAAAAAAGAAATCAGAATTTTTTGCAGTCTGGCAACTAAGGAATTATCTGGCTAACTGGGAAATATGAGTATCAACTCTCAACAAGACCTTGATCTCCTGTGGTTTAGAGAAACAATCTGCAAAACGTATATTCCCTGTATTTTTGGGTGCCTTTTTTTTGCAGTCTAGACAAGAGCCTACATTATTAAATAAATAAATATGTATATATAGAGAGATATATATATAAAGGAAGAAAAAAATAAAAATATATTTGAAATCTCTGTGTTAATTACTTTTGTAATTTTGGAAAACATGTGAATAGAAGGACTTAAAAATGTGAGACAGATGGACAGAATCTTTTGTCATTTTCGCAAAATCTTTGCTCTTAAGAATTCATGAGTCTTGATTTCACTGCCAGTATTTAAAGCTGAAATAGAGGCTAGAAAACATTAAAGAGCTATGAAAGCATAGGATGCATATATTTAATAAGGCTCATCCTGAATTATATAGGATATTTTATCACCAGCATGAGAAAAAGTTAAAAACAAAAATATCTTACTCCTCTGTGAATTGATAGCCTGTTTTTACTCATCAATAATTCATCTAGTTCTTGTGGCTACTACACAGTGTGAGTTCTGTGTCCTAGATCTGAATAAAGTAGAATTTCTGCCCTAATTTTGACAAAGAATTATATAATTTCTAGACCAATAGGTCTTTAGACACATATAGAAACTGTAGCTGGAAGGACTTAAATTTTTTAAATTTTACTTTTTTTGCTTTGTTTTACAAATTATTGCTCTCTGGAGGTGCATTGCATTCTGACACTTCAGCTTTAACTGGAACTGTGAGGAAGTGTTGCAATAATACCTGTAAAAGCACACATAAGTCAAAAGAAATATACCATTATTTCAGGCAATTTGGGTTCTGATTGCACTCATGGAATTAGATGGCTGACAGTGTCAGCTGTTCAGACCTTAGGGGAGGAGAATCAAAACCAAAGCCCTGAATAACCTTGTAACTCATAGCAGGAGTGAGCAAAATTGTACACAATCTCATCTGGGCATTGATAGCACATCAGTGAGTAACTCTCAAGCAACGAAGTACCAGTCTGTTGGTTGACAGGGCAACACAGGCACAGAAGTTAGTGCTGAATGCAATTGCAGCTAGGTGAGTTAACAGGCCATATGCTCCTGGAAATTAGGGAGTAAGCTTGAAAGGAAGTCTTATGTTTATTCTCCTCAGTAAGTTAGGAGCTTTCAGATATAATGTATATCATTGGAAGGACTTTTTTTTTTTAATCTTTGAACATAAACTCTTTGTCAGAAAATTTAATCTAAATTTATTCCACTTAGCTTCTGGCATCTTCCTGAGGAGCCTAACCTAGGCGCAAAAATGGCATAAGCTATTTCTGTACTTAACAGAATGACACCTCAAGAGAGAAATTTAAATAAGTTCTGAATCATTCTATAGAGAGAGAGCCTCCTTGTCTCCAAAAAGTATAGACACAAATATCTGTTTGAAGACTAAAGTGAGATTGAATAAACCCATGTTTTGTGCTGTTTTAAGCAATAGGATGCTCAAAACCATTCAGACCCATGTCAAGCTAATCAGGAAGATACTCACAGGATTGCATAAGGGTATAATCACTGTATTGCCTGTTTAGTTCTGTCTTTCTAGTAGTACACAGTAAAATAAGAATTTAATCTTTCCTTTCCAAAAAAAAAACCCTAAAAAGTATAATTCTACTCACAACTTCTGAAAAGAAAATAAATTGACAATGTGGTCTAACAAGTAATAAAGCAATACTTACTTCCCCGAGCAGGCAAGAAGAGTAAAAATCTCTCTCACAAGGATATGAACTGTGTAGCAAAGCACATCTACCAGACTAGAAGATGTGGATATGAGAGTACAAAAGATCCCCCATTGACTGGCAGGCTGCATTGATTGTTTTATCTGTTCATAGCACTGCTAAAGACAGCTCTAAAGATCAGAGGTACCTAACTCCTCTATTACCTTTCTGAAAGTTAACCTCTGGAGAGTGATTCAACTCAGTCTGAAGTAGTCTTCCAGTCCAATCTTCCCCTACTGAACCACAGTTTCTCCACACATATTTTGCTCTGCACAAAGAGACCCTGAGACCAAGATGCATATTCCCATGAACATCCAGAAAGTATTTACTGTCTGATAGATACAGCTGAGAACCGGGACTTGCAAAATACGGGGCTTAGCATTAATATTCTCCCTAACCTAACCTAGAACTAACTTGGGTCTCATCAGTCATCTTGGGAAGAATTGGCTTTTGTTGCCTCTTGGAATAGTATAACCCCTGATATTGTCAAGTTGAGATCTCCCATCTCCTTGCTCTTTCTTTTGCTTAGGCTTTTTATGCATTCTACTGTGTTGGTGTTTCTCCTTTAGATCCTTGTGTTGCTATTATCATCTCAACACTTCTATTTCTCTGTTTCTACTCTACTTATCTTGCCTGGCTTTGCCTTCCGTAGTCTGTCACAGCTCAGCAGCAGATTTTGTGATAAAACTAGGTGAATATCATACAGCCATTCTTTAAAGAGCTGAGCTTTGAGTTACAGGTGGCTCAAGCTCTGGTCAAGCTAAGGGCTTGATTCAGAGACCGAAACCTAGGCCCTTAATCACCACTAATGGTAATTTAGGATGTGGTTATCATTAAAGAGCAGTACCAGTCTCCCGTAGGTTTATTTCAAGAAGTTGCTGTTCTATCTGGAGAAAGTCTTCTTATATGGGTTCACTACTCTTCCTAACTTTGATGGGAAATAATGAAAAGCCTGCTCTCTTGGCTGCTCTGAAAGTGTTGATTTGCCTCAATCTCTTTGGAAGCAGCTAATTCTCCTTTTTGTTCATCAAGGAAGTCCTTTAATACAAGATATTTTAGGTTGTGAAATACCTCAGCTGCAGATTTAGGTATTCTTGTGCTAGTTTTGGCTGGAACATAGTTAATTTTCTTCCCAGTGGCTGTTTTTTGGTTGGATTTGTGCTAGACACAGTGACGATAATAGAGATGTTTTTGCTATTGCTGAGCAGGGCTTATACAGAGCCAAGGCTTTTTCTGCTTTTCGTACTGCCATGCTGGTGAGGAGGCTGGGACTACATGGGAAATTGAGAGGAGACACAGCCAGGGCAGCTGACTCAAGTGACCAAAGGATATTCCAGACCATATGACATCATGCTCAGCATCAAAATGAGAGAAAGAAGGAGGAAGTGGGGAACATTTGGAGAGATAGCATCTGTCTTCCCACAGAACCATTTATGCATGATGGGCCCCAGGTCTCCTGGGGATGGCTGAACACCTGCCTGCCCATGAGACACAGTGAATTAATTCCTTGTTTTGCTTTGCTTATATGTGTGGATTTTGCTTTTCCTATGTAAACTGTTTTCATCTCAACTCACAAGTTTTCCAGCTTTTACTCTTCCAATTGTCTCCCTAGAGCTTCTGGTGGAGGAGTGAGAGAGCTGCTGCGTGGGACTTGCTTGTTGGCTGGGGTTAAACCACGACATATTCTCAGGTGTGCTTTAACATAAGAGTCATACAAGTGAACTTTCTTCCTCAATTGGCAAACTGTCTTCATATTACAAACTGTCAAACAGAAAGTATTCCTCTTTTTTCGTTGTGAAAATGACCAGAAACACTCCTTATGCTTCTCCAGATGGAAATCATATAAATTGAAGTTTTTAACAGATCAAATTTGAACTCAGCTGTCCTAATCACAGTGTGAGACTCTACCTAAAGTACCATGTCCGGTTCTGGAGTCCTCAGCACAGAAGAGACATGGACCTGTTACAGTGGGTCCAGAGGAGGGCCACAAAGATTATTCAAGGGCTGGAGCACCTCTCCTACACAGACAGGCTGAGAGAGATGGGGTTGTTCAGCCTGGAGATGAGAAGGCCCAGGGGAAACCTTATTGCAGCCTTCAAGTACTTAAAGTAGGCTTAAAAAAAAAGAGGGAGAGCGACTTGTTACATGAGCAAACAGTGACAGAACAAATGGTACCTATTTTAAACTGAAAGAGCAGAGATTTATATTAGATTTTAAGCAGAAATTCTCTATTCAGAGGGCAGTGAGGCAGTAGAACAGTTTGCCCAGAGAAGTTGTGGATGTCGTGTCATCAAGGACAAGTTGGATGGGTCCTTGAGCAACCTGATCTTGTGGAAGGTGTCCCTGTCCATGGCAGAGGGTGGGAAGATTTAAATAGAGGGTCATTAAGGTCCCTTCCCACCCAAACTATTCTTTGATTCTATGATTATTCAGCCTCCTGATTAAGCAAGTCAGGTACAATCTTCTTTCTATTATATATCAAAGTGTAGAACTCCGTTTACTGAAGAAATATCTCTTCATATTTACTATAAATTAACTCATGCCAATTGCATAACATCATGTGGCATGCTTAAATTTTATTAACAACAAAACTTTTCCTTTTTAAAGTCCATTTATTTCTTAAACTGGTCACAATTTCAAATCACAACATTTTGTTTCCATAGGGATTAATTACAAAAACAACCACTCTGTCAGTTCTCTGCCTTCTGCAATGCAAACTTTCCAAGACATTTGGTACTTAATGTAGAAATGAGTAGGCTGAACCCAACTGTTTGGGTGATCTGAGGTGGACATAAAAGAATTAGTCGAGCTATGAACCTTGTGCTTCTCTAGAACAACAAGCATCGCTCTCTGGCTATGAGATTAAGCATTTTCCCAAATAAGGAAATTGTAACTGAGCTGCTCTGGTGTGTGGGATTCACAGGTACGAAAGTGCATGGAATTCCACCCTGAAAGGAATCTTTGAGTGACATATTATTTTGCCCTTGAAAAAAGCATAAAGTATCCTGATAACGGACTTATCAGCCACTTAGGTGGCTTGTCCAGCCTCCATAATGAACACAAACAGCGTTGAACATTGTCAGCATCTTAATCAGACTGTTACAATTTTCTACACATTACAAAACAAGCTATTGTCTTAGTAATTATAAAGTTTATCAGAAAAATCATTACTGGCAGGAAATTTTAGTAAGATCTGTGGCAGTTTTTTTATAACATCTGAGGAGACTTTATCTCCCATTGTTTTTGCATGCTAAAATATAATTAAGAGAATGATATTATAAAGATGCCATGAGGTGAACAGGCCCAGGGGAAACAATCAGCTCCAGAGAGCTATAAACTGCAAGTACATCCCTAAAAAGTTTATAAAATTATCATGTAAATGAAAAAAGGAAATACTTGATAAAATTTTGGAACTTTAGAAAAGAGACATAAAGTTGAAATGGTCTAAGGACAACAACAAGAAGATTTTCTATGTGATGGAAATTATAGCCAAGAAAACCAGAAAGGAGAGGTATTGGATGGAGAATAAAAAGATTGCACACAATTAAGCATGAAGGTTGTATAAAAGGGCAGTCCACAGGGAATGAAAGTGCCATTGCCCTAGGAAGTAATGCTGTGAAAGTAGGAAATTATTTAAGGTCTTTTGTTGGGGTTTTGTTGTTGTTGTTGGTTGGTTTTGGTCTTTTTTTTTTTTTTTTTTTTTTTTTTTTTTTAATTTACATAGCTGGTGGTAGGTAGATAAAGAAAAGAGGCATTGTATTTTTAAAAACCCTTGCCGTCTAGCTGGATTTTCTACAGTTCTTGTCAATATGGAATGAGAATAAACCTATGACAGCAAAGAAGGTTTTTATTTTATCTACATGAATCTCTAAGCAGACAAGGATTATGGCAAGGAAATAAATAGAAGCCAGAAACAAAGCAAATAAAGGAAGCGGGGGCGGGGGGGGGAATCAAGAACTTTGACTGAACTAATATAACAGGCCTCAGTTTTATTAGAGCTCAAAAAAGTTTTTGTTAAATGCTCACTATATTGTATGCATAAGAATGTTATAAATAAATGCAATAATACAATCCTCCTGTAGCCTTGTTCTTTAATCTGCTACAGGGGAAATTAATGTAGAAGTATGTCAGCAAAAGTAAATCTCAGTAGAACAGACAGTCAAAAAATAAGGAAAAATTTTCTTACTTTTAGCTTTTAGTACTAAGAATTGCTTAGTTGTCCATTTCCATCCTCCCAAATACTGACTTTAGCAGCACAACATGTATGCTATATTTTGTGCTCAGAAGCCAAAAAGCATGAACAACAACAAAAAAAATCCATCATGACAAGGGTGAATAAAATTGTTAGCCTACACAACAGATTTTCTGGGAGTGTGGTTTTATAATATAAGATAGAAAGAACTGGAAGTACAGTTCAAATCTGCATGCATGTTTTGAGATTTTCTGCACTTACATATATATACCAACCCTGTTTGCAAGTGATAAGGAAATCCTACTCTTCTACAGAATAAAAAACCCCAACATAATCATGGTCTATTCTTACTTCAATCATATTTTTCTTGGATTTATATTTATTTTTAACCTTATATGTACCAAAGCATTTCACTCATCTATTATGTGGCAAATGCTAAAAATCTTACTTATTTGTGAGCTACAAGCTGAAATTCCAGCCTGCCCTTTAGTTAAAGCTGTGATGTGGATGGACACAATTAATTCCCAGGTGGCTCAGGAACTCCCCAGCCAGCCATCTGCATACATGAGATAACTAATTGGAGACAAGGAACTTTTAACCAGTTCACTCACTGTACCACTAGACACCTTCATCATCAGGCAGCTTCTTCATTTTACAGAAACTGTCCAGATCTGGACAGTTCTAGGAGTCCTCCCAGGCAGGTCCTACTTGTATTGTCCAAATGATAGAATCAGAGAACATGCTGGGTTGGAAGGGACCCATCATGATCACCAAATTCAACTCCTGGCCCTGTGCAGGCCACTCCAAGAGTCACACCATGCGTCTGAGAGCATTGTCCAAACACTTCTCCAACTCAGTCTCAGTGCTGTGACCACTAAATTGGGGAGCCTTTTCCAGTGCCCAGACACCCTCTGGGTGAAGAACCTTTTTCTAGTATCCAGCCTAAACCTCCCCTGACACAGCTTCAGGCCATTCCCTTGGGTCCTGTCACTGGTCACAACAGAGAAGAGATCAGTGACTGCCCCTCCTCTTCCCCTCATGAGGAAGCTGTAACTGCAATTGGGTCTCCCTTCAGCCTCCTCCAGGCTGAACAGACCAAGTGACCTCAGTCACTCTTCATACGACTTCCCCTTAAGGCCTTTCTCTAACCCCTCCTTTGGATGCTCTTTAATAGTTTAATGTCTTTTTTTACTGTGGTGCTCAACTATGCCCCCAGCACTCGATGTGAGGCCGCCCCAGTGCAGAGCAGAGTGGAACAATCCCCTCCCTTGCCTGGCTGGTGATGCTGTGCCTGATGCCCCCCAGGACAGGGTTGGCCCTCCTGGCTGCCAGGGCACTGCTGACTCATGTTCAATTTGCCATTGACCAGGACTCCCAGGTCCACTTCTCTGCAGCGCTGCTCTCAAGCCTCCTGTTCCCTAGTTCACATACAGAACTAGTGTTGCCCTGTCCCAGGCGCAGAATTCATAATTTTCCCTTGGTGAACTTCATATGGTTGGTGATTGTCCTTCTCTCTAATTAGTTGCAGTCTCTCTGCAGGGCCTCTCCACCCAGTTTAGTGTTATTGGCAAACTTACCTAGTATTCCTTTGGATCCTGCATCCAAGCCATTAAAGAAGATGCTAAAGACAACTGGGGTGAGGGTGGAGCTCTGCAGAATCCCACTAGTGACTAGACACCAGCCTGATGATAGCCCCACTCACTATAACCCCTTGTGCCTGAGCCAGTTACTCACATATTGCCTACCATGGTTATCCAGGTGTGTGCGGGACATTTTGTCCAGGATACTGGGAGAGACAGAATCAAAAGCTTTGCTGAAGTCCAAAGTCTACTGGCTTTCCTAGATCTACTAAGTGGGTTACCCTGCCATAGAAGGAAATCGTGTTCAACAATCAGGACTTTCCGTTCATGAAGCTGTGCTATCTGGTCCCAATGACTGTGTTGTTCTCCAGGTGTTTTTCAGTACTTCACAAAAGAACCTTTCCCATGATTTTACCAGGCACTGAAGTGAGACTGACAGGCCTATAGTTTCTGGGGTCCTCCTTCTTTCATTTCTTGAAAATTGGGATATTTGTCAGCTTCCAGTCAGCTGGGACCTCTCTGGATCCCCAAGACTGTTTAAAAATAGTTTTGTCCTTAAATATGCTGATTAATATCCCATATGAATTATCCCAAGGACCTCCAGGCAATTCCCGTTGCAGAACTGATCAAACTGTACATAGAACAAATATTTGTTAAGAGCCAAAAGAGAACTCCTTATGGAAATACAAAAAAGGTCACGCAGAACAGAATTTTGTACATAGTTGTGACATCTGAGAGATGTTTTATATGTAGTTAGGGTAATTGATAGCAGTGGGTTATTCATATGCTGGAGTGGTCACACAGGATCATGAGCAGCTGGAATTTTATCCAACTCTGCTGAAGATGCCATTGCAGTGATTATTGTAGTGGAGATCCCCATTGCCATCAGACAACAATTGATCATGCTGTTCAAGAGGCTTGATTTCCCATGTGAGTGTTATCATTTGCCAAGATCCCAATAAATTTAGTTTTGCCTTTTAACAAACACTTTGTCCATGAGACTGAGTTCCTCCCTAAAAATTCACATACCCCTAATTACTATAGTAGGATTAATGTGTCTGGAAAAGTGCAGACAATTTTATTTATATTTCAGGTTAGGAGTGCATTTGAAGCTTAGCTGCAAGGGAATTACAAATTTCAGGGACAAAACCCAGCTCTGAAGAAAAAATGGTCAATTCAGATGGAGTCTTTTTTGAAATAGGATAGAAAAATTTGAAAAAACAAGTTATGTGATTTATCAGAGTCATTAAAATTTTCTAGCTCTGTATACTTTCCAATTAATTGACCACCACTTTATGAAAGAAGGCAAAGCATAAAAAACCCAAAAATAGGTGGATTATAAATACACAGATCTACGTAACTTTAGCTCAAATACTCCAGTTCTATGGATCAGAAGAAATTCATGAATGAGGCAAGGGGAGTCTTCTTAAAAAGACTATTTGGTGCAATCATAGAGGTACCTTACTTGAACATGGGGAAAGTTTTAGCATTCATGATAAAAGGTCTGTCTCTGAACTTTAATGACAGAATCATTAAAATGCTTTAATTATTAGACGCATAAGTTGTATCAGTTGAGGGATCTGATTTTCAAAAATAACACCTGTACGTTGTCACTTCCATTGATGAGGGCATGAGGCAGGGGACAGTAGTGTGCAGTGGGGTGGGGGATACATCTTCAATTACCTTGATAAAACCAAGCCATACACCTGAAGCGAAAACAGGAAAATGCTTTCAGGTTCAATAACACAAATGTAGCCAGTAAGTACTGGCCTTCCCATTTTTGCATAAACCTTTCAGTTTTAAAATAATAAAGTTTTATATTTTGTTTCAAACTAAATGTCTCACGGAGTTAAAGAATTCAGATTAGCAAAAATACCTTCATCAACCAAATTCATAATCTTTCGAAACAATACTACCCAGGTACTTCAGCACTAAATAAAGATAACTAGCTGCTATCCTTGCACAATGGAGAGTGGTTTAAATTCTTTAACACTTCTTTTCATGCTTTATTGACTAAAACTTATGTCAACTATCTCACCAGTTTCTGAGAATCAATCTCTACTTGATGCATTTGTAATTTGTATTATAGTATGGTCTATACCTGTTTGAAATATCTCATACTATTTTTTGATTTTCCTCTCCATTCTTCTCTTTCAAGCACTTTATCCAGTTTATCATATTTAATCTCATGAAAGAATGAGAGGACAGAGTCTTAAGCTGCACCAAGGGAAATATAGGTTGGATATTAGGAAGAAGTTTTTCATGGAAAGAGTGGTGAAGTACTAGAATAGTCTGCCTGGGGAGGTGGTGGAATCACCATCCCTGCAAGTGTTTAAAAAAAGATTGGATGTGACAGTTGGTGCCATGGTTTAATTGAGATGTTAGGGCATGGGTTGGACTCAATGATCTTAGAGGTCTCTTCCAACCTGCTGATTCTGTGATTCTGTGATCTACATTTGAATCACTTTGTGAAACCAAGAGGTTTTTTATTTTTTAAATCTGCCCATTGGTGTGGTGTATCTCAGTGACAGAGATCTATTACTTGGGGAGGAAAAATAAGATGACTGCTATCTTTTTTTTAAAAATAAATATTTTTAACACATTTCAAATTAAAAACCACATGTTTGCCACTTTTGACACAAGTAAATCAAGAAATTCTTGAGGCATATCTGGGATTTCATTTTTACTATTATATTTCTCTTTTCTGGGCCAGTCAATACCACAACACTGTTGCAATGCTGTGCCAAATTTCTCTGAAAATATTTGTTTGCAAAGTATGTATTTTTCCTCTTTGTTCATTGAAACGGTGAAAATTAAAATCTTGATTAATATTTCTTAGTTATCTTGATTTTTCAAAAATAAGGTAAATTTGAAAAATGGAATTTCATTTGTTTCAAAAGAGTCACAAAGTTAAAGACAAATTTTTAACCTTTTTTTATAATATCACAAAGACAATAGAAACTGTGGTAGGAAGGAAGTAGCCCTTGGTAGATTAATCATCTGAGATACTTCAGAGACATGCCTTCACCTGATTAGTGTGGGCTCTCTTGCAGTGGTGTTTAAGCAGAAAAATCTTTTTGTGTATTGAAATAACCTTGAAACTCCAATTCTATGATACATAGTCATGTAGTCTATTTTTAAATGTTCACTACATCCCACACTTCTGAATTAGCATAAATAGTGTCATTCAGGGTTTCTTTGTACTCAAATACAAAAGTATCTAATTAAGCTTAAAGCTTCCAGATATATGTGACATGCACATAACCTCTGTGGAAAAATCAATGCCAAAATCAAAAGATACCCAAGGGTTAAAGTCAGTCCTTTACTTAAGTATGAGCTATCCATTACTATTGACTGAATTCTCAGCACAGTGTATCTCATTATTTACCTATTTTAAGTGAAATAGAAACTGCAGTTTCAGTTAACTGGACCCACTGCCAAGAGTGAAATTTGATTTGAAAACTAATACTTTGTATGACTTTGTATTTGGGTGACTACAGAGACTCTGGCATTACAAGAAGACAGTAACAAGGACAGATCAGTTTGTACCCATTGCCCTTTACCTTGCAAGGTTCGTCACAAGGTTGGATTAATGTTGTGCAATTTTCTGTTCTCATTATGCTCTACCTAGAAGAGAATGAGGCATCAGAATTTTAATTCCTTCTGTTTCTAACACTTAACATGTTCTGCAGCTTCTAGTAGAATGTTCATTTTTCTTTCTTCATTCAGCGCTTTGTTTTGAGTAACTTCAGTGTTTGAGACACTGTGACAGTGTTTAAGTTCTGCTGTGCATATCCTGATTCTCTCAGATATCTTTCTGACCATTGTCAACTACCAACAGAACAAACACATACAACTCTGACATGCAGTTATGAAAATACTATACTCCCTGTTTTATTTTGAGCTGGATTTTGGGGAGCAGTTTAAATTTTCATGATAGTTTGCAGACATAATTAGTCAGGTACAGTATTATCTGTCTTGCTCTTTGAAACGCTAACGAAGTCAACACTACAGTCAACATGCAATGGATTACTTCCAACAGTCCTAGGTATGAAAGTAAATGCCAAGCACCTAAGAAAAAAAAAACACCAAACAAACGCCTCTGTGAACCCTGTGACAAAAAGTAGAATATTAAGTCAGTTATAAAGTGAGAAGCATAGAGATTTTATAGTTGTTTCTAATTTTGGCAGCTTCAATCCAGATAAATCTCTTTAGAAGAAAATTATTTTATCTGGCTATTTACAGATGCCAATCTCTTTATATTGACTATAAAAGGAATTTATACATCTGAACTCTTTTTTTGTTTTTCCTAAAAAGCACATTTTAAACTAGCCTACACCGTAGTATATGAGCATCCATATGATGTCAGTACTTGTCTGGAGTATACTAAAATGTTTACTGTAGACTACAGTTGAAACAATTACTCCTAAAAATCAAAAGTATTTAAGTTTTGAGGTGGTCACAAGCCTATACTAACATATATTTGTTTTCTACAATCAGGATGTTCATTTCTGTGTACATATTTTCCTTCAAAAGATACTGAATCTTCTAGCATGCATATAGATCACTTTGTCTGTCCTTCTTTTCAGATTGATTACAGTTTAATTATTCACAGATTTCACAGAATATTCTGAATTGGAAGGGACCCACAAGGCTAATCAAGTCCAGCTCCTAAGTGAATGGTGATTTACACAGCCTGGAAATTCAGTGGTGCCTTGAAAATTTGTTGTTGTGGGATTTTTCAGAAAACACAAGCTAACATAAACCTTATTCCTCAGTAACTGTATTTCATTTTGTCCTTTTATTGGTAGATGTCACGTTCCAAACTAAAGAAGATTTGAGGGTTTATAACCAGAGCAAAAAAAAAGCAAATATTGCAAGGGCAATAAAAATAAAATAAATCTTAATAAATATTTTCCATATGTTCTGTAATGAACCATTTTTTTTTTCAATATAAGAAAAGAACAATGGTATGGTTAGACTCAAGAATGACAAATAAAATTCACCTTAACAGATGCACATTTGTTCTGATGTTGTATGAGAGGATAATAAAGATGGCTTGTAAAACATTAAACAGGAGTAGTAGATCTCAGGTGTATGATAATATCCCTTGAATTTGTATTTTGTCATATTGGGCAACTTTCTTAATTTGACAACATTTATTAAATTAAAAAGAATTTATTTCATTTTTATGCATTCCTTTCTAATCTATGACCAGAACTAATTATTTCTCTACTATTAATCCAGGATTCCAAATAACTGAGCCATTCATACAATTATAGTTTTTTATATGGTTGTGTAGAGTCTTCAATAAGCCCTTTCACAGATGAATAAGTTTACATTTCTCAACAAACAATAAGACAAAGGCTTGAAGGAAGGTTTTACAGTTTTCTAGTTTTTTATGATTGACTCAAGTTGTCTTTGTGGGGATGTTTCGTTTTAATTATCACTATTATTGTTTATTTTACATATTATGATCACCAAGTTGTGGGTTCTNGTATGAGGTTGCATTTAATTTGAAGTATTGAAGAGCTTTGAAAAGAGAAAAGTATATTCAAATATTTGCATGAAACTCCTGAGAATTTAAACAAATTACCTTTAAAATGATAAAGATTACAATTGCATTTATTTTTGCTAGCTTGAGTCCTTTTTAAAAAATGTTTTTATCTTCATCCATTTGTTCCTGCCATTATATAGTACTGTGAATTCAATGAAAGTTGTTCATTGTACTTTTTTTTTTCTGTAATATTCAGAAATATCACTTCATTTTAAATGGAGAAAATTGCTTTATTCCAAGTGCAAACCATGACTATACTTTTCAAGTCTACTTGGAAGAGTTAGCAGGAAGATGGAAAATTATAATTTCTCAGGCACATTGTCAATGTCAAAATTCAAACTTTATTGGCAATAAATAGACAAACTCAACATCTGACATTTTATTTAGTGATAGGCTTGATTGACAAAGTTATAAAACTTAGTCATATTCAGAATATTCCTGACAGTTTGAGTAACTAAGATTTGAGAGGGTTGTTTCAGCTTCACAATTACAGCCAGATTTTGAGAAGACCTCAAGGCTAGATTTTTAAGTACTCTTCCTCTAAAACTGGAAATAATATTTTAAAATAATATATTTTCTTCTGAAGGAAAAAAAAACGAGAAGAGTAAAACTCAGTAGCTCCAATCATAGCACTTGTGATCCACTTTTCTAATGCAATCTCTTTTGGCAATCTGGCCAAATATTTGAGTCCTATAGAGGAGCTGATTCTTTAGAAAATATGACCCGAGTCAGAAATACTATTAGAGTCTTGATTAGATTTACCAATTTGATCTTCATGAAATTCAGACAAACTGCTTTTGACATCTGTAGAAGAAAAATAAAAAAAATTGTATGATCAATCATACCCTTTAATAGGATATGATATATAGATATGTATATATACATAAATATATGTGTTGCCTGGTCAGTCACATCTGAAAATTGTGAGGGTTCTTTTAAACTTAAGGACATATAGATTATAAACAAGTGCAATAAGGCACCTAACACAATGGCATTCAAACTGGGGTTGAAATTTCTTTCCAGTGTTAAAACATCATGATCACTTCTTGAATTGTTTAAAACTCAAATTTTTCATAAAAACCAACCAAACAAAAAGTTTGCTCACATTTTACTACGTTACACCAGAATCCAAGCAAGTTGTATATGTTCAGCTTCTCTTTCCACACTTGCACAAATACAAGTAAATGAACAACATTCAGGCAGGTGACCATGGACTGACCGTTTGCAAGGAAAAAGTTCTTGTCCCAGAAAATACTCAAAAGGAAGAGGCTTTCCAGTTGCAATAGCTGGGTTGTGAGATGAGATCTAATGTGAGATACATCCTCAAACAGTAATTGTCTTCAAAATAGGGAGTCTGACAACTTTTCTTGTCCATTCAAGGCAGTGTAAGATAAATTCTGGTAAAACGAGCAGTGTTGTGAATGCTAAACACGCATTAAGAGACTACTCAGCAGCCAGAAAACTGTTCTCAAAGGTTTGATCAAGCTACAGGAGGATGAGTTGACTTAAGAGTAGTCTTAAAGTGCTTTACTTCAGGAGCCATGCCCTTAATGACCATCTTCTTAGCAATTAGCTCAACAAGAGACTGGCCTCAAAATGCCCTCTGTACATGGAGAGACAGATGTGCTTATAGAGATGGGTCATAGAGGTAGAGATGGACAGTAAGGACAAGTGTCTGTCTACGAGTTAAAATGTTAATCATGCTGAAGCACTGTCTTCCAGCCAGAGCTATAGCTGTCTGTTGAGCAAATATTAGGGGCAGCAGATCTGTTAGATGAACAAGTCTGAAATGGGATTGGGGTTTATGTCCATCATATGAAGACTGAAAAAATACTTTCTCCGTCTCCAAGGTCCTAAAAAACAACAGATGAAGACATAGACGTGAAAAGACAATGTATGAAAAAACATGGGATGTAATAATTATGGGTGGCAGCCCTCTCAGTCACCAAAAATTACAGAAACTAAGGAAACTAGGGAACTAAGGGAACTACTTAGGGAACTACTTAAGAAGATAAAGAAATAATTTGTTTATTCATTTCCTGTATAGTCTGATTTTGTAACTCTGAGCAAGGTAGGTGAAAAATAATTTACATTCATGATCAACATCTCTATGAGATTTTTTTTCATATACTTACAGCTATAATCATGTGAATGAGAACCTGAAATGATTATTGGATAGTCATTACTCAGCTAATATGCAAAATTAAGAACATAAGAGAATAGATATTTACTATATTCCCTTGATACTTTTTATTGTGTAAACATTTATTTCAATAGGTTCACCCCTTTTATATGTACATATATGTAGAAAATATGCAAAGGAAAACAAAGGAAAAAATGAATACATGAAATAATAAAATATAGTATACAGTTATCTAAGAAAGTTGCTGATTATCCACATTCCTTTGGGTTTTTTTTTGTTTTTTTTTTTTTTTTTTTAGGAACTTATCTTTACTAACATGTCCTGGGGTGACAGGACATTTTCATGCTTTATATCCCAATCGTGGCTTCTGTTCCCGTGCCCTCGGTTTGTTTTGTCTTTAGCCTGTCCCCTCCCCTGGCTGCTTGCTTGCTGCTTGCTTGCTGCTTTTGCTTTGCTGCTGCTTGCTTGCTGCCTGTTCGCTTTGCTAGCTTTGCTTTTTTCTTGTTTTCTTCCTTTTTCCCCTGTTTTTGTTCTTCCCCTTCTTTCCTTCCTCCCCTCCCTGAAGACATCGGACCTGCTTCGGGCCAGGAGCTCCCCCGGAGTCTGCACTTGAGAGAAGCTTTGGACCCTCCTCGGCAGAGAGACTGCTCACCCTCCCTTGGACTGGTGAAAACATCTGTTGTCATCTCGGGCTGTTTTTCTTGTGCTGGGGAGTGTTTTTTTTTTCTTTTTGCTGTTTCTTAATAAACAAGTTTTTTCCACTTCTCCTCTGAGGAAATCCCTCCTGAACCCAGTGGTGGGGGAGGGGGGAAGTTGTGGGGGTTTTGTTTCCTATAAGGGGCTCCTTTGGAGATTTTTCCCCTTGATTTGTCCTAAACCAGGACATAACATTAATAATTGAAAGGAAAAATTATTATTAAAACTGACAGCTCATATAAGACTAAATTCTGTTGCCTTTCAACAGTTAATTTATTTAGGTATACTTCAGTGATACTGAACTGTGCTGTACGGTGCTATTCAGCATGACTGAGTCTTACAACCTTTGGTTAAAGCTTTATTTAAAAAGCCAAGCAGCTTTTGACAAACAGAAAATGTGTATAACAACAGGTTAAAAATCAGAGAAGCTACAAAAATTCAAGCAAACAAGGCTTCCTACTCCTGTAGCACTGCATTAACTGGTCTGTGTGCAATTCATATACAAGTTCTGTTTCAATTATGTTTCTTTTAAATCCTGAACCTAAATAACAAAGAAAGAGAAACTATTTTTATCCATATCCTCTATTCTTAAAAAAATATTTTATAAAGTGAATGTTTTAGAGAATGTCTCGATTATTTTAGAGAAATATGATTGCACTTTCTTACATTCAAAGGACTCAACACTTTGCACAACTGAGGGTAATCTCAGCCTCTTTACTAGAAGACTACATTCACACGCATTTAAGTAAAATACATAAAGATGGATAGGTCGTATAATGACTTAATGTATCATACAATGTCGAACATTTTAAATAAAAAGGCAATGCCAGATGTGTGCTAAATTATCACCTTCCTGTCCACACTGCCAGCAAGTGCAGATATCTAGCAAGCATATTTGAAGCATAAGTAGCTCAGTTAAATCTTGCTTAAATTTAAATTGTTTCACTTTGATCACACAAACATCCTTTTGTTCTGCCTCCAATATATTTGAAGAGTATGAGAAACTTAGAGTTTTAGGAAAGAAATTATCTCTGGCGTGAGATAACCCTGGCACAGTACTACAGAAGCTTAAATGGATCATATGATGGACAAATATTGGTAGAACCAAAAGTGCTCTCACTTTGTATTGGGAGAATACAGAAGCAGGAGCACAGAAATAGGGTAAGGAAAAGTCTATCATGGAAGAGTTTGGAGGAAAGTTATTTATAGAGAGTTGTTTATAAAAACTCATGGAGCATGCTTCTCATTACAACATTTATTTAATGAAAATTTTTAAAATTTATTTAATTAAAATGTAACATTTGATAAAATCTATTAAATATACTTTTCTGTTAAAGCATACATCATTCCATAGTATTTACTTTGCAAAATATAAATTCTGATTATGTCAATGTATGTAAGTATAGAATTCTATTACAATCAAACTGTTGTATTATACAAAATAAGAAAGTAAATTATTTTATATATTATTTTATTAGATATTTTGAAATGCATTCTTTGAAATCCAGGAAGCAGAGAAACTTCCTGAGAAACTAAAACATCCTCACCAGCAAACATTTGAGACTTCTTATAAACTGTTTGTGTCATGCTAGTTCTGCAAAAATGCTGTAAAGAAACTGAAAGCCTAAAACTTACAAGCCCAAACCCAGAGTAAGTAATTGAACCTGTTTGCAGCTTACATGTAAGAAGGAAACTATTGTCTCTCTATAATAAATGTGTGTTTATTACTGGGCCATAAGGAACTTTATCTAGAAGGCAAAGAATTTATTGACTAGAACCTTATAAAAGATCCAAAAAAACTGATCTTTAATATAAGAGCAAAACTCAGAATGCTCAAAAACTGGTAACACAGTGGATAAAAAACAATTTTAAAATAGCATGTGAAAGAAAATATCCATTAATTATTAGATTAAACAAAAAAGAACTAATAAAGCAGTTCAGATGTCCACTGTGGCTTCATGAAAATCATTAATCTCTCTTAGAAAATATTTGATGGAGATGTTAGTTCTAAAACTGAAATTAAAGAGAAAGTCTATTAGTTCATGTACCTGAAGAAAATTAAAATCTGAAAATAAAAGCAATGTCCTAAGGAAGTTTTTTGAGGGGGGCTGAAATACACACATGAGCAGTAACAGAGAATTGAAGGAGCTGCTCTTTCAGTTTTCAAGGATATATACTAATACATATTTAAGTAGTTGGCACACTGATAGAAATCCATCTCTGACATTTACATTAAGGACTGGTGTAAAATTCTTATCTTTAAGCCTAGAAATGTTTCTTTTGTAAATGGAATTACGGAGCACCACCAGACCACATATTGTAGATGGTATGATTTAAAGTTTGATAAAGAAAGGCCTTTGAAATGTGAAAAAGGTTATTACTTGCTTTTTTTTTGCAAATAAGTACGTGTCACTCAACTGCATTTCATGCAGTCACTCAACTACAGAAAGTCCTCATAACTTCTCTACAATACATCAAAGCTTCTCTCAGTTTTTCATGCATTTCAGTAGTTCCTTCCATGTTGCCCTCTTAAATGCTAGCAGGAAAATCACTTGGAATCACATCCCCAAATTGCAAGTAATATCTCATTGCTGAGAAGTAAGGCAGACCAAGTTACAAGAGATGAAGAAAGGAGGATGAACACAGCTAAAACACAAAACACAAAGGATAAAAGAAAAACATGATAGCAACTTTAGGTTACTCTTTGCTATCCTTATTCAGATTGGCAAACAAAACTGAAACTACATGTTTAGGAAACAAAGACATGATACCTGAATGCAGACTTAAGTTTTAGGTTGATAAAGTGAGCCATGGTTGATAGAAAATCTCAGTAGAATTGTAATTTGTTCTAAGTTACAGAATATAGTTTTAAAAATGCTTTCTGAATACCTAGTATGATTTGTAAATTTAAAACCTCATACTATCTCCCAGGTTGCTTTTCCCTGCACATTTGCTAGCTGGACTATATTTTCTGCTACGAATGTGGATGAGCAGGAAACTGCAATAATTATGGGCTGTGTTTCATTCTCTTAATCCATCTGAAAATTTAATCTAACTGGAGAATGAAAACCAAAGGACATAGACAGGAGGCAATCAAATTGCTGTTGTTTGAGACACCTTGCCATCTTAATAAAATTTAAATAACTTCAGACTAAATAGTTAGGGTTTTGAATGTTCAGTTCCTCTTTGACATAGGCACATGGAAAGCAGCCATGACAAAAAATCACCAGTGTGTTAGCCTTCTGCCTAACATTATTTATGTATTTACCCACAAACTTGCATGCTCTCTAGACTTATGGATGTACAGCTGTAATGTCTTGGCCCATAATATATGTACACACAGCTGTTTAACTGGCACCATGAAAATAGTGAAAAACAGTTCTATTTCCCAGGCTGCATTTTGTAACTATTACTTGGGATGTGACTTCTCTCTCCAGACATCGTTTAACAAAAAGTGAAGTTCCCTAAGTTAATAATCTTTTTTTCTGTGGGAATTGATAAGAGACAGATAAGATGTGGTAGTGGCAAATTGTCCTCAGCAAATACCAGCCCTCAGTGTCAAGCAGAGAAAGAGTTTAAATAACTACTTATAATAATTTTTTTTTATCTTCTTTTCTTTTTCTTTTTTTTTTTTTCCCCAAAGATTTCAAAAAAAAAAGTGTTTTATTCAAATGTTTCTCTCAGCATCTGGAATGACATTTCCAGTTCATTAGCCACAATCAGAAACACTCTCAATCCAAATATAAATCTACTTTCTGTCAAAGCCAACTGTAAAAATATGATTTATTTTGAGAGCACCTTTTCTGGATTGCAAATTCTCTGGTCCCTTCAAAGCCATGACAATATCTCTGCTGGTATCTTAATTGGTGAGAATTTGTCTGAGTAAGAAATTAATGAAATTAAGTAGAATTAAGAGGACACAAGAGAACTTAAAAGGTGTAGCTGGTGTTACCATAGCAAAACCCACTTTCTGCAATCTAATTCCCTTACTCCCTGGAGTACCTTTAATACCTTTAAAAGAAGTTGCTGATTCCTCTTGCTGATTTCCTAGCTGTACATCATTATGTGCACTTGTAAGTAAAAGGTTTTGTGGTTGAGAGTTCTCGAGTTTCTCCTTTTAAACCGCATCTGAAGACAGAATCTGAGGGTGTTTTTACAGTTTGTTTATAATGACAATTCATCTGGTTCCTCTAAATGTAAGGATGATGTCTCAAACACTGGATTATAACTTCAGGCTGAGAATAAGCAGCAGTAGCAGATGGACTCCTGAAAAACAAAGATCCCGTTTTCATGCAAATGCTCCTAGTAGTAGAGAACAATGGAAGATAAATATTGAAAAATATATAACATGGGAACAGAATGTCTTGTAAACAGTATGCTTTCAGAGTCAGCTGCTCTTTAAGCAAACTAGAATAGAGTAGCTCTAGAGACACATTACATGATTCAGTGTAATTACTAGCTTGTTCAAGCAAGTTCTTTTTATCTGATTCTAATCTGAATCCTTCAATGCAGCTATATGGTACAATAATCTACTTTGTATTTTGGAAAATGCACCATACAGTAACACACACAATACGTCTTCACAATTTTATACAGTATTATACATTATGACAGAACAATGAAATACAGAAGGGATTTTCAGCAAAAGTAATGTTTTCAGAGTGATGAGGAGGGTTTGGAGACACTGTAAAATGTTTTGGGTTTTTTTTTTTTTTTTTTAGTTAAAAAACACAAAAAATATACCTTGTTTGCAGTTACGTTTATTTGTTCCCTTGTAGCATTTTCAGGTTGATTTTTGTTTCCTCATAATGTTCCCAGAAAACAAAAATCTTTTTAATATTTAGACATAACTGTGCACATACTCTTTTTGTAAACTGTTTCTTTCCTAGAAAATGTCCTAACCAGTAAGAAATTTGATATGATGGTATCACAGGTATCAATCACACAATCTTCACTCAATTGATTTTAAATGGAAAATGACAAAGTAAGAGAAAATCAAATAAATTAGACCAGAGAAAGGAAACAAGAATTCTAGAAAATGTATAGCTCAAACAGTTGTCAAGGGAAGTTCAGCGTAATTTTCCTTGTGTTGTGAGTCCTGTTTTTATGTAACACATAAAAATTACTGCCCAGAGAACCTGTTGATACCCCATCCCTGGAAGTGTCCAAGGCCAGGCTGGATGCAGCTTTGAGCAACCTGTTCTAGTGGAAGGTGTCTCTGTCCATGGCAGGGGACTTGGAAGAAAGTGATCTTGAAAGTCCCTTCCAACACAAAGTGTTCTATGATTTTATGAGTCTATGAAAGTGACTTGGATACAAGATCAGGATATAACTTAATAGGTTAAATCATAAAATCTACTGCTTCTCTTTCCATCCCAAAATAATTTGAATTATTTTCTTCACCAGAATAAAAATTAAGAATGGAATATCTCAGTGCAGGATAATCTCTAGCTAGAGGGTCATATGAAATTTGGAGATATCAAATTGTCTCCTTTCAGACTTAACTTTGATAGAGTACACTGGATCAGGGAAAATGTTGATCTCCTAGCTGTGTATGTACGGTTACATTTATGTGTAATTAGTTTTTTAAACTTACATGACTACTGCCAACACAAAAAGCAGGAAGCTACTGCATAACTGGAAAGCTGTGATCCTGTCCCAGAAACTCAGCGAGATGAATAACATGATGGAACACCCAGAACTTTTCCAAGCCATATGTTCTGATGTCTCACCACCCTCATTGTAAATATTTCTTCCTTATATCCAGCCTCTTTCAGTTTAATAGTATTGCCCCTTTTCCTGTCACTACAAGGCTTGGTAAAAACTCTCTCCATTGTTTTTTTAAGCTCCCTTTATATACTGAAAGGCTGCAATGAGGTATTCCCCAAACCCTTCTCATCTCCATGCTGAAAAACCTGAACTACTTTGAGTTTTCTTAGGAGACCTCTTCCAGCCCTCTGACCATTTTCATGGTCAGGGCATGATCTCTGCAGGCCAGACTGCCACCAATCTTAACCTCTGTAATTAGTTTTTCTGAGTTGGCAAGCACAGGCTTAACGTCATTTATTTTCTAGTCAGGCTGCAACACATGAATTAAGAAATTATCCTCAATACACATCAAGGGTCTTCTGGACTGCTTACAGCTTGCTGTGCTGCTTTTTCAGATGTCAGGGGGTTGCTGTTCCCCAGCAGGATCAGAGCATGCAAGTATGATTCATCCCACCAAATTTCCGTGACAGTGAATGGAACTATCACAGCCTTCCAGCTGCACCATGGCTTCCAGCTACTCCTGTTTGCTACTCATTGGTATGGAGACACATCAGCTGCATTTTGCTGACTGCCTCACCCTTTAGGTGCAGCCTTTTGGAGGATTGGGAGACATTCCTCATTACTTTGGTAGGTGAAATCCACCCCGTTGCTTTTCAGTATACGTGTTACAGCTTTGGACCCCATCCCTCAAGTTTGTTAGTGTGTGAATCACTAAGTTGTTACAGTGTGAATCACTAAGTCAACCAGTCTGCCAGCTAAGATTCTCCTTCCTCTTCTAGATGAGTGGATCCAGGTGAGATTCTGGATTCAGATAGGCTTGTTTGTTTTGGTTGTTTGAGGCAAAATTCTTAAGTATCTTTCTGATCCAGTTTCATTTAATGAACTGAGGAGGATCTGATTCCCTTCTCATGGCTTTGTCTCTCCATGCCTTTGTTCTCTCTAAGATTTTAGAGTGAAAATGGCATTAAATACATTTACAGCCCTAAAAACTCTGTTTTCAGTGAAATGTTTTATAGTGCTTCCAGGTACTTCAAATGAGTAAAATAATAGGGAATGCTCTTTTGTGGTGTAAGGGGGAAGAATTCTAACAAATATCTCTAACTGCTATCCTTTAAGATTTCTGCAGAGCATTGGTGAATATAAAAAGTACGGAAAGAGAGCAAGTTTAAACTACATATATCTGCTAATTGCACTGTACAATAACAAGTTAATTTGCTGTAAAAATTTGCTGTCTATATCACTCTAATTCCTTTATCTTGATGAGCTATGCTTAGAAAGACATTTATTCTTTGGCTCAGGGATTGTTTTTATATAATAGCAGTTCTATGCAATTTGTTTACTTCCTTGCAGACTCTTTGCAATTCCACAGACCTTTATTGATCTTCTTTCAATCAATCAACCAGGTCTTATAGAACAACACAAATAGTTGACATACTAATGAGAATTGCAGACCCTTTTCGAATGAATACTTGACCAGTCAGTGGAACTCTCAAAAAACCTATAACTTCATCACTAGCAGTAATGTCAATCAATAAAAAGGTTATCTTATAATGCTGTTTGAAAGATGGAGACAAGAGGGATTGCTTAAGAGATAGAAAGAGACAGATACACTCATTCTACATATAGTCAGGGAGGCTGCTGGTCCCACAGACTACTTGAATCACATAGCTTCTTCTGTAAAGGTGCTCTATCACGTGTATAAATCAACTGTATATGCAATTTAAGGAACTTTACCATAATATTTAGCCCTCCATTCTTTCTAAATCCATTACGGTTATGAAGGATTTTTTTTCCCCTCAGAACATAAGGGGTCAAAGAATATGTTTTAGAGTCATACAAAACAAATATTTTGATTTACTGAGTTGTTTCAGTGCACTGATATTTTAGAAAATAAATTAAAAAACTGCAAACAGCCTTTCCAAAAAACCCTTTCTTTTCCTCTGAATGCTTAAGTCCTTATAAGTCTGATGGTGCAAGACAGGAATATTATGTTTGAAAATTCCCACCTCTTCATAAAAGATTGCATTGAAATATTTTAACATATATTCCTTTTCTCTCTCATTCTTTCAGTTTATTTTTTTCTTGTGTTGTTATAAAGACTAAAAAATAAAAATATTCTGGACTTTCTGTCAAGATTTGTAGATAATAGGAACTATATCCATAAATACAGAACAGAGTTAAAGAAGGGCAGAAAACAGCTTTTTGAACATATCACGGAAAAAAATAACTTCAGCAAGATCCTCTTAAGCTTATTTTTCTCAGCTTTTTTTTTCCCCCTGGAGAGTAAAGAATTTTTGAAATGTGTATATGCATTACTATAAACTTACTTCAAAAAGGGAACTTGCTTAGTGCCATTAAGTAGGAACACATGTTCTTAAGCAGTTCATTCTTTTATGTTGCAGCATTTCACTTCTGTGATCCTTTGTGATGAGATATAGCATATTTATATGTATTGATATTTGGGTGTTCATTTAATTTAACTTAAAAACTATTTTTCACGTCTGTATTGAAGGAAAAAAAAAGGTATAAAATATTGTTGTTAAGTGTCTCCAGCTATTTTAGTCTTTTTAAAAAAACTGATGACGCAATTTGACATTAACTCTGTCATGGTCAATATGTTAAAAATTATGCACTTGCCACAACCAAGACCTGGAATGAAAGAAGGAGGAAGCAGCAGAAGAGATAACCTGTCATGAACTGACCATAACCCCATTCCCAATCTCCCTGTGCTTCTCGGGGGGAGGTATAAGGCAGGAGGAAGGAGGGGTGGCAGCAATGGGTTTTTTAAGATTTGTTTCACTTCTCGTTAGCCTGCTCTGATTTTGATTCACTTCATTTTCCCAATTCAAGTCTGGTTTTCCCATGTTGGTATTCAGTGAGTGATCTCTCACATGAACCCATAAACTTCTGCTATATTTTCTTTCCATGTCCAGCTGCAGAGCAGAGGGATGGAGAAGCTTTGGTGTGTGCCTGGCATCCAACCAGGATCAACCCACTACATAAACCCTTGATAGTTTATTTTTCCTTGTCTATTGCTTTAATCATTAGCATACATCAAAGATAGTCAAGGTATAGATGGAACTTTGAGCAACTCAGTTTACATTTCACACAGCGGGATGTTTCAAATAAATAACTCTGGATTCCTGCCCTTTTTTTTCACTAACTCTTTAATTACATATATGTAAACATTTATATATTTTTGTTCACACCTACTTCACTTTTAAAACATTATCTAGTGGAGTCTAAATTTCTTCAATGATTCATTCCTCCAAAGATTGCCCATGTGTTGTTTCTTCAAATAATTTTGACCTTTTTCTAAAGCAGCCTAAATCTCCCAGTTTTAATGCAAGACCAACCAAAATATGTTGATTTCACCTGAACTGCACTTTTGTATTTCTTTTTCTTCTGGAAGTGAAATTCATACCACAGCTGATGTGAATATCCAAGAACAAAATGCTTGATGGAAAAAGCTCCATTACCTGATGGATTTTTGCACACTAAGGAATGAAAAACTGCAGCACATCCTGAGCCCAGAATCAGGTAACATATTTTCTTTCTACTGCTTCTGTTCCAGAGCTTCCAATCATCCATAGTTCCTTGAGAACAGATATCTTTTTTTGCTTCCTCTATCATTAATCACAGAGAAGGAGGGTCCTTCCCTAAAGTAGCACAAATAAGAAAATGAAATAAAATTTTGTCAAAGAGATAAGCCTTCCATATTCTGAATTGCCACAAAGTTACAGACTGAACAGGGCTAGACCTTGCAAAGTTGTCCCTAGACAGAAGAGGACAAGATTGCTGTCATTGTAGAGAGGACTGCACAATTTTAGAGAAGCCTAAGACCTGTCCTGAGAAAGCAGAAACCTGAGAAAATCTGTATTTTGGAAATCTGTGTTTCATTGAATTCCTGCCTTTCAGCACGAGCCACTATTTCAAATCAGAAATTATATCTACTTTTAAAAGTGTATTGGAAGTGTCTGCTATTTCTGTGCAATTCATTGGTGGGCATTTTTTAGATCCTACTGAAAGACATTTCCTATCTTAAAGGCCTAAGTTTTTCTTTTTTGTTTCTGCAACATCTGTAGGACCTTTTCTCTGCTAAGCATGACAAAGAAAGATGTATATATGTAGGAGACTGTACATGCACTTTAAGAAACAGACATTACCACAATATTTAGCCCTCCATTCTTTCTAAATATATTAGAGTTATGAAGGAACTTTTTCTCCCCTCAGAACATAAGGGGTCAAAGAATATGTTTTAGAGTCATACCTAACAAGCAATGTATCATCCTAATATGTCACTGTGAACATTTTTTCACTTAGAATTAAAGGAATCAGACTTTAGAAGAATGACAAGGTAGACACAATTAAAAAAAAAAAAAAATCATCACACTAAAAGAAGACAGAATTACAACAAGAGTTGTATTCTAATTGTGAATCTGTTTATAACAAGAGCACTATTCTAAACAAGGTCTGGAAGAAAAATGATCTTCAAATAAGGAAATTCTCAGAAAATATATTAGACAATACAGAGACTCAAAGGGGACCGGAATAAAACCTGAAATTCAAGCAGAACAGAAGGATATTTTAGTACAATGAAATTAAATCTACACTTTATCTAGCTGATGAATATGTTTGTTTCAAAAAGTTCTTGCATTGCTACTTCCTGAAGCAAGTATTTTTAACTATTTGACACTTGTATTTTTATAAAGGGTAAATTAGCTTATCTGGATACATGAGAAATGATCCAAGTTTTCACAGGACACATCAGGAGTTAAAAATAAAAAAAAACCAGAAAAAAGCCCTCTGAACTTTCTGAAGAAATACAGTAATATTTTATCTTTAATCTTCGCTACATTCAGATTTTTCTGACTTCTGATACTTTAAGAAGAAGCCACCGGAAAATAAATTTTAAAGAAATATGCCATGGTTTTGTTTAATTAGTGCCATTAAAATTCTACATACTTGTGTTTTTTCATGAACTAATTTTATAGGTATTTTAGAGCTCTCCATATGGTAGCTACAGGATGCTCTGTAAAGTTGAACAGGTCTTTAAATATAAACAGATATGACTTTAAGCACGAGTTCATTCAGAAACTCTTTAAGTAAATCAACATTCAATTTTATTAGAAGTCTTTAATTTTCAGCCTGACACATTAAGAACATGTTTGGAAATTGAATTCCTGTCAGATATCTGGTGTAATTCAACTGGTCACTAATCCAAAACCTTTACCTTAATGAAAATTCAGTTGAGTTACAACTCAAAGCTTGTTTGATCAAAAAAGGTAGTTTCCAGAGTATTTCAGGTTTTACACTGAGAAGAGGAAAATAATATAATGGCATAAACAGGAAAAGATTTTCTGCTTCCATTTCTGACTAATTAGGTTTAAATGAGGCTTTCAAAGAATGGATCTATCATTTCTTAAAATGAAACTCCACTATTTCAAGTGAAAACAAAATCTTCTTTCATTTTACTCCTTTTTTCAATGCACCATCACTATGTATATAAATTTGCTTTAAGTAATATTTTTCTGTTAATAGTAGTAATTTCAAAATAAGAATCTTCAAACTTTACTCAATAGGAGTAATAATGCAAAAATCTCTACTTAAATTTTGTGAAAAATATGGGCTTGCTTGTCTTTCAGTACACAGTATAAATATATTGTCATATGAGAACATATATTTTAATAGTTAATTGACTTATATAAATTTGTTTGATAATGAAACTTTTTTTTAAAAAAAAGATGTGGCAGCATTTAAAAATCTCAGCTTTATTGTGAGTTTTATTATGATATGTGTTGTTGGCTCGAACTTGTGCTCAAATAACATTAACAATATAGCTGTACTAGTAAATAAAAATAGCTAAGAAACATAACTCTACAAGAATATACCAAGAACACTCTCAGCACACAATGCAATTAACAAACAGTCAATTACTCATTTTTACACAACATAGGGAGACTCAAATTGCAACTTATGCATCATATGGTGGTTTTGTGCTTTTGTTTTGACATTAGAAATTTTATTTTTTTCTGTAAAAGTAGTAGTTTTGGTTTTTCAATTTGGAAGAAAGCAAGCACTTCTAGCTAATTGAGTATAAAATTAAAAAGTTACCAGGGACATATAACATGCATCTCCAGGCTATTTTATGTCAAGAAAATGGGAATGAGTTCTTTGTAAAGGTTAGTCTCTTTCTCTCAGGCAGGTTAGATTTTTAGCACCCATCTATTTCTCATTTCTACTCTCCTGTCTACACTAGCCAAAGGCTAAGACTCCATCTGGCTTTCAGATTCTAAGATGTGCCTGATCTTTTCTTTGCCTTTAAACTAGTCTTCACTTTTTACAGCTGAAGAAACTTTTATCAACTGAATGTAAAAATGTTTAATAATTAGTTATTTATTATTAAGGTGATCACATTATACTGGCCTGAAATCTACAGAATTGATTTGAGGTTATGGCTGTTCGATAGATGGAACTGACTTATAAACTGAGATGTTTCACCTTAATTAACTGGGCTTCAAATTACCTCCAGAAATGGAATTAAAGTTCAGAAATCTGTGAAGGACCCTTCACTGATTTTTCTCTAGATTTTTTCCTGATTGCATTGCTACCTATTTCCCTTATAAGTGGCTGGAGGTCATTTTGGACCTCTTGTCGGTTCATTGTTCATTAACATTCTTAGTGCTACATCCTACAGACTCTTTTTTAATGTGACATTTGGCACATCTAGAATTAAGAAAATCATAATCTCAACCTTCTCTACCTAAAATATCTTTAAATAAATATGCTAATGTTTTGTCACATGCTATTTTACATAGACGTAAACCTTCCCCCACAATCAATCCATGTCACCTCAGTAACATAAAAGACAGTCTAAATCCTAACCTATATTGAAATTTCTGGCTTTTGTATGTGACCAACATCTTAAAATTACATCTGAATTTGAATTACCTCTTCTTTCTCTCCTTCCTCCCTGCCTACCTGCCTTCCTTCCTGCCTACATTCCTGCCTTCCTGTGTCTTGCTATTCTTTCAAAAATGTTTGGGATCTGCTTCATCACCCTGCATGATAGTCATGAAATGTTGACTTCTAGATCTGGAAACTGTTCTGCCATAAAGTGTGGTTCTTGACAAGCACATCTGAATAGTTCATCACAAGTGTCCTTATTTTATGTACCTAATATTTTCCAGAGTGTTTATCATACTGCTGATTCTAATATTGTCAGCGTCATGATGTCAGGGTGGGAGAGTTCTAGTGGGGCTCTACTGCTGAAAACTTGCTTAGTACTTGTATTAATCATTAAGTAAATATACATGTCATTGGGAAAACATAAAATATAGCAATTTATCAAGAATATAAATATGAAATTTAAAAGAATAAGTGCAAATTAAGTTACACATACTATATACACAGTATATGTACATATATGCACACACACATGAAAGACCACACACATAAGTACAGCAATAAATATGTGGAATCATAAAGGCAGGAACCATTATCTCTGGATGATGTTTTAATCATTAAATCAAATGTCTATAAACTATGTGTTTCAGAACCTTAACAAGATTAATTCAACCCAGAATCTAGCTATGAATTTGGTCCTACATAACAAAGTAATTGGTCAGTATATCTGGCTGCATTTGATTTCTGCAGCTGACTATCCAGTAGCCACTTATAACTAGACTGATTAAAGTAACATTTTCACTGCACAGGACAAAGCATAAATACCTATTTTGCTATATTTGACAAATAATTTAGCTATTCGTTCCCCAGTCCCTCAAAATAACACTGATTAAAAAATCATCCAGAGATAATAGTTCTTGCCTTTATGATTCCACATATTTATTGCTGTACTTAGCAGTTTCTGTAAGTTACAATTTCTTATGATGAAATATTTCTTCTATCAGTGTTTCCAGAACATTAGATCAATTAATGTTTACCTTTGATTGGTAGAGCTCATGTAACATTTGGATCCTTGACTTAAATGATAAATTATTTTAGCTGCTTATGGTGAATTGCTTGGTCTTTTTCTTTCTCCTATTCAGATAAATACCTAATCCAGAAATGTTTCTGCTGCTTGTTACAGAGTTTCATGAAGATGTTCAGGATGTAATTTATCCTGACCTGGTACTATGTCAGTTTTAATAGGTCTAATTTCCTAACTCCCTGCTTCATTGTGACCATAAAGCCTTTTAACATTTCACTTGCTTCACCAGGAAAATTTATCCTAGGCTGTGGAATATGACCTTCAAATTCTTTCATGCCTACACTAGCAAAGGATTCATTCAGCCTCTTGGCAATATGAACCTCATTTGTCACTAACATCTCATTCTTGTCCTTCAATAGTTCATCTGACTTCTTGTCTACCTTCCAGACAGTATTGTAATTCTAACATTTTAATCCATTTATTATTTTAGGCTTCATCATTGTTAGCGCTAAGAAACCTAACTTCTGCTCTCAGTCTTCTTTTTTTTCTTCAGACTTGTCTCAAAGGAATGTTTTTCAACATTTTGAGAACACCTATTTTCTTGCACTGTTTTTTTCATATCTAAAAAAGACCTTATTTATGAAATGTGTTTGCTTCATACAGCACCACTCTTTATGATTTCTGCCTCTTTTCTATTTCCCTTTCTTTCTTCTTTCTTCCAATTCATTCATTTTATACACGACCATATGGATTTCCAAACGAACAGAATAAAATGTCAGATAATATTCTGGATTCTATTTTGTCGTCTTAGTCATATCTGTTTCTGGGTTGTCTGATACAGAAGAGTGTAATGCAGCCATCCAGAGGGGTCTGGATTCACTGGGGAAATGGGCTGAAAACAATCTTATGAAGGTCAACAAGGGGAATTGCAAAGTTCTGAACCTGGGGAGGAAAAACCTAAGATGTCAATATATTCTGGGTGCTAGCCAGCTAGGAAAGAACTTGGCAAAAGAAGACCTAGGAGTACTGGTGTACACCTGGCCTTCATTATAAGAAGTATTGCCAGCAGGTTGACAGAGGTAATCCTCCTCTACTTAGCCACAGCTGGAGTGGTGTGTTGAGTTCTGGGTCTCCCTTGTACAAGAGTGGCGTGGACATACTGGAGAGATTCCAATGAAAAGCCACAAAGATGAAGAAAAAAAAATGCTGGGACTGTTTATCACAGAAAAGAGAAGACTCAGAGGGGATCTTATCAAGGTATATAAATACCTGAGAGTACATAGAGCATGCACATGAAGAACAAGCTTTACAAAAATATTAGGACATATTAAGACTTTAAGATTTTAGTAAAAGATTAGTTTTGTTAGAATTAGTTAGAGGAAGTAAAATCATCTGGGACGAAGTAAGAGTTAATAAGAGTTAAGTTAGAACTAAGCTTTTGAGTTACAAATTATTAATTACTTGTCTTCTTGTATTTGCTTAGCTGTGCTTATAATAAGAACCAAAAACCACTGATAGGTAGACCTAAGAATTCAGAACAATTGATAGTTTTACCCATTTGGAAACCTATTCAAAAGGGAGGAGTTGGATGACCCCTAAAAGTCATTTATATTGAAAAGAAGAAACGTCATACTAAGAAAGAACTACATAGCCTTCATCATTAAGACCCCCACCAATTAATTAAAAATGACCACCGACTCAATTTAGAGACAATACCACTAATGTCCAATGTCATCAAAGCTAATTACCATACAAAGTGGGGAACGGGAGGTGTCACAGACCTGAATATGCATCTGTATTTTGAGTAGTCATAACTTTTGTAGATAAATAGACTCTGTATTCATTTGTACTTAGGCAATGAGTATTTGGAAACTATTCCATGAAGCTGTCTGGCGACATTAAACATACAATTTCTAACTTTCAATGGTTAGACAGTTATTATCTGTCTCAGTTGGCTATTGATATTAGATTAATATTCATATTTTGGTAAATCACACAGAGTCTAGATCTTTTCAGTGACAGTACCACAGCCAACGGGCACAATCTGAAATAAGGGTCACCCTGTCTGGTTGTCACAATTTTTACTGTGAGGGTGACTGAGCACTGGCACAAGTTGCAAAAGGAAGGTGTGGAGTTTCCATCCTTGGAGACATTCAAAAATCGTCTGTACACAGACGTTGTCAACCAGCTCTAGGTATCCCTCCTTGAGCTGGGGAGTCAGACAAAATGACCTCCAGAGGTCCCTTCTAATGTCAACCTTTTGGGATTCTGTGAGGACTCCCTAAACTTGGTTATTGTCTTTCACTATCTTGTAACACATACAAATATTTTGGAAAACCAATCATAGTCTCTTTTTGTAAAGTGAATTCAAACATTTTTCTTACATTTTTATAGTCACAAAGGAAAAGCATAAGTCTTTTTTCCTAATGTTTCTACTCAAATTTTCAGTTTTGAAATTATTTTATATATAAGTGGCAACCTGTGAAGCAAAATTATATCAAATGCAACCTGCTTTTTCTTGGGTTTTATGATTCAGTTTGTCAATTTAAAACCATAAAAAGTCTTTAATATTAACCCAGGAGTAATTTCTATTTCCCTAAAATAATTTGAAAACAGTTCCCAAATCTGTTTTCCTCACTATTTCTGTTTTTACATATAATCACTTATCAGTTGTGCCATTCCATTTTCTATTCTTTTGGCCATTCAGTGAGGTGTTGTTGAATGGCCATAATGGGCTGATTTTGAACTGCCGCAATCTGCCATCCTTGATTACTTTTCCAACAAAGATAAACTGATAGAATTGTTGCAATTATACTTTTACAGAGGCTTTCAATCTCAGGAAGGGAGTGATTTCTGTTAGCAGCAATTTTTGGTAACAACATGGACTCACTAAAGTATATTAAAAAAATATTTACTTAGTAGAACTGGCATGATTTGTGCTTTCCTTGGAGTTTGAGGAATACAAGCACAGGTAAATCAAACCTAATACAGTCTCACTAAGCAACAAATATATTAAAGAATATATAAAGTATATTTACATAGTGTTTTGAGGAGATCAAGTTATTTATATATGTCTCATACACTGCATTATAGATGTGAGAGTTGTACTATTACTGAAAATTAATTGCAACAATTGAACTTATTAGGTGGAATCAGTGTAGGGAATAGAGTATCCTGTCTCTTGTCCCATGGAATACTGTGTAAAATGCTCCCACTTCACCCCTCTGATTTTGATGAAAAATTCTATCCTTACTAAATCAGTCATAAACGCAAAGCATCAAAAACATTATTTTTATTATTTATTTAAAAACTTATTAAGAAGCAATTTGTAAATTTTAAACATAAATTATATCTAAAAATAGGTTGTTGGCAAAAGCTTTCCCTTTGGAATATGCAGAAATGTAATTAGGTGAGAACATTGTGCAAGCTGAAAGATCACTGTTTGACAGAGTGGACAGGTATGGAAGTCTAAATGATAAATTTTCATTAGCAAATATTTGCAGAAATGGTGGGGAATCATTTCAATGTTTAAGAGACTACAGTGAGAGCCACTTAGAATTTACTTTTGTATCATATTGAAACTTGTCTTTAACTATGCTAGTCTGCCAATACACTATTGCAAAACAGATTATTTTTGAGTGACTTCTGATCACAAGATAGATCAGCAGTAAAACCTGGGAACTAAAAATACACAATTTGCATGAGAGAGAAAGAAAGCACATCCATTTCTTAAGGAACTGCTTAAAAATATTTAAGCAGGTTGAATATTATTTAAGCAACTTTTTACAAAATGTTAAAAAGTGCAGACCTTACAAACTCATTGCAAAGTATTTGATATTTGCAGCAGCTTTCAGTAAGCCAGGAAAAGAAAAATAAAATACAGATGAAGAAAACTTCAGTTATTCTGAAGTAGGACATGTACAGGATGCTTTTAAGCACATAGTGAAAAGAAAGATAAAACCAAAGCATTTATGACTAAACTACTTTTTGATAAACACAGGGTGAGTAAGCCTGTTCAAACTTGCAAAAGCCAGCTTATTTGTTTTAAACATAAGAGACTACTCATTTGCTTTCACAGCTTGTGAAATATGGACTTGTGTTCTGACACCGGGAATATTACTTCAAATTCAGAACAGAAACAGTAAACAGTTTTGAGGCAAGGCAGTATGCAGAGATTCAAGTTACAAATGTCCAACCAACAAAAAGCACATGTAACTGTATGGTGAAGGAAATGATGCAACCCAAGACAATGTCATGCCCAGAAGGAAAGGTAGTGAGAGCTGCAGTAGATTGTGGGATTTTTTTCAAGAATTTACAAGTGCCATGTCACAAGTGCTTTAGGTCACTTAAAGAATCACCAGGAAGATATCAGCAAAAGCAGAAGTTTTGGGAGCAGACAGTGTTTCTGATAAACTCAAGGGGGCTGAACTGCCAGTAATCAAGGTCAAGGGCTAGAGAGCATTCCTGAGATCATGGTGTGGTGGCCCAGGGGTGGTGATGGTTATGCACTACCAAATGGCATAAGAGTGTAGCAAACAGAAAAAACAACATCTAAGATTGTTGGTTCAGAGGAGTAATTCACAGCAATCAGACCCAGCATTTTTGCATAAGATTAATAAACTAGCAGCTCGAAATAAAATGTTGTATTTGTATAGGCACAGGTGCGTAAATTAATGTGATGGTAGAAAAAAATGGTACCAGAACAATACTAATTATTAATGGGACACAGAGAAAATAAAGATTTCACTAGAAGACCATATTAATGGATATGTAAATCCTTCATTAAGAAAAAATTGTTTAGAGAATCAAGCGATCTGGCAGAATGATGAAGATATTAAAGATTTCAACACAATATAAGGATTAAAGGAAACAGCCATTTCAGTCTTTTACATTTATTAAATTTCTTCTACCTACATTAAATGTTGGATGAAATCAGTTTCATACTCTAGGTAGCACAGAACAAGAAGATGATATTCATTTAAAGAGGGAAATGTTGAGACATTTAATGGCATACAGACTCAACGGAAGACATTCTAAGACATATGCCTGCACACAGGATAATTATAAAAGGTAGGTCTTTTGGATTATATAAATGGCACTCAGATTTGTGCAGTTTTTTTATGGGAAAACTGATGGTTTTATGACAAAAACAAAAGAGAAAATTAAGAGGTTTTTTCAAAGTGGTTTGAGAAAAAAACCCTCAACCATCTGCATTAAAGACAAACAACAGCGTGAAATGCATTAGAAGGACTAAAACTCACCGTGGAGAGGAGTTAATACAGTGAAGTGAGGAAGTTAGTCAAGACTAAGATTATCACTTGCCTGCTTTCTGGAAAACGGAGAGTATTTTCTTCTGTATGGAGAATAAAAGTGACTCTTCAAACTAAGAAAACTACTCTACAAAGCTGCTAAACAGAGAAGAGCTTAAATTTTTAAAATGCATTTGCCAGAACTAGAATTAATAAGGAAATTTTAGTTTTAATTCTTAATCTTTTTTTTTTTTTTTTTGGGGGGGGAAGGCAGGTAAAATATTTAGGATCTGAATTTGGCTCCAGAAGACCAGTGTTATAAGAGGAGGATTAGCAAACAAGAAGACTGTACTTTTTCCAACACTGTTCATGATTTATCTGCAAGAGAGGTCTGGATAGTGTTGTGTTATATTACTGTATTATTGATTACTGTATTAGGATTATATTAATGATAATGTAGTAAAATTCATTATGTATATCACTGCAGAGTAGTGAGCCCTTCTACAGGATAATGTCATTAAGGAAGAAACAGGAAGAGGCCTTTATCACACCAAGGACAAAAATGGTTCAGCCACAGCTATCTACATACCTGCATTAGTTTGATGTAAAAGGATTTCGTATTAGCTTTATTTTAGATTAAATACATATTTGGGGGTTTTTGGATGGCTTTTTTTTTTTTTTTCCCAGGGAATAAATATTCAGTTTTTGTAATAATAATTTAGGTTCCTTCAATGTATTTTCCTTAATAATAATGTCAAAAGAACTGTCACAATCATCACGTCTGGCATTCTGTTAAACACAGGACAGTTTTAAGTAGATTTGGACACAATATTTCACACAAAACTCTGAAGAACAATTTTCTCTGATGAAAACACAGAAAACAGATATTGGATAATTCTGCACAAATGATTAGCCATTTATTTTGCTTGCAGTGCTCACTTGGGCTTCTTATAGTGTTGTCTTTTTCTTCAGAATTCTTGCTTTGTCTGATCAATCTTTTGTTTAACTCCTCCCTGAAATTATATACTATCTAGAAAGCAGGTTTCTGACAATCACAGTAAAGGTGCTGTCTGCTTTATAATAAATGCAAAGGCTTTTCCCAAAATATTCAATCTATAAAAATTAAAATATTTTACAAAGTTCACTACCTGAACTTGTTAAACACCTGGAAAAGGAGTATATCCAAATCACTCCCATTTACAATTGTATCATCTTCTCTAAGTTAAGGGTTTTTGTTGTTTCTGCATCAATTACTCAGACTCTATGTTATTCCCTTCAACTGTTTTTATCCCTCCACATGAGCCAAATATATTTATCTGCCTTGCTGTTATGCCAAGACTATGTACTGCAGCTTTGTCTTTAATGTGTAATTTCTTTTGCAGTCAAGTAGAATAATTAGTTCCTTTTCTTCAGCACATGAAGCTTTTCTCATCTTCATTGCTTTAAAATAGAGTTCCTTTTAGCTGAAAAAGCCTTCTTGGCTGATGGGTTTTTGGTCCTTGATTTTTCTACATCTCTGCAGGAAATCATCAAGATTTCTCACCTCACTGAATACAAGAGATTTTTCTTCCTGTCGATGCTATTCTAGAAATCTTAAAAATTAATACAGTCTAATCGCATATAGGTTGGAATTTTAACTTGGAATGTTCATAGAATGGTTTCAGCTGGGATTTTCAAGAGTATAAGCTTTGGTTTTGCATTCTTGCTACTGATTCCTACCATTCCTTCTTTATTCTCAAGAGTTACATTGCTTCTTGCACTTTGAACAGCATGTCACTTGTATATATTTAAATTTTACACTTATCATTGGGACAAAATACTGCAGAATTTAATTAAAAGTGAAGAAGGTGATTTTACATTCAGCAAATGTTGTTGTTGAAAATCTTTTTTACACTGCCATTAATTTTAATACAATTACTGTAACTGGAATAAAAAGTCCCGCTCGAGAAACAGATTTGGTGAATCTTGTCTGAAGTTGATCTTAAGCTGCATTTTTTTCAGGAAGAGAAGAGGGTGTTTCAGCTTTACTGTAACAGAATTAAATTTAGACTCTGCAAATAACTGAATTTAAAGGGTATTAGATTTTTGGCATATACTGTATGCAGATGAAAATTCTGATCATGACAAATTCTAATCAACGAAGGAAATGTTAGTACTACCTTAGCGATGTCTTTTGCACAATATTGTGAAATTGGAAAAAGCTATAATGCAAGTGTGGAACTGGTTAAATTCTGCATAATTCTGAGTATGTTTCAAGCATGAAAGAAAAATTTTAATCTAAGCTATAGCTAATTAGATCTATTTTCTCTTCATGCCTACAATGTTAACATTATGCAATCACCAGAGGAAGCCAAAGATGAAAAAAAGAATATAAAAGTCAAATTTGATATACTGAGAAAAAAAATTACATGCACATTAAAGACAAACATTTCTATTTGCAGATTCAGAAACAGATTCTTTTTTCTCAGGAGAGAATATACCCACAATCAGCAAAGCAAACCTCAGAATGAACTAGACTCCACGGAAGTTAAGAATATGACCTTCAATTTACCGCTTATTAGTTCAACTATTAAAATAAATATCATGCAAAATCTCATTAAAGTAAAACTTCACAACAGACTTCTGAAGTTAAAGAACACAATTTTCAAATCAGTGTGAACTGTGAATGGCATTTTCAAACGTTTCAAAATAAATTATATTCAGAGTAAATACATTAAATATTTAGAATATTATAAATTCTGAAATTTTATTATCTGTTTATCAACAAAGTGATGGAATACAGCAAACCATGGGGAATATTAATTAAAAGTAATCTCCTAATTGCATGCTAAAACATGTAAGACAGACACCACTTTCCTAAAGGCAGAAAGAGGCTTGTATTTACAATTCACTTATGGACAGGTGCCCAGATTTTAGCTTATCTATCATTTGCTACATGCTGAGTTTGCTGCATACAAGCTGCCATTACTAATAGTCTGGGACAGAGCCATGAAATTTCAAGTACTGTATATTCCAGGTCAGAGCACAATCTAGTTAGTGTCATCTGAGATTCACCCACCATTCCTCTGCTTAATAAAGCCTGCAGGTACCCAATTGAACTGCAACATCAGTTTACTTCTATATCCTCTTTTTTGCATATGCAAAATTTTGGTTTTGCCTATACTTTAGAAGCACAGCTCCTCTTCTTTTCTAAAGGAAAGACCTTTAGTTTCTAGTATGTTTGCAATTTCATTTTCAATATCATTTTTTACACATACTATCCAGGTAACACAGACCATGCAGTAGGCAATTCCACAGGCAGCAGAAACAGGAACTTTCATTTTAAGTAAAACATCATGCTCAAGAGAAAAAAAAAAATCTGCTCTACATTCAACATCAAATCTTTTGAAATAAGTTAGAACGCATCTAGTTTTTGGCTTTTTATCTATATGACCTAGAACTGAAGGAACATTGCAATGGACTACTACAAGGAAGATTAGATACAACAAATACTGTCTTTCATGAAGCATGTTGGAATTTCCATTTGAACTTTAAGGTCAGTGAATTGCTGGCTTATTTAAGAAGTTCAGATGTGGTATTATTCTTGGGACAATTTCATCACAATGAGATGGAATTTAGATACTTATATCTGCAAAACCAATTTTGATTTTTTTGGTTTTGGTGGAAGAGCATTTCAAAAGTCATACCACTATCTGGAGAACTGAGGTTATTATTTTTATAGTTTTTCCAGGTTCTTAACAGTGGTTAGCCATTTTCAGCAGTCACCTTTTGCATATTAATTAATTGTTATTTCTAATAGCATTAATAATATTATTGGAAACGTGCATTGTGTAGGTACTATGGAATAATTGCAACAAATATCCCAATACTATGCTGACATATTTATATTGACAATAAAAATTGCATTTCTAAGCATACATGATTTGGTCTGGATGAATCTGATCACTTGGACATCTCCACCACGTCAACCGCCACCACATGAAATTGCTGACAAAGTGAAGAAATTTTTTTAGGTTGTTTAGACCTTTTTGTATTCTTAGCTGAATGACATTTCCAGTGTTAGCTTGACCCCACACCTTGATGTCACCCACTTTTACAGACTGTTCCAAGATTATAACATTTTGAAATTTTTCAGTGTTTAGAAACCTAACATGTAAAAATACTGTCAGTGCATAACTTTCATATAATATGTATCACTATAAAATTAAAACACCAAATAATAAAAGTTCTATGTCATCATTTTATAGCTCTTTATTAAAAAGATATGCTGATAAAAAATAGCTGATAATATAGAAATCCCTGGAAGAAGAATAGGCGGAGCTGGTCTCCTTCACAATGTTCAGCCTTGTGTTCTATACAATAATTCAAAATTATTATTCTTATTCTCCGTTGAAACATTTCTTCACACCTTCACTCCAAGAACTTTTGAGTGAATTGCAGAAAGCAGAGTACAACATTTTCAAATCACCCAAAGGTTTCCACATTTGGAAAGAAAACAGTGTATTTTTCACTTGCTACTCTGGAGCATTATACATTGAATTTCCACAAACTAATTTGAGATAAATCCCTTTCTCCTCTTAAGTTCAAGTGTTGCAAAAGCTTGTCTCTTCACTACAAAGCTGGCTGGGATTTACATATTCCTCTAAAAAATTTTATTAGAGTCATTAAAATAATAAGTCCTGCAATCTGGTCATAACCTCCTTCTGGACTTCACACCTTATCATTATTAAGGTGTCATAACTTACTGATCATGCTCAGGGAACCTTAGATCCACTCCTGGAAGATGCCAAGGGAAACTAAATCAGCAGCTGCTACTTTTCTATCTTCATGCTTGGCTGCTGTCAAAACAATCCCTACATAAAATGGGATTTTCCAGCCAGGTGGCCACCAGGAACAGTTGGTCTCTCAGGCCCTCTAAAGTCAGAACTTGTAGCATTCAATTAAGATAGTTTTAACTATGTTTTATAGCACTTTTTGGACAGGTTTATAACCCTGTTATCAGTGAAGTTTCTTTAAATTGCATTGAGTGCTTACCCTAAAGTTGAAACTACTGTAAATAACTGTTTTATGGAAACACTGACTCCTATTCTTTTTTCCTTTATAAGAATTGGGCAGCAGGTAACATCTTGTATTTGTCAACATTGTTGGGATTGACAGGCAAGTAAAAATCAGAAATACCTGGCAACTCTTTTGTGAAGATGAGTCAACGCTTCTTTGGGAAAAAAGCATTTGAAGAGAAGGTGTTTGTTAGTTCAAGAAACATTTCATATCAATGGAAAAAAATGATTACTCCCATTTGTTTTGCATAAGAGGTGTAAGAGGAGTAGCATAACCGGTTGCTTAGTTACAGGAATATGACATAAATGAACAGACATTTCAAGGTACTTCAAATCAGGATTAAAAGAGCATTTATTTTTTAGAAAACCTGCTAAAGTTGATTTGCTTAGAAAAAGTAACTTAACTAATTTTTTTTAATGTATGCATGTAGATGAGAAAGGTAGGAGAAAGGAGCATAGTTTCATTAAGCTGCATTGAAGCCTAAATGACAAATAGTGATCAATTTACCACTAGAGGTTAAGTGCTAATGCAGGTTTCTAAAACCTATAACTGTCTCTACCAAAAAAAAATCTCTTTCTCTGCCTCAACAATAACTAATGTCACCTGAGTTGTTTTTCTTTCAAATCCGGAACCTTGAATACAAATGCAGGTAACTCTTCATAATCAAATGATATCCAAAGAGTTGTGAAAGTCTACACATAAAACTTTCAACAGCATTCATGTGTGATTTAAAAGATTCATGAATTACTCTCCTCCTGTATAAAAATCTTAAATCTTTGAATTTGAGAGCCTGAGTTTGCATCAAGGTATTATATGGAATTATATGGTACTAGAGAAGTATTCCATACACCAATGAAGCAGAACCCATAAAATCACTGAAATTTTCCTCAGATTTTCATCCTACATTGACTGGTCCAGTGAAAGTTAGTTCTTCAATCACTGTACTATCAAGAAAAATAATGTCAAACTTTAAATGTCCATTTCCTGAAAATAGTCTTGCAATTAAAAAAAAAAAAAAAGCAATTTTACTCGATTACGACTTTATTAAAATGGCTTCTGATACGTATTAAAACAAGTGTTCAGCTTGTTAATGTTAAAATATGAATTTAAAAATTGACTGGCAACTTGAACAAATCATTGCTTTAAAGATTATTTGCCCAGCTAAATGTAGATAGATATTATTTCCTTTCTAATAGAAAAATTGAATAATTTTTAGTGTACTGGTTTTCAAACTTGTTCATATTCACTTTTAATAAGCCCACCTCTTCCTTTCCTGTTCTCTATGCCCAGTTCCCCAGTTACAACCCCAGAGGTTGTTTTAAATTTATATTAAGGGAAAAAGTTAAAATTTCTCTAATTTCCTTATATACAACAAGAATTATAGTTAATTCTTCCTCCCCACTCCAGGTATTTTTTGGATTTGCTACCTCAAATTTCCTCAACCTATGTTGTTTAAACCATAAATTAAGAAAGCTGAAGAAATCCAGGTACTGCATGTACAGCCATAACTCATTTTCTGTTCATCTTTTTCTTGGAAACAACTTACATAAGTGCATGAAGCAATACCCCTGCAATACTCATGCTGTTTCCTGCTGGTTTGATCAAATATTTGTTTCATATTAAGGAAATGTAATGAAAGAAATCCAGTCACTAGAAATGAGACCCTACAACTTATCAGTACAAATATCTCAATAAGTTTCATCAGTTTGTGAATACAATGAGGAACTGTCTAATACTTCATACGAAAATCTTGTTTATAATAACTACCTACAGCTTCTGTAGTGCTTGAGAGAAATTTCTGATTGGCATTTGGAACTCTTCCACTAACACCAGAACTGAACAAGGAAATAAGTGAGTCTTGGTGACTACGTTATCAATCAATATTCCAGGGCAATCATTTACTCATACCATGATGAAGCAAGCTCTTGCACTACAAACAACATTTGTATTAGAGAAAAGCATCTCTGACAAAAGATTAATGATGTTTTGTTTTTTTTCTTTCCCAGAAAGTTAAATAATTTTATCCTGTTTCATTACATAAAAATATTGTCTACTACAGAGCATTTTAAAATAGATTGTGTGCAACTTTCTACAATATTCACTTCAGAAACAATATTAGTTATTACAGAAAATTCAGTGGAGTAAAAAAAAAAAGCAGATACTTGTGTATTCCTCTCCATTTTTATTTTAACTTGCTAAGGAGTGATTTACACATGACTCTTTGGAAGGCCTCCTGAAAAAAGGACAGCTTCATATCTTGTACAGACAATTTTTGTGTGACCATGCTCCCAACTGTAGCATTGAGAGAACAAATTAAAAAAACCCTTGACCTATCACATGGGATTTTGCACATACACTTAGGATTATAAGGAACTCCAATAAAAGAAAAAAAAAATAATAAAAATGTCTATGTTAATTAGGAACAGGTTTTTATTAAAAAATCGTTATTGCTATATGTAGTGCAGATTACAGAGGTGGATAGGTGTAGGTAAAATGTCCTGTAGCTTGATTGCTCAGAGCAGACAGTGTACTGGAACAAACTACAACTGATCCTGTGCATCAAAATTCACTACTGAGAGGGAAATGGGAAACGCAGCTTATGGATTTACAGGCACAGTATTTGATTGCAAAGAGAGACACGTGCTGCCTTGACCTGACTGGACAGACAAGACAAGAGAATTAGATACAAAAGACACAGTTTGAGATAGCACGGAAGTGAATACAATAAATTTTAGGCAAAACTATAAGTGTTTGAATCAAGCAACATTGAAAAGCCCCAAACCCCTTCTTAGTCACATACATGCCTGAGATGTAAAGCTTTCCCATTTTAAACACCTTACAAATCAAATGCAGAAGGTGCTTGAAAAAAGTCAACATGAAATTACTAAAGGCAAATCATGCCAGACTAACCTGATTCCTCTCTACAACAAAATAGCATCTTATGTCTACAGGTGAACTGTTAAAAACAAAGATCTTGTTGCACAGATGGGTTAGTCAATTAAAAAAGGGAATGGAAAAAAATGTTTTGCATTGTGTAGTTCAGAGCAGGTTTTGAAACTTTGAAACCATGCAACAGCCATATGAATGATACCTAATTAAAACCATTAGAAAAGAATAACAGCCTACATCTGAGATCTTTGGCTTTGGAAAGAATCATGCTAACATATATGGGACTGCAGTTTCTATGTATGGAGCATATGCCACAGAAATATTGTAATAAAAATATATATTGTATCATTTAAAAATAAGGTTTGAATCAGACCTGACAAAACAACTTATACAACTCAGATGTTGAAAAATACCTGTGTCTATTCTGAAATATGTCTAATAGACAAGGAACCTGACTGCTCTAAATTTCATTGCTTCAGGCTTTGCAGCAGAATCTGTGAAGCTGAGTCAAGCACCTATGTTCCCTATAGTAACTGCAGGGACTGCAGGATCTCATTATGGGATTCATAGCACACAGCATTGCCTAAACAAGGAAGAGCTGATGAAAAAAATGCATCTTAGATCCCAAACTTCTTGTATTAATTTATTTTGAAGTGACACTTTTGAATTTTTTTCTCACCCGATGGTTAGCACAACAACTCTACAGTGAGACAAGCCACTCCATCTAATTTTTCAGACACTCTAAACGTATACATTCCTAAAGTTTTCATTTTTTTCCCTATCCACAAATACATATTCAATCATCTCAGGCTCTTGAAAAAGCATTGCTGCAGAGACGTGTAAGAGGATTTCCTATATAGGCTTGAACACTGAGGTTGTCATTTCTTTTTCTTTCTCTAAGAATGGCATCAGAAGTCCAACCTACCTTTCTAATGTCATCTGGGAGTCTCTCCAGGGAGAGAAAAATAAAGCCAAAAGAAAAAAAGAGACAAAAACAGGCCAGAGGAATAACAGAGAGAGAAGAAATGACATTAAAGCCTGACAAGCTGGAGAAAGTAGAAAGATGAGAAGACAAATAAAAGCTTAGAGTGCATACAAGGATTAATATTAATAGTAGAATCTTTTACAAACATTCTAAAATACATATTTGAATATAACACTAGTATTTAGCATATTTACCATCTCTTTACAACAGAAGTCTGAAGGTCTCTGTATAGTTACTATGATTTCCAAGTTGTAGCAATCCTTGCTTTAGAACTGTACTTTCCTTATGCTGCAATTTTATAGTCTCAGTGTAAATGATCTCATTAGCTCCTGCATCTATAACTTGTGTCTCAGTAGAGACATTGACACATATTATGAAGGAGCATGCTTTAATGAACACAAATAAGATAGGACAGTTTTTCGAGTTTTTTTTTGTTTTGGTTTTTTTTTTTTTTAATATTTCAGTTTGAAATGCTGCTAATGGTTTATATCTATCCCTTCTACTGCATGAAACCTTCAAGTGTCCAGGCTGTGTCCTGGTTAGCAAATTGAAAAGAGTAAACTGAAGATCTCTTGGCATCCTGGAGCTTGGAGGTGCTTTCCCCTGAAATCCCGGGGGGAGGGACCCTGCAGGGTACGAGTCTGTCCCTGTCCCTGTCCCCATGTCACGCGTGCCCCATACTTGTTCCAGATTGGGTGGTTTGGGTGCCCGGGCCCAGGAAGAAGAGGAGGGTCCCATGACTGGGGTCTGCCTGGGAACTGCAGCCATGCGGCTGGAGGAATAAAATAATCCCTGAATATCTAAAGAAATATCTCTTCATCTTTCCTTCCAAGTCCATCGCTATCTTATATACTGATGTAAGGATTCCCTAATTACAACACTGGAATCCCATACCAAAGAGACAATGGTAAAGGAGTTCTGAAAAAACTCATTTGCATTGACCTTTTTGACAAAGAGCTGATATGCTCTCCATCATCTTCCTTTTTTGTGGAAATCTGTTTTCAACAATGAAAGACTATTCAGTTCTAACATTCCTGGGCTGACAGTGCCTACTGCTGAGCACCTGTAAAGTAGTCCTTTCATTTAAAGAAGTATCCCTATCTAAATCTGTTATTTTGTATAACCCTTACAAAAAATCTAGAATAGGTCTTGCTGTAGCTGGTTCTTGTACTATGCTGACCATGATCACTCATGAGAGAATCTGCACACATGCAGTCGTAAAAGAGAAATCAACTCATTAAAAATAAATTAAGTATTGTACACATTATAGTTGCCCTGCAGTGATCTGACAAAGAAGTGCTTATTTGTCACAATTCTTGATTTTATAGGCAAGAGAAAGAGCATTGACAAATAGCCTTTGTGATGATAACTTTTGATGTTTCAACACAACAGATTTTTCTGTATGTGGAGAACTTAGAGGACTGAAGCCAGGCATGGCTAAGAGGAACTAAAATGTTTAAAATTTTTTCTTCCCATTCAGTATATTTTATTGTGCTTTGTACTCCCTACCATGTTGCAGGTAACAAGTTGTCTTATCTTAGAAGCCTAATCCTCGTATCTATCTGTCACAAAGATTGCATTAAAACTCCTTAAAGCCAAAGAAAAAACTTAAACAGGTTTTGTTTCCATGTACAAGTTTATTGGTGTGTATAGTCAAATTTGACACTCTAGTGTGTGAATTAGTAAGGTAAATAAAGTGAATGTGAAAAAATGTCTGTTGTGAACTAGTTCTTTATTTCACAAAATATTCCAGTATTCTTACATGAACAGTAATTTTCCTGGCAGTGTGACCCTCAGCTATGGTCTCTTGTATCGAGGATCTCACAGCTCATCAGTCCCTCCACTGTACCATGAGAAGACCTCTTGGAAGCATATATCTGCAGTAAAATTATTTTGCTAAAGGGTATCTGACAAATCACTTCTTCAAGATGCTAGGGGACTTTCTGCCAGTGAAGACACTTCAGAAAATAAGTTTTAAAAGCTAGCACTTCAGAGATTTATTTTAAATGTATAAAGAGAAGAAAAATACAATCTGGACTCTGCTGGTAATAAGGACAAAAAAAAATCCCTGAACAAATTCTTAATTTTCACAGTATTTATTTTCACTAGGTTGCATGAGAAACACTCAAGGTAACTGCTTCATGGTACCTGCTCTAATGGCAGTTTGCAAAAGAAGAGAAAAGATGAAACAAAGACCTTATAAGTGGAAACATCAGAAAAGGTAGTGAAAGGTTATGTCACACAGAAAAAGTGCAACTGGAAATATGAAGCAAGGAAAAAAACAGCTTGTAGAAACATCAGTAAAGGATCAAGCACCAAAAAATGCTGAGAAACAAAAATACTGAAAATGAGGATATAAAAAGTTAGAACTGCAAAGCATATAGATGAAATGATACTGGAAAATCAAGGCCTGAAGAAACTTGAAGAAGGACAGTTTTAGAACAAGAGAAATCAGCCAGAAGGGATAGAGATATAAAGCTTTGTGTACAAGTAAAGATCTTTAAAACCAGATGGAATTCTCAGCCATTCTACTGCTTCCCATGGCAGAGTCTCAAAACTTGGCTTCCAGTCCTCTGCTTGGTACTCTGATTTGTCATCTCATCCTGAATCAGGGAACTTGAAGCTTCCTCACAGGGAGTCTGCACTGGCCAGTTTAGTCTTAATTTTTTCTTAAAAGCAAAGAGGGGGAAAAATGTTGATATGGCATGGCATGTGGTCTGGTAGACAAGGAGAGAAAAAAGAAAGAAATCACCACCCAGGTAGAAAATAGTCAATTAGAATAACATTTTCCTGATTAATACAGGCATTTCATGATATAGATATTGATGGTATGCTTAGTGCAGATTGATTTGCATAAGTAACAGTCTCCCTTCTTTATTTCTATCTCCTAATATATGAACCTGTGATTTTTTTTTTATTTTTTTATAATCGTCTACTTTAACCATTTGAGCAGCAGTGACATTCTGTGAGAGAAATACCTTGTTGTGATAAAATATTCCTTTAGGTCTCTGCTCTTCAGTAGGAAATCATTCCAATGACTTCTACTTTATTAATATTGCCTTTGGTAGGTGCTGTATATAGTACCTCTCTACGGCAGTAAGAAGTGCATAAGAGTGCCCTTTAATCAAGTAAACAAAAAAGAAGACCATGTTCACCTTGCCTTTTCTGTTATTGTGGTGCTTCAGCCATAAAACTAGATTTAATTCAAATTAAACAGCCCTCAATTAGAGTAAATGGAGAGGTAAATGATGCTACTGTACAACAGAATATCCATTACACTAAAAAAATTGTAGATGAACTACTTTGTACCAGAGTGTGGAACAGCTGCCAAAACTGCATAAAGAATTAGATATTTTTAGTTATGCTTAATTTTGCAATTCAGATTGTGCAAGCTTTAACTTAATGAAGTTGGCTGAGATGCTTCATCTAGAACATAGTTAAGCCAGGTCTCTTTCACCAAAATTGCACTTTTAACTTCTTCCCAGGACAAACAAGGGTAATATGGGACAGAAAGAGCAAGAAATAAGATAATAATAAGGCTGCAAGTTTTATACAGTCACAAATGCAACTGTTTCATCCAATAAAGAGTTGTAATTCCACTTTATGCTCATGATATTAAGTTACTTGGTTGTTGTGAGTTCTTAAAATTTTGAAAATACAAAATGTCCATTTCAGGCTTATTGGTATAATCAGTCCTTACATTTACAACCTTCCTTTCTCTAAATATCAGTTTCAGAGTTTTAAGCTATTTAGCATTTTCTTGTTAGCACTTCTGTCTGGCATGTCTAAAAGAAAACTGATGGAGTTACAATTTGACAGTCCCCTAAGTTGTGGGAGTATACGTGATTTTTATCATAAGTTTCCCAACAGAATCAATTACCAATGACACCTTTTCTTTTAGAAAAAATATAAAAAGTCACCTTAAATGCCAGCAACATTTTAACAGAAAACTCCAGAATATAACTTTTCCCTTCCATCCTTTCTTTACATATAACGAAAGAGCATACAATCCATCAGGAGAGAGGATGATGTTTTTCACTAATAAGTGCTGACACTTTTATATGTCAGACATTCCAGCCATGTTAATCTTTTACAATACTGGTGGCAACTCTTCAAAATGTAACATCAGAGCAAATGTTTGAAAACAGTAGAAAAGGTAAAAGATTTAAAGGGTCATTCGACTTGGTGAAATACACAATATGTATGTTATTCCATGGGGGGTTTTGTATTGAATGATTTCTCATCCTCATTGTCATCAAAACTGTCCTAATTTTTTTATGACAGTGCTCAGAATTTTTCAGAAGTGAATTAAATATTTTAGATTAATTTCTTTTCTCACAAAAAATAAATTATAAAAGGCAAAAAGTGCAGATAAATACAAATTTTCTAAATGACCACACTCCATGTTATTGAACACTTTAGAAGATCATATTCTATTTTTTCCCAACACCCTTATGACATACACTTTTTACTTGATATTGAAAAGTTACTATAAATATTAAAGAGTCTGTATCTTATTTTTTAGCATATTTATGTTTATGTTTGTACTTATTTCACATTTTTATTTTTTATTTGGCTGATGAAGATGTTTTTAGATGAAAATACTGCACAGTAGTATATATTTTAACTCATACTAAGTGAACAAAGTCTCAATGATGAAAGAAGTCATATTAATTTTGTTTTATAAGTATTGATAAATTTTTAGAGCAAAACATGTATTAATGCAGTTCATATATAAAAATTAAATTATTATCTTACAAAGATGTCAGAAATTTTTCAGTGCTTTAAATTAAGACATGGGAGTGGGTTGGTTTAGTTTGTTTAAGGTAGACATATATACAAACAGATGCACATACACATGTACCCATGAAAATAATAGAATGAAAACAAAGCTGATAGCATGAATCTATCAAAACCAGTAGGGAAACAATACATTCTCCTCTTTTTATAAGATGATCAAGTTTTCTTTATATAAAAATTCATAGAAATATGTGTGACAGTAATTCAAATGTGACAAATTTGAGCCTAAATTACTTCTTCCATGATTTTATTGTGCAATAATACATATTATGGACTTAATATAAGCATATAAAAGTAGTATTAATAAGACTAAATGTCCCTTTAGCCTGGTATTCTGTTTCTGAACACATTAATAAATAAATATATATGATAAGTATTTTAGAATGAGATGTGCAATGTAATATTTACCACATCATATTTCCAACTTCCACTTATCTGTATTATTAAAATACAGTATAATTTCATACCCAGTCTAAGAGATCACATCTAGATGTCCTCTCAATTTTACAAAACAAAAAATTTACACTTAAAAATCAATATAAAGATAATCTCTGGGTATTCTGGTTATTATTGCTAAAAGTATTATTCTGTCAACAACTATTAATGATAATCAACTGATCAACATTTTTTTTTCTACAAATTATTGCCTATGTTTTAATTACTAATATACAGAGTGAGCAAAAGAATGATACAAGGTTAGTATTTCTTTCAAATATGTATATTTACCTATTTATCAAGAATACATGCTTGCCTTAATTTGATAGAAGTATAGAAAATCAAACTTGAATATACATTTTTAAAAACAAAAATCATTTCAATGAAATACATAACAAGCACTTTTTGAAAGTGCAAAGAAAAATATGAAAAGAAAAACTTCATCTGCGTGATCAGTCATATGTGATCAATATCCATAATATTGACTTTTAAAAGAGCATGTTCCTGGTACCACCTGAATCAGAAAGATACTTGGACTTCATTTTATAATGCTAACATTTTTTAGAGTCACGGAGACATAACACAATATGTATAAGTCTCTACTTCCTGTAAAGTCACTACTTTTGATCCTTGGGAAGATGTATTGGCTGTACTGGTCTCAGTGCAATGATGAATATTATTTTCTTGATTTTACTTTTCCCCCCAAACCCCACTTAAATTGCTAATATCTCACAACTTTATTTTCCACTAGTTTTTGAAGTAACTATGATTTATCCAGGTTGTGTGAAGATTCTGGCTGTAGGACTATTAAATAATGGTGGGAAGTTTTTCACAGTGGGCTGCTCTTTGTCAGTTAGAGAAAACTTCATCAATAACTTTACCTTGGGAATGGGGCATTGTCCCATTTTATGTGCATTTGCTTAGTGTTTTGACTTTTCTTGTGGTCTTCATACCATGCCTGGGGTTCCTATTTCCTCTTTGGGCAGTTTTAGACTTTGTTCTATCCCAATTCTGTTCTAAAACAACAGCGCTGCGACAAGAATTGCATTAATCTACTAACTGCTCAGAAGTTGTGATCTGGTTTTCTTTACTCTAATGTAGTTTTCTTGTGGGTTTCAATGTTATTGATGGAGATTTTTTTTTCAAATGCCCATGCCCATATGTTTGCAAATTCTGTAGCCAGGTAATATCATTTAAACCAATTGCAATTGGAACAAATGATCCTTTAAAGTCTCACTGCAATGACTTAGATAGATTACATGTGTGTACAAGGCATATCAACAAACTGTGTCCAAGCTGTTTGATTTTTGTTTAGGTTTTTTTATTGAGAACAAAATTATTCAACATCTTGACCTAATATTAAAATTAAATCATCCTTGGCCTTATTTATACTCCTAATGATGAATTTATCTAGCCTTTACTAGACAAAAATAACTTTTGACAGGACTTTTGTGATATTGCTTAGATTTAGACTAGCTTCATATTTTTGCATATTGTCTAGATTATTTTTCATCAAGAGATTGAAGACAGCAATGCTTTACATGGCTAGGCCAAACTAATTTTTCCTCAGAGAAACGGACAATAGGAAGACATAAATAATTGAAAGGGATATGTACAATGATTATTCCTTAGGGGATATAAAGAACTGCTCCATTGACACTGGTTAAATTGCACCTTCTATCTCATCATGACTATGCCCATCAAGTGATGGATGGTCCTTTGTAACATGCATTACATTGTTTTCCCTCTCCTTGTACACTGGTCTAGGTATAATCTGTAACAGCAGAAAGTAATTGCTGTGATAGTATAATGGATCTGTGCTGCAACTTTTACTCTACTTTCTTAATAGTGAATTTTAACAATATCTTGCAAAATGAGAAGTTTTGATTATTTTTAATGGATCCAGAAATGTCACTTTATGTATTTGATAAACATCTAAGCATAAGATAAAAAGAGGAGGGGGCTAAAAAAAGGGACATTAGCTAATAAAATTTAAAAGAAGGTAATTTCATGTCTTACTTTAACCTTTAAGTGGGAAGGAAATTTACTAACAAAAAAGGGACGTGCACAATCATTCACTAAAAGCATTCAGATATCTAGTGCAGCTGATCAGTTAGATAATTCTTTTTGCTGATAAAATCATTTTCAGAACATATTGAGGAAAATACATTGAAATTCCTTTCACTTCTCAAAAGTCAAAGACTATCCACTCAGAAATATTAAAATTTTAAATTAGTTGACCATTTCATTGGAATATGTTTATATAAGTAGAGTTAAAATTATTGTTACTTTCTTCTTCTTCTGCTTTTTTTTGTCCGCAAATGACACATTTTTCTGAAGCAGAGATTTTTCTTGCATAATTCTTTCTTAGTCTTTCTTTTAAACTGGATATAAACAAGAACTCAAGTATAAAGTATAGTACTCAAGTATATTTAATATTGGACTTATGTTATCAGAACTTCGTATTACATCAATAGGTGTTTGTTAATTCTACCACATCGTGAAAACTCAGAATGATAAGCAAATTCTGTTTCACACTTTGAGGCTTGGTATATATGCTTTCAGTCTCCAGTAAAGGCCAGGGATGAGCCCCTACAGCAACGGATTCTCGATTTTGCCAGTGTAACATAATGAGACCAAGGCAAAAGATGTCAGCAATAAGAGTTACTCTCCAGTTCCAGTGATATTTAATTTTTTATTTTGTTGTGAAGTTCAATTGTATTCTGAAACACAGAGACAAACATCTAAGAGAGAAAAAAAACTATTAACATCCCCCAAAACAATCTTTTTTCTTTGCGCTTATTTTGACACCATGTATTTTGCTTTTGTGTTTTGTTTAAATTTTACAAACAAAATGAAGCAATAATTTAGCCAGAAGCAAAATATTTGCAGTACAAACAATTGTCTTGCCAACATGTACAATTGTCCAGAAAATTACATGGCATTTGTATTTTTCCCTAAGAAGAAAGATCTCACAGGCAACCAAAGACTCACCATGGAAAAAAAAAATCCTATCAAATAGTAAATGATAAATTTGATGATGTGAATTTTTTTTATGAGAAATCAACTTGAAAAACAGTACAGTAAGCATATAGTGTTAATCCATTTAAAGGTAACATCTTAAAGTAGAAGATGTTACTTTCTAAAGGTAACATCTAAAGACTAAATTTTCCTTAAGATCCTTCTTGAAATAAATTGGGTGATTTTTTTAAAGTTACAATAAGTATTTTCGAGGATATGTTTGCCAATTATTAACAAGACCTATAAGCTTTAAAAATTATTAGAACATGTTGAGTAGTTCTGTATTGATTTGAACAGTCAGAAACAGCTATAGTATGTCATTATAGACTTGTAAGGCTAATGCAGAACTGTACCAGATTAACCCTAAATTAGGAATCTAGGGACAATCAAGAATTCCTGAAGTCTTCACAAGGATAGTCAGAAATCTCTTTATGCTAAACTTTTGCATATTCTGAGTCACAGATTACTTTTGCTCCTACCATTTTCCAAGGCTAAGACACTTTCCTCTTCAGACTCAAGGAAGGACCTCCCTCATGTCAAGAGATCATAATCTTTACAGAATTTCACTTGTCTTTTAAATTTTTGTATTTATTGCAAAATTGGATCAGCAGATCTTTTGGAAAAGGTCAAGACTTCTTGTCAAAATACCTCTCCTATTTGGTCACTGTGTAAAAAAATTGACCTGGTATGAATTTTCTGGGCTCTTATCCAGTTTTCTATAGGGAGATTTAAAACCATATCTCTCAGAGTACTAAATGACAGCCTGGTCTAAAGCTTTATTTTCACATAGTTCTTCTCATTATCTTACATATCTTCCTATTTGGAAAAGTCAACACTTACCTCTTTGTAAATATATGACTATGTAAAGGATATGATTATACAAACAGTATATATGATAGATTTTGGTTTTATCATTTATGCAAAAGTAAGAACATTTGCTAAAACTCTGTGTACAGTGTAATCTCATCTATTGCATACCACTAAGCACAGCAGTGAGAGTCCGCTGTCCTGAGGAATGACAGAGCCCTCAGAAGAATGTACGGGACCATGGTCACTCAGAAATTCTGGGAGGGTCTGTTCATACAGAAGGCATTACAAATGATTATTAAGGGAGGACACTAAATAGAAACCAAGCCCTGAACCCAGCAATCACATAAGCACTTCAAGGATAAGATCAAGCAAGAACAGTAAAAAAGTGACTTAGTGAAATCTCCAGAACTACTACAGAAATCATTCTGCCAGTGCTTGAAAGTTTGGAAAAAAACCTAACAGAAACCAAACCAAACCAAAAAAATTAAAAAAAAAAAAAAAAACAAAAAAAACAAAACAAAACAAACAACTAAGTAAAAATGAAGACAGTTAAGAGAAATTTCTACTGTTTAAATCTGTAAAAAGTATTTATTTGGTTAAAAAAAAAAAAAAAAGAAAAATGACAACACTTTGAAAGAACGTAGGAAGCTGAAAATATGAAAACCCTTGCAGAGCAACTCTAACATATGTTAATAATTTCTTTTATTACAATATTTTATCATCTAAAACTCATTGTTCATATGTAAAGCTAGCATTACTTTATTGCTACCAATGCATTCAAAGTTGAGTAATACTTGCTTAATTACAAAATAAGGTTTTTATTCTTTTCATGTGTGATAAACATGATCTTCTGTGATATATTGTGATATATTGTGATATATTGAAGGAGAGAAAACAAAAAACTTACCTGAGACATCCTTGTGGGATAAGGAGCTAGGGATTTTATTTCCTACACCACTGAAAACAGAGGATGAAACAATTAAATACCACAGTAGTGCCTGCCATATTCTTTGTGGAGTTTCATTCTTTGTGTGATGTTTTTCCTGTCCCAGTTATCTTTGATTTTTTAAATGTGAGTCTCACCAGAGAATAATCTCACCAAAACTCACTAAGGCTGTCAAGTATTCTGTTCAGGGAAAATACAGATTTTAATTATCTGTAGCCTGAATTCTTTAAGCACCCATTTATTAGTTCAAAGGATATCATTGTACCTCTTTTACCTAAAGAACACCTGACCTGTAATGAAAACTTTACAACTATATTTTATATACATTGTCCTCATTCTAGTGAGGGATATAAAGAGAAAAGTAGGCATTTGTGCATCCTAGTGGAGCTAAGCATCAGATGAACGCTGCCAAAGAACTTGGCTCATATAAGACCAAAACCATTATTGAAAATAGTAATTTCAGGTTTAACATATTTTCAAATATTTTCTAGACAGTCTTTATAAACCAGATTGTGTTAAAGGTACTATATGGATGCAAGACTGCTAAAAACAATGGGAAGAGCTATTGTAAAAAAATGACAGTAATTCAATATACTCTTTTCTTAAACAGGTCTTAAATATGCTCAGTGCAACATGGTTAGGAAGTCATGAGAAATATCAGATGACCTTAAAACTGGTAGGTGTAAACATTGTGGCATTTAAAAATTCAGATATTCTTTACCTCAGTGTCACCCTCCTCATGAATTTAAAAAGGAAAATTCAAATTTTCTACAGTTCTCCAATTTCAGCTGGATATATGATTCTACTGTATTTCCTTAATAATCATCCTTGCAAAATCATTATGATTGCCATCATTTGTTTACAGTATATTTAAAATTGGTTTTAGACCTAAAAGAATTTTTTTTTATTTCCTTTATGTTAGCAATAAAAAAACCCAGGTTCTCTGATAACTAGGATCATATAATTAAGAAGTTAAAAAAAGCTTAAGACCTCCCAAATATAATCAGTATTTAATTTCATTGGTGAATAATGGTTTTTATCAATGTTCAAAACATTTCTAGAGGAAAATTCAAGAACTTTTAAGATCTGATTGCTTTCTGGTCCTCCCTTTCCAACTCAGAAAAAGGCAACATAGTTAAGCATTACAGGTAGATAAATGAGTCTACATTATCTTCTGGCGGTGTCAGCCTCTTCATATCAAATTGAAGAGGCAGGATATCTCTGTTTCAGTGGTGTTTAAATCCTTATAAAGGACATCTGAGCCTAGCCTGATTCACTTCCATGGAAAGCTATTCTTGGATTATATGCAAATGCAACTGGTCTAATACTATCAAGAGGAAGAAACTAGAGAAAGAAATCAAGTGATTTACAGTGATGTTTTCATGTTTTTAATAACAACCAATAGCTACATGTCACTAGCACTATTAATAGGTGTGTTGGAAGGTGTAGAACATGAAATGAAAGAGAAAGGTTTGATGAAACTTCCAGGGAAATTTTGAGGGAAACATTAGAGGACTTTGTTTAAAGGGTTGTTTCTTTTTCATTTCAACTATGTAAAATCTGAAAATTATTATAGTTAATGAAGCTACTTGAATTTAAGCTTATGTATCTTAAGAATTTATGGAAGAGTCAGAAATGCAGAAGAAATCATCACCAATCTGATTTATAGTTCAGATCTCATGCCCATCTAATGCCTACTTACTTTCTTCATGCATATGTTTGGGGGTTTAAAGTCACTCTTATTATGCTCAACTTGTTTCCTTGCATGAAACATTTAGAAAGCATCAGGAAGGCAAGAGATCATCTACTGTAACACTGATATTCCATTTTCACAAGATCTATAATCTTACCAGTCAGATACAAATGAAGAAAATACTTTTGACTCAAGAATACCTGCCTTGCTAGTGGAAACCTCCTGCCTAGAACACTAAAGAAATGTTCCTTTGGTCATTTATATTTAGTGTGTACAAGCTATGACTAGAGCAGAGTCCACAAGAGTTATGAAATCAGACATGCATGTTTGTTTTTGAAAATACTGACTTTTCTGATTTCAGATACTAAAAGTTCAAAAATACCCACATGCACAGACACACAAAAATGTCTTGGTCAACACCTCTTTTAGAGAGCAAGCAGTTTTACGCAACCTCAGTGAATATGTGTTAAACTCTGTACCATAAATGCTGTACAAACCCCACTGGATTATATAACAACAATCTTGACATTAGAAAGGACATCAATCAATTTTCATGCCTGAATCTCAAAAAGGAAGTGACACTTCTGAATGCCACTTCAGATATATTCCTTTATATTTTGTTAATAAAGAGAAATCTTATTAGTGGGAGATTCAAGATGGTATAAACAAGTTTTGAGCTCAATATACCATATGCTATAGCTGCCAATTATGTTCTTGTTGACATTTTCTGCATGTGGGAATATTATCTTCTCAAATTCATTATGCTTCTGTTCACATGTACTGTGTTAATTGGCATGTGACACTTTGAAAATCTGTTCCCAGACAATATTCATAAATAGTTCTGTTTCATATGAGCAATGTATTCAGTGGGCCCAATACTTAAAAGAATTTAACAATATAGTTTTTCTCCCTACTGATTTATTTAAAAAAATAAGTTACTTTTGATTTGTTTCTTTTTTTTTTAAACCATGATTTTTTCCATGGTACTGTGATATGTCATATTTAATGATTTATTGTCCAAAAGAGAGGGGGCTTTACATAACACTTAATTTTACTGTGTTCTTAATTTTACTATGTTCTCTGCAATTAGCTTTTGAAAAATAACCAAATATTCCAAAACACCATATTCCATTTAGCATTTTCAACAGAAAGCATATAGTAGTAAAGGACAAGACAGGATGTGCATGCTGTGTTCCAGAGAATAGGTGAGGATTCATATATTTCAAAGATGACATCTTAATTACAGCACTACAAGTGCAGACTGCAGAAAATGAGTAGGATATATCTGAAGATCCTAGGATGTAAACAATAATAGCTCTGTCACCAGAAAAGGCAGTAAGGGCTTTGTCATCAGCTCCCTCTAGAGAAGAATTGAGTGAAGAGTTCAGGATGCATCAAAATGAGACTTCCAGATCAGAACATAATCATGTTACAATGCTTGCATTGTTAATGCACACTGATAGCATCTCTGAAGAATGGCTCAGATCTTAGGTGGGTTGAATCACCTTGTTAGACAGCACAGTGTTTTGTCTATAACTATTTTGGAAGTCAAAGCCCCCTTCTCGATTTTAGTTCCTAATGCTAGCATTTAATATGAGGATTTTTCATTCTCATCATTTCTAATCATACCATCTGGGCAATATTTCCATTTTTTTATGGTCTAAAGGGCAAATAGCAACACACCTGCCATCTCCTTCTGACATTTGTTACCACATCTATTCACATATCTGCTCTTTGGCTACAGTTTCTCTGTTGTTAACCTGCTGTTTTCCATTTTGCATTTTGGGGGAAACTGGTATTTGGTTTATTTTCTTTGTTCTCTTCAAGTTCCAGCTTCATCTTATGCTCACAAGCATTATTTTTACTTTCTGTAATACATGAATATGAGTAGCTGAAACTGAAAAAAACATTGCTATATGCCAAATACAGACTCTTGCTGTTACCAGGCAAGAATCTCAGTCCCATCTAATAAGTGTACATCTTCCATCTGTGTTAGAAACATGAATTAATCAGACCTTTGCTTGAGAAAACTATAAATTTATTCCATTTTAAGTTCATTTACATCTTTGATAGACAGGATGGACTTATACTCTCACAAGGAAAACAAATATTTCCAGAGAACTTGGTCACAGTCTCTTCATCTCTGTCTTCTTTACAGCCAATTAATAACATTTGGCTTGTAATGTCCACAGACTATATAGTAATCATTTGATATCTGGACATCTGGAAAACCTTGTACAGTGTTAATGGTGTGCTTCAAGTTGCATAATTTACTTCTGCAATAACACAAATTATGCTGCAGAAGGCCACGGCCAGATATGGGGAAGGACAATATGTAGCACTCACTGATGCGCAGCCAAAGCAACAGACTGTAAAGAGTATTGGAACAGAAACTATACTCAGCATCTATTACTATTTCATATGCATTTATTTAAAATTTAAATGGTGCAATAGTTAATCAAATTTATCAATTTTTTTTTTCTGTCATATCTGCTACTAGGAGTTGAAGAATGCAGTAGCTCAATACACACAAGGCTGCAGCAGCCCCATGTCCTGAGAATGTACTCACAATACATAAATCAGTGTCTGGCCACACAGATCAACATGGAACACACAACATTTAGACAAATGCAAACAGCAGTAACAGCCTGACCTTGTTAATTTTTTTTTTTTTTGGCTGCTTGGGATGAATGTCCATTAATGGAAAATGGGTGTAAACATATGTATAATAGGGGTTGTCCTGCAGCTGGTCTGATACACTTAGTCTATCCAGTAAATAACCTCTACAGTCTCTGGGCTCCAACTGAATAATGCCCAGATGGACACATGCAGCCATGGGTCTTCCAGTTGACTGCCAGTTAGCTGGTTAGCTAGTCATTCCAGTAGCCAAGAATTTCTGTCTGACTGATACCTGGCTCCCAAGACTCTTACCTTACTTGCCAGATAGGACATGTGGATACCCACTGGCATCTACCCACACAGTATGCATGCATTCCAGTTTCTCTCCAGCTGCTTTTACCCAGACACAAGGGACCCTATGCCTCACAGTCCCAAGCAGCAGCCTAGATTCTACACCTGCCCACGAAAATGTGCATGCAGAATAGACAGTATCTAAGCCCGTCTCCATTTCCAAAATACCCTTCCCATGACAAGCTACATACCAGAGGACAGTGTCTTCCCTTACGTTGTGAGATGCCACAGGGAACATCCCTTGATAACTTCTGGTGCAAGGTGTCCCCTGCCCCTAGGCCTGAGGGGCCCCTGGGACAGCTCTGGCACTTCAGAGAGGGGCTCACATGTAGGGCCCCATTATGTCAGTGTTTTCGCAGGGCAAACAGGACGGGGAGCTCGGACAAGTGTTCCAGGAACTTTTTTATTATTTTATCAGTCTTGTGTACAGAGCTGAGACAAGAGATAGCCAGAGCTCAAGCTGTCCCAAAGACATCCAAAGATTTCCTGGTTGCAAAGCACTGTTAAAAGCTTTTTAGCCAATAGTGTGCTTCTAAAAGTTACAGACATCTGTCTTACCCAATCTATAATAGCTCACGTACTCTAGTTACAAACAATGTGGGTTTGTTATGCCTTTTGAAGAATAGGCAATAATACGCTATTAAACATATCTGTCTTGCTAAGCATATTTTTTGCAACTTCAAATTCTATTTAGGCTAGGCCTAGAGACTCTAACTATTGTCTTTAATGTCCCTGTTGCTTATAATAGTAACTTCTAGTTTTCCCAGGCAAAGCTGATCCCTAAACCCTTCTGCTTTAATTCTGAAACCTGCTTTTATTTCTCATACCTAAGAGCCTTTCACCTTTTGTGATTCTTCACACTCACGTTTCTGACTGGAGTATCAGGGTGCTCCTGCTTGTCAGTAGGATCTTTTTAGGGTGTGTAGAGACTTTACTCACATAACCTGATGCTATGCCTATCCTGTATGGACATATATGCAGTAAAAATAACCCTTATCTCCATATACAAGAAAACAAGAAGAAAATATACATCCAGAAGTCATGCACTTCAGATTAATACTTCCACTAATTTTCCTCAAAGTTATATGGCAAGAGGGTTGTTAAATTAATTATTCCATTCTGGATCTTTCCAAGAAAGGAAGCACATTAACTCTTCTTATTTGCAGAATAGACATCACAAGTGCCAATTTTTCACAATATTCACAGATCATAATCAGGATTAGTTAAATAATTAATAATTAACAACACCAAACACAATTTTCAGTGTAGTTTATTTTTAAAAATTCAATCTGTAGTCATGACTGTTCAAGTCATGTGGCCAGGATATCAAGGATTTGATTTTGTACATGAATATGAAATATCAAATTTGAAGTGTTTGTAGTGCTAAGGCTTTATCTGTCACAGATATTTATATAAATAGAAAAAGCAAGACAGACTCGTAAATAATAAAACTTTTTTACTTTCTATTCCATACAAATATAACATCATTATTCCACAGACATGCAAAGACAGTGCAAATATTGTCTGGGTACAATCACCTTTTCTGCAGTTAATTTAACTTTTCTATTTTGTGTTCCTTGTACTACATTTTTTGAAAGTAATTTTCCTTTTCTATATTTCCCATATGTTTCACATCCAAGGGAGTTGCAACTGATTCTCTAAATTGCCATTAGTTAATAGTTCAAAGTCACCATGAGAAATTTGAATTTGTACACTTCAATATTAAAATACATTTATGTGAGAATTGTTCTGCTCCATCCATGTGCAGAGTACATCAAAAAAAAAAAAAAGAAAAAAAGAAGACGATTGCTCTCTTTCTTCCAGTTTTATAATTCTCTTCATCTAGACTAGTTCCATCCATTTGGGTTTGTACAAAACCTTACTCTGCTTGTACTGTGCCCATAAGATTTTTAGGCCTTGTAGACCAAAAGAGTTCTTATACTCTGATTTGTAGGTATATGTTCTTTGTGACACTGGTAGGCAACTCATTGAGTAAGAAGACTTTAGCATTAATTTTTACTGAAATAAAAATACTAGAATTCTACCTTCAACCATCTGTGAGCTACATACTTTTCCAAGTTGAAGAACATGTATCCTCAATATAAGTAATGAGAACTATCCAATCAGGGAGGAGTTTCACTTTATTTTAAGATCAATGTCTAGGAGAGGATAAATGGCAAATAAGAATAGCAACTTATCATATTCCACTGACTACAAAAGCATTCTACAGTTTGACATTAAGCAACTCTTTTTGTAATTTATTGAGACATATATACCTTAGCATATTTTTTAAGTGAAGGTATTTGAAACCTTTATGGAATTATTTTTGGAGCTTTCAAAATAGATAATTTATACACTGAACTGCACTTTCATTATGTAAGCAAGGTATGTACTGCCATCATTTTAACTCAACTCATGATACATGTATTTCCTGGAATGGGGAATTATTTGTTTTGTTCTTGCTGCAGATACATTGGCATTCTAAATGAACTGCTTAGCAAACACCATTCTTGCCTGCCATAAGGCCTGCAAGTGCACTATAAGAAATTTAGAAAATATAAGATCTGCTAAGAGAACTGAAATTCAACATATTCAAAACTTGTTTAGAAAACATTTTAGAAAATGGCAAAATTAATGAGGTGACAGATTTTAACATGTATGCAAGATATTACTAAACAGTGAAAAAAAACATTGTGAAAAGGTACAGGAGTGTGTCATGATGGCCAGTAAGCGGGCAGGTAAAAGTCAGTATGAATAACGGTAAAATGATTCACATGTAAGAAAACAACCCTAAAAAACTGTACAAAATGATGCCCTTGAAATCCAGAAAGAGATCTTAGAATTTCTAAGGAGATGTAACTGAAAATACTAGCTCAGTGATAAAAAGAGCAGGCAAAAAGTCAAACAAATTTAAATGAAAAGATAAAACTACTTTTAAAAATTGTAACAAATTTAAATAAATCATATGGAATACTCTGTATAACTCAATAATATAAAACACTCTTGCAGAACCTTATGGTTGTCTAAAGCAATCTTGAATTCAAAAAGTTACTAGACAGTTTTAGGAAGTACAAGTTTACTGAAAGGTGTTAAACTTTTAAATTACAATTTATGAGTGCAAAAAATTCCTTAACCCCCAAATTGCTACAAATGGAAAGAGCAAATAAGAAAAACCCCAAAAGAGAACACTACTATGCACTTGTGGTGTGCATATAATCTCCCTTTAGTATCACTGGCTACCATCACATTCAAGTATGTCAAGGTAAACAGACTTTTTATACTGCATGATATTTTCATCTTATTTTTTTATCACACATTATCTCATGACTTCTATCATACCGGAAAAGTCATCACAGCTAAATACAGCTAATATAGACATTAACACATATATTCTTAATTAATATGTAATATTGTAAATTTATTGCTTTTTAGACTTCTTATCATGTGTGCAACAAATTATCAAAGAGATTTTGAATCGCACTTAGTGTGGACGGAATCAGCTCTACATTCTATCAAAGTGAGACACTTAGGCTCTTAGTTTTTTATGAGATAAACACTGCGATAGTCATTCCTGGTGGTAAGTCACGTAGGTAGGCTAGTCATATCAGTCTTTATTATTTAAAAATAATAATGGGATTTTTTTTTCAGTTACAGTTGATTAATACAGAGACTTTTGAAGATTCTGACAATAACAATGAAGAAATAACTGTGAAGAATTAGTCTCTTAATATTAGTAATCAAAATAAGGAAGAAAATGTGCATTCTTCACAGAAAGTGATGAAAACATGAAGCTTTTATAAAGAAACATTATGGAGACTGGGCTTTATGTGTGCAGAATGAAAATTTTATTATATTTTGGTAACATTTAGAAATGCTACAAAATATTATTCTAGAATAGATGTGAATATGCTGCTAAACTGAAAAATTTTGTTTCACTTTCCAGTTTTTGTCAAGAAAAATAAGGTAGCGTAAAGATCTCTTGAGGAGGTGCCACATATCAGCTTTAATCAATTTAGAAGCAGCTGACATGTCTCGAGGTGAGATTTCAGTTTTGATCAAGTAGGTCACCTACAGTATTTGTTTCTGCCACAGTCAGATGCCCAAGTGTTGGGAGAGATTTGGTATTTATAATCAAGAAGGCATAAGGGTTAGAGGGAGGTCACTTTGACCATTACCTATCTTATAAATGACACCAGCCAATATATATGTGATTAAATTGTTAATCAACTCAGAATCAGGTAATGCTGTTCACTGCAATCCATTATCTTCATGAAAAGAAAACACACATGAAAGAAGAGTTTAATAAATTGCTCGTTAATTGTCATTAGGCAACAACTTTAAAACAGATTTGCTCTGTTCTATCCCATGCATTTTCGTTCCTGTTGTGTAATATGAGTCATATTAATTAAGAAAATTGAATTACTTACCAAATATTGATGAAAAATAAATGATAAATACATGTTTAGAAATTTCTAATAAATGGTGCTTCATAAAACAGGTGTTCTTGTGTAAATATGTATTTATCATTAAATACTAACTTGTCAATACTTATGTACTACTGAGGGCTAACAAGAAATAATGTGAACTGAGACAACCATAGCAAAATATAATTATTCCATCTTCCAAAAGGATGATGTATCTTATTGTCTTTTCTTTAATTAGCGCAGAAGAACAGAATAAAAGTGAAAATTCCATGTAAAATGAAGCTTAAAATAATTGCTCATTCAAAACATAAATTACCAAGAAGTTGAATAAAAAATTTGGATTTCAGCTTCTACTTAATATAAACGTATACATTTTAAAATCAGCAAACAGATGAGCTCTATCACACCATGCGCCATTTTGTTTTTAGAAGTATCTAACAGTCTATTTCTGGTTAATATTTCACTTTCAAATAATTGCCGGTTTCTGCTATTCCTTAGTTTGTCCAATCAACTTTGTTCCTAGGGTATTCCTGAGCTGCAATTGTACAGTCTTACAGGCCAACTTCAAGGAATTATTCTCTCTGAAGTAGTTAGAAAAAATAGCTTGTAACTAATGTCATTTAAGTGAGTGGGAAGCCCAAAAGAAGCAGTGGTTGAAGCATATTTTTAACCTCTGCCTCTCCCAAAGTGCAGACCTTTGAGGACAAAAGACCATGTTCCATATAATATTAAATTTATCTTCCACTTGAGCTAAGATGCACATATAGGAATTTCAAGAATCTCTGAATTTTAAGATAGTGTCTACATTTTGAAGTAGACCTTCTTGCCAGTCAAAAACTCAACAAGTTGCCCATTGAAGTCTTCTGGTATAACCAAGAACCTTCTCTAGAGGCACACAGGTGGGGGCCTCCATTCAGGTGCCAACACGAACTTGGGTTTATGCACAGGGACAGACTACAGACCTAGCATTCAGATAACCAAATGCACCACAGAATATAAGTGCCTACTTTGTAGTATCAATGCTTGTTAATACTTACTTTTAGTATCATTAAAATTAATAAAAACTGAGCACTTTCCTAGGGGAATGTGGCCTGGATTCACATCAATGGCCCTTTTTAAAAGTAGCATAATTTTAAGGATATGAATTACTTTTCTGAATATTGGAAGAATATTATTTATAGGAAACAATACGTTCATCTTTTTTTTTTTGTGGTGTACTAACTATATGTAATGTGAGGTACTTTCTACATGCAATGCACAAATTTTCATTCATTCAGGATGTTTACAAGCTCGGTAGACTATTGATCCTTATGACCAAATTAATGGTCTTCGAAATTGTCTTTGTTTCATGTTGAATACAAGAGTCAGTGGTTAGAAGAAGAAAATTGGAGAATGTTATTCTTCTTTTTGAAATCTAAAATATGTCTAATTACTGCTATCCTGATGGACATTTTGAATAATTTCTAATTTCCAATTTGTATAGTTTCTAATTTTCTAGAGATTAAATTTTAACTTTATTGAATTCCATGAAATAACTTAGGTTAAATTTAGTCAGATAATAGGGAAAAGGGCTGAGCATTCATATCATATGTTAAATTAGGGACAAATAGTTGCACAGAAAATAAAACAGCATGCTTAAAAATGGGCCTTACAAGTCACTAGTTCTGTGAACATTGTTTCTTTTTCTTAATCTCTTGAAAATATATAGTTAATCTGTGTGCCATGTATTTCTGTACTCTTTATTAACATCATAACCTCATTGTCATTGCAAAAAATTGCTAGCCCATCAATTTAACTTTGTAGGGATTTTACAATATAGTTAAATTTGAACTTAAGTCCAAAAAATTAATAGTAATTTCCAAATGTTCTCTCAATGAATGTCTGCTTCTAGAGATGAAAGTCTTACCTATTGAGCCATGCTCTTCTCCTTCCCAGAAAATACAGTCTTTTAATAAGGTATTTAGTGTAATCAATATTGACAGAGACATTGTGCAAATAATTACTTAGAAGAGGGCTATAATTTGAAGGCAGCATGTGTTTGTAAATTGTTTCATACCTCCTACCTCAATGTACCATTCAGACATTCTTCATCTCAGCAAAGTAACAACATGAAACATGTAATTTATAGGAGTTGAAATTAGTTTTTCAGGTGCTTTCTTCCAAAACTGCTTAAGTGCAAGCATTTTCTCTGTAAGTTCATATGTTCCTCTACAAATCTTTTCTGATTCAACTAAGTCTTTGAAACCCTTTCAAAAGCCTGAGAGTTTAGACCCTTTGCTTTGTAGCAATAAAATTTCATTTGATACATGTTAAGCTTATTTTAATGTACTGTCACTTGTTGAAGCCCAGGAAATATTTGTAACTTACCTTTATATTAAGATTTGTACTGATTTACCTATTTTTCAGGACATTAATTTAGGACACAATAGTTTTCTTATTAAAAGTTTTGTTATCATATCCTTATCTGCATCTATAAAATCAACATAATAATCAGGAGTTCTCATGCATAGACAAACCAGATGGCTACCTACATAGATTCTTATCATTGCTGTTGATACTAATTACAATTTGCATGTGCAATCACTCAGATCCTAATTCACATTTCTTAAGCAAGGCGTCTTCAAGGGGTAACTCACATATTCATATGTGGGCAGCTGCTGAAATGCCTTACTGAACTAGAACACTAAGTACTATTAGTGCTACTCTGGAAGGGGAAGAGTATATGAAGCTGAAGGAAACAGGGAACAATAATAAAAGAATATCTCTTAGTTGTATATTCATTGCCATTCTGTAGCTAAAACATTTCCCAAGGGCCACAAAAGGGGATATGTTGCCCTGGCTATCCTTTACCTGCTGATTTTTGTTATTCCTGTGCAGGTTTGAATACTTATATGTTCTTTATATCCTTCACAGTAGCAGTCTAAGGGCTTTTTCATGTGTCACTCCTGTTATCTAACAGTAGAACACTTTTCCAATTATTGGAATTGCTATTCAGCCCCAGTGTAAGGAAAGACACTCTATGAAAACGGGGGAGGAGGCATTCTGTTTCAGTACACACATCAGCTACAAGTTACCTGATTGTTATGTCTGTACACACATGAGTAAAAGGATGTGATTAAATTAAATAGAAAGCATTAAGAGAAAACATCAATAACAATACTTATAGATGAAGAGATTAATAAAATAAGAGAATATCTTTATTTGGAAGTCCTACTTCTGAGCAAGCCTACAAGAGAGTAATTCTAAAACTACTACAGGCTTCAGAAGGAAAAAATATTGCTCAGGCTGATAACAAGAGATGGATATGAATCTCAAGCAAACCAACAGGGAAAATATATAACTGAAGTATAATCTGTTTCTCTTTTCTTTACCTCGGGAAATATCAATAAATAGGATGTCTGGAACTTACAAAAATTTGAACAGTTTAAGACTAGATATGAATAGAATACATATAGTTTTTCTTTGCCCCTCTTCACCCTACATGATGTACTTTTGGAGGACATTGCTTGGGGTTTTTTTACAGTTCAAACTGATCTTAAACTCTGTTTATCGTTTTGTATTTCAAACAGAATGCAAGCCATGAATGCAATCCATGAGAGATACTGCATATATTAGTAACCTGCATGGAAAAACAAAACAAAACAAACAAAACAAAAAAAAAAACCCTAAGAAATATTAAGTAATTTTCCAGTGTTTTTGAACGACATGATTCTACCATAAAAGAGGCATAGGAACTTGAATTTCTTGATAAAAAGGCAGAATAAAAGTAAAGCTTGTTTCTGCTACAGGACAGAATAAGCAAACATGTCTTTGAAAACTATGATTCCAAATACATTCAAGGTCAGATGACAGAATAGAGTAGTACCAGATCCTTTTAAAAGCCCCCAGAAATATTCCTTTGATTTTGCTTGCATTGACATGTTAAGCCTTAATAGAAAGTATGGAAAGGATTTTAAATTTATTTCCATTTGAATAACGTTTTGAATGGACATTCTGTTCTTTCCCTGTCAGCTTCCTACCTGAAGTATTTAGAGTGTGTACACCAGTATAGAGTGCATCTCAGTGGACACTGGCCTTCAGATGCAAACAAAAAAATACTGAAGATGCAGTGTCCACACTGTATGAGGCTTTGCTCTTGCTACTGCTGGACTGGAGCCCTGGATTGAAACAATTTTAGCTGTTAGAGAATACCAGAAGTGTTTCTTTTTTGTGTTTGGCCTCATTTTCACCCAGATGGAAACAGCTGACACTCTGAAGCTACTCTGTGATATGAATGTGTGTGTGTGATGAGTGAGAATAATGAGGAGACTCGCTTCAAAATTATAGTCTTGATCTAAACTAAAACATCAGTGTAATTTATTTATTTACTCTTTTCAGGAACACAGGCTTTCATTTTATCTTGCTGAAATACAATCAGTCAATAGAGAAAGTAAAATTGATTAAACAAAACCCTACTAATGTCACTATACATAAATGAAAATGCTCTTCTCTAAATCATTAAATAAATTCAATAATGCAAATACTCAAATTGAAATAGTTTGTAGGATTTATTAGAAAAAATTTGGGGTTTCTTTTCTTTTTGATCATGTTTGGATGTTTTCAAGCAGTGAGAGGAAAAAAAATTTAAAAGTGACTGTATATGTGCTGACATTTAGCCAAATGTTTCAGAAGAAAAGTGGTTTCTAGAAATCTAAACTGAAAACTGAATCTGGATTTATTTTCTTTTTTAATGAAATTATTGCCTTCATGAGCATTATGGTCAACTGGAAAGGTGTGCCCCCTTCCCAGTTTTCATGAACAAAAACTCCTTTAATTATATTATATCTTTACTTTTAAAAACTACAACATACAGCTGTAGTCTCTCTCTCTTCTTATTTTAATTAAATTCCTTGACTTATTATTTTTTTAATATATTTTAATTTAATTTTTTGCATATTCTTCAAAACCAAAACTAAACCCCTCCAATTTGCTTGAAGAGGTGGAGTGTCATGGCAATCAATGTTATTGGCTTAATTTTTGTCTGAAGTAACTTTTTTTTCAAGAGGCAAAAGGACTTGTGTTAATTTTTTAAATCTTTTAAAACTTGAAAATCACAAATAAGATTAGCAAATAATGTCATGAGATTTGGCTTAACATGAACATTACAATTGTAAAATTGTTAAGGTGCTTTTCTCGAAAGGTGTCACAGCAATTGGCAAGGACTGTTCTGCTTATTTATGTACAATTGCTATTGTAAGTGGCAAAGCCACTGCATCGCTATCAAGGACCAGGAACTTGGCTTCACCTACTAATAAAACACCTTTAAAAGTGCTATTTTGTTTGGTATTGTCCTCAAATGAAAGATACTGGTATCTAAGACTCTAGCTATATATTAGAAATTTTTTTTGAGTTTCTGTAGCAAGTCTAAAAAGTAGTTTTGTTCATAGGTGGTCTCTCTCTATTATAAGGTCTGAAAAGAACTTATATTCTCCTGTAAATTGACAGAAGTGCAAAAGAAAACTATGTTTTTTCTACACTTAAGTTGTTGCATTCTGCATGCTGAAATTTATTTCCTCCTAATAAAAACAGAGATAATATTCATGAAAGGAGATCCTGTCTTGGAAAAAGGCTTTCTCCTAACACTCAAACAATCCCTAATCTTACTAAAATCATTTTCATAATCAATATGCATGAAGAAAGAAAATGGAAATAGTATATTGAATAATTTTGAAGATTAAAGTATATAACTACTACATATCTAAATGAACTGGGATAAAAAAAAGTAGTAAAGGGTATCAATGCCTAGTTATCATTGGGACAATATCTTTCACTAAAAATCTGAGGTTTGACTTCTCAGTACTGATCTTAACTGAAGTTCAGTAAAACACCTTCTTAATGTCCTGGTAGTTGGAATTCGTAGCTGAGTTGAATTTTAAGCAAGAAAAAGAAAATCAAGTATTTAAAAATTCTTGTTTCATAATTTTAGACTTTCCATATATCTCATTTCCTCCTCAGGACAGATAGTCTGTCCTGCAATACAGAAAGTAATAATGTTGTAATTTTTCCCATTCTAAAATGTTCCTTGCTCTGCAGCTGCTACTTAGCTTTTTACTCAAATTTTGTAATTGAGGAGCAGCATCAAGCTAAACCCAGAAAAGTTCTTCTCGACATTGCTGGATTGTGAGAGTGCTGTTTCTGTTCAAGACCTAAACAAAGGCTGTTTCTGAAAACTTATTTTCAATTCTACCAACTTGTCAGTTTCTACCTCTTCTGAAAAGAGCCACGTAATCCAATTTCTTTCAATTAGACTGAAAAAGAAAGATAAGCATAGAATGAGCAAATAGACTGTGCAGTCAGTATCAAAGAAAGATGTTGGAGCAGCTCCACTTAACCAGTTTCAAGATCCTTTGCATAGGAGTCTCAGGAAATTTCACCTGGACCTTAGGAAAGATAGTTATGATGTCACTAATTGAATGCAGTTGGCTTCAGTACTGAATACTTCCAGAACACCCAAAGCATTTTGCACTTTTTGCAAATAGAACATGCCTTGGCAAAATAATTTTGCTTTTTTATTTTCATTTTAGCAATAATATAAAGACATAACAGAAAACTTATTTCATCTTACCTTACTGATGAATAGTTACAAACAGGCAGTTAGATATCATTACCTTCCTTTTAACACTGAAGGGCCACATGCAGAATCTGATAATGCCATAATAAATCCCCCCTACTGTTCTTCTATTAGAAAACAGTAGACATTGGGTTTTTCTATAATTTTTTGAAGTTTACTTCACACCTTGTTATTAGTCTTAGATTTTGTACTTCTGAAAAGCGAAATACAGTAGTGACTGCATTACTCAGTTTCAAAAGTCTATGGATGATGAACATTAATCCCATAATTATGAATGTTAAATACTGTGAAAGGTTATACACATATTTGTACAAAGAATTTAAACTTTTCTTTCTGGAAGCTTGTATCTGTGAATGAGAGGTGCAAATAAAAAAAAAAAATGGAAATGTACTTGTCCTACTATTATGTGCTCTTGATAGTAGTCATACCCCATCTTTCCTATAAGCTTCCTTCAGATAGGTGAAGACTGCAATTAGGTCACCTCAAAACCTTCTCTCTTCCAGGCTGAACAATCCCAATTCTCTCAACTTCTCCTCGCTGAGGGAGGTGATTCTGCTCCTCTACTCCAGTCTTGTGAGACTCTCCCTGGAGCGCTGCATCCAGCTCTGGGGTCTTCAAAAAAGATATAATAGTTTCACATTATTTTTTTAAATTATAAAAGCTAGAAAAAGCTGTTTGTCTGAAATATTTATTTGAAGTTCATGACTATGCATTCAAGTTAGCACCAGCAAAACTTTTAACCTAACTGTCTTTCTGTTAAATAAGCAAAGCTTATACCACCATATCAATACTGACAGATCCCATTGAAAGGACCTACTAATGCTTACTCCTAACTTTGTCAAAGTTGTTGACACTGAAATGCACTGAAATCAGATTTCCTGGCTGAGAAACTGCTAGAGTATGATTTTTTTGTTGTTGTTAATCTGTTTATCTTTCCTTAGTCTTTTGAAAAAGTATTTAGATATAAGGCTAAAGAATTGGTAACTACAGGTTTCATGATTCCTGTCTTCTGAAAGTAAACTTCAGTCAAGGGCTGTGTAATCTAAATAGTGTTGGTTTTTTTTTTGTTTTTTTTTTTTCCATGGGACTGGTACCACAACAGAGTTGTTTTGCCTTCATTTTCACTAATCTTTCTACTGACCTTTGAAGCAAGGAAGTGAAAGCAATGTCCAAAACAACCTTAATAGCTTTGTATGATGGGAAAAATAGGAAAAAGGATCTGCTAAAATAGAGGTCAAAAATGAATCAGTAAGTCTGATTCTGGCCAAGTTAAATATTCACAAGTTGCTAAGTGTCAAAACAAAGAATGACTGAAATTTCAGTTCATATTTATTTCTTTTGGAAATACAAATATTTAATTACAAGATCTGATTCTTTACAAGCCACAAATTCTCCTGTGGCTTAGTACTCTCTGCATCCTCAAAAATAGATCTGAGATCCACCCCTCATTACTGAAGAATATTGCTCAAGAACATGACAATTAAAAAAGGAATAATTTAAATTAAGGATATAAGGCACAAAGCAACTGAAGCCCAAACTCCTCCTGTTTCAAAAGGGTAGTTATAACTACCATTCATTACCTGCCAATAGGATACATCTGCACCACACAGGACTTCTTATTTGTCTCGCTTTCTTAATCAATACATGGCTATCAACAGATGAAAAAAAATGGGTTGGAATGAAAAGTGACCATCACTCTAATTCTGAAATTTTCCAGTATTTTCAAGTTTAATGTTGTTTAAATATATTATTTCAGCAGGAATTTTATACATAAATCAATATTTTCCAATGAGATGGATACATGCCTTTTTAGGAAAATAGTACTTTCAAACCTGAGGAAAAATTCTGTGCTCAAGAGCTATTCCACAAAATATCACTCACTCTAGTAAAATAATTTATTTTGCTCTTCAAATAATACATTTCATATGTCTACGAAACATTCTCTGTGTGGCATTAATCAATATGGGTAAGATTTGTGTATTCTGTTCCTTCTACAGTCCTATGATTCGTCCCACTAATTAACGTTATCTGGCACAAACCAGGAAGTTACATTGCCAAATATGTAAGGCCCTGTAATGCAAGCCAAACACTGAGCTGCCACTGTCACAAAAAATATCAAACTTCTTGCTTTAAATCTCTGAGGGCAACACTTATAAAAAAATTACAGACACAGCACATGGTAAATAATTACTGCAAGGATGTGAGCAGGTATGGTTTGAACAGTCAAAACATTTAAGAAGGAAAGAAATTTCTTCAGTTATTGCCAGTACTGTAATTAAGTTGGCTTGCTACCTGCACAGTAGGGTATAGTAGGGCAACATCAAATGAAAGAAAATTCTTTTAATACTGTGTTTTTGTTTTGTCAACTAAAGCTTTTTCCAGTGTACACATCTGTACAAATTTCTTTGTGTTTTAAAAATTTTGGGCTACCTAATAGGGCAAAATCAAACCACTTAGAAGTTTTTGGGAAAACAGATATCCTTCACTTTCCTCAGTGGAAAGGCCACAGTATTTTATTGGCTTTTTGAAACTGAAATCTGAAAGACTGAAATGTGTAAAGAAAAGAAAAATTATGTTCTTTCCCCTTGTGTTAAATAAGTCTGAGAAAACTATGTCAAGACTAAACATTGCCAGTAGATTTTGAAATAGTAATTCAGGGACCGTTTTGAGACAAGATTTTTTGTATCTTACTGAAAGAAACAATTTTGTCAAATTATATAGTGGCATATAATTGCATGAATGTCTTTCATATCTTCATTTTAATCACTTCTCTACAGTTCAAATATTACAGTTATGGTGAAAGATTACAAAGTTACACTATGGACTATTGGTTGATTATAATTACAGACTGAGCACATCAACTGATTTTGACCAAAGGACAAGCTGATAAAAAGAGACCAACATGGATTTTACTGAAATTTACATGTTGCAAGATAAAATAATGTTCTTTCTAACAATATACTTGAGGTGAAAAAAGTGAATCTTTACAATAATCTTAAAAAAATAATATAAAAAATAACATGTTAAATTAAGAAATATTTTTCCAGGGTTTTTTGTTGTTAAAAATAAAAATTTGGTGATTTCTGTAAAAAATATCTTTTTTTTTTCATAATTTTTGCATCTTATGTTAGGGGGATTTTTGTTTTTATTTTAAGAGTGGGATTATCTTTCCTTCAAATCTACCTTTAGTTACATAATGTGAAATAGTTTATTGTAATTTTTAGAACTGAAAAACAATATTTTCATTTATCCTTGAGACTGAACATCTTAAAATCTGTGCTATGTCAAATGCAGTTTTTAAATCTTTTAACAGAGACATGACCTATCACACAACTTTAATATATAACTCCTGAACAGAAAAATGCCTATTATTTTAATTTTGTTAAAATTATAATTTAGGGGAAAAAATAAGTGCTTGTTGGAACACCATAGTTGGGATTATTCTTAAATAGTTTTCCAATTATTTATTTTATCAGATGATTTTTAAATTTATTACAAGTAAGTCTTCATAAAAAATTTTTCTGTAAATAAAACCACATACTGCAGCAACATTACCAATTCTTCATATAAAAATCCATGCTTTATTTTTGTTGGTAATCTATTTCTTAAAATTTTTATTCATATTTCAAAGCATTTTCAGGGTCAAGGCGTCATAAAGGTAGCTAATAAATACATGTAGGTAAGATGAAAAGTAAAACACTCAAGAATGGAAAAACAACTATTTAAAAATATAAAATCAAATCCTGGAAGAGGATTTTGGTTGTGAGTTTTCTGCTCTTTATAGGGGCTTTTATTTTGTTTTTTTAAATATTAAAATCTAATTTAACTGCATTTTTTTTTTAATTATCTGGTTTCCTGTTTAGAAGGGAAATGTGTAAACATTATTCATGTGAACAGACTTACTGAGAGCAAGACAGGGATTAGTGATGCATATAATTACTCATGTACAATTGTAGTATGATGGTATTCAATTAGAAAAATCACAGGAGTGAGCTCTGCTCTTACAAGTTCTATAAAATAGCTGGCAGCTTTTTGTACAAGCAACATAGCAAATTAATTAAATTAATATTACATAATTTCTCAAATAGTATGTAGCACATTAAAGAACTGTAGCTCTGAATTTTAGATTGTTGTTTACAGTGTCTTCTAATGTCATTAATTTGTTTATCTTTCAGAATTTTTTGGGGCTATTTTTCTCATCTACACTTTGAGATGCTTTGTCTCAGAAAAAATGCACAAAATTCTTTTCTTTTAAAAGACAAAAAAAAGACAAATATGCATGCTTTCTTTGTCTTGCTTTAGAACTTAGGATGCACTAGTTTTTTAAAAATTCTAAAATCATTAAGTCATAGAATCATTTAAGTTGGAAAAAGCCTCTTAAGGTCATTGAGTCCAACCATTAACCCTGCATTGCCAAGTCCACCAATAAACCATGACATTAAATGTCATGGCTGCACATCTTTTAGGTACATCCAGGCAGATGACTCAACCACTTCCTTGGGCAGTCTCTTTCAATGTTTGAAAACCCTTTCAGTGAAGAAATTTCTCCTAATATCCTAAACATTGTGTAGAAAGAAAACCTGCAGGTGAGTTTTTTTTACAGTGTAGTACTCTGAATATGGTGATCAGTCACGGCTCAGCTCCAGACTCATCGGCTGCAACCAGGCCCCTGTATTTGACCATGAGGCCAGGACTTACCAATTACCATCATGGACAAAACAGACTCAAGTTGAGGAACATTAATTTGATTTATTGTAAATTGAAAATACTGAGAGATTTATTTAAGGAAGACTTCTCTTTTTTTCAAAATTCTATATTCTACTGTTGAAATGAAAAGGCAAACCCAAAATTATTTTATAAAATATCCAACAGTACTATAAAGAAGAGAAAGAAGTGTTGCTCAAAATTATATATATTTAGAGATGTTCACTAAAGCTGTACACTCTGTATGATCTTATGTATCTCATGTATAACTTTACACTGAACCAATTTTGCTGTGTCATACTCAAATATATTTAAGTTTGCCAATATATTTTCAGAAAATAAAACTCATTAAATGCATAAATATTGATAATCTGATGAGTATTTGGAATATATATGAGGTTAGAGTTCTTCCAGCTTGGTATCTTCTCATGATGACAAGAGAGCCAGTGTTGCCATTTTTAGCCCTCTAAGGAGATACTTGCCAGGGTCAAAGGAACATTTGACATGAGGAGCTGTGAAATTACTGATAATTTAGAAATACATGAATAATAAATAGCTACCACTACCCCCTACCCAGTGACCTACTCACCCTGACACTGCCAGATAAATCTGAAGGTAAATCAATGGTCAGTCCAAAATCTTCATCCAGAAGGTAGTTTCTTGATAGCATAATATTCTACCTTGCCTTTTGGAGTACTTTTTATGAATTAAATGTAACCACATATTGACAGGATTTGAGTATTCCCAAAGGTGTCGAATTCTCTCTGACTGGCTCTTTAAAACATTTAAGGAGCTTGCACAAGATAAACTAAACTCACCTTGTAATGGGGCAGGAACCACGTTAATTGTTTGCAGTCACTCTGCTCTCTCAGACACGTGTGCCACAGGGTATGTCACCATCATGCTTCACTCCATCAGCAAACCTTTTTCTCAGCTTCATTCATGACTTAGCTTAAGCTTAACAGAGCCATGCTCCTTGCAGTCCCAAAGCTGGTTCAATTGAGGTCAATGCAAGCTAATATCTCTGCACAATACTCACATCCTCTGGAGACTTAAGAGCCAAAATCCATTGAAAATCACTGGGACACTGACCAAAAATCATGCAACCCTTTCAAAAACCAAACTTACTTTCTGTCTTCCTGTTGTTCAGGATGAGAATAAGAAGCTTCTGGTCTCTCAGAAAATTTTTGGTCACCTTTTGTGTAGAAAAATTTCAGCAGTTTCAGAAAAGTTCAACATGGGGAGCAAAAAAAAGTTTCCTATATGAGCATTTTAGGCCACAAGAGAAACAAGACTGGTCAATAATTTGCATTAAAACACTGAAATAGAAAATGTTTGCAATCCATTTTATTACTGAGACAAGAGTTTTTGCTCTGATGCAGTCAGTAACACTGCAGACTCCCTCCACAGGCAGTGAACCTGAACTAGGGATGAATTTGGGCTTTCATTTTTTATTCAGTGCAATTTATTTTCCTCTAATGTCTTTTTTTCCCCCAGAAAATATCTCTACAATAATTTTCAGAGATGGGAATTTTGCAATTTAATACAAGTACTGATAGTTTATTTCACAGTAAACTCTAATTCTGCTTTCAGCTTATAAACATGAAAAATAATTTATCTGATTGGGTTCTCTGGGTGAATATCTCCCTTTAAAATAATTCTTTTTGTTACCAAATAATTGCTTATTTACTCAAATGCTGTTATCAAAAACTAGTTTAAAGCTCATTTTTAAATATTAATATTACTCTTATTATTATCTGAAATTCAAAACAGTTTTTTATTTAAAAGAAACTTAGTCAACATTTATCTGACACATGTAATGAAATAAAATTTACTCACACGGGAACATACTAAAATGATTAAGTAACAACAAATAAACTGAAAATGTTAAGCCTTTTTTAAATTTGCCCATGCGGTTTATCACTAAAGAAAAATTCTTATATATATGCATCCTGTCTATTTGAAAATTTATATTTTTACTATTTTGGATAAACCATAAATCTGTTTAATACATAGATGATTATATATAAATTCATGACTGCTACTGGTTTATATCAGAGTTGTGGAACTCACTGCTGGTTGCAAGTTCTACATTCTGAGCACTGAGTAAGACTTTGGAATACAGTGTCAAAGACTAATGCAGCCTGCTTTTTATTCAACATTAAATCTCTCCTTTTTCCTTAATCTACAGCAAATTTTAGTAAAGCAATCATTGATGATAATGTGCCCAAATCCAAAGTTCATGTTAAATTATGATCAGTTTAAGGTGCCTCTAGGACAAACTCATTATTGAGAGAGTGGTAAAAATTACTCTCTCAAAATTAACACTTAAGGCTCAGGATGTATTATTGGTATTTTCTTTTCTAGCAGCATCTCTGAGAACTGAAATCAAATCGTGCCTTTCCTCAAGGTACAATGGCAAGTAAGATATGATAATTTGATTTTTTTGGTAGTGACTAAAGAATAACTGACTGGTCATTTCTAAACTACTGTGCTAAAAAAAAAAAAAAAAAAAAAAAAAAAATTACCTTAGGCTTGAGATACTCTTCTGTTTTCCTGAAAAATATGAGACATTCTTTTTATTGTGAGAAACTTGATATAATCTTTTTTTTTTGAAGACAAAATATGGGGAAATACTTCTTAATTTAGGCATGACCACATGTTCTAATAGACTTTGAAAAAATGTTGCAAGCTGCATGAGGTCTGCATTTTCGATAGCAGATCTATGAAAGTCTATAAATCAGATATTGAAATAAGACTAGTTCTTATAAAGTTGATATTTCTGATATTTTATTTAAATATTGTTCAGTTAACAAACCATTGCAACCAGAGCTTTAACCATAAAAGACTACCTCAATTTTGACAACTAAATTCAAACCGTAGCTCCTCACAGCCACAGCAAAGTTGCCACCTATTCCTGAAAGCTCCTGAGATAAATAGATGTCATTTACTTTTTCTAAAACTTTTGTATCCTGATATGCTCGAAAAACTTCAGTTTTTACAACATTAGAGAGTCCCATGGTCTTGTTTATATCTAAACTTTCCCATCAAACACAAGGTAGATACAATGTCCCCTTAAAGAAATACCTCAGTAGTTGTAACTAAGCTAGGAAAAGATTAATTTAGCTAAATTGAAGATAGTTCAGGCCAAAAATAAATTTTCTCAAGACTTTATCTATCATTTAACAGCATCCTACCTCCCAACACACTGTTGATGGCAGTTAAACATAATTTCTAGAAACTTCATGTCTTTCGAAATGCTGCAGTAAGAAGAAAAGGAAATTTTTAAGACAGCAGCAATTTGGAATGTCAGTAAGATATTTTGGGAACCTGCTCTGTGTTTTGGGCCTCTCAAAATTTCTGAGTAAAATGCAATTTTGAACCATTAATTCTAATTAGTCAAATAAAAGTAATTAAAACACACCTCCAGGTGACATTTTTATTAGGGGACAGTTCTTTTGTTATGTCAGAGGTTGCTTTTCTTTCAGTCCCATTCTCATTTCCAGGTAGAGTTGCTCTAGCAGGTATTATACTAATAATATATCTAACACAGCAAAAAAATTTTTTCTCTGATGCCAAATGCTGAAATGCTGTGATGCTCAGAGTATTGACATCAATCACATGTGTTTTTATAATTTAAAAGGATATCAAGAAGCCAGCAAAGAGATGGTGTTCTGCTGCATTGAATGCTGTATAGGAATGTTGATTAACTATGAAAAGGGTGGGATTTTAATTTCTTTCTGTAGTAGCAGATTCTTGCACATGCTGTTGTTTTAAAGTTTGAAGTCAATATTATTCAGATTAGGAAATTCACTTTTCTTTAACTTTCAGTTGATATCACCAACAAGCTTGGTCAAATCCAGGATTGTTTAAAGTGACAATGTGATCTCTCTCTTATACTTTCTGTAATAAACCAAAGTTTTTAATTCAGTGGAAATTAATGAAGATTTAAAATATCATGCAAACAATTTTTTCAGGGAGTTTTGAGTAGTATCCAAAGTAACCGTAAATGAAGCTCTCTATATTTAAATAATTAAGCATAGAGTCAAAAGTGGCATTAACAGAGGGAAACTTAAAGAACACTGGCTTCTCTCTCTAAAATGAATCATTGAAAATGGAACCAGTGAAATACAGAAAAAAAAAAAAAAACAAAACAACCCAAGGTGCTTCATTTGTTTGGGGATTTTTTTTAGATCTGTTATACATATTAATTATGAATTAGAGACACAGATCTGAACTGAGTGTATAAATGTTTAAGAAGTTAGAAATAATTAAAAAAGCAGGACGTCCTTTAGGATTTCATCTTTCTTTAAAAGGATTCTGTTTCTTATTTTGTTTTGGAAAGCAGAATTCTTGGAAGCACAGGAAAGTTCTTCATAATGCATGTGACTTCTGTTCAGAGCTGACTGACAAGATCTAATCTAATCTACATGGGTTGCTATTATCAGAAATATTTTAATTATAGCTTTATACTTGATCTACTTGATTTAGGGCATTTATCTAAAGTAAAGGCGAAAAATAAAATCTCAACTATCAAGCATTTGTTTGCTTTATTAATAAATTAATTTCCTTGCCACTCAGGTATAGATCAAACACATGGTTGAATCTAATGTTTTTTCTGTTGCAGTTTCCTTCCTAAAGTAATTTATAAATTCTTTTTCTCTTTACTTATTCATCTAACCAGAAATAGATGCACATACTTAAACGTATACAGGTGTTTGTATGAGAAATCAAGCTACTTAATAGAGAAAGTAGAAATCACTTAAATAGAAAAAACATCTGTTTGCCAGTTCAATCTAGTTCAAAGGTCCTGTCCTACAACAATTTTATGCATATATAAACAATTTCTGCACAGTTGTGAATTGAAATTTTCAGGTTGTGTATGAGCAAGGTTGTCTATTTTGGCAGAATCATACAAAGTTAATTTAGAATAAAATAGAGATTAAAAATAATACAAGCATCTATAAATACAAGGCTAATTCATCTATCTTAAACAGAAATATAACTAGATGTACATATGTAATAAAATTTAATAATTTTTAAAATTTTATTTCTTTAGTTATAAATTTTCACCAGCCTAAATAGCACCTCCTAAGTCCGTGGGGCAGAGGTGGGAATCCTTGGAATTATGAGAAATCTGACTTTGCAGTATCTTCTAGAAAAGCCTTGTCCTTTGAAGCCTTTTGTCTGTCATATTAATCAGTGCTATGCTTGTCATATGATGGAAGTAAGTCATCTGTTTTTTTTTCTTACAAAGGCATAAGGGAAACTTTGGCACAAAGGAAGTATAAAAAGGTACAGTAGAAATGAGATTTTGTTTTAAGCAATTTTGAAGAGAACTAGTGCAGGGCCACAGTTTTTGAGGAATAAAATACAATGGGTTAAGAAAATGTTTTTCAAAGTAGAAAAAATAGTTAGAAAACATTGTTTCTGTTCAGAGGGAAGGGGAGAGTGGGGGAGGTTGCTAGACATGGGAAAAGAGACATGGTTAGTCAGTGATTTCTATGAGTTGCTTTTTTATACTTCCACACTCTTATTTCATGAAATGGAATATTTTCTTCCCTCAGGGTTGAAAGCATTTTAGATTTGTTGACGCTCTGCCTTTAACTTTGCAGCCAAAACCAACATTTTCTAATGGTAATGTATTTCTATTTAAAAGACATTTGCAGTAAAAAGTTGATTCTGGTCTGCTTATGTGCAATCCAGTCATTCTGTAATTGCTTCTATAGGCAATATAGCTATAGGCAAGTTGTCAGTATTTATGTTTAAGATACAAATCCTGGTTATAAGGAATTTTTCCATTGGGATAAATAATAGCCTGGAGAAAAAAGCAAGAGAAGGAAACCATATTTCTAAAAAATTAAATAAAAATGGAAAGACAAAATCTAGTACAAAAAGCCGTAAGGCATTTGCAGTTGGCACTTACTGTGAAATCAACAGATATTGTGCATATTCATATACCCACACCCACTTCAACACACTTGCTTATGTTTGTCTTGCTGTACAGTAGGATGTCTTTAAAAGCAGACATCTATAAAAATACTAAAGAAACAGAACTTGATGAAGCTGTTTAAAATCCAATTCTTTATTTGATTTACTTATTCAATAATACTTCTGAGATTTGCCTTAAATCTATCTGTTTGGTTGAAAAACAAGAAGAAAAATACTTTTTTTCTTGATTTATTACAATTCAATCACATGGCTTTTTTATTTCTTGTTTAAGGGATAGCCCTATATCAAATCAAGTCACTACCCAATGTTTCTAGCTAAAAATAAAATAAAACCTAACCTATTGAGCCATGAAAACCTTTTCAGTGAGGAGTGAATGTAGACATATTCCCTGATGATTTAAAGAAATAAAGATTAATTCTGATTGCTTGATGTAGAACTAGATGTTCAGGTTTCAGAATTACAGAATGAGTAAGGTTGGAATGGATAACAGTGGGTCATCTGGTCCAACCTCGCTTCTCAAACAGGGTCATACAAGAGCATGTGGCACAGGATTGTGTCCAAATGGTTCTTGAGTATCTCCAGTGAGGGAGACTCCACAACCTCTCTGGGCAATCTGTTCCAGTGCTCATCTTTATACAGTAAAGATGTTCATCTTCAGGTGGAACTTCCTGTGCATCAGTTTCTGCCCATTGCCTCTTGTCCTACTGCTTAGCACCATCAAGAAGGACCTTCTGACACTCTCCCATTAGGTACTTATACATATTGATGAGGTCCTCTCTCAGCTGCCTCTTCTCAAGGCTGAACAGGCCCAGCTCCCTCAGCCTATCCTTGTAAGAGAGATGCTTCAATCCCTTAATCATCTTTGTTGCCCTCCAATGAACCTGCTCTAGGATCTCCATGTCCCTTTGTACTGAGGAGCTCAAAACTGGATACAGCACTCCAGATGTGCCTCACCAGGGCTGAGCAGAGGGGCAGGATCACCTTCCTCTCCCTGCTGGCAGTGCTCTTCCTAATGCACCCCAGGATACCAATTGGCCTTCTTGGCCTCAAGGGCACTACTGGCTCATGGGAGAACTTGTTGCCTGACATTGTGCACACAATCACCACCAGTTTTGCTGAGTGCAACATTCAAAGAATAGTCTCAAGAACACGGACTAATTTTGTAATAATCACTTTTATATCTCATAGACCAATATTCCAACACAGGAATCCCAATGATGAATAATAATTTTGAGATTCTTACACTCCAGTTGTACTTCACAGGCCCGTTTTTTGATCTCTACTTCTGCTACTTGCAAAACTTTAAACAGTATATTAATATTCAAAATGTTAGCATTTCTAAAATATTTATAATATATATAAAAATGTTTAAAAATGTCTATACAATCTACAAAATAGAGTTTCATGCATTTGTAACAGAATTAATCTTGGAATTAATGAAGAAATTTTATTCTCAATGTTCCAAGTGTGAAAAGAGACAATGATGTTTTGAAAATTCATTATAAACTAAGATTCTGCTTCTATTCTTACATAAGGAGAAGGAATCTAGAACAATGTGTTGGTTTTGCATGACTTGGTTTTCGGTAGCGGCGGGGCCACAGAGGTGGTTTCTGTAAGAAGCTGCTAGAAGCTTCCACCATGTCCAGCAGAGCCAATCCATGATGGCTCTGAAGATGAACATGCCACTGGGCTAATTGGAGATGATGGTAATGCCTCTCTGATAACATATTTAAGAGGAAATCAAAACAAAATTTTTGCTGCAGTTTAATTCCAGCTAGAGAAGAGGAGGAGGTGAGAACACGTGAGGGAAGCAACATGGAGACACCAAGGTCAGTGAAGAAGGATGGGGAGGAGGTGCTTCAGGCACCGGAGCTGAGATGCCTCTGCGGGCCGTGATGAAGACCATGGTGAAGCAGCTGTGCCCCTGCAGCCCATGGGGATCCATGTGGGATGCAGAGATCCATCCACAGCCAGTGGGAGAGGTGCCCACGGTAGAGCAGGTGGATGCCTGGAGGGGGCTGTGATCCAGTAGCAGACCTGGTAGAGAGAGAGAGGGCCCTGCTTCCAGGCGGGAGCAGCCTGTCTTTGGAGGATTGCACCCTGTGGAAACAGAGAGCCACAGCCCAGCAGTTTTAGGAGGGCTGTGTGCCTGTTGGAGAAATCATACTGCAGCAGTTTTGGGAGGACTGCTGCTCATGATATTGAAACAATGCTGGAGAAGTACATGGAGAACTGTCTCCTGTGGGAGGGACCCCATGGTCTCACAGGAGAATGGCTTCTCTCTCTGCCCAGCAGAAGAAAACCTTGGGTGATGAACAGACCAAACCCCCATGCCCTGTCTCCCTGCGCTGTCGATGGGAAGGAGGGAGATTTTGGGGAAAGAAAAGGTGTTTTTAAGAGCTTATTTTACTCCTTATTATCCTCCTCTTCATTTTTTAGCAATAAATTCACTTTGTACCTCTAAATTAAGCCTGTTTTGCCCTTGGAGTGTTTTCTCTTGGTGTCCTTATCTCAACTCATTAACCCTTTAATTAAATTTTCTCTCCTCTGCCCTGCTGAAACAGGGCAGGGTGAGTGAATGGCTTTTGTGGGTGCCTGACATTTGGCCAGTGTCAAACCATGGCAAACAGCTTGTCCAAAATCTAAAGAAGGAGCAGTAACTCAGTAGAAATAAATAAAATAATTATTGGTATTAGTAGAACATGCAAGATCTTGACTGAAATTCTGGGAAGGTAGGAACAGTTTCAACACAGTTAGGAAAAGTAGCAGAATAAAATTTTTTGATTCACCACTGTAGGGTCTGACAAACCCCTGTCTTGGCAGTAAGCCCTTGTTTAGATAAAGACAGCTGCAACATCTCCAGATGTGGGGTCTGACAGCTCCCTGCCCTGGCAGGGAGGCCTGGAGATAAGGAGGTAGCACTATCTCCCTCCAGGCCCCTCTTGGGGAAACAAAGAGCCTTTTTAGTCAGAAAAGATAGATCCAAGATCCTCTAGGAAACTGTATGTAAAATACCCTAATACCCATTGGTTTCTTACCCTTGTACGCCCACCTCTGTACCCCCATAAAAGAGACCCCTCTGCCCCGAGTCAGCGGAGGATCCGTCTCTGGTCACCCCTTCGTGGAAGATGGAAGAATAAAGCTGCTTCTGCGGAACCACCAGAGAGTCTCCTCCTCTCTCTCTATCTGGGCCTGGCCAAGGGGGGTTTGCCTTGCAGAGCAGAGCTGAAATCACTGCACTAAGAGCTGATGGCCTGCTGAGCCAGGCATTCTCTGCAGGCAACCCCGGCCGAGGGCTGAGAGAAGCCACGACCCCCTGAGAGACGGTTCCTCACAGGATCACCTCTCTGGGTTCGCTACGGCTTCTTGGGTCTGAGCCTCTGACCCCATCCAGCCCGGGCCAAGGGAAAACCCCCCGACCAGAATAACAACTTTACACCACCTAACCAAAAACAGAAGTAAAGCAGTAGACATATGATACATATTCATTCACTGTTTAGAGATCATAGAAAGGGGATCCTCACTAAATTCAGTTTAACACTAGATTTGGTAGTTTTCTTGCCATCCAGAAGAGAGGAAATAAGGAAAAAGGCACATCTTCTTATGGAACTCCTTTCTCTTGAGATTGTAACGTCTCCAGTTGCCTTCATTTAATTATTTAGTTAGGCAACTGGCATTTAAAAAAAAAGATCAAAAATTGAAGAAATGAGCACAGTATTCCTCTAAGTTTGAAGACCAAAATATCTCTTCAATATAGGCCCAGCTCTGGTTTTGTAACAATGAAATCTCATTCTTCAGCCTAATAAAATAGCATTAAATGTACATCCTTAACCTAGCAAAGATTTTTTAAATTGCCAATAGCCACCCTTGCCAATCATTAAGTGGCTGACTGAAAGAAGTGGGTGCATCAAGCTTAGGACTACAATTTTTAATCAAGACCACATAACAGTTAATATTTCCCTTTGGGATAACAGCAGGGAGACATCGCTCACCAGGTACCGTCACAAGCAAAATGGAGTTGACTTGGGAAAAATATTGATTGAATTTATTACCAAACTAGAGTAGAATAATGCAAAATAAAATTAATAATTAAAACACCTTCCCTCCACCCCTGCCTAGTTCTTGGCCTTGAATTCACTCAAAATTTTTCTCTACCTACTACCCACCCAACAGTGCAGGAGGACAGGGTTTGGCATCTGTTCCTCTTTTGTCATCTCTGCCACTCCCTCCTCCTTAGAGGGAGGGCTCCTCAAACTCTTCCCCTGCCCCCCTGTAGGGTCTCTTTCATGGGAGATAATCCTCCATGAACTTCTCCAATGTGGGTTCTTGCCATGGGCTGCAGTTCTTCATAAAACTACTCCAGCATGGGTCCTTTCCACAGGGTTCAGTCCTTCAGGAACAGATTGCTCCAGCATGGGTCCCATGTGGGGTCACAGGTCCTTCCAGCAAACTTGCTTCTGTGTGGGCTCTGCTCTCCGCATGTCCGTAATGTTTTTTACTATGCCCATGTCCTCCCTTACACAATTGGTTCAGGTGCAAAACTCCCCCCTCCCCTGGGGAAAGTATCAGGACATTCACATGTCATCCTGAAGGTGTTCATCCCTTCTGATGGGCCATAACTACTTCAGCTACTCTGTTGTGACAATGGTCATGTCCTAGAAGGTGTCATAAACCAGATGAATTTCTGGGGCCTTCCACCAAAGGATTGTGCATGATCCACAATGTTGTATAACACAGTGTAAAACTCTCATCCTCAGGGGAAGAATGTGGGTGTTCCCACAAGAACCTGAATGTAAATTAACCCATTGAACTTTGTGATTCATGGGCTTCTCCCACCCCCTCCCCTGATCAAGACTGCCATGATTACTTCAATCAACAGACATTAAATAGCAGCTTTTTTTTTTTTCCTGTTGCTCTCATGTATCCTCATTCTTCTTTTCAACTAAAGTTGCTTAATTATGGTGGCATTTTTTTCCCTCTTCCTAACTGGATTTTCCCAGAGGCACCACCACTGTCCCTGATGAAATCAGCCTTGGCCAGTGTCAAATCAATCTTGAAGCCAGCTGGCATTGACTCTATCAGATGTAGAAGTGTCTAGCATCTTCTCACAAAAGCCACCCCTGTAGCTCCCCGCTGTTACTAAAAATTTGCTGCACAAACCCCAAACACACAATTATCTTTGGATTAAATTTTAATGAAGGTCCTTTTCTCCACTAACCCTAGAAAATACTTAGTGTTTAATTTAATCATCTAAGTTTGTAATGTTCAGAAAACAAGCTTAAATCAGTCCCACTCTCTGATTCATTTCCCATGACTATGTATTATAAAATATCTAGGCAGATCTAGAAACAGGTGGCAGAATCTCCTCCCATGTGATTATCCCAGCCTTTAGAAGAAAAGTGCTCTCTTTATCATATTTCCTATTTGCAAACTTGATGTAGTCCCCAAAAAAACAATAATGCATAATAAATCCCTTTACTCTAGCATGTATGTGTGTGTGTGTGCATATATATGTATACATATGCATATACATTTAAATGAAATTGATTATAGAATAGAGAATTCATTGTCAGCAGAAAATATGAAAAACCAAGGCTAGACAAGGTTATCTAGGAAAATCTTTCTACCAAAATCACTTTGACTAAGTGGACAAATGTTTTAACTTCCAAAGTTAGGCTGAACTGTAAGTCATGATTTGTACCCCAAAACAGCCCATTTAAGTTAGACATTTGACATTTCAATGGTTCTTGGGTGACTCTGACAAGAAACTGTTATTGACACATTTGAGTGTTGCTATTTTCCTCAAATATTAATAGTTGTTTAAAAAATAGAGTACTTTATATTTGTCATCTCTTTATATTTGCCAACAATTACTGTTAAGTAGATTTAGCCAAAGAAAATAAATTAGATTTTTTTTACTGGCAAGCAAATGACCTATCTCCTTTCAATGAATACTATCTTTATGTTAAGATACAACAAACAGCCACTCACAATGAGAACACAAATATAAAATCAGTTGATGCATCCAGCTCTGTATTTTACCTATCAGTACTCCGACTTTTGGTTTGCCGGGATACAAGCCAAATGTCAGCATACACTTCTATGAAGGGTCTTGTTTGGAATTGTCATTAAAAGCTCTTCATATGACTTCATGGAACTCTGCAAGTATGTGCTGAGTACTCCCCAGAGTAAAATATGTTAATATAGTTAATGACACTGGCCTTAGCAAATAAATTGTCTTTGTAACTCTTATGTAGAGTTTATACGTGAGTTCATTATACAATGAAGGAAAAGACTTAAGTAAGACAAACTAAGGTTACAAATTAATGGAATTGAACATCAAAAAGGTTACAGAATGGTCACTGAAGTCTGTGTTCAGAACAGATAGAGCAATTTAGCTCAGGATGGATTCATAGATGAAATGAATTAGTTATATGAAAATAAAATAATGTAGATCTTAAGAAAAAGAAGCAAGATCCATCAATTATATATCAGACCTAATTGGGTAGTTCCAAATATTCAGACTCCATTATTTGTATCAGATCTAAGAGTATGGCGAATAAAAAATATTGTAACTAAAAGGGGGAAGGAAATACAATCCTTGGAACCACAAGATTTTGAAGTTCATGAAATATCTTTCACTAAACTGTCAGAGGGTTGCCTGCATAGGCAACCTGATCTAATTCTTGTTAACTTCACTGATATTATCCCCACATAATTTAATGGAAGACCAACTTAGCCCTGAATTCTTAGTAAAAAACTGTATATAATTTGTGTTTACACAATATATTGCTTCAAAACTGATAAGTGTAAATTTTACCTTCATTTAAAAACTGTTTTAATATTATGATTGGAAACCAAGGCACAAGTGAATGAGACAGATTTGTGACTTCTTGAAAGACATGAAAAGAAAAAGAATCAGGACACAAAAGTATTTTGCTTGCCTTCTGTTTTGATTGAAAGGAACATCCAGAGATGACTGTGTGGTCTCACAAAAGACTACATCAGAAATATTCAATGCTTTTTTCTTAATAATATATCTAATAAAATTTGCCTATATTTTAAAAATTTTTAAGCATCACACAGGGATTGAGAACACAGAAAAAGCAAATGGAAAGTTCATAGAACTTTGTAAGCAAGCTTAAATGAGCAATAAAAACATCAATAGTGAAAAATGTTTGCTAAGTTCTTCATCTTTATATAGTTCAGTATCCCTTTCTGCATGGTAGCTGGAAGATATTCTCATTACTACTGTCCTGCTTTTTTCCCCAAACCCTAAATTCTTTTCTTAGGGTTTTTACATGGTTTCCTTAGCAGTTTTCAACAACATGCAGGAATGAATTCTTCAAATCAAACACTCACAAGGAAACAAATCTTCAGAGAAGATTTTACCATAAACTTTCTATTTTACTTTCTAGTCCAAGGAAACATACTGCAACAATGTTCCTTCAGAAAATTCTGTTGTAATAAGGGGGTAGATGGTTTGGGGTGAGGAGAAGTTTTGTCAAGGAGTAACTTCTATGGAAGACCTTTAGTTAGCGCTGTGTATCAGGTCCAGGGTGAATTCCTGATCAGAGGCAGTGAGAGGTTTATTCTTTCATTGGTAATTGATTAATGTAGTAAAAACAGCATCCAGTCACTCTTGCGTGTCAGTCAGACCTTCAACATTGCAGGAATTCTACCCTACAAAACAGGGTATTTAGTATTCTTAACTCCTATAACATGCCATAGATCGCATGGAATATAAATGAACTTTAGCAAAACTGGCTCACACAGAACAAGACACAACATAGTTCAATGGATATGATTTTGTGTTTGGCTAAATATCTACACCTACAGTTGAAGAGTAAGGCTAGCTAACCTAACACCATCCTGAATTCTTGTGCTGTGTTTCTTCATGATTCTGTATTCATTGAGCGACAGAGAAGTTGGAGAGCTCGTTGCATGCAACAGGAACAATTTGTCTTGTGATTTTTTATTAATAAAAGTATTGTTGCCACATGCATTAGTAATAAAACAAACTGGCAAAATGAGATGTGCCATAGATGTGCCTTTTGTTTGGATCTAATTTTTAATTCTTAAAAAATCAGGAAATCTGAACATGGAAGTCCAAATCACTGGAAATTCAAATCTGTGAGATAGAATGCTCATATTGTCCTAGCATATTTAATTAAAAAAAAAAAAAAAAAAAAACACACAAAAGACCCAAAACACAGAAATCAACAAACCAAACCAAAACTGCCTGCTTTAAACTCATATAAGAGCAATAAATAAACTTGGACATTCATAAACACTTGACCCAAAAACTGAAACAATCATGATAACCCTTGTGTCCTAGAATTGAAACTACACACAAAGACCCTTCCAAGTTGTGCATGGATCATTTCCAATTTCATCTTAGCAGGCTTCCCACAATGGCTGCAGTTTTCTAAAAACTGTCTAAATTTTCATACAGAGCTGATAAATACTGGTCGCTGTTGCAAGATGTGCCAAAGCTTCTGTCTGAGCTTTCACAGAAAAAGGATCATAACTAACCTTTTCTATCACTCAGGAAAAGTTGGAGGGCCAGTCCTCAAGCTTGTATATATATAATGACCCTGATGTTCATCACCTACTATTTAAAGACACCTCAGAATAACATTCTTCATGTTGATAAACCATTTCCTACACACACCATGTCTGTCTGGTTCTTCTCTACCTTCAGAACACATTACTCTGGCCTTGTCTCTGAGCTCTGACAGTGTCTGGGGCCCCAAAAAACCTCCTTGAGTTTTGAGGTGAAAACAACCATCTCTAGTCTCCTGAGAGCTTTTTTCACAAAATAAAACATATATCATGTAAAATATTGGAAGGGATCTTTGAAGTTTACCCAGTAAAACTTCATGCTCAAAGAATGCTGACTTCAATGATACGTGAGGTTGCTCAGGGGCTTATCCAGGCATGTTTTCACAATTTCTGAGTCTGGGGATATCATAACATTTTGGATGACTTTTAGCAACATCATTTAAATGCATCTAAACTTAACTAGTTTAAGACTGGCCAGCAGAAGGAAATATTTTTGGAAGTTGCCCAACAATATAATGAGCTTCTTCAGGAAGAATAAGGATAATTTTTGAAACTGCATCTTAAGGAAAACATATTTTATTCTCTGCTCTCTTAGATGAATACATAGTAAAAACAATATAGTGAAAACAAACAACCAAACCAAAAAAATTAGGAGAACTGAAAAAGAACAGAACATAAACTATACATCTGTATTTTAAGGAGAAATGTAAATAAAATATACTTTTTAAATGTTATGACATTTTTTTAAACAAAATAAAAAAAACTCCAGAACTCCATTAAACAAAAAAAAATTAAAATAGACAAGATAGCATAGACTAGATTTAAATAGAAGAATCAGAGTTTTAGAAGCTATAGAGTAGAGAAGGAATTTGTTAGAATACATTGTTATACATTCTTCAGGATCTGGCTAACATTTGTTTTTGTATGTAGAGGAAGCAGAAAACTGGATTTAAAATTAACACAATGAAACAAACCTATGTTTTCTCCAGTTAAGGCAAAAGTTCTGGTTCCTGTATATCGTGGTTTTCTGATATTGGAAAAGATCTACTAAGCCCTTTTCAATTTTCCATTTCTTCTCTAAGCTGCAATTTGTATTTGAGAAAATACTTTTTCTCTGTATAAGGCTGTCCTTATTGCTACCCTTTTGTCATTGTAACCAGGAGAGACGAGATATGTCAGTAAACAATTAGAATAAAATAAATAAGAGATTACTACATCACAATTACTTAGTGGTGCTTTTCATTCCAGATATGCCAAAGACCCAGATTTGTCTGTGTCACACGTTGTGTTGGTCTTTCTAAATACATTGTTTTACTACCCAGATGAGAATTAAACAATTACTGATTTGCATGAACATTCCTTTGGAATTTGAACTGCTTCAGCTCTTGGTTATCTTTCAAATCCCTGTAATACACATATCTGGCTGACAGCTTACAGAATTCTTTTGGGATGCACAGAGAAAAGCAGGAAAGGATGATGAGGATTCAATTAACACAGATGCATAGGGATCAGACATAATACCAGAACCTTCTAACACATACCCAAGTACTTTCAAGTATTGGCATATATGATGTCAACCATTGATTTTAGAAGGGTATTCCAGACCTTACCCTATTAATCAAATAAAAATAAAAGGGTATTACAAAAGAGAGGCAGAAAAGATTTATAGACTGGCCATTCAGATTTTTACTAACTGGATATTTCCTAACTCTGCTCAAAATCTGCCTTTAGAAATGTCCACAAGACATCACAATCTCCCTACTGCCAAGTGTTCCCTGATATTAAATACAAAGGTTCTTTTCTTTTTTATTGGTTATTCCACTATTCCACTAAATAATCAGTCCCTATACATCATAACAGCCTTCAAATACTTGTAGAATATCATGACCTACTTTGTCATCATCTACCTCTTAAACTTAGTTCTTTTAATCTTTACACAGAAGTAAATATATTTTTCCTGTTTTTTTCTAGTTACTTTTTATAAAATATAACATTAAGCGAGAAGATTTTACCATTTTCCCATTACTTACTCCAGGCTAATAATATTCATAACTATCATACTAACAAATGTTCAAAATTATAGAATCATAGAATCATTTAGGTCAGAAAAGACCTTCAAGATCATTAGGTTCAACCATTAACCCAGTAATATCAAGTCCACCAATAAACCACAACTTTAAAGGCCATGTCTACATGTCTTTTAAATACCATTAGGGAGGTGACTCAAACACTTCCCTGGGCAGCTTGTTCCAGTGTTTGATAATCCTTTCAGTGATGGAATTTTTCCTAATATCCAAAGCCCTGGTAGAACTTGAAGCCATTACCTCTTGTCCTGTTGCTTGTTACTTGGGAGATGAGAGTGACTCCCAGCTTGCTACAACCTCCTTTCAGGTTATCTGTAGATAGAGAGTGATAAAATCTTCTCTGAGATACCTCTTCTCCAGGCTAAACAACGCCAGCTTCCTCAGCCACTCCTCATGGAACTTACCCTCTAGACCCTTCACCAGCTTTGCTGCCTTTCTCTAAACACACTCCAGCACCTCAATGACTTGAGGTATTGAGGGGCCCAGAACTGAACAGAGGATTTGAGGTGCAGCCTCACCAGTGCCAAGTATGGAGGGACAAACACTTCCCCAGTCCTGCTGGCCACACTATTGTTGATACAGGCCAGAGTGCCATTTGCCTTCTTGGCCACATTGGCAAACACTGGTCCATGTTCAGCTGTTGATCAGCACCCACAGGTCCTTTTGCACCAGGCAACATTCCAGCCTCTCTGACCCCAGCCTGTAGTGCTGCAGGGCATTGTTGTGACCCAAGGGCAGGACCTTGGTCTTGTTGAACCTCATATTGCTGGCCTTGGCCTATCAATCCAGCCTGTGCAGACGCCTCAGCAGAGCCTTCCTGCCCTCCAGAAGATCAACCCTCCCACCTGACTCGGTGTCTTTGGCAAACTACCAGTCACTGACCATTTTTCCTTGGATTCTGAGGGTTTTATTCTGCTCCATGTCCCTCTCTTCTAACTCAGTGGGATCAACACCTGGCGAAAAACTGCCCTTACTGTTAAAGACTGAGGCATAGAACACAATAAGTACTTCAGCCTTTTTTTCATCCTTTGTCACTATATTTCCATGTTACATGTTCAGATATTAAACTAGAGAAGATTCATTACAGAAATTCTTAGTCTAGCAATACAATGATATATTGCAGTACAAATCAGATAAAAGTAAGTCCAACTAACTGGCTACAAAAGGAAGACCATTAGAGAATCTGAAAGAGAGAAAATAAATTCAAGCAGCATAATTTAAAAGAAAAATAAAATCTGAGGGGTAAAATATTACCTTGTGTTATGAGAGTTAACAGAGAAGTTACTTTTTTATATAAAACATTATTTTAATGTTAAGCTTGAAAAAGCTAGCCCCCCAGAAAACATCCATGCACACAAAAAATTCTTCTACCAGTAGTTTGAAATTGCTGAACAGTTCTTCATGAAAATATTTAGAAAGACAGAGCTACTCAGAAAAAAAAACCCAAACAACAAACCCAAATGCATTTTTTTTTTATAAAAACCAAAACAGAAAAAAAAATGTCTCTATGTAGGAATATGAGGCAAAAATTCCACAAATGGGGTAGCATTCAATGAGAGAGGAATGACTCAACACAAATTAAAACAATGAAAGCAACTTTGGCATTGGTTATGTTTCAATGAAATTCAAGCCCTGATATGTAAAGTAGCGATTAAAATTTAGGAATAAATTTGAATGAAAGAAAATATAGTTAAAACCTCACCTAAATTGCTCAATAAATTCCAAATCACATAAATAGCGTGTTTCATAATATCTTTCTTTCTAATAGAAAAATGAAAACAAAACTGCAATGTTGTGTGCATTCTCAAACATCCATATCCCCATTTTACTAGCCCATCTCCTATTCTTTACAGTCTCAACTAACCTAGTCTGTGTAAAAGTGATTTTTTTCCTTCCACAATCACATATCCAGTACTCATTCATTTTGACTTTTCTTTCCATAAAACAAGAAAATTGTTAAAATGTTTTTTTGCACTGAGGCTTGAAAAATAAGTTTATAGCTATTATAATTCAGTAACATAGCAACAGAGTGTTTGGGGAAAGTGAAGCATTACTTAACATATCACTCCAAGAAGAATAGGCAGGATGGAGACCAGAAGGAATTCTTCTATCTTAAGATGTTGGGTTTTTTACCTCCAAGGAATTTAGACCTGTATAAAATGAGTTCCTATGACTTTCTCTGAAGTAGCTTTACAAAGACCCATGGAACACTGAGATATATGACCTGATGCAAAGCTTTCCCTAGTGCCAAAGATTCTATCATTTTTAAGTGGAAAATTTTTAGCCTATTAAATGTAATATATATACCACTAGTTCCTGGCTAAGCATTCTCTATCATTGTTTATAGGCTTTAGTGAACATGATAGAATTTAAATACATTTCATAATTTGGTCTTGGCCAAGTAGTCTAACAGATACTTTTAAAAAATGAGGATATTTTATACCCTATGAGTAGTTTCTTCTTACTTTGATTTCAATTCTGTAGTTCAGTTTTCTATGTTTGATACAAAAGAGATATTTAAATTCATTTCACTTCCATAGGGAGAAAATCAAAAAGTATAATTGAAAAAAGAGCCTGTATCAATAGGAAAAAGTGACCAGACACTGATTTTCAGGCCATGTAAAATATGCTTTCCAGGCATAGTAAGTACTCTTCTCATAGACGTCTGCCTGAATAAAAGGAGAAACAATTCTGGATTGTTACAGCATCCCACAGGATTCCTACAGGATTTTTCTCTGTCAGTGAAGGAACAGGGTCAGAGCCAAGGTTCTCCTTACTGCTTTTTTGGGTCCTTCCATTTTTCTTTACCTTAATTCTGTGTAACTTCACCATCATACAGCTGTTTTTCTTAATCTTTTTTTGGAAAGGACTAGTGGGACAGGGTGGATTTGTTGCCAAAACAGATTAATATATATATCCATTTTGCAGTTCTGCTAATACATACAGAGACTTTCTTACAGCTTTAGAAAATTGTACTTCTAAGATTTCAGTCAGAGACTAGTAGTCTGATTCAATAAGAAGGAAATCAAATCAACCTCCTCCATTAGTGTTATTATTAAAAACCTCTTGGCATTCTCTAAAAGAATCACTTTATTATGCTAAAAGTAACATATCATCTTTATTTTGAGTAATATTGACTAGAAAGAAGGATTTTTCTTTTTAAAAATTCTCCATAGGAACTAATAATAGAATAACTGAATCATAGAATTGCCTGGGTTGGAAGGGACCTTAAAGACCATCTAGTTCCAACCCCCCACCATAGGCAGGGACACCTCCCACTAGATCAGATTCCTCAGAGTTCCATCTAATCCAGTCTTGAATACTTCCAAGGATGGGACAACCACAACTTCTCTGGGCAATTTGTTCCAATTCCTCATTACCCTCACAGTAAAGAATTTTTTCTTAGTGTCTAATTGAAACCTACTCTCTCTCAGTTTGTAGACATTCCCCCTTGTCCTGTCACTACATGCATTTGTAAAAAGTCTCTCTCCATCTATTTTGTAGGTTGTCTTATAGTATTGAAAGGCTGCAATTTTGTCACCCTAAAGTCTTGTCATTTACAAGATGAACAAATATAATTCTATCAGCCTTTCCTTATAGGAGAGGTGCTCCATCCCTTCAACCATCTTGCTGGCCCTCCTCTGGATTTGATAATACAGGTATATGTGCTGGGGCCCTGGAACTAGATGCAGCAGTGAAGGTGGGGTCTCACAAAGGCAGAGTAGAGGGGTAGAATCCCCTCCTTCATCCTGCTGCTTTGTATGCAACCCAGGATGAGCTTGGCTTTCTGGGGTTCAAGGGCACATTGCCAGGTCATGTCCAGCCTCTCATCCACCAGCACCCCCAAATTCTTCTTGGCAGGGCTGCTTTGCATCTGCTCATCTGTCAGAGACTGAGATATTATAGTTTATGACTTAAACATATCCTTAAAGGACTTTTAAAACTGTATTACAAAAGCTGAAAAGGAGACTACTTCACCCTGAATGGAGTGAAGCCTTACACCGCTCACTGATGAAGATAAGATAAAGACTTAGGGCTGGGGACACTCACGGAGCACAACCTTAACATCTCCAAGGTGGAGACCACAGCCCCAGGGCTATCAGCTGCCAGGCTCACACAGACCCTCACATCAAAAGGTGGAGGGAGGAGAGGCTTTGGGTATCTTGGAAAAGCCTCTGGTCAGAGGCATGGTGACTGCCCATCCTCCACCGTGCAGAGGAGCCCAGCTGAGGGGTCCTCACTGGGGGGAGAAGCTGATCCACAGCAGAAGGGGGTGACAGGGCCCATCACAGGCCCCCCCACCAAAGGAGTCCCCAGACCCTGCACCAGAGCACCAGAGATGATGCACCAGACCCTCAGTGCTGCAAGGGACAGTGTCAAGCCAGCCCCTGCAAGGGGAGACACGTGGGTGTTCCCACCTGGCCCACAGCGTGTATTAACCCACGGGATTCTGCACTCTCTGATGTGTGGTGTGGTGGTGTAGCTGCGTAGCCACAGCGGCGATGGGGGACCCTCAGCACCAGCAGACCAGATGGAGGGGAGCAACATGATGTCATTGGGACCCTCGGATGGGTGATGGGCTTCCACCTAACCCCTGTCACATCTCCCTGTTCCCCCAGCCCCCCATGCACTTCTTTTTCTATTTCTTTCTTTCTTTCCTTTCTCTTTCTTTATCTTTGCCTCTCTACTATTAAACAAAATACATCAATTTTTTTGACATCAATATTTAATCTTGTTTCTGGGAGTATTTTGTACCTTCTAAGTTCTTTCCAGTTTATGCACAGAGACTTAGCTTTCTTTGCTTTTCTGGGTTTAAATCGGATCGTAACATCATCCTCGAGCCTTTATTGATACTAGGGTTTCTCTGATCCAGGTGCAGCACCTTGCACCTGGTAGTTTAAACCTCATGAGATTCCCATGTGCCCACTTCTGGAGCTTGTCCAGGTCCCTCTGGATGGTGTCCTATCCTTTGTTTGTGCCAAATGCACCACTCAGTTTGAAGTCATTGCAAATTTGCTAGGGTGCATTTGATCAATTCATATATGTCATTAACAAAGTTATTAAATAACAGTGGTTCCATTGTTACACAAATCCCTGAGGGACACCAATTGCCATTGATATACATTTATGAATTATGTGGAAAGAAGTATGTGGGAGAGATTATATGTGACCTTCCAATAGTTGTAATATCTTCCATCGAGTTTTCAACATTCCTTTTTTCTTTGTTACCGTATACCATGTCCAGATTATGCCTTTTCCTGGTCTTAAAATCAAGAGTCAAACATGGTTTGAAGAGAAGAAGGGATTTTACCTTGGTATTTATTTTAAGGATCCTTGCTATGTCCAGGTTGAATGCGCCAAAACTCACACCGCAATGCACACCCCTAAAAGATCTGGTATAACATGATAGGTCTTATTAATTACTATATCTATCAAAAACTCCCCAATGAAAGGCTTGAATGAGCCCCCTACTCTCCAAGGAGCCTTCCCCTGGATGGTTCTATCTTAGTTTACAGAATGTGTTCTGGACAGGACCTGAGGGTCTGGGGCACATGAACCCCTTCCTATGAAGCTTCTAAAATGTTTTGTCTCCCAGCTGAACAAACAAGTCCAAGAATGTAGGCAAAAAGCACTAAGAATACAGAAGTTGTAAGAAGTTATAAGAGGGGTATAAAAGAAAAGGCAAAAATCATCTTGGCATCACAGACAAGAGTCAGACAAGTTACTTGTAACCCAGGCCTCAGTAGAAAAGGCTGGAGGCTGGTTTTCTAAGGACTGGCATTACAACTTGAAACTCATACTCAAGAAATCTTTTGAACTTTACTTATTGTCTATTCCTACTTATACACTTCATTACTGAGATCCCACATGGAAGAGGCAGAAGGGAGGAGATGGGTGAGTACACAAAGTATATAAGAAGTGTGGAAAGGAAGAAGCATTGACTTCAAGGAAGAATAAAGCTGATATTCCTGTACATGAAATGGTGTCTTTGACCTTACATAAGAAAAAAACAATGCATGAAAGGGAACAAACAAGGTCATTAAATGAGGTCATTCTCTCAAAATAAGGCATGTGCTGCTTGTCTCTAGGTTTTGGAGTGTGACCATGCTTCATTTTCGTTTGTTATCTACCAGTAATAGGAAATTGTATTTTGAAACTTTAGTTTTTAGAAGATATCCACCTGTTGATTAGTTACTATAAAAAAATACAAATCAGAGGAGAAAAGGCTACTGTATAAAACTCAGGAAGCTGAAGTTTTTACAGACTTTTAGGACTCATTTTTTCTTTCGAAGGGCAGATTTTTCTAAAAAGAAATGTATCATTTTCATAAGAATATCAGCTACTCATTCAACTTTTCGGAGGAAAATGAAATAAAAATATATTCCTGTAAATGACTCTAGGTTAGGTCTGAAGTTATAGGATAATAAATGAATTATTATATTTGCAAATTGAATTTTTAAAAGTTTCTACTTTTACAGAGAGATCATTTATGGCCATAGGGATATAGAAAACTTGTGCAGATATATAATTTGAAATGTAACATTGTCATCAAACTGCATGTATTACAAGTATTTTTTCACAATATCAAAAATTCAATTTCCTGGCTCTCTTGATAATTTAAAGCATTTATGAAGATACTTTAAAATATGGTCCTGGAAGAGTTTGGCCAAAATATGACTCAATAATAACTTTCAGATCATTGCAATTCACAGGGCTGGAAATAGAAATGTCAGTCTGAGTGTCATAGTTCATATTCTGCTCTTCCTTATCACTGTAATAAAGTTCAAAGTCACATTGCTTCTATGTATCTTAACCATATCAAGCCTCAAGACTGACTGCCTTTTTTCTTAGGGAAAATAGAAAACATTTTGTAAATATTTTTAAAAATTTAATAGAAGAAATTAGTCCAAAGGATCTTTAATATTTCAAAACATGCTATAAAATTGTTAACAGATTGATTATTGACCTAATTTTTAACCAAATAAATCTGTAAAAGAAAACAATATGCTGAAAAGTGTTCAGCAATCTGTGATTTTTTTCCTAAACATTTATAAGAACAATTTATAAAGAGCTGAGTGTCCAAAGTTGTTAACAGCAGGTATCCTTAATTTTTTAGAGATTTCTTTGTTAAAAAACAACATGCAAGGTAGATCAATCTTAAAAAAAATATATGTATTTAAAAAATCCCAGCCATCTAAGAGTTATGATGGGTTTTACATTTTGTTTTGGATTTTATTTATATAGATTTATATATATGCATGTTTATTTCAAATTAGTTAGCTAGATACAATCTGGATAGATAATAAACAGTAGGAGATGACATATTTTTAGGATTTAGTGGAATATTGAGCAAAAAAATATTTAGATCTTAATGGAAATCTGCCACATTTCAATAGTTAATGATGAGGTACATTATCAAAGAGTTATCTGAAAAATATTTTCTTTAGCATGTATATAAGTGTATGCATACCTATAAACATACATATATGTTTGTACATACATATATTTATGGGTTTGATGTGAATCAAATTTATTTTCTGGGGTTTTTTTTTGTTCAAAGATTCTACACCTATATTTCCTTTGCTATAAATCATGTCAACATGTTCAACAAGAGGAAACTTACAGCTGGACATTGAAGGTCTCAGACTCAAATTGAAGAATGATAATTTTTTTAGTAGGGATCTACATTTTTTTTTTTTTTTTTTTTTGTTTACATTGGATATCATTTAACTGCCAAACCTGCCAGTTGTTGTCATGGAAATTTCACCTATGCTGAAATTTTGGGAGGTCTTCCAGTGTGCTTTTTGCTGAAATTATATAAACAAAAAATTTATTTTAGAAGGAAATTTAAAATTTTTGGGCAAGATAAGGTCATTCAGCCTAACAAGCCTTTAAATTTATCTCCCATCCCTGGCCTGTCATTAAAGAGGTGAAATTCTCATCAAACTTTGTAAAACATTTGACTTGAAATTAAAGCATAAAAATATGCCCATTTATGAAGTCTGAAATTTTCCGTTAAGTTTATGTTTTAGAAGTGAGGAGATGTGTATGAAAATATTATAGTCAGTACCATTTATCCTTTAGTGGCCACATTTTTCCCTCATTTTATTCTTCATGTGTTTCTTGGACATTTTGAGATAACTATGCTTATGAATACCCTTTTTTTTGAAACTATGTAGCTATGCTTACAGCACATTAATGGAATATTAGAGAAACTTTGACTTACAGAGTTGTTTAACATGAGCTCAAGATTAAAAAAAAAAAAAGCCATTATCAAGGAAACAGCCATATCAAGATGGTGAAACAAATTACTTTGCATGGTAGTAATCACTGTTAAGCACTCAGGGGTGTAATCCACTTTTAGGGAGCATTCATTGAAGACTTTTCTGTGGTACATTGATACTTAAAGGGGCCTTGTAGGAAAGACAGAGATTTAACTGAAGCCTACGTTGATAGGATAAGGGCCAATGGTTTTAAACAGAAAGAGAATAGGTTTAGATTAATATAAGAAATAAATTGTTACAGTGAGGATGGTGAGACACTGTAACAGGTTGCCCAGAGAAGTTGTGCATGCCCAATCCCTGGAGGTGTTCAAGGTCAGGTTGGATGGCACCTTTGATCATGGTGATCTAAGTGGAAGACATCCCTGTCAGAGGTTGAAACTAGATCATCCTCAAAGGTGTCTTCCAACCCATACATTTCTATGATTTCATGATTCTGATGAACTTCCTTGTTCCTAGAAACTTGTTGGTATCAAAACACACACATAGGTGGCTGGCTTTACAGGATTTGTTTTCTGAGAACTTTCTCTAGAGTGTTCACATACATATTTATCCCCAATATCCTGCATAGCTTGAAAATTTTATGTCTGTTTCACTGCCTCAGGTTTCCTATGTGTTTTTGTGTAGCATCATCGTGTGTCTAGGAAAGACTCCCAGAGAGACAAGAATTTTCTCTATAGTGTTCACATACATATTTATCCCCAATATCCTGCATGGTTTGAGAAAGAAATAAAAGATATTGTTTCTGTTTTTATGACAGCAGAACAGTGTCTTTCTATCCTCCTATCCCCCATCAGAGACTTACCTCTAATAACTTAAAAACTGAGAACTCTCCTTCTGAAATGGAAATTTTTTGGGGGCAACAATTCAGAGACATCTTCCAGCTAACAAACAGTAGGTAGCTGAAGCAGAATTGAACTGGTTTCTGTTACCACCATATATAAGAAACAAACCCCCACTGAGCTGTGCCATAACCTTCAGTCTTTGAAACTCAGTAAATTTAATTTTATGTCCATTTTCACTACTTCAGCTTTCCCATATGTTTTTGTGGAACATCACTGTGTGGCTAGGGAAGATTCCCTGAGAGATGAGAACTCCTGAATTTTCATTAAGTTCTATTACCACACTTTTTCATTTTCTACAGTTAATCCTGATGCTTAAAACAAGATTGAGTGGATGTAGGAATCTTTTTAGATTTAGCCCTGTGTTTGGAGCTAGCATTTATACAGCTAAAAATACTCCCTTTCATTCTTTGCCAGAATTTATTTTCATGTAGTCATGCCTATTTTTTTTTTTTTTTTTTTTTTTTTTTTTTTTTTGACACTTGCTACCTTGAATTTCTGTGTAATTCTTCTATATGCTACATCTGGAGTCTCTTTTTGTCAGACACTCATTAAACATGACTTCATTCAAAAACATTCTCTCTGAATTCTTTACTGTTAATATTGTTTTTTTGGTTTCTAAACAGCGGTGTCCTGCTGGGCAGTCAACAAGACTTAAGTTCTACAGTTTGCATATATCCTTGTAAATCATATTTCATATGGAGGAGAAATTAACCACACAATATCTCATTATATGCTGAGTGCAACTAAGGTGAAAAATGTATTTCTTTTATTTTGATAAAAACATTTCCAATTCACTTTCTTTGCTGTTTTAAACCCAATTATAATATTTCCTCCTCATTTGCAAAAACTGATTTCACACCCACAGAAGTTTCAAGGAGGTTATTTTTAATCCATATCACTCGGCAAGGCATGAATCATACAATTATGCCGTCTCTTCAGAAACAGGATAGCTCCATATAGACTGAGCTCTAGAATTCATCCCCATGTTGGTGCCTTAAATCCTCAGACTCTACTCAGAAATTGTATCAGAGAATACAAGTTGTGCTCAGTTGAAAGCCTTCCAGAGACTATGTTAATAGCAACAGAATGGGTAAGCTAAAATTTTCCAGACACCCCCTTTTCTGGATGCTTGTGGTCAGATTCATGCTCTGATATTGTTTTGCTCATATAGGTCTAAATTTTTAATCAAGACACTGACTTTTGATGCAACATTTCATAAGCAGAGAAAGCAATAAAGAAAAAAAGGATAATTTTCTACTAGAATGAAAGAAACAAGATGGTTGAAGGTTTAAACTGCACAAATGAGAAAAATGAAAATTATGAAAATAAGATATTTATAATATCTTGATTAGTTCAGATGCAGGCAAAGTACTCATTAAAAACACATTTCAGAAAAATTGCTCTATTTTATGTAAAATTAATGAATAAAAACATAATGACTTGTGATAAACTGGTCAAACTGGATGTCTTAATATTTTCTTATGACCTTAGATTTTTTTGTTTGACTGATCTATGACTAAATTAAATACTTGATAAATTAGTGGTAAACTCTTTCATTTCAACACACAGATACATTCTTTGCAACCTGCAGTTTTTGAAGGTTTAGTCTTTAGTACCAATTGTATTGGTTGCTGAACAAACAATATTTTAGATCATTATACTGATTGTGCAGTTTTTTTCCTTTCAAGTTTATTGTCTCCTGTGTTATTATAACACTGTGTTGAAAGGTGTGTGGAGGATTGTATGTGTGTGTATACATCTGTGCACATGGGATAAATTCATTGGGTAGTAAAAATTATTCAAAACTAATAAGCTTCAAATGTTTGACAAACTATTTATAGTGCCCCAAAAACATTTCTTGTAATTTGTGAAATGCAAAAGAGAATAAAGAGAAATTAAACTTTTGAAGTGTGGAGTATTACAAAATCAATTTAGTTACACAGCAGCAATGCCTATTTTCAGACCACTATATTAAAACAAGCAAACATGTTCAGCTTAACTACATTCTAATACAGCATGTTTTCTATATCTGTCTTGTAATTCTTAACAAAACAAGACATCTTAATTTCAGTATTTCCTCAAAAGAATGGGAGATAAAATCTTTCTTATTTCCAGTATTATCATACAGTCATACGATGACCCATGAACAAAACCAGCATTGATTTTTTCCAGATTATAAGGCATTTTTGAACATACTTAGTTTAAACTTTGTATAAGGAAACCAAAAATTAGAAAAGATATTTCAGCTTTTTTCCTGCTGATGAAAGAGACAGTATTCTGGGCTTTTTTCCTCATGTCATCAGAATTACCTCAGACTCACACTCTGACTAATAATTATTACTGGGCTGTTGCTGCTCTGACAGCCAAAGGTACAAATCAGCACCCTTTTTGCCCAATGAAATAACAAGAAATTTGGAGGTTAATGCTCATCCAACAATAGCCTGCTCTAATCTTCTATTAGTAGCTCTTAGTCACTCTCCCTTAGTCCTACCTCCCAAAGATCTGGGCAGATTCTTTTGAAAGACACAACCATATCATACTTAGGAGTTTTCTTTGGATTGAGATGTGCTGAGAGCCAAAGGATCTTTGAAAATTTTCCAGACATCTGCTTGTGATTTTATCACTATGAGCAGTAGCTTATGCTAGCATCTGGAGACAGTGGGATAATATTTATTTATTACAGTAAATAAGCAATATTATTATAAATAAATATTTTAAGTTGGGAAAAAAAAAAAAAGAAATAATTCACATTCTTTGCCAAAATCAACACCAAATTTACTTTTAAGCCCAAACATGAAATTTGCTCAACATGGCAAAAGATTGGAAGAGGGGAAGTGCTAGCGAAAATATTTGTTTTGCTTAACTAAAACTGAAGCGAATTTTGAATGACTGGTTTTCTGGATGATAACCATAATAATTTGACATCACAATTAAACAATTTTACTCAGAAACTTCATTTTTTTCATTGAAAATATTTTGACCAAGACATTTAGTCCACTAATGTCACTGATATAATTTCCATCATTTGAAGGCACTATCTATTTTACTTTCTAACTCATTATCTGATTGCATGAGATTTCTTCTTTTTTGACACTTTTGACAAAATTTGCTTGTTTTTTTGTAATTCTTATTGAAATCTTATCCTATAATACTGAAACATTTACAGTTCTTACATTTTTTTCAATTTTTTTTTTCAAGTTTATTTTAACAATATTTCTGTGTTTTTGAATTAATGCCAGAAAAGAAAGGTGTTGATCAAAAAAGTAATATAATGAATTAAAGCTAAATTTTAATTTTTTTTCTGTTACAGACTTTAACTGAGAGGGTTCAAAATCTATGAGCAAGTGAACAAGCTCTTTTTTTCTCGGCATAGCATGAAAAAATTTAAAAAAAGATAGAGATTTAGAAATGCTGTATTGATAAATAATTTGATTGCCTAGGTTTCTGTAAATGATTCAAAAGCCTTTTTTTATTAATCCCTTTCAATAATTGTATATTCTGCATTATTGATAACATTTGTCAAAATGCTCCATCATTTTCTCAGATTAGCTTTTGACTTTGTATAAACTGAAAAAGAGCAAGCAGACATTACTAACACAAGAGTTAGCTATAAATGATTCAAGGAGTTGTCTTCATTTAAAATATTGTATTGAGGAAATGAGTTTTGTTTTGGTTTTTCTTGGAGGTTTTTTGTTGTTTTTTGTGTTTTGGGTTTTTGTTTTTTTTTTTTTTTTACAGAAGAAAGACTTCTTTCATCAGTCAACAAGCACCAGTATCACAATTCCTATTCAAAAAGTTTTACCCCCTTCTACTCTTTCCTACTGCAGCTTTCAGCAACTTTCTGGTTTACTGGTGAGCATGAAGTTATCTATGTGGGGGCAGGGGTGGTGAAAGACTAAGGTTGTTCTCTGAAGCACTTTTATAACCCTCCAAGATGCTGACAAATCAGTGGAAACCATTGTAAATACCTGCTCACATATATCTGTGGGAGGGTCCTAAATATTAGAATGAAAATTATTTCTGTTGAAAACAAAAAAAGTCCTTCATTCTTCTTGGAGCATTTGATTTTGTTCTCCTTGCATTAAAGAAAAGCATCTACAGCATGGTATTGAAGATGAAGTTAGTCCTCCTCCTAAGTCCGTGTTTCAACAGTCACACTTTAGTTCAGCTTTCTGCTTTGAGAAAATTCTCTAAATTAGAAAATGTATCTACAGCCACTGCATTTTTTAAGAAATTATGCTTGAAATTTCCATTTAAATTCTCTATTAATAATTCTGGTTCAAAGGACTACTATATTTTTAAAGTTGGCCTAGAAATTATACTATATGGTCCATTTTTTCAACTTTTTTGCAGGCAGATAATTTTTAATATTTTTAAATTGGGTTTGAAGGCAGAGAAGTTTCTTTAGCCAATTTTGTCTACTAATGGAGCTAAATGCATGGCTCAGAGGAGGCTGAGGTATTAAGCAAAAAGCATGCATTGCCCCTCATGAAGGTCAACCACCAATATGTATTTCATTGACACCTTGTGAGCAAAATATTCACCTTCTAATTCTCTTTGTATTGTTCATGACATTCTAAAACTCTCTGTGACATGTCAATGACAAGAAATAAAATCCTTTGCAAGTACCTCTTATAAGTGCTTTTTGTACCTTTTAAAAGATGCATGCATATATGTGTGTAAAATAATGCTAAAATATCTATGATCAGAGAGCACACTTTTGTAAAATTCAAAGAGAATTGACTTGAATTCCTTAATTTTTATTTATGCTTTTATGGCTGGAAAACTTCAGTGATAAATAATAGCTATCTCTTGTTCTCCAATTCTCTCCTGTTTCTCTTTCTTTGTTCATGGAGTATAGTGCTTTCAATAAATCAGTTCACGATGAGACTGAATTATTTCAAATTTTTTGATGCTATTTCTTGTTTGCAAAGAAAACAGATGGCTAGAAGTTATGGTCCCATGGTCTGCTTTTGGCTATTCATTGGTGCAGGAAAGAGACGAAAGGAGGAAAGTACTCGCAGCCAGGATCCCTGAAGCAAAAAAGCACTTCCAGGAGGGTGAGTCAGAGCACCTGAGGGAGGCAAGCAGAGTGCTTATCATCTCTCTCATTTATTACCTGAGAGGCTGATGGCAGATGGAGTGAGAGAACATAGGTCTCCTGTAGGGCTAGATAAGAAAACAAGATCATTGATTGCTATGTACAAAAGCACTATGAAGAAACCAGTGGAAAAACTGCCTGGAATCAAAATAAAAAAATGCATAAAACAGCAATAACAACAATAAGACCAATAACTAAAATAAGACCAATAAAAATAATAAGGGACCAAGTATCATAGAGCTGTGAAATGTCAACATTTCAGGTCTTTTGTCTCATAACAGGATGTGCCAGTGTTAGCCTTACAAACAAAATTTTTATGAAATACAGTTTGTGGTTTTAGCATCATGAGCTCCCCTACCACAAGTCTAACATTGCCCTCCTATTAGATTCCAGGGTGTTAGGGAAAAACAGGTGTTCAACAATCTGTGGCATATGGAGTTCCTCTCTTTGGCTTTAATTTACTTCTGTTCCCTTCTTTGTAAACTGCACTGCAATATACATTACCTGGTTTCCCTTTGAGTATACACGGAATAGTTACAAAACAAGTTTTTTTCTTTTTTTTTGACTTTTCCTTTTTTTTTCCTCAATTTTTTCAACATTAACAATGCAGAATATTCTGGTGGATGAAGAGGAGCTGTGTAAAATACCTTGCAAATCAAAAGGAATATTTCAATTTTGCTTTGTGTCAATGCTAAGCAAACCTACATAAAAAATTAAAATTTGTATGTTTCTACAGACTATCGAATGAATCTGCAGAACTTGAAAGAATGAGACTAGTTAAAGATTCAACCATATTCCACTTGTTGGCCTACTTTTCAGCACCTCTGTTATTGTTTAAAGCTGTACTATCTGTCCTGAAAATTCTTTTGCCTAGTTTGAAACTACAAAAGAGGAATATTTTGAAAGTTCAAAGCAACTCAGCCAAGCTGCTTTCAGCTTGTAGGGCAGCAAAAATGTAACATGTTTCTGCTTCAATTTACACATTCATTATGTTAATTCTTTGAAGTTATTTTGGGAGGAATGTGTTAGCAACCTTCACTGAAACATACTCAGTTTCATGCATGCATGTAATCATGTGCATGCATATTTGTTCAGGGAAAAAAAATCGTACATGGTTTAAAATAAACTTGTCCTCATTTGGCAAACTGACTTTTTTCTCACAACTTTGTGGATTTTGCTATTGATTTGTAGTGAGATTGGTTATTTTGGATAATCAAGTATTCTCATTCCCCAAGTCTCCTGAAAGTGTCTCACTATAATAGAAATATATTTACTATACCTGACATAACAGATAATATATTAATTCTGATTTTAGTTTGTATGCCCTTTTCCTCTTTCATGATGTTGCTGATGTCAGATTGGTTACATGCTAGGTTAAATCTGCATTAATCACAGAACCACAGAACAGAATCACAGAATCAGCTAGGTTGGAAGACCTTGGAGATCATCAAGTCCAATCTATAACCTAACACCACCGTATCAACTAAACCATGGCACTGAGTGCTACATCCAATCTTGTTTTAAACTTCTCTGGGGCAGTGACTCTACCACTTCCCTGGGCAGCCCATTCCAGTGTCCAACTATTCTTTCTGTAAAGAACATTTTTTTCTAATATCTAAGCTGAACTTCCCCTGGTGCTGCTTAAGACTGTGTCCTCTTGTCCTGTTGCTGGCTGGCTGGGAGAAGAGACCGACCCCCAGCTGGCTACAGCCTCCCTTCAGGCAGATGTAGAGAAGGGTAAAGTCTCCCCTGAGCCTCCTTTTTTTCCAGGCTAAACAATGCCAGCTCCCACAGCTGCTCTTGATAAGACTTGTGTTACAGACCTTTCACCAGCCTTGTTGCCCTCCCCTGGATGCATTTGAGCATCCCATTGACTTTCCTAATTTGAAGGGCCCAGAACTGGACACAGTAATCAAAGTGCAGCCTCACCAGTGCTGAGTACAGGGGAAGAATGACTTCTCTGGTCCTACTGGCCACATTACTCCTGATACAGGCCAGGATGCCTTTGGCATTCCTGGCCACCTGGGAACACTTGTGGAAAATAAATTATACATGCTTGTATTTTCTCTTTGCCGTTGGAGCTTGCATTAACAAACTCTCTCACACCCCACTATTGGGAAGCCATGTCAAAGCTACGTGGTTTAAAGAGTTACTGTGCAATACCACCCATCAAAGCAAGCCCAGGCACCACCTGGGGCATACTAGTTGTCCCTGACCAAATTGCTAAATGTGACAAAAATTTAATGACAGTTTTTTGTCTTCCAGTCCCTGACCCAGTCAAATAAACCAGTATAGATGTAACCTGTATATAACCCTCCTCCCAGGGGTTCAGTTGACTGTGATACAAAGCCTGGTTTTGATAGAGAATGACTGTGCAACCTTGGCTTAGATTTCTGAGAAAACTGCTAAGCAGTAGGAAGGAGCCATCACAAAGTGCATAAGCCATAAGCCATTCAAGGTAAGAAAGGTAAAACTTCACACAGAGACAGGACTGTTGAGACTGGGTAGTTAGCAGGTCAAGGATTCAGGAGGGAATATGAAAGGGTAAAAATTCTGAAAGAAAAAAACAAGGAAGTGAAAAATAGCAACGTGGCAAAATAAAAGGAGCAGTACAGTTCTATAACTAACAGCAGTCATCCTGTATTCATCTTCTTGGTGAGTCAGTGAACAACAGAGATCTATTGGATGTCCTACCATGAGCAGTGAATCATGCTTAACCTGTTGATCCTCATTATCTATTTTGTGTGTTAGTCTATAAGCAATTGTTTTGGTCTTTAAAATGGTATGTCACAGGATATTTTGAGTTGGAAGGAACCCACAAGGATCCTCAAGTCCAGCTCCCTGCCCTGCACATGTCCACCTCCAAGAGTCACACTGTGTGCCTGAAAGCATTATCCAAATGCTTCATGAACCCTGTCAGACTTGGTGCTGTGTTCATTTCCCTGGGAAGACTGTTCCAGTGCTCAACCAACCTTTTCCTGATGTCCAACCTAAACCTCCCCTGACACAATTTCAGGCCATTTCCCGGGTCCTATCACTGGTCACCAAAAAGAAGAGACCAATGCCTGCCCCTCCTCCTCCCCTCACAAGAAAGTTGCAGATTGCAGAATCTCTCTTCTTTTTCAGGTTGAACCGACCAAGCCACCTCAAATGTTCCTCATATGGCTTCCCCTCAAGACTCATTACCATCTTTGTTGCCGTCCTTTGGATGATCTCTAATAGTTTCATGTCTTTCTTATATCCTGGCACCCAAAACTGCCCCCAGTATTTGAGGTGAGGCCACTGCAGTGCAGAGCAGAGTGGGACAATTGCCTGGCTGGCGATGCTGTCCCTGATAACCCCAGGACAAGTTTGGCCCTCCTGGATGCCAGGGCAATCCTGACTTCCTTAAATCAGGATCCCCATGTCCCTTGTTGACGCACTGCTTTCCGGCATCCATTCCCCAGTTTGTATGTACATCCAGGGTTGCGCCACCCATGCTTGTAAAATGTTTTTTTCACAGTAAAAATTGTCCAAAAAACATAATTCAGAAAGGCAAGATTGGTGAGACTATAGGAAAAGACAAATTATCAATTTGATGATACTCAACAACAATCTCTTTCTCTCTAGGAAATGGTTTTGTTTCATTGCACAAAGCACAGAATAAAATAAAACAGATTTCCTATCTTTAAGTGTATTAATGTGGTTTTAAAATTTATGGCCCTGATCTTGTAGGGAACTTGATTTTACAGGACCATCACAGTATATTATTGCAAGATTAGGATTATATTAGAATATAATCAATTGGACTGCAACCACAGGAAAATTGTATTAACCTGTCCTCAGTCAGGGATTATGCTTTTTTCATCAATTCTTTATCAGTGACAGCAATGTTGTGGGGAACCAGGTAACATTTCAGGAAACAATTAAAACAAAAAATAAGCAAAAGGTGGATGGGCAGGCTCTGGTGATGCCCTTGTGTTCGTCCCTGCTCCACCTTCTCTGTTTATTATTGGTGTTGAATCTCACTGTCAAGCATGGCCGAAAAGATTTGAGTTACTGGACATAAAATCTGGACTAATATATCACTTAATGTTCTTCATTCTGCTTGCAGGTTTTGTTATTTTGGCTTGTAAGCTCTTGTCAAATTAGACAATGGTGATATAATACATAGAGCATCTGTTACTGTGTGGTTGTGCATGCCTTTATACATTCTCAGAGGACATCTATGCGAGCAGTATACATCAAGGATAAAATAATAATACAAAATAAAAATAGATCAAATCCTAGCTTTTTATTTAGGCACTGCCATGATTTAATCTCAGCTGGTAGAAAAGCACCATGTAACTGCTCACTCATTCCCCCATCAGCATGATGGAGAGAAAATTGGAAGAGTAAAAATGAGAAAACTAGCGGGTTGAGATAAAGACATTTTAATAGGTAAAGCAAAAGCTGTGCATGCAAACAAAACAAAGCAAGGAATTCATTCACTGCTTCCCATGGGCAGGCAGGTGTTCAGCTACCTCCAGGAAAACAGGATTTCATCACACATAAGAGCATTTTTGGAAGACAAAGCCCTCGTTCCAAAAGTCTTCCCTTTCCTGCTTCCTCCAGTTTTACAAAGTAGACATGACACCATGTGTTATGCGATATCCCTTTGGCCCCTTGGGGTCAGTTGTTGTAGATGTGTTCCCTCCCAACTCCTTGTGCACTCCCAGACTCCTTGCCAGCATGGCAGTAAGAGAAGTAGAAAAGGCCTTGACTCCATGTAAACACTGTTCAGCAATAACAAAAACATCTCTTTATTGTCAATCCTGTTTTCAGCACAAATCCAAAACATGGCCCGTAGCAGCTACTAGGAAGAAAATTAACTCTACCCCAGCCAAAATCAGCATATTATTCATCCCTAATTCCACATTATATGGTATCATGGCTATTATATAAAGCTGGGGAGAGAAGAAAGAAGGAGTTGTGCATGGAGTGATGGTATTTTTCTTTCCAAAACTGCTACACGTGATGGAGCCCTGCTTTACTGGTGAAGGCTGAACACCTGTCTGTCAATTGAAGACAGTGAATTAAGTCCTTGTCTTGTTTTGCTTTCAAATTCAGCTTTTACTTTCCCTATTAAGCTCTCTTTGTCTCAACCCACAAGTTTTCTCACATTTTGCTCTTCTGATGCTCTCAACCATCCCTTTAGTGAAGGAGTCAGCAAGTGGTTGCATGGTGCTTAGTTGATGGCTGGGGTTAAAGCATGATGGGCATGGTGGTCTGTCCACATGTATCCTTTTGGGTTCCAAATATGTCTTTATCCACCAATGTTTTTTAACATAGAGGCTGTAAAAAAACGAACATATGAAGGTAAAGCATCCAAGACATCTAAGCTATTTTACAAGTGTTTGACTTAGTTTAATATAAATTATTAAATAAATAAATATGAATTTTATCACAGAATTATCATCTTTTGATCTACCTGCCATAGTTGTAAAGAACAAAAAATAATGTGAAAAATTGACATCGAAGTAGAAAATATATTTCACTTGATAAAAGGTTTAACATGCATACTTGTGGTTCCTCTTCAATCATTTCTACATGTTTCATAGTTAGCTTTTAGTGTGTATACTCTCAGGATTTTTCATTCATTTAATCAAAGAAATAGGAATGTTTGATATAAATATATTCAAGGAAGCAGTTTCCATAGTCATTCTCATCCCATTAGAGCTGTATGCCCTGCTCAGAATCTAGGACTTGAGTCACAGACAAAATCGATGGATTTCAAAATTTTCTGCTTCTTGAGAGTGAGGAACATGCCAGACTTGGCAAACTTGTTCAAAGCTCTTTATTTTTCAACTAGAATATATTAACCTAAGCTGCTGGTTCAATGATTTGTTTTGCTTTTCCTTCCCACTCATAAGTAGTACTTCCCATTCCTTTTCTTTCCACTTACACTTGGATATCTGCTAGCTAATTCTTTCCAGTATTCATATGTGTTCTGGTCAGGAGAGGGCTAATTTTTGCAGTAGCCAGGAGGGGGCATGGCTAGGACCCAGAGGCTGTTCTATATCAACTCACATAGTTTTGAGAGGCCAGGGGCAGGGATCTTTCAGGTGGCATAGTGTGACAGTGAGTGGGGGATTGTTGGGATGAGCATGTGTGTGTGTGAAGTGTTTGTTTCTTGTACACTTTATTATTAGTTTTTCTGCTATTACTGCTTATTTTCTCTTCTCATTTCTTTTTCCAGTAAATTGTTGCTATCTTGATCCATGTGCCTCCAATTCTCCTCTCCAGCCCTTTGCAGGGGGAGGAGGAATGAGGGGTGAGCAAGCAGAACATGGTTTGGAGTGTTCCAGTGGGAACATTAAACTGGGAAATACCATTCCTAAACTACAACAATATATATGACTTCAAAAAACTGTTGAAAGATTACTCAAGTTGTGTAAAACCATGGCATCTGTGGAGCTTTTAAATAGTGGTAGGTAGCTAATTCTGAAAATTAGCTTCCTATAGCCTTGAGATGGAATTGAAAATTAAAGTTCTATAAACAAAGGTTAGTCGAAAATTTTGTTACTTGCATCAGCTTCCTTCCTTTTCAGTTTCATTCCACATTACTCTTTGCCCATATAGCTGTCTCCATCAAAGCTGTCATTTGAATGACATCAAGTTTTTATTCAGCCCTATTAGGTAAAGAATGACAGTTGAATACCAATTACTGTGCAAGAGTGTACTGAAATATTTGGCAGCTCTTTTTACAGTACTGACAATAACAGCAATACTTTGCAACATGCTTGTAATTCCTCTGTTCAAACACTGAACAGCCTAGACATAAACAGACCTTGGCTTAAAAACTGATGATGACACTTTGTTAGCTCAGAACTTTGGTCTTCAACCTAGCTACACATATCCTGAGCAATTTGATGTATTTCTGTTCTAAAGATTCTCAAGTATATATCAAGATAATGGAATCTAAAAGAATTGAACTGGTGGCTTAGGTACTGAAAAAGTTTTTTGTTCTATCATAAATACTGCACTATAAATCCCTTTATTTATTTATTCATACCTAGATTTCCTAATAATATGCATGTCAAAAAAAACAGGAGCAAATTGGAAGAGCAACCAAGAACCTCTTGGTTCTGCACAGGCAAAGAGTTGGAGTAAGATTCTTAGATAAATAAATTAATATTTTATTGGCATACTTTATAAAACTGTCAGTTTATGTATTTTAATGTATTGTTAATCCGGTGTGTTTGAAGATATGTTCAAGTGAGACTTAAACACATTTTTAAAAAGTAAGGACTCCTTTAAATGTAGAGCTTTACCTTTTAAAGAAACAATCAAGTTCAATATCAATATTAAGTTTCTTAATAAATTAAAACTCACATCAATAAATGAATAATAGAAATAAAGTATTATGCACAAAGTGTTGTGGGATTAAATTAAAGTAAACCAGGCTTTTAGAAGTGAGAATTATGTCATAAGCAGTTAACCATTTAGATCCTTTTATTGGTTTACCATAAGAGTATTCTTCATTAGCCATGGTTTTCAGAATATCTTTTAACCTTTTTGTTGTCCTGTCATCACTTCTCCTGTATGGTTCAAGCTAAATTAAAGTAGTTAAATTCATAGATTCATCAAATTAAAGAAAAAAGACTCTTTCAGAGAATATGTAGATTTTCCCATTACTTTTTTTTTTTAACTGAACTCAAGTTTATAGAACATAGAATCATAGAACCCCATAAGTTTGGGTTGGAAGAAACCTAAAGAGCATTGTGTTCCAAACCCCTGCCATGGTACATCTCCCACTAGAACAGGCTGCTGAAAGCCCCATCCAACTCATCCTTAAACACTTCCAGAGATGGAAAAGTTGTTCATTTAAACTCTCCTGTGGTGTTTGATTTGTAAAAAATCCCTGCCAGATATAGTTTTAATAAGCTACTGAACAAAGCAAATATTAAGTCATTCAAAAACATTTCTGAAACTGGTGTCCTTGTTGACAGGCAGTTCTCAGATATGTCATCTTACCACATCTCCGAAAAACGTGGTTTAAGCCAGAACAATATGACAACTGCTCATTTCTACTCTGTGGGGTTTCTGATTGGCATGTTCAGTTCTGAAATTGCTTTAGCAAAGATGAGTGGGAAATATATTTGTTTCTGAAGTAACTCTAACTGATTCATCGGTATTTCAAGCTCAGTATTTACTCCCTGAGACTTTGTTACCACAATGTCCTGAACAGCACTAATGTACAAGCCTTTGGGGGATGTTTGTCTTGATCATTTTAAGTTAGACAAATGGGCTTGAAAGCTCACATCATCATATGTTCTGGACATTATTAAGGCAACTCTGAATTTATCAAAATTTCCATGTAGTCTCTTGCGAAATCAGTCAGTTTTTTGGGTACCTGAATTGCTACCCATTGACTGGTGTATAGTGAAAAATTCCAGTCAAAATCCAGTCATGTTTTTTGGCTAAAATGCTAAAGACATAAATTCCTGGAGCATAGGTTTCTCATAATGCAAGGAATCTTCAGCTTTATTATAGGTGCTAAAAATAGATGGAACCCACGGAGTGTACCTAACCCTATATGAGAGATCCCTGTTTCTGTACCCTCTCTGGTCTCCTATGCCTTACTGTGTCTACAGAATGCAGTAAATGCTTTGTATTTCAATCTTTACATCATGCAAAGTAATAAAGAGGTTTCTTAGAACATGTAACAGTTAAAATTATATTTTATTTTATATTGTCTCTGAATATTAAAAAATACAGAACTTAACTATCCTTAGTGACAGGGTAGATATAGAGTCCAAAGGTTTTAAGAATCACATTCTAACAAGTAGTGTGGCAAAACATTTTATGACAAGTTTCTAGCAAAATCTTGTTCTTCCCCTTTCAGAACAGACACTTTAAAATTCAGAAAATCTGTGTATAGAAATTAATATGGTTAAGAATATATTTTCAAAGAGGTCTTCTATAGCTACACACAAACCTCAAGATCTGTGCAGTAAATCAAGATAATTTTTTCAAATATTTTTGCAAACATTTCTATGTTTTTCTTGATGAGAAGTATCTGAAGGAGTAGCTTTCTGACATTGTCCTTTCACTGATAATTGGGCAAAATATCAGTTCCTTCTTTTTTGCCTTTTTCCTGTACTGTCACATACAGTTTGACTAACAAACATTTTCCTCCACTTCAGAACAGACACAAAGATCATTATGGGTACATTTTTGCTATTCTTGAAGTGGCTTGTGCAGAGGCAATTTGTCTGTCACACCATCACGCCTCCCAGTTCACAAACTTTAGTTCTGGCACACATCACAGAATAAGAAAGTCGTAGCTCTTCACCTTTACAATAGATTTGCTTTATGTCTTATACTATATAGTATATATACTACAGTCTAGTAGACTGTAGAAAGTGCAGTATATTATGAAGTATACTTTGGAGTTTTGTGATGATGGAATAAACCCCTATTTTTTATGTTATCAATACATAAAATTTAATTAGACCAGTCTAGACAATTCTTATATAAATAGACTAGTATAGAAAATATATTATTAAACTAGTTTCTGATTTTTAATTTCAAAATTAGCATGAATTGGAAATTTTCCTATTTTTTCCTATTATATGTTCAGTTAGCACACATTGTGAGACAAGTATTTAACTGAAATGATAAAAAATCTACCATTGTTATGTCTTCCAACTCAGCCTCTGCAGGTGTAGAATTGCAATTCTCCTGGAAGTTGAGATCTCACCGAACTCATTGACATGACTTTATAATTTTCTCTGCAGTAATACTTCCAGTTGTAGAACAGTGGCCCACATTTTCCTTTTCTACAAACATGTTATGAGTGTTACAGTTATTAGAACTTACTTATTGGTTAATGTGCTGAGGTCTTTCTATTCTGTTAGAAAATGATAATGTTCCTTAGTACAGAAACATGGCATCTTTGCAAAATTTTTAGTAGAATAATTTGATAGGTTTGCAGAGATGTGCTGACTTTTGATGTTACAAGGTCTATAGAAATAACTCCTACCTTGTTGAAATTTTTCTTAAACATTAGTTATGTTAAACGTTATGCCCCAAAGACTCATCTCTTTTATTGTACTGAGTATTGAAACTGTCCAAGAACCACCTGTGTAAGAGCACAACACTCCAAGTTGACAGTTTAATTTTCATTTTTATTCCCTAAATGAATCTTCCTACATTTTAAAACAATTAATTTAGTACCATATTTTTAATTGTTATCCAGCCCTTCCTATATGATATCCCATTTCTCCTTTCGACGAATAATTCTTATAAAATTTTGCCCTTGGAACCTTCTGCTGCACTTTCTGTCTTTCCACATGAGAATACTTTAATGATACTTACCACAGCTTGCAACTGTACACGTTATTTTTTCTAATCACTGGAACCATCTATAAATAGATAAACTTTGGAGAAAAAATAGAGAGAGAGAAAGGCCATGGACCTTAGTTCTACAAAATTAAAGTAGCTTCCTCTGCTTTCACTGATGTGAAAATAAAAGTAGAAACTTTTGCAAAGATGGTGATTGTTTTGAGTTCCCATTATTAAAAATTTGAGCTGCCACACTTGCGTAACTTTGGACCTCTTTCACTTTGGTACTTTTTATTAGAATTATGTGAATTACCAGATCTGATCTACAATTAAGTACTGCTGAAATTTAGTATTTGTTGACATCAGGACTGAGATTTATGATTATGTTTTGGGGAACTAAGGAGAGGATAAAGGTTTTTGATCTGTGATATGTGCATTGACTGGTTATTGTGGTGTGACATTGCAAATGAAACAGTAATGTTTATGTTGTGCAATTGTTCTGTAGTGTAGTTTTAAGGAATAAATATTGCTTGGTGAGCATTGTTTTAATTTCCTAAATCTCAACAGATGACTGAACAAAAAGTTTTGGTTATTTGTTATGGGTGAGGATGTAGACTCCTACAGAATGTGGAAAGTACATTGAGGAGTTCAGTTATTTGTGTTTGAGATATTTAGAAGTTTTTCAAGTCACTGCCATTTAAGTCACATGTTCAAATTCTCTGAATGTTGATTTTGCTAAAGAAGTAACAATGTACCATCAATAGTTATATATTATCTTAATTCGGAGGTGCATTCCATTACTGATTTTCAATATTTGGCTTTTTTTCTTTATCAATATATTACCCTATGAGAAACAACATGTAGCAAGTTAAAGATCTTGCACATAAGGGAAGGTTTAGTTTCATATTTTAACAGCCATATGCACACAGTGGGCAAGCTATGTTTGAATTCAGGAATTCTTGGTAACTAACAAATAGGTAAACAATGACGGTATAACTTATTAAAAAAACATTTTGAAATGTATTATTCTTGGAAAATTGCTACTTTTATGCTAATTTGTTCCTTTAAACTAGAAACTTTAAACCAGAAAAATATTCTTATATATGGACTGCACTGTTGCTGCACTGTTCAGCAGGAGATATATGACTGTAGTGGGTTGAATCTGAGTTGACAGACAGATTTTTAGACCAATAACGCTTCTTACAATTTACACATTTAAACTGCACAGAAAGACGGGAGTTCATCTTGTTCCAGACCACCTGAGGGAGGTAGGGGGGGCCTCGGAGCCTCTGGGCTCCGCCGGGTCGGGCCGGGACAAGGCCCTGGCCCCCTTCTCCTCTTCCTGATGCCACAGCACGGACCCTGGGCCACTGGGGGAGGAACCATCCCAGAACTCAGGCAGCTGAACCCAGCCCTGGACTGCCAGACAGCTGGACCCAGCCATGGATGGACGCACAGCTAAACCCAGCCATGGACTGCTGCACAGCTAAAATCTTTCCAGAGCAGCTTCTTGGGACCGGTGGGTTCCCCCCTGTTCTCCACATGGAGCCAGCAGGAGCCAGCAGAAGCCTCCTTTCTGCAGCCAGCAGCACAAAAAGAGCAAGGCTTTCTTCACCATAAAGACTGAACAAGAACACTCTTGAACATAGAGGTTTCGGAGTCAGAGAGAGAGTGAGCCATGTGAGACAGAGCTGAAAATGGTGACGGAGAAAAGGGGCGGTGCCGCGTTCCTCGCGCAGAGCTTAAAAATACTTCTTGCATGCAGTAGTAAGAAACTGTAATATCTCACACTGTTTGTCTCTGTAATCCATTTGAAGTGCATGGGGAGATGGAAGACTTATGTGTGGCCCGTGAAGATTGTGAAGAGTGCCTATGCCAAGATATATAGAAACAGTGAGAGGGTTTTAAAGATTTGTAGCAGAAAAAGCCTTTGTGTTCAGGCGAAAAATGACCCATCCTTAAAAAGATTGATAACCCCATGTGATGGCCCATGTGTGTGGCACGGTGAAAAAACTGATATTTTTTCACAGAAGAGATGTATTACACCACAGCAGATTGTTTCTTTCCGGGCGGGTCTGTTGTTGGGGGCAGTTTGAGGAACCATGTGAAGCAAGAAGAAGAAACCCTTTTTTTTCCTTAAGCATAAGAGAGAGACTTTTTGAGAACTGTAACACTGACTAGAATCCTGTGTTGTGATATCTTTTGTGCTAGTTAAAAAGAAAGAGTAAAGTGCTGGGAAGAAGGGGGCGGGTGTGTGTGTGTTTGTTTTAATTTCTTCTTATATCTTCTAACTTTTAATTCTGTTAGTAATAAAATTTTCTCCTTGTACTGCAACCGTTTAATTTTGAACTTGTTTTTGCCTTACAGCTATCTAGTTTTCCTCAATATTTTCTTATTTCGTTTTCCTTATAAAATAACTGATATTTTATATGCTTGACGCTTAGTTGTCAAACCCCAACAATGACCCTAAACATTAAATGGCATGGTTTCTCTACCTCAATACTCTGAGGAACTCTCAATTTTTGTAGAAAAAAAAATTATTATTAAAGAAAAATATTAATTTCAGGGCTAGAAACAATTTTATTCAATTTCATGTCTATTTTTAAGAGTATGTAATCACATCCTGAGTTACTGGTTTTTGCTTCAGATGATCTATTCTGACTGTTCCATTTATTAGTTTATATATATGCACATATATAATTTTAAAATTTTCCGCCAATTTAAAAAGATTTTGGCATAGAAATTTATTTCCCATCTCCATCTAAAGAAACTAAAAGTGCAAGGAATCTTGAAAAGTTACCCTAAGTAATAAATATAGCAGCTGAGAAACAGAGCAGCAAAGTCAAAAATGTCTTAAAAGTGAAAATAAAATGTAGAAACTTAACTTTGAAATGAACATAAATTTGAGTAGAATTAAGAAACTATCTAGTCATCAAATGATTTTTTAAACTCTTAATTTGTTAACATATAAAATCTTTTTTCTTTTTTTTTTACAAAGAAGTATGAATAATAAAAAATCAGAATACATTGTGATGTTTTTAAAAATAACCTCATATATTTTGAATTTTCCTTTGAAAGGATGGTATATTATATACTGGACTCCTTCCTATGAGAAATTGAAACAAAAAAAGCATTACTTAAAAGACTCCTACAAAGAAATATCTCATGTAGGTGCGAAAAGAGATATTTCCTGCAATTTAAATTTTGTATTTGATTTTTTTAATTTTGTTTTCTTTTTCCTCTTTGCTCTTATCTTCTAAAGTCTCAGATTGTTCTAATGCCCACATGTGCAAGATTCTTCATTCTCTCTAAAGATGACATGGGAACTCTACAAGGTTTCTTTTTGTGTAACCTTATGAAGAGATGATTTTTTTTCATTTTGCAAAGATCTACAGAATTGAAGATAGCCTAGCACAGACTGCTGAGGCACCTCAGAAGTAGTTTAAAAGATATTCACTAGCCAAATTTCTTAGTGTACAAAATGACTGATTCTTTAATGCTAGTTTTTAATTTGGAGAAGCAATTAGGTTGATGGCTGTGGCAGAAACATATCAGTCTCACGTGGGATGTTGGACAGGCAAATTGCATTTCTTCAAGTTCCCTCGAACCCATAAACATCAACTGGTAATTTTACAGTGGCATAAATAGTAGCATATACTTGATGTCTATTATTTAGGTAATACAAATAAGAGAAAAAAAGAAAAGAAAAGAAAAAAAAAAAGTAACCTTTTTAAGGCTAGTACTTCTGTCTGTGAATGTAGTCAGGTAAGAGTAGACCTGTGTATTATGGCAGTGCTTCTAAAGTCTTTGTTTGTGTCTGAAAATAAGTTCTTTGTTGTGCCGGAATAGGGAGTTTATTTCTCTTCGCTCTTTTGTTATGGTGAGAAATCACACCATTAAAATATTTATATTTAGAGTTAACAGTTGCATGTTCACTAAACAAGCACCATCAATAAATTTCACTTTGATGCTTTTTATGATAATACACTGTAATTGGATTCAGCAGTAAATCCAGACACAGCTCTGAGGCATTGATTTTCCAAGCAGTTCTGACAAAATTATGCAGTAAGAAATGAAGCAGCATATTGATGAGGCATATAATAAAATTATTTTAAAATATTATTATTGAGCAGAAGATATCAATAAGTTGATAGTTGTTTTTATTATGACAATCCTAGAAGAGACATCTAAGGAACTGAAATTGTTTTCCATACTGACCTTTTGTAAATGCACATTGGCAGACAGAGACAGTGTATTTAATTTGTTGAGATTGACAAACAAAATGCCTGTCAGTGATGCCAGAGGTGATGAAAGATGGTTCAATGGGAAAGCAATTAAAAAAAAGTACCCAGGAAAAAAACCCCAAAACAACAGCAAGAAAAAAAACCATTCCATATATTACTGGTGAAGACATAAGCATTTTGAGGATTAAACCTGTAATATCCTGTACTCAAATCAGTCTCTCTGAGGAACAGAATGAGAAGATTGTTTGCTGCAGGGTACATGAGCAGGAAAATTAAGCTTGTGGTAAACACTATAGTAGACTTTCTACAAATAAGCATGAAGGCATGACCAGTTCAAGAATGAGGGTACAGTGCTATGTATGAGCTATGCCATGCTCAAACCTTATCAAAATCAATATACATTGATTTGCAGCAGAACGAGGTGTTCACTTGTTCACAAGGTAAAACTTCCAAGTTTTGCTTTTGTACCTCCAATTTGCCCTTGCCTGAGTTACGGTCGAGATACTTTCCCAAGATTTGTTTTAGATATCACTGGGTTTGTATTTATTTTAACATGTGAGTAAAATTTTGAACTATTTTTAAAAGCTAAAAGTAGCTAAAAGCTAAAACAACCACCATTATGTCATCATGTATCTTACTTTCCCCTAAATTGCTTAAACCACCAGCAATTTTCTGTAAGAAAAATAGGAAAGTGATTTATCACTGCAAATCAAATTCTATTCAATCTTCTATTGTGTTCTTAATATTTTGAGAATATACTTTTTTCAGCTCTAAGATGAAAATCTGAAAGTATTTTCACTCCAAATCTTGCTAAAAACAACTTCTGAATGATAGTAATAACACTTACTTCATGTATAAGAGTAAATCAAATCATGTAAACATAAAATGTATAGGCAAGATAAAACCATGTTTTCCTTCCATGTAGATTTTAGTGCTGCCAAAAAGACATAAGGTTGTACCAGAGATTGTGATTACAGCCCAAAAAAGGAATGGTGGAAGAAAAGAGATTACTTAAAATTCACGGGGGGAGGTTACAAACACGTGACTTACACAAATGGCTACAACCCAGTCTGAAGGTTTATGCTGTTGTCTTGAAAGACAATTATGGGATGGCTTCCGAGGATGAGACAGATGAAGCCAGTGATTATAACACATAGCAGCAGAAAGCTGAAGATATGAGGTCTTAATGAGTTTCAAATTTAGGGCTATTTTACACAGTAGAAAAAGGGTAGAGGTCAATTTATATTATCCAGTGAAATAGGCTTTTAAACAATCTATGTTAGAAAAACAATTCCTGGAGAACTGATTCGTCTAAATTAGGCTAAAGGGGAAGAGAAATACTAGTTTTTAAAGTCTAAGGCTATAAGTGGTATTATCTAGCGACGAGAAAGAAAGGAAGGTAGAAGAGAATTTTGAACAAGCACCGGTAATTTCATTGAAACTTTAATGACAGCTTTCTTGGCGTGTGCCTGAATCTTTTATTAACTGCTTAAGAAAAAAATTACTATTCAAAGCAATTTATGCAACCATCCCGCAAGAGAAATTTTCATCTTTATGCAATGATATCCAACAAGTATCAGGAACACATTTATCTTCCTAAACAGGGAAAACATGGACTTTTATTGATATGTTATCTAAAATGTCTCTGATGCTCAGTTTCCTAGAGTCTGGTATACCCTAAAAAGCCTATCAAGCACAAGCTGCCACTACTTGGTTAATTACGTTAAAGGTTTCTCTGCAGGTTGCATACAGTCAATAGTACGTTCAAATTCCTTTCTCAGAAAGTGTCAGCAGTGAGAGAGAACACCATTTATATCAAAACAAAACTATTCAACACAAAATTACTGTTAGGATCATGTTTGCCAAAGCACATGCCTCTCTGAGGATCCGAATCATCCTGTTGATCCCATGAGTACTCTGCAGTAGCCTAGAGCGAGAGCCATAGCTTAGCTCTAGTTTCCTAAATTCAGGCTTTAATAGAAGATTATTCTGTCCATCATTTTTCAGGAAGTCATTCTGTTGATAACTCTCATTCTATATGAAATAAATACATATTTTAATACAGGGACAAGAAAAAAATCAACAGCTTGAAGCAAACAGAGGTTTATAATCTCTATGTGTTTGTTAAAATAAATTCAGAAGTTTTATTTTATTTTGAAGAAATACTTCAGTTTACAACCAAAAACATGGTGATAATCCTATACAAAGTACATTCAGTTTAAAGTGGTTGGGTTGAATAAATATATTTTTTATTTGTTTCCAAAAACAACTTTGTCACTGATTTTCTATGGATGATTTCATTTAGTTAGGCAGTTCCTGCTAACGGCAATATGTTCTAAGATTTATGAAATCTTTCAGTTTGGACATTTCAATCCCACTAGCAGCACTATTGTTTCAACACTTCAGGAAGAATATAAATATCTGTAAATCACCTTTCCTTCCATCTTCTTACTCTATCTGCAAACATCTTTCATTTGCAGCTCTTCAGTTATGGATGTCCCCTTCCTATACATTAATGGATTTTTCTTTAGATTGATGAATTATTTTAATTAAAATTTTGGAAAATTTACATCAAGGGAGGAGAACTACCACATCAAGAAATGCAGTCTCTTACTGTCATTACTGAGCAGGCTAAGACTGTGTAAATCTACATAAAAAAAAAATGCTACAAGGCTTATAAAGTAAACTGTTTTTACCAGTAAGCACAAAATGGATTTAAAAATTACCAAATTGGTTTTTTTGGCTTTTTTTTTGTTTGTTTGTTTGTTTGTTTGGTGTTTTTAACTATGAAAATAACTTCCCACAAGCAGAAAATTAATGGAAATAGAGAGGTGGGATAATTTGTGAGCTTTTGTCCTAGTATCATTATCTGGTCTGCTTAATTGTATCTCTTCAGTTTTAAATTCAAATAATTTGGTATATGAAAAAATAATACCTTCACAGTGGGAAAAATCTCAGTACTGGAAGGTCTGAAGTCCATGAGAGAAAAACATAACAAAGTAAAAGCCAGACAAATTCACTTAGAAGCAAGTTATTAATTGAGTTGCTAATTTAGAATTTACTCAAGTTACGTCTAATCTCTTGACACATTTAATTTATGAATAGATGTCCTTCTTTGGAAATGCTTCAGTTATACAAAAATCATGTGTCTAACACAGGCCTTAAAGTATCCAATTCTACAGTTTATGTTAATCAGCAAGTCAAATTAGATAACCCAGTTGTGTCTTCTAGAATTAAACAGTCATTGACTATATAAAGCTATTTATCATCTCATTAAATCAAATGGTTAGCACTTTTGCTGAAGTGTTAACTTCAAGTAAAAAAAAAAGTCATCAAATTCTGCTCTGTAGTGTACAGATAAACTTGGTAGCACTGACAAAATAATGTCTACAAAAGCAATAGCAGAATACTAGGTTTTCAAGGATTTCTGACAACATTGGTAAAAATACTAGTTGATGAGGGTGGGGAGAGCTCATTTAGCAAAATAGTAAACCCATGTCTATAAATGTTATGATAATGGATTCTCTAGGTTCATGGTGAAAGAGACAGACTATACAGAGAAAAAGAAGGAAACAGAAAGAAAAATGAGATGAATTACCTGAACAGTGAATCTTAAAAATAAGCTTTCCTGTAATTGGAGAAAATTTAAGTATTCCATCTTGACCATCAGGCTATCTTATGCAGCTTTTCATTATTCAGGCAAAGCATTGTCACTAAAATGAATTCATCAGTGTAACAGAGATAAATGATCCAACATGGAACAGACAGAACTATCTTCCTGTTCTTATGAAGAAAATTGTCTCTCTGTACTATTATATCAGTGACAAAGATGTCTGGACTTCATAAGCATTTCTTTCCATTTAATCTGCTTTAAATATTAATGAAGCAAGGATTTAACCTCGCTATGCTAAGTTCAAGAAGGAGTTTAAAGCACTAGTAAGGAATAAGACTGTTTCAAGCATAAAATAATCAAATTACTTAAAAGATATATCTAGTTCCCACCATGTTGAAAAAAATTAATAATGTTAAATAAAAAGGAGATGAGTGGAAAAGAATCTGAAATACACTGAGTCTGTATCTAATCTATATAGTTTTTTCAAGAAAAAAGATATTTATAACATTCTTCAAGGGATTGTCTGTATGGATATCAAAATTAAAATCACAAACATAACCATCACTAGTAGCTCCATAAATCTCAGAGTGAAAAGAGTGTTTCCAAAAATAAATAAAAAACAACCCCAAATCCCACAACAAACTAATAGTAAAGAAAGATGTTTACTGACAGACTGCATTGAACTGTGGTGGAAAAGAGATTGGATAATGGATTATCAGATCTCAACATGTTGGAGTCGAAGTTACCTACAGTATTTTCCACACTTTGTCTCTACCCATTGCTTCTTATATTGAAATTGCATCTACAATAGTAAACTGAAGCATATTAGCATTTCAAATGAAGTAAGTATCGTTTCAAATGACAAATAGTAAAGACAGTTCCATGATTGCTTTGCAAACCAGAGTCAGAAGTACTGACAGAAAAATATCCTGACTTACTCAGCTCCAAGATTCTGAACAGGGAACTTATTTGGTTTTCTTTCAATAAGCCTAAGTATGAATGCCAGACAAGATCTACAAGAGGAGAGCAAAGCTTCCTATCTCACATTATGCACTTACCTCTTGTATTGTCCTTGTGTATTAACTGAAGATAAGTTCAAAACAAACAGGTGTATATATTTATAGATTAATGAGTTCATGAAAACCAGAAGAATCTCTGTTCAGCATTTGTCATATCCGAAATCCCCATACTTTCTCCAGAATCATGCCTAGACTGGTATTTGACATTTGTACTGTCTAAAATGTTTGTCTTATTACAAATTATGGCAAGTTTCTCTTAGCACAAACACTATGTAAGAGAGGTTCAGCCTTTGATAGGATAGGCTACAATGAAGAATCTCTAGGATATATTCATGAAGCGATGCAAACTCTAGAAAGAGTAATTTATTATTAACTGCTGTTAGATTGTTGGAGAAAATGTAGTGATTTGTTCAAATTAAGACTGCTTAACAGCTGGTTACACATGAAGACCTTCACTAAGGGAGTTCTCCTGTTGTCACGCCATAAGGTGAAACAGAAGAAACTTCCCATCTCCCTTTCAATTCTAAAAACCCTGAGGAAAAGAAAAAAAAACAACAAAAAAACACCCCCCTCCAAAAAAAAAGAAAAAAAAAGAAAAAAAAAACACAAAAAAAAAAAAAAACACCAAAAAGAAACAAAAAAACCCCAAAACAAATCCACTGGGGGGACAACATCCCAAGACCAATAAACAAAATAGAAGTGTTCAACAGAAGATTTTGTTTGACCATATCAGCAAATCCAGAGTCTACCAAAGGATTTAATGAAATAGCATTCAATGGCCTCAGATAATGCAGTAATATGTAACAAAGAGAGTATCAGGTAGAAGGTTTTTTACAGAAGGAAAACTTACTGCTATTATAGCACCCAGAATTGCCAGTCATGAGTTGTTCTGGGCACTATTCCAACAGCAACCTCAGTAGGTGTCCTAGTCCAAATTTTAAGAGCTTCCCTTAAAATGTATGTAGGTCAAAATCCAGAGGTGACAGAGCAAAGATCTAAGTCATTTCTCTGAAAGAAAGGAAATTGCTGAGAAGAAAATTAAAAATAGACAGGTTGGTGTTGCACTAGAATATTTTTTTAGGAGCAAGTAAAGAATTTATGTATTAATGGTATCTCTGCTGCAAAGGACACATCACATTTCCTATCAGAAAGTTTCAATTAGTCTCCCTGTTCAGTAAGACTTTACTCTTAATGGATGATGTCTCGCTGTTATTTAAGAAATTAGACTCTTTCCCTATATTTTATGCTTTAGTGCATAAACTCTTTCTTTAGACATCTCACCAAAACACCAACAGATAGCATACAAGAGGTGACAAACCATGAATTTAAAAGGAGTGACTCAATTAAGAGGGGGCCTTTACACCCAAACATCAAAACTGGGAGCATGTTTCTGAATAAGCAAACAGAAGAGAAAGAAAATGATAGAAATAAGTTCTGAGAGTTAAATAAAAAGGAAACAACTATTATTTAGAAAATTGTGCCAGAAAAATCAATATTGGATCCGAGAATACTTAAGAACTTAGAAACACCTATAAGCATGCAAAGAAAGAATTAATCAGCTGTGCAACAACTCCACACAGAGTCAGATTCCTGTTTCTTCTTTTTTTTTTTTTTTTTCTATTGACAGTGATGTGTGGGTTTAAGGTGAACAAGATTGTCATCAACTCAGAGATTCTGCTCCCCGGCCATGGGTAAAGCTGACGTCAAATGCTAAAGAGAAAAAAAAGCTAAACTCAGATATATAGTTTTAGAGTTTACTGCAAGATAGATAGGCATTTCTTTTCCAAATTGTAAGGTAAAAAGAAAAACTTAGATGAAAAAAAAATGATGGAAGACCTGAAAAAGATGTAATTAAAATGTCTATCTAACCATAGACAAAAAGGAGAGAGTGAAAAAGTAGAACTCATTCTATCTATAAAATCAAGACCAGGTAAAGCTAATAAGTGAGCACAGGTACAACTGGTGCAAAAGATTCCTTGAATTCTTTCTTTCAGCTTTGACAAATTTTTACAAGCTTTTTAATTTTTTCACCTCATTTTATTTTATTTTATTTTGTTTTATTTTATTTTATTTTATTCACTGGTAGTATATAAGGAACTAATGAAAGTCACACCTTCACAAAGGCATTTGTGAAGTAAAGGTTCACAGGTGGAGTCCATTTTGCATAATAAGGCGTCTACACAAAAAATCTAGTTATCTAAGCTCTCATTAGTCAATGGAGAATTCCATATGATTAGCAGGGCATAGAGAGCTATTCAGCTCAATCTAAAACACAAATTTTGGATCACTGAATACCTGAAAAGAGATAAAGATTTGGAAATTTTCTGGTTAACGTTACCTAAAATCCTCAATCATAGCTTTTATAATAACTAAGTTCAGAATTAAGAACTGGTTTGATTTGAGATTTTGGCTGATTTGGGTTGAGATGATTTATAAGCTTTTAATTTCTGATCCATTAAGGAAGATCTCCTACTTCAATTCCTTGAAATTTTAAATTTCATTCAGACATAGTATTTGGTCATCTGATCACATATGGGCTTATTCTTTAGGTATTTACATTTGAGCTAACACCTTGCAGACAACAGCAGAAAGAAATAATGCAATTTTTAATCAATTTTATCCTGAACTACATATTCACATCTCACCAGTGGGGACACATATATTTCTTCTGGTTTGCAACAAAGTAAGACTGAGGGTATTCATACAATCATAGAATATCTTGAATTGGAAGGGATGCACAAGGTGACATGTCATGAATCCTGACCCTGTAGAGGACCATTCTAAGAAGCATACCACTGACAATCTTAAATCAAAATGTTTATGATATAAAACATTAAACAAAAACCCTGAAAAATCCTGGAACACTGAAAAAATGAAAGATGTAAAGGAACAAGATTTTCTATTTGGTCAAGCCATTATTTCAGGTGCAACTGATATACTATCTTTTTAGACTTTGAATTAAAGCTGCTAAATCTTAAGCTACCTCATCTTTAAAATATTTATTTATATTTTATTAGAAAAACTATATTTACTTTTTTAACCACTAAAATTTTCACTATATGTACACTGAAATGCACTGAAAAAAAGACTAATAAACTTCTTCAACAGTGTAAAAAAAGGAAGAAAATAAGTGTTAAAGAATTTTCTTCAGGAGAAAACAAAGTTATCCATAATTTTTTCATGTTTGATTTTTCTCTCAATAGAAAGCACAAATATAGCATATGATATCAATAATAGTGATTTGGAGATTTTTTTTACAAAAATACTCATAAAATTTTAAAAGTTTCAATCAAAAATGCAAGATAAATTTTCAGTAATTAAATTTAACTTTTTAACAAGTATCACTTAAGAAAGAATACTGTCTCTACGTGGGGAGCTCTTAAAAGATTAGGGATATTAAAATTCTTTTGAGAATATAGATCAAGTTTCTCTCTGATTTAATCTTCTTCCCCTGCACATTTTGTATTGCATGTCTGCTGAACTAAGTGGTGGAGAAAAGCACCTCAGAATTTAAAAAGTTTCTTAAAAACTTATACTTTTTTCCCTGATAAATTAGATTTGGTTTTGAAAGAAATATCATTATATTTCACATCACATATCTTCCTACATAGAGAGATAATGTACTTTTCTAGAAGTTCTATAAATCCACAAATGCCATAACAGTTGCAAAAGCAGTTACAACTATCTTCATAACTGTAGTGTCAACACTGATACTTGAAAGTGCTTCTGTGAGTGTCAAATAATGCAGAGTTGGATATAGCAAAACTAAATCAATAAAATTTTAAAAATAAATAAAAAAAAAAAGATACAGTTAACTGCTCTTTTTAAGCAATTTCCTGGTCCAAAAGGATTATATCGAAACCAAGCAACTTAGAAAGGAGGGACCTTTAGAACCTGTGCAGGTCAGTCCTTCCCTTGAAGAAGTGCCAACCCAGAGAAGATATTCAGGGTCTTTTCCGGTTCAGTGTTGGAGAATGGGATTCCAGAACCTCTACAGCAAACTCTCCCAGAGCCTGGTTACTGTCAGAGTGAATAAAAAATCCACTTAAATACTATAAATTTCCAGTGCAATATGTGACTCTTGCTCCTTATCTAGTTGCTACACACCTCTGAGGGAGTTTGCCACTATCTTGTAGTGTCAGACAAATTCACAATTCCCTCCCAAAGCTGTGTCTTTTCCAATCTGAACAAGACCTGCTCCATGAGCCCCTCTGCACAGGGCAAGTGCTCCAGCCTCCAACAGCCTTGATGACTTCTGCTGAAGTTTCTAGAATGTGTCAATGTCTTTTTGGTACTGAATAGTCTAAAACTGCAAATAACAAGCTGCCTTGTTAATTGTTGAGTCTCAGTGGTCCAACCTATCAATACATCTTTATAATCTTCCAAATAACTTCTAAATCAAATGATCATTTACAACTAAATGTAAAAGAAGAACATTTATAGATATTTCATTCTCTCATTCTCTGTGTTTTTGGAGAAGTTATGGGGGAGAGGAGGGATGTTGTTGTTTTGGTTGATGTTGTTGTGGTGTTGGTTTTGTTTTGGTTTTTTGGTGGGGTTTTATCTGTGTTTTTGTGCTTTGGCTTTTTTTTTGTGAAAATGACTGGCCAGGTAACAAATAGAAAGTCCCCACTTTACAAACTGGAGGAAAGGGTACAACATATTCTTACCAGTCATCAGAAAGTACCTAATATAATGATTTTGAGGTACATAACTGAATTTGCTTACAATGAAAGATAACTAAACTAGTAGCATACAACTTGAGTGACCATCTGCACCACTTTCTCTAGTATCCTATCGTTAAGAAGTAGGTAAACTCCTCCACCTAGCTGCAATGTTCCAACTTCAAATAATTACACTTGCCCTGTCTTTTTTAAAACTCTTTTCAAAGACTGTATGTTGTAAGGAAACTACATTGGAACAAGGTCTTGGCAGGACCTTTGACCCCATGAAGGACCCACACTGGGGCAGTCCTTCATGAAGGAGTCTACAGAATAGAAAGAATAGAATAGAGTAGATTAGAATAATTTCATTTGGAAGGGACCTACAGTGATCATCTTGTCCAACTGCGTGACCAACTCATGGCTGACCAAATGCTAAAGCATGTTATTTTGTCTAAATGCCTCTTTAACTCTGACAAGCTTGGGCCATTCATTTTTACAATAAATTAGACCAATTTATCTAAGTCAAGTCTGTTTTGCTGGTGATAGTAGTTGGTAAGTGATCTCCCTGTTCTTAACTTGACCCATTGGCTTTTCATTGTGTTATTTCCCCCTGTCCTGCTGATGGGGGAGTGCTAGAGGGGCTTGATGGGCACCTGGCACCCATCAAAGGTCAGCCCATAATACTCTTGCACAATCTTTATTCTCCAAAGGTGGACAGCATCTTACAAAATCCAGTTACATTTTTGCTTCCAACTTGAAAATAGCTATGCTGTAAGGATACCAGAGCTCCAAACTGCAAGGAAGAGGAAGCACTCTACAGTCAGATTGAGCTGTTGACATATGGCTCTTTATGTGGGAACAAATGTAGGAGACAGTAAGATTCCTGGAGCAATGCCCATATTTAATATTCAGTGAGAATTTATTTTAACTTTTCAAATCATACTAAGGATCTGTGATGTGAGATATACAAATTTAATGGTTGCTTTTTAAAACATAAGCATTTATTTGATGTAAACCTATATTTTCTATACTGATAAATGTTTTCAGATGCAGATAATGACATTTGCTGCATAAGGGAATTTACTAATTACTACAGAGATCAGAAAAATATTATTTTTCTTTCAAACACATGACTATATAAATAGATATATAGATGATATAGATATGAAAATAAATAGTTCAGTAATTTGTCTTCCGAGGCAGTCTTAATAATCACCTGGTGATTTAAAAACACAAAAATAAACCCCTCAAAACTAAAAATAAATTCGTTTAATGAGAAATAAATAAAACATTTGTATAAAAATATTGTATCTGGCAATGTAGCCATTGCTGTGTAGCCAATGTGTCTGCATATTTTGTAATTGAATTATCACACTTCATTAAGGAGAAAATCCCCAAATCTCATCTTTAAATATTTGCATGATGGCAGTAATCCTGCTATATAGCAAAATAATGGAAGAAAAGAGCATTCTGTCCAATAAAACAGTTCAGTAAAAATGAGGCCATGAGTACTAAAACTAGTGCAGATTTTATTTTTAATTGAAACAGAATTTTTAATAAGCATTCTAAAGGACTGTTCAACAGGTGAAAGTATTTGGTAAACTGGACTAATGAGGATGTAATCTAATCTACATAACACTGATATAAGTGAAAAAAAATCTGATTTCATTTCACTGGTTCAATGTTCTTTGTTTTAATTTATTAGGAAAAATAGTAAAAAGAATAATTCTAAATTATTCCCTCAGAGAGATGCCAGGATGGAATTACCCTCACCAGCTTCACCTGGCCATCCACCTTCAGGTGTAGCAAGTCAGCTCCTGGAGGGTTTTTAAGCTCAGACAGAAGGGTCAGTGGGGAATAAGGGAGGGGTTTGTATTTGCTTGCTGTCTTGTTTGGTTTCCCTGGACTAAGTGGGCTGCTGATCGCTGGATGGGTTTTGTTGCTGCCATCATCTTGACTCTCCTTGCCTGGATCTGGAGCATTAAGGACTGAAAGGTACTGAAAGATAAACTGGAGCTGGGAAAGGAAAAGCTGAAAGGTTAAAATAACAAGACAGTAAGGAATAGATAAAGAGAACTGTGCTTCACTGTATTAGAAACCAATTGTATTATCTGAAAAGTGTGTGTGGAGCTCTTGGACAAAGTAGAGACCAATCAGGTAATGTGTAATCTCATGCACTGCAGTTGCAACATGCATATGTGCTGTATTATAGATAAGTTATAAAATGTATAAGTACTGTGTTAGGTGTAAGTAGTGTGTTAAGTAAGTATAAGTAAACTATATAGGTATGTAAAAGTAGTATAATGTGTAAGTATAGGATAAGTAAGCATAATACACAAAAGAGGTGATAAGTAGCTGTTATTGAACAAATCAGAAGATGTGAGAGTTCCTGCATGATGCCCAAAGAGGGGATGCATGTTTTAAACAATAAGAAGTTTCTCTGTAATCACATTGATTCCTTGTACAGAAGTGCTGAGTTCTTGCATTCTGTCCTGGTTTAAGTATATTGTTATATATTGAAGAAATACTGCTATGTGTGTAATTCAAAGGGCTCCCTTTTATTTTTTTCTTGTCAAATATAGGATTACGATAACTTGTCATTGCTGGAGTTTGTTTCTTTGTTTTGGGTTTGACAGGATTTTTTCATCCTGAGTCCCTACAGGACTTTGGAATTCACAGTATGCTTTCTATGTCATGAATGAAGGCCAAAGGCTACAGTTAGGACATCACTATTTACTAGGGTATAATAAGATGGCTACAACTGCTATTACCACCACCAGTTCTTACAGTGCTAATACAACACTACCATATTGCATAGCACAGAAAATGTGATTTCTGTCTTAACAAGGGAAGTCCAATTGGCTGCCTGAGGGAAGATGGGACTGTGGTTAAAATAGTATGAAAATAAGGCCACATGGACTCCAGATAGTAAAAAGAAGAAGTCATGAGCTCAGGCAGGCCACTCCTACCTTGAGGGTTATGCCCAGGGTGGCTCTACTCACCTTGCCATCACCAACCTCCTGGACTGAACCTTACCAGAAACAGCTCAAGCCTCAAGGACCATGGCAGGCAGAAGCCCTTGTTGAGGAAAGGGGTAAGCACCAGCATGTAGGTGTTTTTCTACAAAATTGTGAACTGTAAAGCTTTTGTATCTGGTCTGTTTTAATGTGTAATTTAGACTGTTCAACTATTAAAATATTAGTTGGGCTATACATAATTCCTTAGCTCTCTGAGTTTGGAACACTCAGTTTTTGAAGATAACAAGCTTTTGAGTCTTACAATGGTATTCCAGGAGCTGCAGGTAAAGCAGGAGAAGCAGAAATCACTGACACCAGCAAAATGTTAAAGCAAGCTGAAACCAGCTCAGGCCATGGCACATCCTGACAACCTGCAAGACCAGTGCAGCACTTTCTGCCTTGTACTAGAATGACAAAAATCAGAGCTACTGAACTAAAGAAAAAGCGAAATTATAGTCCCTGACCCAAAGAGTTTATTATCTAAGAAAAGTAGAAATGACCAACAAACATGTAGATGGGAGACAAGTTGGGAAATGGTCATATTGTCACATTCAGCAGGGTAGCAAGTGGTCTGTCACAGTGTAGCATCTGTTTGTGTTTTCTACTCAATTTTTGTTTGGTTTTTCTTGTTCTCTGTATGGAGTGGAATAAGGGTCACACAAACATATATTTTGAAATGAGATATGACAAAGAAATTAGAACAAGTCCTGGTTTAGTCCCAGGTGCTGTAGGGGACAAATCAATAGCATGCTCCCTTGAAAATTTAACAGGTGGATGGGGGAGATGGGTGTCACTGAAGGACTAGGGGTGCAAAGTGACATCTTACAGGTCAACATGTTTAAGTAGTAGAAGTTTATGAGAGGAAGATAAGTGTTGAAGGACCTTGAGGGAGAAGAGAAGCTATTGAAAGTGACAGAAAACAATGAGTCAGGAATGTAATGAGGAAGGTGACATTATCGAAACAGGTGCTGAGTTTACAACAGAAATCTGATTAAATTAAAAGTCTGAAAAATTAAATGGGCTTAACTTGCATTTTTCAAGAGGTGGAATAAAGGACGTAAAAAAATCTGATCCTTAATGATGCCCATTTATTTTAATTATATCAAAAATCATGTACTATAGAGACTGCTTTTTTACCTACACTCATGGAGAAACAAATGCCAGATATATTTACATTATATATATACATTTAGATGACCTGGATAGGAAAATTGTCACAAATGTTCAAATGAAATAATTAGAGTCTGGCTGACAGTACTTGCACTTCCCCAAAATGAGGAGAATAGAAGAGAAATATGCTTTACAAAAAGCATGGAATCTCTTGTTTAAAGAGGGAGTACAATTGTGGTTTTTGTTAAAGCTAAGTCACAGTGTCAAGAACTGCAAATTCCCTTTCCTTAGTTCTTCCTTCATTGTGTTGAACAGATGAATTCTGTAGACCAAACTCTGTATCTCAAATCAAAATATTAAAAATGCATATTAAATTTAAAATGTACATACCTATGAAACATTTCTTTAGTATGATATCACTTGGTACTCTAGATCTTATAAATAATGTCTCATTTTTCCATGTGATGATAGAAATTTTTCTTACCTTTAGCATCAGAGAAAATAAATATGGCCATTTTATATTAACAAGTAAAAAGTTGAAAGAAATGTCTGGTTAAGACATTTTAGCTATTGGAATATACAGAATAGAGACTAGATTGAAGAATTAATTATTTTAGAATTAAAATAATATTTCTACTGGTTTACTATATTATTCCACTCCTAGTCATTGCCTGAAAATTACTCTTAATGATATCAGAATAGTTAGTATTTTTGTCTGTCATTTCCCTTTGCCTGGTGCATTATTATTTCTCACCAGTACCTAACACTTTCAGTTAAGCATGCAATATAAAAAGAATATTAAGATGGAAGACTGACTGTATTATTCATTGCAAACTACTTTCCTAACCAGTGATTCTGATCCTATTAATACAGTTGTTATAAAAAAAATTTGCCAAATTGCCTTTTTTAAAAGGATGACAGCTGGGATGACAGCCCTCTCTGAGGGCTCCAATAGGAGTAACTAAAGATGGTTTGGCTGGGGCACATTATTGTGATTCAAAACATCTTACAACAAAAAACCCCCCATCTAACTTTTAAAATAGTCTACATGCTATTTCCTCAAATGATGTAATTATAGGTCTTAAATGTCATGAGTATATAGCACGTTTTCCTTTGTCTTCAGAAATTTTTTAACATTAAAATGTTTTGTATTATAATTAATATTACTGTAAAGACCTCAAGTGATAGATGTTGTACTGTCTTATCTTCATGATAAAATTGTTCACACTCAGTAGTGACTGATTAAAAATGTAGAGTACATAAAAAGAAGGAAATAAGACAAATCAAGCAATGAATATTCCATACGTGAAACTGTTTGTAAACAACTGATGACTTTACTCATCAAGCTTGATCTCAAACACATTGCTGAAAGTTAACTACCCACTCACAGGTCTGTGGAATGAGACATTTATGCAAGCCTGATATAAGTTCACTAGCCAGAATTCAATGCACTTTTTGTACCTGTACTTAAGCAGGTTTGATTACTTTAAGTATACATCTCAGATGCTTCCATAGAAATAAAATTCACATTGGAAGGTGAAGATATATCTCTTATATTATAAAACACAAAATAAAATCAAAACTGGTGAAAACTTATTTTTTATCAGTTTTATCCTGCTGTCATAAACAAAATGAGTATAGCTCAAGGAATGGAAACATAAGACAGCAATGTAATTTTTCACGTTGATATATTTCCAGAGTAAAATACCAAAACCTTTCTGGAATTCAAGTCTTTCAAATTGCTCTCTATTTTATAATATGACTGATATTTCCCATTGCACTTCCCTGTTATTCTATGCACTTTAATTGAATTTTCTTGGAAAAAAAGGTTACCTACAAAATGCTACTTTGGGGTATTTTAAAGATATACAGAAACATCTTTATATATTTTAAAGCTCTTGAATTCAAAGTGTGAAAATCCTGTAACAATATGTGCAGTCATTGCAGGTTTTTATATTATGCTGTGAAGAACAGGGCTGTAAAAATTCCAGCTTATAAAGTTATGATAAGAAAATATATATGCTTGCTGTTTATCTGTTGTTGTTTCCTAACCTTCATGGTGGCTGACTTGATTTGACATCCAATGGATATCTATGTATTTTGGCTGTGTGCATGTATAACAGCTGTTCTGTAAAGTTATACAAAAACAAGAATGTCACCATTAAAGACGCAAAATTTCTGTGCAGGTGAAACAGTCACTTATTTAAGCAACTTGAACTGAATATCACAGCTCTCCAAATATACATCTACTCTGTTACATAGTCTTTCCAACAAGGCTGCTTTATCTAAGTCTTCATGGCCAATCATAAATCAACCTAAAGAAGATTAAAGTTTTTTGGTTTTTACAGAAAAAATGAGGGAAGAAGATTGGATGGAAATAAATACTTTACCTAAGACTTTCAGTCTGTGGCTTCTTGTCTTCTTAGGAATGACAGACAAAAATCTTCAATGATTCTTCTGTAAGTTTCATAGCAGAATAGACCAATTTCTTAATTTGTTTTAAATAAAGATTCATCACAAGCAAGGAAATTTTTTTTTTATTAATCTCTGACTCTTTCTATTTTAGGATTTTATTTCCTAAAAGTAATGTTGGTATTTTTCAGACAGGATTGTATTTGACACACTTTCCTCTTGGGGCTCCCCATGACTTTGTATTTCCAAATTTCATCCTCCCATGAAATGAAGTAGTGATATTTCTAATTTGTGAAGGAAAGGCAGTTAAACTGAGCATTTAGTATTTTGCCTTTTTTGTGAACTAAAAAGGCACTGGTGATGACAGCATAACTACTTTGTAAGCCAATAACAAGCTAATTTCAAGTTGAAACTGTCTTCTTCCCTAGTGTTTATCTTAATTTTGGATCTGTAAATGTGGTTTCTGGAAATGCATGTATGGAAATGTGTTCAACCATTTTCTGCAGCTGAAATTTAGAAAAATGCAACCTCTGTATTAAAATGAGTTAACTAATAAAAACTTTAAAATATATTTTTAAGGATAAATAAAGATAATGAGTTTTCCATTTATTAAGGAAATACATTTAACGTCCTTACTTGTTCAGAGAATGTTATTTTTGTATAATTTCCTGACAAAATTTGCTTAAATTTTAGAATATTATTGTGTTGAATCATATGCTGTGTGCAGAAAACTGAATGCTGAGTTTTTCATTATCAATTGCTTTTCTAACTACACTAGATAAGACATTATTGCATTTTCTGTAATTTCTCATTGTGCACTGCAGAAATTTTCAGCTTGACTTTACCTCAGTGACTTATAGTCTTCAAAAGAAAATGATGTGACATTCATATAAACACATCTGCAGCCTGATTTCTAAACATGTAATTTATCTTTACAGATGTAGTAAAATGATTAAGCATTTCAAGCATCTAACTGGAAGACTAAGTAAATGCAATCATTTTGTACGTAGCTTATGAAACATAGTATTTATTTTCTTCTGCTAAAGAGAAATCTAGGAGAAAAAAGCCCAAAAATCAATTGAAAATATGAAGAAATTTCAAAACCTCAAAGGTATTTATTGTAGTATCTGAAAGAAGGAAACCCCTCAGCTTCATGGAAGAGAAAAAGGTTCAAATACTTCAAGAAGTCAAGGGTTATTTCACTGAGATTGACTTTATACTGAAATGTATTTACTTAAGTCAGCTTTCTACTAACACAATTTAGTTCTCAAAACATTTTACCCCTCATATTTATCATTTCCTATTTCAATGGAAAGCTGGGTACAAGTTAGTACTAGATTTTGAGGTATCTGTCTTAATCTTTTCTGAAGTGAATATTGCATGAGCCCTACACAGACCAAAAATCTGTATTTGAAGCTGGGTTGAATGACTGCAGCCCAGGGATGGTTGATCACACTCATGGATATGTATACTTTTCATGCTGTTTATCAATCTCCAAACCATGCCTCAACTAAATACTTTTGTTCACTGCAAGACTCGTTTTCCATGCTCCCAGGTTCAGCTTGACACAATACCTACCTTGCTCTTCTTCTGTTTCTACCCTGCCTTTAGAAATTATTCCAAATTCCCACTTCTAGACTTTGGCACAACCAAATGAAAGAGTTATTTCTATTCTTCACAGTACTCTTATTCCATAGGCTATGAGTTATTTATAGTTTCCTTTTTTTTTTTTTTAATTGTCTTCTTTGACTTAAAAAAAATGAATTGCAATTCAGTTCTGTAGAGTATTGAGGTTCAGAATTTTGTGTTTGATTGATTACTTCTCAGTCATATAAATTCTGATTTAAGAGGAGGCTGAACTGTTAATGCATAAAGATTGGAGTGAGTTCAAAAGGTTTTAAGCTCAACAAATTTTGAGTTTGTTGGATGGTAGCTTGTGTACATCACTGAAATTCTGTATCTAATATTTTGTATTCTGAGTGTTTTCACCATAATAAATAGTGGGTGGTTATTTATTGCAACCTCTACAGAATTTTAAGGGCAAAAAGTACCTGCTTTTAGAAGGAAAAAAAAATGCAAACTATATCACTGTTTTCAAGTCTTTTAACTGTGTGTTTGTAAACATTAATGGATCTTTTCAAATTAATAAATTATTTCAGCACTAAAAGTGGCTCACAGAAGAATGAGCATATTAAAAAATTGCAAACCTTCATTAGAGGAAGTGTGTTCTTTGACAGGTAATTTTTTTTTTAGTGGTTGAAGTAAATTGCTATCAGCCACCATGTTTTTAAGAAAAGCCCAAATATTTTACTTAAATTTGAAAAGTTTAGAATTACATCAACTGCATAAAAGAAAAAAATCTTGACTGACACTACTCAAACATATGATGTGTAATTGATATTAAAGTTTTAAAGACTTTAACAAATCTTAATCAGATATCTTTAAAAAGATATGAATTCTTAGACTTTCTATTTAGCCTGTAATGTGGTAAAGTGTTTGATCTACTAAGTCTTTGAAAATTTAATTTTACACAGCGTCTCTTTTTCTGTTTTGTTCACCTTTAAGCACAATTCTTGCACAAGACCTGGACTATGCAATAGCATCCTTTGTAAGAATTTAATTGCATGATGCTGAGAAGAGGCTGCATATGATTATGGCTTCATCACTTACATAAATTATACCATCTTGTATTTATTACAATCCTGTTCAGTATTATTATAAATAATTTAATATCTGTCTCTCCAACAAAGAACCAGACTGCATTCAATGGTACAATAATTTTTTTTTTGTCATGTGTGTTTATGTATCATTGGGGTAACTTTCCCAGACCTTAGTATAATATACTGAAAATTCAATTCTGCTGCAGCAGTAAGGATCACAGAAGTTGAAATAGAGGCACTTTCATGTACAATCCATTTTAAGACCCCTATATTGTAACTGTGTAGTTTTCTTAAAATCTCTATGATTAAATATATCACTGTTAAGATATTCACTGTGAATATCTTGAAACAATAACAAATGCTAGTTTGGAAAATTATATTTTGAAGATTCAAAAATATGTTTTAATCATACTTTCACTTCGTTCTTTTTATGTGCATGAGAAAGGAACCCTATACAATAATTCTTTGAACAACCTGAAACAAGATTAGATCAAATTTTGGTTGGGTTTTTGTGCCAATGTGTAATAAAATATATAGAGCAGAAATACAGACTGGGGCCTATGGCAGCACGATGAAGTTCAAAAAAGGAGAGTTGCAAAGTCCCACGCGTGGGGAATAACCCCAGGTACCAGTATATGCTGGAGGCTCACAGCTGAAAAGGCTGGAAGGATACAAAGGCTGCTGGTGGACACAAAGTTGACCATGAGCCACCACTGTGTCATTTGGTCAAAGGCAGCTAAGTGTACCCATGACTGCATCAGGAAGAGCATTGTCAACACACCAAGAGAGGTGATCCCTCCCCTCTACTTAGGACTAATTAGGCCAAACCTGAAATGTTATGTACCCGAATCCTCAGTAAAAGAAAGATACAGGAGACAGTCTAGGGAAGGACCATGAAGATTATTAACAGTCTGGAGCATCTCTCCTATGACGGCTGAGGCAGCTTGGGCTATTCATCCTGGAAATAAAAAGGCCCAGAAAGGGTTTCATCAATGTATACAAATACTTGGAAGGAGGGAAAAAAAACCACTTCCAGGCATTGAGTGCTTCCCCATGACTGGATCAGAGGCAATAGGTACAAAGTAGAATGACGTGATGTAAGGCATGGACTCAGACCGGCAGGAAATCCAAGATGTTTATTTAAAGGAACAAGTTGGTTTTATACAGTTCTTAAAGCCCCAGTATTTCCTTAGTGAAAAATATAAGTGACCTATCACACGTTGCCATGTCAGTGGCGCACTCTCTTAATGTCCTAATCTGGGAGTGACCACACACTGCCCACCCGTCCAGCAGCTTCCATCAGCCTCCTCTCTGCTGCTCTCGGCCATGTGGCATCTCCTCCCCCCAAGGTTAGGCAGAGACAAGCTTCTCTCTGCTGCCATGACTTTCTTCAGGCACAGCCCATAGCTCAATTCCATCCCATCTCTCCTCACAGTAGAACACAGTAAGTTACATCTGAATGTCAGAAGACACTTTTGCACTCTGGGCAGTAGCCAAGAGCACACTCAGGTTGGCCAGGCATGTTGTGGAGTCTCCATGCTTGAAGATATTCAAGAATCATGTGAACATGGTCCTGTTTAGCCTATTCCAGATGAAACTGCTTGAACAGGGGCATGGCACGAGACTCCATCCAGAGGTTCCTTCCAACGTCAACCATTCCATGATTTTGAAAATATAATTAAAGGCTATACAGCCAGTAACTACAGTTCACTACTAAGTGACAGATGATAGCATTTTACTAATCATTGTAACAACCTCTTGCATGATACCTCATTTTATTTATTGTTTGGGGAAATATGCTCTAGTTATTCTACAATACACGTCTTTCAGAGAGTCCTATGGAGTTTTCCAGAACTTCTAAACTACAGTGTAGACTGTAATTTGTTTTTTAATTTTGACTTTTTTTCTATCAGCTAAGGCTTGGTACATTTATGCTCTGACTTCCAGTGTTTAGAAGAGCTGCCTTCTGTTTTCTGTTAATCTGCCATGTTAATCAGCAAGAGGAGATGGTTTTAGGCAAGCGGAGAAATATTCTTTTTCTTAGGAGGCTTCTTCAAAGAAGAAAAAAAGCCTCTAAAACTGTACAGAAGTATAAATATTACCACCTTTTTTAAGTACATGTAAAGTTATTAGATTTTGGTTCTGGGTATTTGGCTTTGAAAATTTTTTTTTGTTGCTTTTAGTCCTTGGTCAGACTGTTAATGAAGACGGACAATCTTGCCTCATGATTTATACAGATTAGCATTCATCTATTTCTTTATACTACTAGTAATAATTAATAACAAAACACCTTATTAATTTGCGTTACTAACATTTTTCTGATGTTAAAAATATAAATGATTTCCCAAAGAATTAATTCTATTAATATCCTTCTGGACTTTTTCCAGTTAAAAAAAGTTTTCCTTATAGGTCATGAATACACACATAGAAAGTATTTCTCAATAAAAAAAATACAGGTTTGGTGAATACTTTCTAATTCTGAAAGGTAAAAATATTACTTTCTTTAGCTTGCCTGCTAAAGTTTATTTCTGGTGTTTGGCTTGCTAACTTATTCCTTCCTATGCAGTACTGCTCTGAGCAAAATTGAATCCAAGATTTTGTGGTACCTCAACTTACTAGAGGGAAAAAAAAAGATTTTTTTGAACAAAATTGCTAAAGAAATGGTTCACTATGGTCTTGCACAATGGATCCACCTGTCAAATTCTGAAATTTTCATAATAATAATAAACCCAAAAAGACTAAATACTTCAACGATTTATTGTTCTGTTTGAAGAGGTCTCAATTGCTCAGATTCACCTATTTCTTTCTGTTTATTACAGCCTCTGTATCTATGGCCCGTATGAATAAAGACAACTTTATTGCAAAATTTTGCTTTAACTCTTCTTGTTTTAATGTGCTATTGTGATAATGGTAAAAGTAGAATGCATATTAAAAAGTAAGATTTTGAATTGTATTTCACATTCAGCTCAGCAAAAGTAACATCAGTCCTAAGGACTTCTGAAAATCCAGGGCAGGCTGGAAAATAGTTTGAAGCCCACTGTATGCTGATGGTTTAAATGCCTACAGCCAGTGCTGAAATGTAGGATCTGAGTCACCTACCAGCAATAAATAATTTTTTTTTTTTTTTTACAATTACTTGACACTTTAGCACGGTCTAACCAGATTGCTAGAAAAATGCTGTAAATTTCAAATACTAGCCTTGCTCTTAGAGGATGCCTACAGATGGTAAATCACATGTACTCTTCACAATGACACTATACCTTCTTGGGCCTCACTGCAAATGTAAGTAGAATATGATAAGATGGTAATAAAGCTTGTCACAGTGTACCCAGCATGTGTGCCCAGCATGTCTAAGTTGCTCAAAGGCACCCTTATGATTGTTATAGAGATTTTCACAGTAGGCTCTCACCTCCACCAGACAGATTTATTGGCACAGATCAATTCTGTTACCTGGTAGCTCAAGCTAGGTGCTTCAAAAGAGAGACCCAGAACAAAGAAATACCTCAGCCATTATGCTCTTACAATCTAAGCTCCCCATCCCTCATGCAACAGTCTGGACCAATAGCAATATTATGATCTGGGATCTTCTCACTCTTCATTGGTTTGCTCTTTCATTACCAATGGGTTGTCACGTGATCATCTTCTCTTAGGTTGCTTTCAGTGGGGGTCTCCATCAGTTCTGTAGTACCCGTTATAAATAGGGTTGTTACAATTTATGCACCACAGTCTATGAGCTGCTCACTCTAGCTATTATTTTTTAAGGAATATTTAAGCTACAGTTTAGTCTATTCTAACTATATTAGATTGTTACTCCAGGTTTCACTATGATCCTTCTTTGACTTAATTATAGCCATATAGTTCAAATAAAGTTCAACTTGCTGCCTAACATTTCTAGCTACTTATGTCAAACAAGCACTTAGGTATTTTCAAGTAATATACAATTTTCCATAGTGATCCTGTCAAATTATGTTATAATCTCAAGAAGCACAGACTTCCATCTACAAATTTTGTATGAGGTAATTTGGAAGCAAAGAGCTGGGACTGTATTCAACATGCAGCGCCCACTTAGTTTCCCTACTTCCACATTAATCTCTCACTACACTAAGCAACAAACAATATAACGAAGGTAGGCAGAAAAATATTTTTTCCCCATCACTTTAATGCATGACAGGGCTATTTCTTATGTTGCAAAACTTTACTGATGATACTTTACAATTTATCTAATCTTGGACCTTCTCTGATTAGATTAAATATTGAAGACTAGTTGCACAAAAATCAACTTTTTCTTAAATGTAGAAATAACAGTTCCATCCCTTCCAAAATGACAGAATTTTGTAAGAACAAATATGTTTTTATTACTTTTATGATGATAGATATTTCTTAACCACTGTTGAGCTATAGAAAGGGAAAATATCCTCAGATGTTAACACTCATGTAAAATAAGGAAGCACTTCTAGTTTATCAAGATAAAAATAAGCTGAAATTACTCATATAATGTATGCGAATAAAATTACTCCTAATCAAAATGAACTGCCCACATGAAAAGCTCAAATTAACAATAGAAAAAATGGAACTAAAAATAACTATGACAGCTATCCCTTTTCTCTATAGAGCATAAATATTTAGTACATTAAACAGCTAAATATGAACATGCCGTCACAATGACACTGTTTGAATCTAACTTTCCTCTCCAGTCAATCTGAATTTTATCACTGGGAGTTTAGAGGAAATTATGCTCCACTCCGCAAAATCTTTTATCTGAAACTCTTCCATTTTCCCATATTCTAAATCAATGTTTCACGTTAGCAAGGCTTAAACATTTCATTTTGCATTTTGAAATGTGTCTTCTGCTTCTTTGCTTTAAGTGTTACAATTATTAATATCAATATTAAAATTAATCGTTAATCATAGAATCATTTAGGTGGGAAAAGACCTCTCAGATCATTGAATCCAACCTTTGACCAATCACCATCTTGTCAGCTAGACCATGGCACTAAGTGCCATGTCAAGTTGTTTCTTCAACGCTGCCTCGGACAATGGCTCTACCTCCCTGGGCAGCCCATTTTAATTCTTATTGACCCTTTCAACAAAGACATTCTTCCTGATGTCCAATCTGAACCTTCCTAAATTGTGAAACAAGACTCAGAGTATTTGGAGCTGCCAATTATTTTGGGGAGGAAATTTTCTTATCATAGTCTTGTAGTTTGAATTGTGTCAAGCAACGTGTGGTGTATCCTGTTTCTGTTCAATATAAAAAAAACACTTTCTTTTTAGATTAGATTTCTATTTATTAAAATAAAGCATAATTTCTTTAAATCTAATACAGAATCCTTCAATCTTGCCCTCAGTTAAACCAGTAGTAAAAGGTAGTATAACTGTGACAAACTAAGGATTGCACCATAAGATCTATGTAGTACTTCATGCTATTGTATATGGATATAATAACCTTCATCAGTGTACAAGTTCTATAAATAAATATATCTATTTATATATATATGTATATGTATTCTATTTATATTATACACACACAAATATTTTAATATTATGTATACATGCACACAAATAAGAAATTTCCAAAACAAAATAAAATCAAACATATAGAAAAACTCTGGATGTTTTAAGGACTCCAATATATTAGGAAGAGAATAAAAAAAAAGGAAAAAGATGAAGTCCTATAATCCTAATCCAGACTGAAGATTAAAATCAAATAGAGAAGGGGAAAACAAGGGAAAAATAAAAAAAAAAAAAAAAAAAAGAAATGATGAGTTAAAAAAATAGACTCCCCTTGAAACCGAGATTTCCAGAGTTTTACGCCTGGGCAAAATGAAATGAAGTACTGGTTTGACAATGTCCATGCCAGAATGCTGCAGTGAGAGCCTTTTTATTCTGACAGAGGGCGAATGCAACTGAGCAGGACCCCCAAGGCAGTGAGCGGCAGGTCCAGCACTCAGGCTTCTTGCCTTTGTGCCAAGACAGAGGCTTGAGTGCCAGCACAGGGCTTCCCTCCAGCTTCCTTTGCTCAAAGTGGGTTATGGTTGTATGGCTCCCTGCCTTGTAGGCTTATGTTCATTTTGTTTTCTTCTCCACAAGCAAAGAATGAAAGTGACAAGACCATCCAGGAGGGCAGCCAAGAAGATGTCAGTGTACTTTTCCTAGCTGGGAATAAAAGTGATGGTAATGATATGATGATTTTTTGTCTCTAAAAATTTCCCGTGCACAATTTGTATATAAAGCGACAGTTTCTGTTTTAAAAACATGTCAGTGGAAAAAATAGGTTAAATAAAAAATTTTGAAGCAGAGAGACAGGCAGTTGTTCCCTACATGAATTAAATATTAAAGAAATTACTGCAAGTCCTTGTGCTTTGAAGAACTCAGGCCTCACACTGATGGGCTTTGTTGTTTGCTTTTTTTAAGAGAAAATAATTCCATATTTGCAGCCCCCATTATAGCATTGCACTAAATTGCATGATGAAGATATACTTAAAAAATAAATATAAATTGTTATCACAGATATCCTGGAGTGCATTTTCATATGTTCAGCACCCCAGTTTTTTCCTGAAAATAGCCTTTTACATTGGCCAAG
>JACBWW010000001.1:23565121-23630513 GCA_020086605.1 Lanius collurio | reverse complement strand
TGGTTACTCCCACACTCAAGTTAAATGTTCTAGCCAGTGGATTATTGTCTGAGCATTGGGTAGGCTGAGAGAGTATCTATCATAACCTTCTCACAAACACATTCTCCAAAAATGTCATTTTGATTCTACACCAGAAAAGTAATAAAATATTATGAAACTATATGCTTTCTCTTTTCTTTTATGAAACTGAAAATTTTTTTCCTGACCAAGACTAAAAAAGAATACAATTCTCACATTCTTTCCTCTGTTTCTCAGTCATTGAACAGAGTGAAAAAAATAATCTAGGTTGCTAAAGATTATGTCAGGAAAAAACACCAAGAAATACAAATAGAAATAAAAAATCCAACCAAATAACCAATCAAAAAATGAACCAATGGGTTCTGCTAGCTTAGCTTCCATCTGCATGCAATGGAAAATAAAATCTTAATTGAGTGAGCATTTATTTATAATTAAGTGCTTCTATCTAAATATAGAGAGGTACATATCTATAAAGTATATATAGAGAAACAATCCACAAATTTCTATAACTTGATATTTCTGAGAATTCCATGAAATAAGTAGAGAATTCACTGTCTGAAGTGGAACATATTTAGATGTAGTAAAAATGGATGTCATAAAAACCTCCCTAGTTAAATCAAATTATTGGTTTAGTTTAACAATAATAGTAATCATATCACCATCTGTGAGTTTTGTCCATTGAAATTAGACACTATGATACTTTAATCAGATATAGTTCTGTCTATATTAACAAACTGTGTGACACAATATCATACAGTGAAATATATCCGAGAACAACACATCCACACTATATTTTTGAATATTTTTACTTCAGTTTAGCTGTAGTCTGCTCCTGTGGAACGAATGACCATAAACAGTTGGAACATGTTAGAGGATGGATGTTCAAGTCATTTTTAAGTCTAGTGTCATTCAAAAATGAAACCAGTTTACACACTTAACAAGAGCAGCTTTGTGAACCAAAACACAGGCTGTGAGGACTGCTGGGAGACTAACTCCAAAAGTGTACCCCACTTTCATAAAAGACAATCATAGATGGACTCATGGTAAGTAAAGAAGCATGATATTTCTTATTTCCTAAATTAAAGGTTTCCTCATACCTAGAGAAATTTTGTATTTAGTGAAGATATAGGACAAATTTGTTGCTGAGATAAGCAACTTAGGGTTTTATCCCCCAGTTTCAGGAATTCCTGAACTCTTTAGAGAAGAAAAATCCACCAGTGTCTACTGAGGGAAAAACTCACATATCAAAAATGATGCCATGCAGAAATGGGATTTTTCTTCCCCCTTCTCTCAGTTGGAGAAGGATTTAAAATAAAAATGTTGTGAAAAGCCTGCTTTTGAAGTGAATCTCTCCATCATTCCCATTTACCATGTACCTGTTCACATTGCAAGTCAGTTTCAGAGTTTGAGAGAGGAAACTTCTCAGATGAAATTGTGATGAAAGTGTCTGAGACTGAACCGACTGAAAAATTACAGTTATCAGTACTTAGCTATTACGTACTTTGTCATAAGAAGATGCTAAATGGCAAACTGATAAAGCTCTTCCTCTACCCAGGGCAGAAGTAAAAGAAGTAGAAGGAAAGCCAAGGCCCCAAGACCACCCTAATAAACTTTAAAACTGAGTGACTAATTGTCCTGGGGTGACAGGACATCTTCATGCTTTATATCCCAATCGTGGCTTCTGTTCCCGTGCCCTCAGTTTGTTTTGTCTTTAGCCTGTCCCCTCCTCTGGCTGCTGCTGCTGCTGCTTGGCCTTGCTTCTGCCTGCTAGCTGCTTGGCTTTGCTGCTGCTGCTTGCTTGCTGCCTGCTCGCTTTGCTAGCTTTGCTTTTTTTTTCTTATTTTCTCCTTTTCCCCTGTTTTTGTTCTTCCCCTTCTTTCCTTCCTCCCCTCCCTGAAGACATCGGACCTGCTTCGGGCCAGGAGCTCCCCCGGAGTCTGCACTTGAGAGAAGCTTTGCACCCTCCTCAGCAGAGAGACTGCTCACCCTCTCTTGGACTGGTGAAAACATCCGTTGTCATCTCGGGCTGGTTTTTTTTTTTCTCGTGCTGGGGAGTGTTGTTTTTTTCTTTTGCTGTTTCTTAATAAACAAGTTTTTTCCACTTCTCCTCTGAGGAAATCCCTCCCGAAGCCGGTGGTGGGGGAGGGGGGAAGTTGTGGGGGATTTTTCTCCTATAAGGGGCTCCTTTGGAGATTTTTCCCCTTGATTTGTCCTAAACCAGGACACTAATGGAGATACTCAGCAGCGAAAAAACAAAAGAAAACAAACCTAAACAAAAACAAACTACTTTATTTGATGGATATTTTTCAACACCACCTAAAATTTTGTCTAAAAAATAGAAAAGCATTAATAACGGTGAGAAAAATACTGCTCAGCTGTTCAAAAACTCATTTCACCTGTCATGTTGTTTTGTGACACCAGTTGTAAGTGGGCATTCATCTGTATCATCCAATAGACTTCCCATTTTTCTTTCTCATTCCACACATCTCTTTGGCACATGTGATAAATTTACTTGTCTGTCCTTATTCAAACATATCTTGAAGATGTATTTTGTCTTTGAGCCTTTAAAAAAAGCCTCAAAAAGATCAAATTCTCTAGCCTACAAAACATATGAATATAATGACAATTGCTTTATATATTCCATCCTTAATGTACCCTTAAGCTTTTGGTTATTGTAGAATCTGAGGATGTTGTTCAAAACTGGAATATATTAAACTTTAAAATACCTTTGCTAGATAGGTATTACCTCTATTACCTAGAAAGTGTTGATACAATCTTGAATAGATTTCTGTGACATGATTCTATTATAGAACATACTCCGAATCAAGAAAGTATAGAGAACACCATAAATATTTACTTCATGTTCTGTGTGTTCCATTGAAGTCTAATAATTCCTGAAAATCCACCTTTCCTTAACAAATTGAGACCTTTTTTTACTGATAGATGTAGGTAGCTCAATAACTATACTGGGAAATAGACTATACGCTCCTTCAGATATGTTTCATTTTCTGAAGCATAGTCATAATATGTGACACTATTCCTAAGCTGTCCTGGATGTTAGCAGCCTTTGTTGGTATATGCTTGGAGGATGTAAAGGTGGTTTTGTGATAGATCTACTTATTCAATTTCCTTCTTGTGGAAATGATCTGTTTAAACAGTAGCTCTGAGGTGGAGTTGAGTTTGTCAGTATTTGGAACAGTATGAGAAGTCAACAAGCATAAACTGAACAAAAAAGAGTTTCAGACTGGATGTAGGGAATATCTCTTTCACCGTGTAGATCATCCAGAAGCAGTGCCAGTTACCCAGAAAGATTGTGCAGTGTCTGTCCTTAACGTTTTTGAAAACCCAAGCGGTTAAAGCCCTGAGCAACCTGGTCTGAACCATAACAGCTTTGAGCAGGAGGATGAGTTCAAGATGTCCTGAGATTGTTTCCAACTTGAATTATTCCATGATTCAAAATTTTTGCATTGTTTTAAAGTGACATAATTGAAATTAAACAGTGTATCTGTCCTTTAAATTAAAGCACAACATAGAAGGCTTGTATGGAAGTAAAGGTACTGAGTGTACCTTCTATTTCTTAAGGAATATAGAACTGCTCACAAAGCTAGGTTTGTTGTGGAAAAGCCTGTGACATGGGATGCTGACAATGCAATTTTGATAAAGGAACATAAGAATTAATTAAATCCAGTGGCAAACCATCATTAAAAATTTGAATTATTTTCTAGACAATGGTGAAAAAGGAATGATAATGAGGCTCCCTGGACATAGATGTCCAGCTAAGTAGCCTTGCTGTCTATGAGACCTGTCTCTTCTTGTATCTTATCAGGAAGAAAGAAATAAGCAACTACCTAGGAGAAAAGATTTCCCTGTGCTCACTAGTGAAAATAAGAAGATAGAGATACTTCGAGGCAAATTAGAATACACAGAGAAGAAAGCATAAAAATCTATCATCTTTTTTATCCAATTCAGGAAAATTTGAAGATAAAACTTAGAAGGAACTCAGTGATCTCCTAGTTCAAAAGATTTTTATAAAAAAAACAGTGACTTTTTATCTTTTTTTTTTTTTTTTTAATGCCTATTCTAATGAAAATTACTAAAAAATTTGCAGCACATTGGAGATACTAAAAGAATTTGGCTTAATCAGCTGGAGTCATTGTTACTCATACAGTATTGAAGTGCACTGTGAATTGTATGCCCAAACATGGTGGCATTTTAATATCAACATTAAGTAGTAAAAATGTTGAAAATCACAGTACAAGAAGTGAAAACTGTATTAAAGTAAAAGGGAGGAATAAAACTAGCTGTCTGCAATGAATGTGGTAAAGACATTGACTGAAGAAATTAGCTCTTCATGGCACCTAAAACCTTAAAAAGACTGACTGAGGGATGGAGGAACAAGAAAACAATGAAAAAGCAGTTTGATAGCCTAATCATCAAGAGGCAACACCAGGAATGAGAAAAAAATATTAAAAAACCTCGAATCTCTGTGAAGACAAATATGTTCAAGTCCAACTTAGACATAGTTCTGCTTAGTTATAGCATGCATCAGGTTAGTGACAAAGAAATTACGCATCAGGAGGCATTGAGTGCCATTATATTCATATTTTGAGGTGGAATAGTTATTCATCCCTCTTTCAGGGATTTGATTGCTCATTCCCTCTGAGAACCTGCAACTCCACCTGGTAAGGGTATTTACTCAGTGAATTGGTCATCATCAGCAGCTATTAATTGATGACAAACACTTGTTAAGGTGTAGAACAAGAAAAAATGGCCTGATTTTCAACAACTAAAACATCCATATTCAAATATGAGTAAAACCCTTTTCCAAAAAATTGAAAATGTTATATTCTACATACCAAAAAAGTTTTCATCTTCTCAATGATGGCTTTTACAACTTAATAACATCTGGAATAGATGATATATATTATAAATCTTTGGACCATAGGGATGGACTTATGTGCAGCCTTATAAATCTGAATTTTGTAAATTATGATGAATATTATTTGTGTTACAAAAATACAGTAGTGCAATCCTAAATGTTGGATTCACAAAAGTACTTTGAATTTTTGCAAGTTTGTGTGTTAGCTTTCTGTGACTTATTAAGGCTCTTCATTAAATGTAGACTACAAGTCTGTTAAGTAGAATACAGGTGATGTCATCTGTGCTATGCAGATGTCAAGGAAAGGACTCTGTCTGTGGGAAACTGTCCTATCTATGAAAAATCCCCATCCTTGGAAGTTGAGAGCAAGTTGAGGAAAGAAATCCTGTATTCCCCTTTTATAGACTATTCTTTGCTTTCCCTCTGAAGCTTTTGTTGACAAAGTTTGCTCTAGATATAGGTATTTTACTGAATGACCAGTGTGATGAAACTGCTAAGGAATAAAGTTAGAAAATTATCCAGTTTATTCTGGGGTTCGATTTGCCTGGGTTGGATTCTTTACAGCAAATTGTTGAATTATGAACTGATCACTGCCTGCTGTATTTTATTCAGTGGAGAAAGATAAATACATGCAGGAGAGATTCTTTGTGGCTCAAGATGACTGTCTGAACTTAGTGACATGGATTGTCCATTGCAGGTGTCTATTTATTTTCACTAAGCTGCAAAAAGTGCCCAGGATTATTATTTTAGCCTAAGATAACTAATTGTTTGATGTCTAAATTTAGGTAAGAAAAATCCTACCTGTAATGCCTTTTTCACTTATTTACTTTACATTTTGGTGTAAATATTTTCATATAAATGAGAAAAAAACCAAAACATTGTAAGCTGTGGCATAATATAAATTCTAATGAAGGCATTAAAAATCCTACATTTGCTGTCTGTGAGATTTGGATTCGACAAATATTTTCTGCCTTTGATGGAGTCTCTGGAGAGTTCTCATTAATCTAATTATATGTGGAGTTTGCAGGCTCTAGACATTTTCTCCTCAAATCCATCTTTTCCTTTATGTACATGCCAAGCATAGACTCTAGAGATGAGATTCAACCACACGATTTTAGTTTCCTTAAAATCATGTGGACTAAGCTAGTCATCCAGGCTTATTCAGTATCAATGCAGAGACATGCTCATGCCCAGGGGGAAGCTCCTCTTAGATAACAGCCTTAGGGATAATTTGCCTTCTGGAAGTGCCTGCCTTATTACACAACAGAAGCAGGGCAAACAATTTACGTGATTTTTCATAGCTTCACAGATGCTTAACAGATAAATAGAAGAGGCAGACTGATTCACTCTCAATGCCACAAAATGAAATATTGTGTTATAGTGAAAACTGAAGCAAGACTGCAAATTTAAATTGAATTGGTTGTCAGTGATTTTTTTTTCTTTTTTTTTTTTTTTTAAATCGTATACTTGCAAAATATCTTTTTACTCCCAAGAATATCATAAATGAATTTTCATGAAGTTTTCACCATTTGATTGAACAATACAGTAAAACTAATAGCAAATTGCCAGCTACAGGAATATTCTAAAACACCTCAGTTCAGTTCCTTCATAGCCAGCTTGCATTCAGATGATTATTCACCTACCTTAGCATCTCAATGCCTCTTGTTTCTGTAGGTGCTATGACTGAAGAAAGAAGTGTGACAATATTGTTAACTGAACATTTTCAATGCACCACTTGAGTAGTTGCTTGGCTTTTCAACTAATTGTGAAAATTCTTCTTGTTCTGGTACATTAACAAGAGTAAAAAAAACCTCATATACCTAAATAAAATCAAAGCTTTATTTACAAATAGCCAAAGTAAGCCTGGGCAAAAATAAAGTTATTTATTCTAGTTTCATAATAATCTTGGTCACTTATGCTACTGATGGAAGCGCTCGCAGCATGAGATGTCATGCTAGTCAACGATTGCTTGGTAAAGATTACTTAATTGAAATTCTCTCACACTGTGGCCATTCACTCTTTGGATATAAAAAATACTGTCTTGAGAGAAGTAGATAAATTCTTTTGTATATTGCAAAGGTAAAGTAGTACTTCCTCTTGTCCTTGACAATAGTATTTTATGAAGGTAGGCCTTATACAATATGTACTTGAGCTCATAAATTTGAGCCTTAAAAAACGGTTAGAATTGGTCCCCTGGACTTGCTGTTTCCAATAATGAAGAAGCTATTCAAGCTATTCTTGGCTGCAGCTTGTCAAAGCTCACTTTCCTTATCTCACCAGCCCTTCCACTTGGTTCTTTATAACATGTTTTTGTATGGGTGCTGCATAATCACAGTCTGGTGTGTGTTTGCTTAGTTACTTGTCTGACTGTTTGCACCTCAAACAACTGCTGCACAACTAGACAATTTCAATCACATTCTCCTTTAAATTTGGCAAACTCTTGGTGCTTAAAAGGTTATTAAGTTTCTGTACTTTTTTTGTGAAAAATGACAGCCAAATAAAGGATATACTCCCAGCTGAGCTGTTCTTAAGAGAAAAGCTGCAGTATAAACACAACCTTTATTCAATGCCATATAACCCACACAGGAAAGAAATCATGAACACTTCAGATAAAGGGAAAGCTTTAGACTGGACTCCTCTTAGGCATGGGCATAAGGATCAAATCCATGGAAACCAGGATTCATTAGCTGAGCACTCACAAAATTACCTCTTCTTTTTTTCCTCCTATTTTTCTCATCATTTCATTGGGCTTTGGTTCGAGTGGCTCTATTTTTTGATTGTGTGTTGGTTTTGTTTGGATTTTTTCTTTTTGGTTTTCTTTTTAGTTTTTCTGCTCTAGCCCTATTTAAAGGGTGCTTTGCAGTGTTGTAGTGAGGGGAATCCTTACAACACGTATAAGACAGCGATGGACTTGGAAGGAAAGATGAAGCGATATTTTTCAGATGTTCAGGGATTATTTTATTCCTCCAGCCACATGGCTGGAGTTCCCAGGTGGACTCCAGTCATGGGACCTTCCTTCTTTTTTGGGCCCCGGGCACCCAAACCAAACCAATCAGGAACAGGTATGGGGCACAAGTGACATGGGAGCAGGGACAGGGACAGACCTGTACGCTGCAGGGTCCCTCCCCCTGGGATTTCAGGGGAAGGCACCTCCACATTGCAGTTTTCAACGTGAAGCTTAGTTTTCCTATAAGTAAGTGGAAGTTTTATCCAGATATAAAATGCATCATTATCAAGCTCTTTTTTAGGTCAAATGAGCCATTTCCCTCATTAATTAACTTATACATGATGTATCCTAGGGTTTTACTGTATGTTATGCTGTGATCTCGCATTTCTAGGTCAAAAGGATGGAATATTAAATGAAAAATTAGTAAGAGCTGAACAGGATATCCATAATCTTTCTTCAACAACCAGATTTCCTGGCGGAACAGAGGAGGCAAAATTGTTGGGGTTTTTTGTTGAAATTCATGTTTTGCCATAGGAAAAAATGATTTTGAGAAACATTGTGATTTTTTAATTGGAGAATTCGAGGAAAAATGTGTTTCAATTCAAAGTTTCAAAGAAAAGAAAATCATGTTAAAATATTTCTTTGAACTAATTTTGAAATTAAGTGGCACTTCTAAAATTACTTTTGTAACTATATATATAATGACATAAAAATGTTATTTGGGGAGAAATTTCAAAATGTCATATTTCAAGACTAGCAATAAAAACTTGGAAAATTTACACATTTCATGCAATGGAAACTTATTTTGAATTACAACAACTTTTTGAATATTTTTTTTTTTAATAATTCAAACACTGCTAGAAAATGACCCAGTTTTTGAAGAAAGTCACTTAATTGTGAAATGGAACTGAGTTCTCAAAAGATCTTATAGTCTACTTCCTTACCCCACTGCAGGATAGCTGAATTTATATGGCCTCTGAAAGTAATTTTGGAAGGTGTTTTTCACAAACATGTGAAGAGATGGATTTAAACAGTTAAAATATTCAAAGTCAGATATTAAAGGATAAGCCGGCAGCAACAGAAAAATATTTTAAGTCTAAAACTTCATAAAGAAAAAAATGATAGAACACACTTCGATCCTGGAAAGTTAATTTATCTGAGTTTTAAAGGGACTATGTAGAGAAACCTCAGTGAATGTAGAAAAAGAATCACCCTAAAATATTACATAGCTAGCTGACTTGCTGAAATGAAAAATCTTCCATGGAGGAGGATCCTATCATTTCTCCAGCCCAAACCTCTTTATCCCATGGATGTAGCTGTGCTAAAGCAGCTCCAGGGCTGATTACTCATTCAGGAGCGTTACCTGGGATTTACCTGACTGTCATGACTTTTCAAATATCATGGAGAGTGGCTTGATAACTGCATCAGTCAATTCCTTCAGGACTTTGGGCTGCATCTCATGGAGTCCCACTGACTTATGCATGCTCAGCTTCCTCAAGTGGTCATGAACCCGATGCTCTCTTACACAGGGAGGGACTTTGCTCCCCTAGTCCTCATCTTGCAGCCAACTTACATATACACCAGAAGCGTTAATTAATTATATTGACTGTGTATTGGAAAACCTGTAAAAGGAGTTTAGAGAACATACCTTCTTTAATTTGTTTGCTGACTCAAACAAAATAATTTGAGAGTCAGAGTGTTGAGTTTTCCTATTACTAGAAAAATTTAAATTAAATTCTTTCTACATTTTTTATGAACTCAGTTGTTAGTAAAAACCACAAAATTTTCTGGCTAGCCTATATAATAACTTCTTTTCTAATTAAAAAAACAAACAAACAAACAAAAAAAAAAAAAAAAAAAAACCCAAACAATTTTTGTCTAATGCTATCCTCATAGGAATCCATGATAGTTAAAAAAAGGACAGCCAGACTACCATAAAATTTTAGTGAATGATTACCCCCTACATCTGCCAGTCTGCCTTGTACTTTTCAGAATATTATGCAACCCCATGCAATTTTCAGTACAGTATCATCCAAGAATGCAGCACATAGTATGCAGCAAACTTTTCAGCAAGCACGAACCACCGGTTCCATCAGGTAGTTCTCTAGAAGATCCACCACATTATAATCATAATATTTTTGTAAACATGATGAATTTAAACATATTTATAATTATGAGTAGGATTAGATAAGCAATTTGTTTAAAACAATGGCTAAGACAAATGATAGATCATCCCTTACATACAGTTTTTACATGTGGATTTCCAGCCAAATTTAGACCATGAATCTTTGTTTTATTTATCAATCTTTTTTTTAAACTAAAATTTCTTTACTATCATTATTAGAATTCATTAGATCAGTTTGTGAATTTTCTACAAGTCACATAATACTGATTCATATGGTCAGTGAATGGATGATCTCCTAAATTACCTTTATTTCTTTTCAAAAATAATTTTGCTTTGTGATTTAACTACTCATCAAAAAAGGAAACCTGAATGCTCATCTGAAACACATTTAAATCGAACAGCTGTTCATGAGTGGAAAAAAAAAAAAGGCCATTAAGCAGTTGAGTCAACTCCCATGTTCTAATTTGGTAAACTGTGTCTGGATCAAGACAGTATACTATTTTACAATGTCTTAACTATAATTTCCATTGAAAAAAAAATAAAATCAAATGTGAAATCACCATGTTATGCTATGATATTTGGATGATAATATGGTTCTGAGACTCAGAAAATATTAAGATTTATTGTTGACCTAGAATCTCAGTACCAACACCTTAACTGTGAGCTCAGCCCTCTTCTCTGCAGACAAACTCATCTTATTAACTCTACATCTTGGTCTGGGTTGACTTCTACCTTTCCAAATACAGCCTGGTAGAGTAACTATCTAAGAGATGAGAAGGCTGTTGAGATTGCTTCTACTATATTATTTCCACTCAGTGTAGGTTTTCTGATGTGAAGTAGCTTTCAGAATTAGCTATTCTTCTTATGAATATGGGACAGAGTTTAAAGCTTACAAAACTGTTTTGTTGATTAATATAAACATGATTTTCCTCAAAGTCACAGTGCTTTCTCTGCCTATTGTTGTATTGAAGAAGTTAAGCAGCTAAGACATTCAGAGTGGCTTATAATAGTTTATACATGACTTTTGTCAGCTTTATTGCGGTATGTGCTGTAAATCCTTTGGCACAGCCATGGTCTACTAGGCCCATAATCTCATTTCTGAAATGCCTCTAAATATGTATTTACATGAGAGCATAATAGCTCCAAAGAAGCAATTATGGCCAAGGAAGTTAACAATCCATGTTTAAAAAGTCCAGAAATTGCTACAGTCTTATTAGTTAATTCAGATTCAGTATTTTTAAAAAGTAACTCTTTTTATCCTCAATTAACTCTTCTTTTAAACTAATTTGTCATTGACTTAGTACAGCAACATGTTAGATTCAAGGGGTGTCATCCCAATTGCAGCTGAATGTAATGAAAATATCCCTACTAAATTTTATTAAAACTGAACGCAATTTGAACAAGGTTAATTTCGGGGGATTGGGGGATTGGGTGGGGGGGAGGAAAAAGCAACAAAATATAAACCAAAGACAAGACAAACAGAAGTTTTTGCTTCTGGTTTTTTGTTTGTTTGTTTGTTTTTACACCCCAAAGAAAGCTGGAGAACAGAAGGATTTCAAGAAAACTATGTCTCAGACAACTGCATAGATAGGAGTGCTGTTTAGTAGTGTAAAGCAAGAATTGAAAATGCTGCTTCAGCAGGACTGTTGATGATAAAAAATAGAATCATAGAATAGTTTGGTTTGGAAGGGACCTAAGGATCATCTTGTTCCACCCACCTGCCATGTACAGGGATACCTTTTAGAAGACCAGGTTACTCAAAGCCCCATCCAAACTGGTCCTGAACACTTCCAGAGATCAGGCACTCACAACTTCTCTGGGCAACCTGTTCCACTGCCTCATCACTCTCACTGTAAAAAATTTCTTTTTAATATCTAATCTAATCCTAACCTCTTTCAATTTGAAGCCATTCCCCTTTGTCCTGTCACTACATGCTCTTGCAAATCCTCTAACTTTCCATCTTTTTACATCTTATGTCTAGGATCTTAAGAGATAGCAGCTGAACCTTCAAAAATTAAAATCATTATGCATGTCAGATACAGCAGTGATAACCTACATAATATTATTAGACTATCAGCTTTAATAGTATAATATAAATTTCAAACCTTTATTGTCATTTTTTCAAACATGCAATAAACAGCTTTTTTTCAATATTTTTTAATATATTTTCAATTCTCTTTTAGTCTGCTGTTTGCCCAAAATGACAGTTACATGCAGATCCTTCATGGAGATTTTCTTTATATTTTGTAAAGAAAAAAATCCTGTACCTTTGTATCTGTCTGCTCTTACTTAAGACCTGTGGAATAGAAATCAAAATCTGCCATAGATACAACCAAAACAGAAAAATAAGATTTTTTTAATATGGTTCAGAGTGAAGCAGGCCTATTCGCAGATCAACAAGTTTTTTTCCTGGAATAACCATTTATCTGCATAATTCAGAGCAGTTTACAATTGTTTCTGAGCATTTTTTTTAATCTAAAAGAAATTTGCATTTTCATTAGCACATGAAGCTGATAATTAGTATCCAGAACTGATGTAGATCTTACCCACAGCTTTTATACAACACAACATTTTGTTTTCATGGGATCACACCCTGGGAAATGCATTCTTTACCCACATAGACTGATTTGTATGTCTAGATTTCTGAGTGCTTTTTATTTTTTTTTCCCCTCCATATAAACTATCGTTTGTAGCCATTTTCACACTTGGCAGTTTTGCATCCTGTTTTTCCTGAAAGTCTCCATTCAGTCTCACCCTGGATGTTTGCCAGAACCAAAACAATTCTCATTCTACTTAAAATGCTTGCCCTCATATACATACATGTCTGTAATAGGTAATAGATCTGAATTTAGCTTTACAGGGCAATGAGGTAGGCATATCTGTCTCCCTGATCCATTAGACACTGGAGAACACAGATCACTGTAGGAGACACACTCCATTGATGCCTTCCCATTTTGCTAATACTCAGCTTTTAACTGACATCAGCATCGTGTGGTAAAATTGCTTCCAACCTCATTTAAACAGCTGCACGTTTGAACAGCCTTAAATGATGGGTTTTAGTAAACTGGTGAAGCGTAAGTTTGCGTATGCATAAATTAACCTGGCCAAAAGCCAGCTTTTAAGAAATCCATTCTTATTTAGCTGCTGAAAATAAATGCCTTATGTCCAGGGGTAAGGGAAAGAAGGTAGGGGCAGTAAGGGAACTCTTACTTAACATCCAATTGATTTGAACCTCCCAAATGACGCACATCACTGGTTTGCCCAAGTCTGTGGATTGAGCAGAGCAGTGCTGACCTACTACCTCTGAACTCACAGCTGCTCAGCTTTACTTTCTCAGCGCTCACTGAAGTGAAAGAACGCTTTGGAGCTCCTGCCTGATTTTCACAGCCTTCCTATGGCAGTACAATATCCACTGCTGTTTCCCTTTCATTGAAGTGTATCTTTCATTTTTTCCCCCTTTTTCTCAATCACACTAGTCTACACAGGCTTCATTATAATTTCTTTTTCTTTTCCACAGAAATTACTCTTTTGCAGCATTGATGTAAACTGTCCTCCAAAGATTTCTGCACGATGCTTACATGAATCAAAATATATGAAATCTCAAAGAATCAAGGAAGGCACTGAAATCTTACTGGAGAATCTTGAAAGCATTTCTTTTCTTCTGCCCCCACCCCTTCCCATTTTTGGTTTTGTTTGTGGATTCTTAAAATTTATTTTATTTGATTTTTTTTTTTAAATAATTCTTCAAATGGAGTTATTTTGGTAAATGAGACCAAATCAAAAGACTGCCTTGTAAACAGTATTTTTAAAAGATTATAATTTACTTCCCTCTACTCCTAAACTTTCAGTGTCTTTAACACATGTTCATGAAAATTAGCTTCCTAAATACCTTTTTTTCCCTTTTTCCTGCAAAATGCTAGATGCTCCATCTAGTGGACTAATTGAGCACGATTGAAACTTATCACAGGTAGAATCCCTTAAAGTGTCAAGAAAAAAATAGGTTTATTGCAACAAATAAGAAGTAGAGGGCAAAAAAAATGAGAAAAAGACAGCTTTTAATTTGTACACAACACATAGAAGTTTGAGAAATAATTATAAGCATTATAATGCATCATAAGAATTTATTTTCTTCACAAGCAATACCGTATTGAGATTGCCCATTGTTGCCATGGCAATATGTCATAAATTTCTGTCAACTACCTAAAATAGCTGCAGATCACAAGGTAATCAGGTTTGCATTTGTTTAATTTTTTTAAGTGCTTTATTGCTCTTTGAATTTCATTAGAAACAAATAATCTTTGCTTTGCAATTTGTAAGCACCTTTGTTGAAATTTGATGAACAAACCAACATTTACTATATCTTTTTCACAGTGAAATGTTCTACATATTGTATAAAAACTTGTGTTAAAATGTCTTACAATGTATATAGATTTCTTTGTTGACTGATGTTTATTTATTTTCTCTAATTTATGCTCTGAACATTAACACTGATAAAGCTGGAAGAATGTGCTGTCCTGTTGTGACTTCTCTGTGGATCTTAGTCATCACTCCTGTCATCATCTATAATAAGATTTTCAGCATGGTCAAATGCTCATTGTACAAGTGAAAGAAAAATGCAGTATTGAGTTTATAAACTCTAAAGAGCAGGCCATCATTAAATCCAGACAGTCATACGTGAACAGGAAAGGATAATTAAGAGTAAGTGTGAATCCACCTACAATGTCACCTACTCACCAAGGTGCTCTGCTAATCAGTGTGATTGAAAGCTGCCATCCATGACAGAAGCCTTAAACAGATCTGCTTAAAATGATATCGTGATATTAAGGATTGCAGAATTTGTATCACTAGAAAGGCATCAACATATTATAATTCTTTGGGGAAGCATTCAAATATTATAGAAAAATACCTGTAATAAATTTAAACTTTAAAATCATATGTAAATTAGTGGGGGTGGGGATTGCAGGTTGAAAAGCAGCTTTTTACTTTTGTTTTTCCTTTATTTCCTCCCTCTCCTCCCCTTCCCCTCTCCCTTAACTTTTCCACCTATGCAATTACTTGCATTTTTTGTAACAAATAAAAGAAATCAGTAACTTATTTACTGAGCATGTTAGTATATGATTAAAAACAACAAGACTATGCCTTTGTCTTTTATATTTTGCTTTGATAGATGTGTATTAAAACCAGGCAGTGAAACCACTGTTTATCAGAAACTTGCACTGTAACTTTGTGAGGTAATACTTAAAATCATTAACATTCTACTCAAGCCTCCCATACATAATACTGCAGACTCTATAGCTACCAAAGCCAAAGACATAAACAGGCTTTAGTGTCCTGAGGAAAAAAAAACAACCCCACATTTGGTAGTTGACAACCCTATTCATTGATATAGTCAGCTTTGTTGGCTGAGCGTGAGAGGAGAGTTCCAGAACAGAAAAGACTATATTCAACATTCATCAGTTGGGGAATTTTTTATAAATTACTTGTAAAATACATATTTTACTTATAAATGAGACAACTAAAGGTAATTTTAATATAGACATAGCTAAATTTCTAAAAAAAAACTATTATGATTAATGCAACAAGTCTAAACATTCATTGATGATAAAAAATAAAAGAAAGTAGACCCAGAAAATTTAATATAAAGTCCTTCCTGTTCCTTTTTTCTCTTTTATTTTTCCCACAGTTTTAAAAATCTCTAGAAGAGAAATACAGAATTTTCACTGTATACACAAGGTGAAAAGGCATATAAAGCTTTAAATTAAGTTCTCCTATTTTCATGCTTGCAAAACACCTAAGCAAAAAATAGTAGATAGAGATTCATAAATGTGACAGCAGATGAAATTCTTGTTAAATATATAAATCTATATATCTCCATAGATGGATACCACTGAAATACCCTATAGCTATCTTTGAGGAAAAAAAAAAAAAAAAAAAAAGACTCAGGTCAATTGGTCAATTGTATCAGCCTAGGCTCACCTCTAAAATGTAGATCACAGAGCAGTACTTCCTGAAAGGGGAACGGAACATTGGTATAAAATTACTCTGTCTTGACCTTTACATAGTATTGTAAAAAACATACAACGGGTATAAGAAAAGCCAAACTTCTTGCTGATTACAAGCTGTTTTTCACATAATTGGTGAAAAGGATATAGAAGTGGGAAAAAGTGTGTTTAAAAAAATAATTTATCCAATTTTGAAATTCCAGTATATAACCTGCATCCCATATAGAAAATGCTATCTAGGTCCTTCCACTTAGTTAATATCTACAACTCTCCTTTTCATGCTTTTATATTTGAAAACAATGTGTTATCAATTTCACAGGCAGAGCAAGACTTCTCTTGATGTCGTGAACCCTGAAGCTTTTCCCCTTTTACCTGGCTGTCTACTACTGTGAGTGTTGGAGCAAAAATAAAATGTACTGCTGGTGAAAAATTGAGTAGTATAATCAATACATCTAGCAGTTTTCCAGAAAAACAATTTTGGTTATGTAGATATATTAAAAGAGTGAAACATAACTTCAAATCACAAAATATTTACTAGATAAAGTATATTTTTTAGCAATTTTAATTATTTTTATGTCAGGGATTTAATTTTACACCTTCTTTTAAGCTCACCATTCTATTTTCAGGTAAATATCTGAATGAAACTGAAATGTTACCCAGGGCATTTACTGAACATAACCAGTAGTTCTCCACAGGAGGAAGAAACAGCAGATATATTTTTTTATAAAAATTTATCACAGGTACTGTCTCAACTATAGTGGTTAAATATCTTTCATGAACATTCTTCCACAGGAGAATAGTATTTTTTTCCCATCAAAATAAGTTATAGTTTCTTTATTTTATTTTATGTTATTGTTTTATTTTCATTTAGCTTAGTTTAGTTTTTTAAGTGCTTTCTGTTGTCATAATATATGCCAATGCTGTGGAGCTCTTTCCAAATGCAATAAAACATGGCATAATTTATCTTACTTGAAAGTTTCACAGTCATGCTTTCTATCACCAAAGATCTTGACAATCTTCTACCATCTGCTCAGAAATCCAACTTCATTTTGTTGAGATTGAGACCATGGAAAGCCAATCCCAAGAAAACACCATTTATCCCAAAGAAAAAGGTTTGAATAGAAAACATAACCTCAAGTCAATTTGCCCTGAGAAAATTTTCCTTTGATGTTACAGTAAATTCTTCTCTATGCAAAGGTATTTCTTGCCTGTGTAGCTATATAACTTCTTGAATACAGCCCAAGGCTTTTCCTTGAGGTTGTTTCTCTCAGCAGCTCTGACTATGGAGTCAAGAGTGAAGGCAATTCTCACCATGAGAAACCTGGTAACTTCGGTTTTGAACCTAAAGTTAATTGTAAGCAGCAATTTGAGAATTCTCCTTAACTCCATCTGTGGGTAAGCAGCAATTTGAGATTTCCCCTTAACTCCATCTGTAGGTACTCTTGGACTTATGACAAGAAATGGCTTGTCTTGAGGTAGCTGATTGATTTTCTATCGCTAGCGCACTGGCTTCCTGGTGCAGGGAAAACTGAATTGTGATGTGGCATTTGAACTGTCTTACAATGTAACAAACAATGTCATTGGTTTCAGTTTAACTTGCCCAGAATTTGCAAAGCTAAGGAGTTTCCAGGGATCAAGCCAAACCTTTAGTTTGGCAGAATATCAGTTTCACTGGCTAAAATGTCACCCAAAATCAGTGTGTGAAATACTAAAGTAGTATTATTGTGTGTGAATGAAAAACAGCCTTTTCAGACCCTCCCATGTCATTGGGACCATAATTTATTTAACTCAGAGTTCAGTACTGTCCTAAATATCTTTAAAAAAACAACAACAAAAAACAGAAAAAAAAATTCCAAACCCACAAAACCAAAAAAATGTAATGGAAAAAAAGGCAATTATTTAAAGTTTGAAATATCCTATATTCCTTTATATGTAAAGTCCATAATACTCTTAAAATGACATTATTATTGATTAGCTAAAATGAATGGCAGATATCAATGAAATTCATTATTAGGAAAATGCCAGTTCTGTCTCTAAACTTCATCTCAGCACAACTTATAATCCTGATGCAGCAATAAGGGACAAGACAAATCAATCAGTCAACCGTAATACTAAAAAAAAGAATGTTAAAGAGGAGTTGAGCTAATAATACACAATCTTTCCTTGCTGAGCAATACAATCCATAAAAACGGATTACCTCCCTCAGAATTTCTACATAAAGTCAAAGCAGAGATTTATCTAACTCAATATTAGCTGTTAGCCAACACTACCTGTCTATACCATACTACCAATAGCATCCTGTCATGTACTCAGCCTTTATTTTGAGCAAGCAGGAAGCTAATTCATCTAGTTCCAGAACTACAGTTTTTCCTTTTAGGCTATGTGACTTCTCATAACAGAATGAAAATATAATTTTTGGCAGATAGGAATTATTTCTGCAAAAGAGATTTAACTTAAGTCAGTAAAAGCTTGGATACTATTTTTAAAGAAAAACCTTCCAGAAGTGGTTTTTCATTAATATTTCATGAGGCTAATAATAATAACTCTGACCATATTCTTTAACTTTCTTTCTTTAGAATATCATAATATTTTTTAGGGAGGTTTAATAAATAGTTTCTTGATAAAAAAGCCATACTTATTGAATAAATTACCTGTCTGATTAATATTTTATCTCCTACTGATGGGCTTTAATTTTGGACAAAGTAATTAACCAATATGTATAATAATTATATAAATACATATATTATAGTTATCTAATATATGAAAAAAGTGAAAAACTCACTCCATTGAAATCACTAGTTCAATGAGCTTGGAATATTTCCCGTCAATGCCTCAACATCAGTCATCATAATTCTACAATCAGATTTCTTTTTTCACACATGTGTCAGAAGGAATTTTGCCAAAATTCTGAAGAGGATCCTGTTTATGATACTGTTGATTTATGAAAGGAAACTTTCTTTTCTTTAGGTTACATCTTTTTAAATTACTGTGGGACACAAGACTGAGAGCAAATAAAAATATGACATTCTCTCAATAAATTCTTGAAGAATGTTTATTCAAAATTTTGGTTTGGTGTTATGCTTAGATTTTTTTTTTCCACTTTAGTGTATTTCTACCCTAATTAGGCTATTTTCAAACAGGAAAAGTTGCATAATCACAATATTTGCTCTATGCATTTGGATGTATTTCAATGTCTTCTAAATGTCTATACCTGTAGTAGTAATACCTAAGAAGAGAAACTGTTTATTTTTCACTCTCACATACCCAAAAACTTGGCACTGCATGAGTCATTAAAACTAATGGAGTCTTGAAATATTGCCAGACTCTTTCTTTCATTCTTTAGGGCTTGTTTGTGCTCACAGTGATTTCAGCTGGACTTTTGCCATTAATTTCAAAGTGGAAAGTGGTCCTCATAATAATCTTATTTTTCCTGAAATTTCCATAGGAGATCACTTTGCTAATTGAACTATGTCATGATTTTATTTTTGCACTGTCCATTTCTTCAAGCTTAATTATTGGATCAGATTCTTGAATTCTGTGCTTATGTTAATGATGAGTGGGTTTTTTGTTGTTTTCTCTCTCTCCCAAATTAATTTCTAATTCAGTGCTCTTCTATCTTTGCTTTTGTAACTCTTTTGTCAAAATGTCTCTGGTGCATTAAGCACTGAGTTTGTTCTACCTCATCATTTCTGTATCTGTGTATTACTACTCATAAGTAAGGTACCTTTGCTCTCAAAATGAACATTTAATACAGCTGACAAAATTGCAAAGCATTGCTGCATGAACCATGGCTAAGATTTTATAGTTATGCTAAACAATGATTTAATGTGGTTCTTGACCATTTTATCATGCAATTACATTCATTAATTCTTGGCATGTCAGTCGAGCAGCATTCTTAGACTTCTGAGCAAAAACAATGTAAGCTCTGCTTTATGTCATATCTCTGGTAAAAAGACTTAGTAATTTGGATATTGGAAATTTGGACAATGACCACCAACTTTTTGTAGTTACACGGCAGGATCATATTTTGCTTCTTCAAAATACAGTTTTAACAGCATGTCCTTCAGCTAAAAACAGAGACTAGAAAATATGCATCTTGTACCTTAATTATGTTACCTTTTGAATGGTGCCCAAAATCTGAACGATGTGGTATCATTACATTAATTTTGTAAAGGATCATAGAATTTTAGTGTGGAATCAATTTAATTTTATCCTTCAGGATCCTTAATGAGCATTAAATGGGGGTGAAAAAGATTGCGAGATAAACTTTGAATTAGGCTCTCCTCTGTTTGGATTTCAGAAAGAGCTCCAAATTATACCAGATTTATCACTTTCATTGCAACTCTGAAGCAGCATTACTTGGCATTTCAGCCTCAAGTGCCATTTCTTTGGACATAATTGCATTATCTGACCCTTCTAGTCTATTCAAGCTTTCTTCTGTGAACAAATGATATTTGATGAACCTATAATTTCTATATGGTTATGCAGGTGCTACCCTGTCAGGACATCATATCATTAAGAGAAAAGAAACTGTGTTCAAAAGATTTGAAGAAAGTAGAAAAATAACCTGTGAAAAATTAAATAGGATAATGGACGTGGCTTTGAAAAAAGAACTGATTTTCACTTTCACTTAAGCAATATTGCTGTATTTCTCTCCATAATATGAATAAAAAAGAGATAATTGCGTATTATTTTCTTGACTAGAACTATGTTCTATGGTATTTTTCATATAAAACATATAACCAGCTTTTGTTTGTGACTTTTTCATTAAATTATATAGATCAATAGGTTGTGATGTCCCTCAGAGTTTTCAAGTATGTTAGGTTTATTTATGTCATTTATTTTCACTCATACACATTGCTTTCTGCAGCAGAAAATGAAGGACAGCATCTTTTTCTTTGTAATTTTTCCTACTTTCATTAAACACTGAATTGAGAGGTAGTAGGGGTGTCACTTCTGTTATACTCATCATGAGCAAATGAATTTTTAGCAAGTTATTGCTCACAGCTTTCTCTAAAGACCAAACTCAATAGCAATTATCAATTGACATTAGGGATCTAGACCAGAGAATTTCAGCAAAACACATGAGATTTTGTCAGGACTACATCCCAAGATTAAGGGTTATATTTCTTGGTGAAATTCTGGCTGTCATTCTCTCAATAAAAAAATCATCCATCTTTAAATCTCTACAAGATTGCTACAACTTTGAAAAAAAAGGTAAGTCAACATTCTTTGGAATATGTTTTAAGTGGCCCCCTCTCTTTGTAGCTAGGAACAAGAAAAGCATGCCTAAACAAGTTTTCTATATCAAATGAAACAAGCCTTATTCGTCAGAGGAGGAGCAGCTGTTAGGGGAAAAGACAGTCAGACATATTTGAATGAATTCTTAAAAATAACTAATGTGAAAAACATATTGCTGTTTTAGTAGAGTTTAAACATTTCACAAAACTTCATCTTAGATAGAATTCTGATGAAATGTTCATAAAACAAGGAAAAATTCATATTTTTTTTCATGTTCATCCCACTTATCAGATCATAATAGAAATTTCTGAGATCTGTTGTACCAGGATAGAAATACTTGCTGTGTGAACAGTGCTGCTCCATGTGTTCGTTTATAGAGGATGGTACATGTCAATTTCTATGGCTATAAATACAGAGAGATTGTCCATTACATTGGGATACCTTTAATGCTATAACTACTACTTACAATTTTAGATGTTATGGAAATCAATTTACGAGGAAATGGTAAAGAATGTGCAATTTCTTTACAAGAATATGTTGCTTGTTTTCAATCAGTACAAGCAGATGTTTAAAGAATAAGTTTGTTTGCATTCTCCCCTGTAAAATACATTTAAAAATTCAGGACCAAACTATATGGTGATGCAGATAGTAAACACTACTAGAGAAACACATATAAAATTTAAAACAAGAGAAGGCATAAATTTCACCACTTGGTTTACTCTAAATATCCTTGAGGTCAATAACTTCATCTGTGACCTTCCTGAAAAGCTGTGGCTTTGCTTCCTGAAAAGTCAACAAATTCTGAATTGATAAAGATAGGAGATACCTATCACTTTTCCTGTGTTAGTCTGGAGACCATTAAAATCAAGAGAAAAGTTACTACGTAAAATCCACTTTTTTTTCCCTCTGAAATTATGCAGGATAGTTGAATACATTTTTGCATTGAAATGTTTGGGGTTTTTTTCCATGTAGTTTTCCAGAAAAAAAAAAAAAAAACAAAAAAACAAGAAAACAATTAAACCTCTGTTAAACTTAACATTTATTTTACATTTATAAATATCATTGCAATTAAATTTTGCAGTCAGCAGCATTGATAACTTTGTTTGAAAGAGACTAAATACTTTCTTCTACCATCCTTTGATTATACTTCCAGGGAATCAGGTCCCATGTTTGAAGAAGCAGGGTGAAACAGGTCTCACTATTGCAGGTCTTATCCCTACAAATGTCTGGTACTATTCTTTTGTTTTAGTAGGAATGAAAAAAGAGAGAACTTCTTGGCATTCCCTGCATGTTGCTCACTGGCAATGGGGAAGAAGGAAGAGATTTAATTTACAGGTAGTCTTAGTTTGTCTGCCCCTATGTTATATTTTCTGTACTCAACCATGCTTTGTAGTGTGATTTTGTTGAAAATGATCTTTCCTAATATATTGAGTCTATCTGTGTTCCCGTCTTCCATGGGAGGCTGAAATTTCTTTACAGGTAAGAGGGCTTTCTTGTTTTTTTTTTTTGTTTGTTTTTTTTTTTGTTTGTTTGTTTGTTTTTTTTTAATTTCTGTATCAGCACAGAGATTCATCTTCAGGTGAAAGAGGGCTGAGAAAAGAACTTTCAAAATACTTTTATTTTTTTATGATTAATTTGTCACTTTTCACAGATAGTCCTGTGTAGAAACGAAAAGCTGTCATAGCAAACGTGGTTCCAAGGAAACATCTGATTAACTGTACTCATCTCAAGGAATGAATAAAGATTGTAACTGCAGAGATTCAGATAATATTCATATGTTCTCCCGCTTCAGCTAGTGGCTAGGTAGAGTGAAGGACTACAAAGTAATTTGAATGCAGCAATGATAGGCTGATATTGACTATTTTTGATAAAGATTATATGTAACATTACAAATAAATAATAAAAATGGTTGTTATGAACCTTAGTAGAATGCAGGCCAAGGTCCTCCTGACCCTTGAAGTTAAACATTAATATCTACACAATTTTGTTAATAATAAAATATATTTGTGCTTCATTTGTGCAAATTCTGATCAATGTTACTGCTAATTTTTATAGTCGAAGTGCAGTATTGAGAATCAGATAATTAGTTAATACTAATATCTAATTACTAATATCTTCTTGAAAGAGTTATGACTGCATGTATGAAGAAAACTCAAATATATTATATCGGTAAATATTTTTTACATATATATCAAAATATATTAAAAACATTTAAATGCAATTGAAACAGAGAAGTTGAGAAATAATTGTTTGTATACAGGGGCTTGTATACTCTTTTCTCAAATTGGCTCTAACCATTACTTAGCCACATGGGAAATCAATTCAATAATATCCACCTAGGGAATATTTTTAGAATTCAGTGAGATAAAACCATGTAGAAAAACAGAATGTGATTCAGTGATTCATCTATTCACCCATTGTGGTTGCCTACTTTGAGAAAAGATGAATCATTCCCTTGAAGTGTCATGCCTTTTTATTGACTATAAAGTGAATCTAGATAGGTTGCACCTCACCTAACTGTAGCAATTTCCAATATTGTTGTCCATATATTGTCTAGTCATCCTGACACAGTCTGTACATCTCTGCACAGTCAGTGGAAGTGTAGTTTTGTGATAAATCATCTGAAAAAAATACAGAAGCCTAATTCCAAACTAAAATTATTTCTTTTCAAAAAAATTGTTTCTTTCACTGGCTCTAAAGGAAGCCTACAGTGCTGAACCCAGATGCAAGCACAGCATTATTCAATACATGAGACAACTGCACAAGAATTCTGACCCATTAATATTTTGCATTCCGTCTGTGTAATGTCAGTGATGCAAAAGGTGCAAAAAGCCAGAAGATTATGCTGGTATTACTTTATGATAGAGCCAAGGAATTGGCTAGTGGATGATGCTGACTGTGTGATGTCATTCTGCAGGACCATATGCCAATACCTGTCCCAGCACAATAACAAAAAATCTGTCTTAAATGATCATTCAATTTTCTATTAGATGACCTAGTTAAGAAAAACTGTTATTGCTACAGAGATTAAGTGACTTGAAACACTATTCTGGCAACAGCCAAAATTATACAGAAGCACTTAAAAATGTATGTATCAAAGCCTAGTGGTCACTAATATATCTTGAGACACAGAGAGTTTTTTCACACTGAAATTACAATCTACATAGATATTTTAAAGGCAAAGGATTTCCTTAATTCAATTTCTTCATCAATTCCTTATGAACACTTTTTTTTTTTTTTCAGATGATTTTACTGAAAATATTTTAACCCATGGCCAGTAAAAGTCTGTACAGAAAGCAGATTAGTTGTATGTACATAAACACACCAACATTTTTGCATGCATATGATTATACATGGGTAAGGTAGGCAATGCTAATAATTCTTTCTTTGTAGTGGCTGTTACAAGTATCTGGTATTTTGCTGCACAGAAGAACAAAGGAGCTTTAACATCTTCATTACCTCTGTCCTGCACAAAATGACAGTCTTCAGGGGCAGGGCAAGTATGCTAAATAATGTGTACAGTCCCTCTGTCTTTTTCCTCCCATCATTTACTAAAGGGATTCTATGGAAGCACCAGGACAGAATATTCAGTTTGCCTTCCAGAAGGCAAAACTTCCAGAAGAAGTTAATACACGTGAGATTTTAGCCTGCAGCCAGGTCCCATTCTGAATGGCAGCTAGGACACAGCCTGGGTGACCCAGCAAATGGGAATGAAAGTGGAATGAAACTGGACCTGTCCTGTACCTAGAAATTTTCTAAATGGGAAAGGTGTTAAAGGATTGCTTGTAAGGCTGAGCAGATCCCTTTTCCTCATGCAGATCAGAGCTCACTTCAGATATTATTTTAGTACTTGAATGACTCTCTTTTTATGTTTCTGTGTTTTTCCTGTAACCTCTTAGCTGACCTCAGCAATTTCTGAAGGCCACATGTGACATGGAAGGAAGACCTAAGCCTTCAAAGAATGTTATTACTATACTAGTTTCTAATTTCTATAGAGTTATAATATTCCTGTGCTTCTATCATCTTATTTGAATAATGTATTATGAATTTTTTATGGGCTTTTTGTTCTTCCCCCACTCTGCCCCTCTTAAAAGTAACTGGCACTATTTTTGTGAACAGCTCATCCTGAATAGAAATTTACATGTTGAGAACTACAGCTAAAATACACAAACTTCTGCTTCAAACTCCCTTTTTACATTATTTTCTGCATGTACAAACTTTCTCATGTTTTCTCACAATCAAGAAGGAAGAATAAAAATTAGCCCTATGAATATTCATGGGAATCTCTCTGTTGTTTTAACATAAATTTTCATGGAACATCTATTCATTTTACCATGAAGAAACTGATGCCATGGAAAACTAGAAAGCTCATATAGTGTTGATATAAATGAAGAAATGGGAAAAGGTGTGAATATGAACAAAACCATTTGAATGGTATTTATTTTTAATTTAAAAGCTGTGAATTTAAAAAGTTGTGCAATAAATACTTCTGTATGGATCTTTCAAGGAAACCTTCTTGATTAAATTGAAGAATTAGTTTAAAATTAATATTTATGTATTTCTAATATATGAAATGGATTATTGTGCTCTTCTACTTGGCTTTAATGCTCTGGAAACTCTTCATTCATAACAATTAAAGCTGCATTACCCATAAACCCATATAATCAACACATAAATGAATACAGAAAAATTAATGTTAAGAAGCCAGCAATTAAATTGAGAAAATGCCAAAATTAAGGTGAGAAATTTCTCACATAAACAGACTCATAATGATATTTTATTTAATTACGAAGTTATCGTTTGGAGGGAAGGGCAGGGAAGGTAAAGGAGGCGAAGGCAAGACAAGGCAATGCCAGGCCATGGACATACATATGACATAAACCTCACCTCTGCAAGGGCAGACATGCAAGTTAGAACATTTCATGTGAAAGGATCTAAGTATTTTAAATTTTCACAATTTAAAATAAGTGTAATAATATTTTGAAGTAATTTTATTTCCAGATAAATATCGGTGTCAAGTTATGAATAGACTGATAAGGAAGTTCTCATGCCTGTAGATATTGGGCTAAAGCATAAAGGGAAATTAATGTATAGAATTATGGTTGTTAAATGTGGCAAAGAGCTTTGGTACTAAGCTTAGGCACTGCAGTAACTATTCAGTAGCAGATTCTTTAAAAAATAATATTACCCTGCCTGAGGTTTTAACACATTTAGAGAGAGATCTTAAAAACGGTAAATGATGATCAGAGGGATCACAGTGCAAATATTAATGGAGAGAGAGTTTAAATGTTATTTTTTAACACTCTTCTGTGTCCAAACATCTTTCTCTGTCTTCATTATGGACTTTTTTCTTTTGATATAGCTGAAGAGGGAAAATTTTATTTTAAAAGAAAACATTTTGGAAAGCTTCTAAACAAATGCATATTCTTTTACCCAGAAACTGATCATTTCAGTGTGTTCACAATACCCAGGAGCCTTCATAATGTATCAACCTGTTTTAGTGTACAGTGCAAATAGCTGGTCCATAAGACTCTTCAGCAATTCTTTTTGACACAGACCATGTCACTAGCAGTCATGTTTTGTGAATGTATATATACATGTTAAAAAGTATCTCTATGTATTTACTTGTAATATTTATATAAATAAAAAATATTGAAGATTTATTTTGTATTTCTGTAATTCTACATATAAAAAAATTACAAATATTAATGGCAGAAATTCCGTCTATTGCACAGTATATTTTTCTGTCTGGTTCCTTGGGAAAGAACAATCTTACACTTGAATTAGACTTTTCCTCTTTTAACAAAAGTAAGGGTTTTTTGTGTTTCAGTAAATCCCCCATGGGTCCTATTCTCTTGTCTTTTCATAATTACTATAGGCATGTATTTGAATGTGGTAGTCATTGTACTTTTCAATATAAATGACATAAAGGTAAGAGAACAATTTTATAAACACCTCTGTGGTGTATTAGAGGCAACAGTGGGTGGTAATAATGACTATTTTGTATGGCATTAGACATCACTTACTCTCACTTGGTGGTGACACACTGTTATATATTGTGGTACTCCAGAGAATCAACATCTCCTGATGATTCACCTCTAATTGCTGAAGTTTATCCTTTCTTACTAGCATGTCAAAATTTTCTTCAGTCATGGAAGATTTATAATACCATAAAAATAACAATGGTATAATAAATTATTATCTAATGAAACTTTTTTGAAAAGTCAGCTTTTGGAAACCTTTGGAAAGTACCTATGGTTTTAGTTACTCAAACATCAGGAAATAAAAAGTAGGAGACAATTATGTTTTACTATTCAAGATATGTAACCACAGCAAATGCTGAAATAAAGTATGATGTGATATATGATGGAGAAAAACCAAACCAAACCAAACCAAGGAAACAAAACAAAAAAGCAACACAGTTTTTTAATTATATATAAATGGTATACTTGAGGATGTAAAAAATTTTTCCTGAGGCAGGAATAAAACACCCTGGTGTCTAATCCAAAGCAAAAAATGGCTAGTATGGTTTATTATATAATCTCAATTATTTTAAAAAGTGGGCAAAATCAAAACATTCAACTAAATAAGAGGAAACAATTTATTTTTACTATATTCTTTTTCACACCTTGCTCTTGTAGCTTAAATTAAAACTACAGTGGCCTCAGCAACGCTCTGGTAAATTGCTAAAGTACAAATTCAGAGAGTGTGTTCTAAAACCTGTTTGTGTTCTGAGCCTCAGTCAGTACAGTTTACTGATGGTGTTAGAATGCCCTTTAATTAAGAAAGTTCATAGAGCATTTTGGTGCAACTTAAACAAAGATGATCTTGGTTCCAGTGTCCAATTCACTCAACAAAATACGACAGACATTAATGACTAAGAAGTTACACTCTACTGTGTGACAGCAAATAGTTCACTCTGTACCGGGAAACACCATCTAGCTGTGAACAGAAGTTATAGTGCAACATATAAAAATCAATAGACTCAATTCACCTATGCCCTACAGCATACCTTCATGATTTTCTATAGTTATCTTTCTACCCAGCCTTTTTTATAGCTGTCTTTGATCATATCTTTCTCTTTTCACCTACTATATAATGTGACCAGTATTTGCTTAGCAGTTTATCAGAGATGCCCATTTTAAATCTGAAGGCTTTCTTCCACAGCAAAAGATCCTAACAGAATTCATCTAATGTCTACATTGACAAACTACAAGTAACCTTTATGGGTATTAGGTCAGGTCCCAGAGCAGCAGAGCTGTCTAGAAAGAACTGCTAAATTGCAGCCGGTAGTCTGGAATGGACTGACTTCAAAAATAGCTTTTTTTCTTACTTTGAAGCACTATACAAACTGCTGTCTCTCCATCTATAGCCTCTAACACTGATTTTGTGACAGTTCAGATCTCCTTGAACGTTTAATGTCTTTTAGAAAAGATGTACTGGAAGAAGAAAGAAATACCAATTTTATCTCTTTAGTTAGAAATAAAACAGGATGCCAAATACAGCATCCTAACAAAAATCATCAAAAAATTTTGAAAAGTTTTTTCCCTATGAACCAGGAAACACCAACCACAGATAAATTATGCATTTACAGCTCTGAAGTAAAAATAGTATTTTGGCTTATCTCCACTCCACAAATTATTTTATAAAGAATTTCTGAATTTCCTCCCTGACTCGAGAAAGAAAAAGAATAGTGCATTAGTTGATATATTTACACCAGAAGATCATAAGAAATTAGTAACTTAGCTGACACTTTAAGAAATAATTATTATATAACTTCTTCTCCTCATCTCCTAAAACAATGGATAGTGGATATTTTAAAAATTCAGTGTTCCTTTTTAAAAATTGTCCAGGTTTGAGACAAATTAAGGGAAACTCTCTGGAAGGAACACCTCCTCCAAAGAAGGCAGGTTTCATCTGCCCCTCCCCCACAGGTTCAGGAAGAAATTCCTCAGAGGAAAGTGAAAAAGAATTTATTTGTTGAATAAGCAGAGTGCAGAACCTGGTAAAATTCGAAGTCCTTTGTAGTCATGGCTCTGCTCTCTCTCTCTCTGGTGCTGGGGTTCGGAGTAGGACTCTCCAGGCCACTGTGGAAGGTATCCTGGTGATGTTCTGATGTTTTGGTGTTCTGAACAGTTCCAGAAGAGTTTTTGCCTCAGGTAGCAGGCCAGTGAGAAAAGCAAAGACTTTTAAGTCTCCGTCTCTCTCCTGAGAAAAGGAACTGAGATCTGGGAAAAGCAGGAGAAGTTCTTTTCTCTGCTCTGCTGCAGCAGTGAGAGAACGCAGGGGAGTGTGTATGTCCTTGAGATAAAAACCACTCTGAAAAAATTCACCTGGCTTCTCTCCCCCCTCTTCTGAGAAACAGCTTAAAGACACAAGAAGACACAGGATTCATGTCTGGCATAGGGCAGACGGTAGGAATACAGCATCATACAGTCACCCCAGGACAAGAATTATCTTTCCAAGTCCTCTGTGAACCAGAGTGCAGACTGGGTTCATGACACAATAATCACCTAATCAAATCAATACTGGTGGAACGGCGGGTTTTATGTGAATAAAGGTTTACATTTCCTTTAACGAAAAGTTCATTTGTCCTCCATTTCCCCTCTATTTCAGATTTCCCATTCTGCAGTGAAATGAGTTGTTCAAACTCTGATTAATCAGTGGCACTAACTAGTATTAGTAAAAATCAGGGAGCAACTAAGATTTAATACTTTTTAATGTTAATCAATAACAGGGGCATCAAATAAAGCTAGTCTCTAGAGTGGAGGGATTGGCTACCTTTATCTAACCCTATGGAGGCTGAAGAACCAAAAAACAAAGGCAGAGGAATCCTCTGACACTATCCAGATATGCTGTAGAATTCAGTGTTACAGAATGTTGTGGCTTAAATAAGGTCGAGGGATGGAAGGAAAGCTCTTAGAAAAGACATTAGTAGCACCCAGATGCTACCTCTGGCTCAGAAACTCCCTGATCTACAGATAATTAAAGGTTGAATTAAACTCCCAGAAGTAAGGCTGGCCCATTTCTAATACTGGTCTACATATTTGTAGCTTTTCACACTTTGGGAGTCAATAAATGAGCATGAAAAACCTTTGGCCTCATTCATCATGAAAAATCTGCTAACAAATAATCCCTGAACAGTTGTGTAACTTATTTGATTATGTACCTATCTAAAAAATATTTAAACAATTGGATTACATTAGCAAGAAGGATTCTTGGAAACTGTTGATGATTTTGCTTCCCCAAACAGGAGGCAGATAAATGACTAGGTTTTTTTTTTTTTTTCAAGACCTAATTAGAAAATATTTAATATTAAAAAAATTTAGTCTGCTCTTCTGCTATCATATACCAATGCCACCTTAATTTCAATGAGAAGGATAAAATTTTTTTCATGACGGAGACATCTGGTATTTCTTTTGCTAATTTTACACCTTAACAATACCAAGGATGTTAATGCTGAAAAAAAAAAGACCTTTACATATACATAGACTTACTCATACAAAATAAACATTATACAGTTTCAGCAAAGTGTTTTCCCACATTTGTTCATTAATTATACTTTATTTTCTCTCAGATTATTTATTACATTTGAAAATTACATATATACAGGAAAACAATCTCAATTAGTAACAATGAAACTAGATTGAGGATACTCAATAATTTAAAATTTTCAGGCAATATTATGTAGGGGTTTGCTTAATTGATTTTTCCTTTCATCTTCCTTTCAGTAGCACTTCAGTTTGTTTCAATTGCAAGTTAAGTAAATATTTTATAGGAAATCAGTCTAATCACAATAATCTTAAATTTAAGTTTCTGCCATCAAGTGCACATAATTTATATCCTGAAGTCTTCAGGGATGTCTACAACACATCACTTGTAGTCCAGTAAAAATTATTTGTCTTTATCAGTGGGATGCCCTGGTCCTGGCTCTGACCCCCCAGAAAGGTGGCTCAGCCTCACCATGGCCTGGGCTGGGTGTCCCCGGTTAACCCCTGCCCTGGGACGAGCGACTGCTGCCTACCCTGCTCCAGTTTCAGCTCTGTCCCCTCCCGCAATCACTGCCTGAAACACCATCCCCTTTGTGGACCTGGGGCTGAGGGCTGAGGAGGATGGAGGTGTGAGAGCAGCCCAGTGAAAAGGGGTTTTCCTGGGAAGGGGTGTTCCGTGCAACAATTCCTCTTGTTTTGTTACTGAGGCTTTCCTGTGCTACACACATGATGTTCCCTCCTCTGAAGTTCACTGTCTAAATTAGTCAGCACTTGACATGACAAGCTCAGTGATTTTTCTGCTGGAATAATGGAAATAGAAAATAATAGTTTCAATACATTAAATGTTGAAGTAGAAAGTCTTGGCTTTGACAGGAATAATTGTGCCACTTAGTGTTTGGTTCATAGAAAGAACTTCAAAGAATGATGAACAGCCAAATAAGTGACCTCATGACAATCTCCTTAATTAGAATAAATTAGGAGAAAATATTGTTTTAGCAGAAGAAAATCACTAGAGTTGTCTCTAACAAGACACTTAATTATATACATCAAGGGGAATTTCTTAAGGGACATCTTTTTTCTTCATCTGTGTAACTCATTTAGCATATTTCCATCTTTGTAAATGTGACTGGGGAGATACATAAAACTAGATAAATTAGATCTAATTTCATCACCGATATAAACTTTGTAAAAGTTCCAACCAATCAAGAAAAATTAAATCCCAAAGCTTATTTTTACTTTAATAAAAATTACATTTTATACTTGTGATGAGTGACTAAATTCAGGTGTAATATGTTAATGATATAATGAAATGAAAAATTGCCGTCATTTTGCAATTCAACCAGATGTTTGGATTTATGAATAGTAATACAGATTTGAAAAACAAACAAAAAAATGTAACCAAGAAGAATGGACCAATCTTATTTTACCATTAGGATTTTTCTTCTTTAAATCACATGACTAAAAATATTAATTTAGGAGATAAAGTACACTGGAAGTTGGGTCTAATATATATATATATATATATATATATATATATTGTTTTTTTTTAAAAAAAATACATTGCAAGACAAATAACAGAAGAATTGAAGCCTAATCTACCCTCGGGATTGTATGAATTACCTACCTAAACACATGGAGATAGACACATTGTCACATATACATGTACTTACATACACAGGAATATACAGAATATAAATGATCTTACATATAGCACCAAAAAAAAGAAAAAGGAAATCCTTACAAGTACCATTACTAGTATGTATTCCAATATTTCATGATACCCTCTCCTACTATTATCTGAGACACCAAGTTGCAAACAGAAGCTGTCAAAAAAAGTGTGACAACCATAAATACTTACGCTTCTACATATCAGTCCTGAGGGCTATGAAATGCTGATGAAAAACACTTGAAGACTAAAAGGATTAATGTTAATTATTTTATTATAATTCAATTTACATAGGAGGATTAGATCAATATACTGGCTTGTATTTTAAATCAGAACAATTCAGAAAAAAACTGGAGAACCATTTTCATAGTAGTTTCAGAATCACATAAATTTAAATTAATTTTATAAAGCTAGTTTATCCTTTGTCCAATGCAGAGAGCGTACCGTAAACCGCACTATTGATTCAGATTTAAAATATCAAGTCTAAAAAGGAATCATAGTAAGAAAAAGTTAGACTATGTATTGTTTCTTAACAGATTATGCCTAAAGTTATTTTTCATGACTGAAGACCTTTTTCTGTCCTGACCTAAGTTATCAACTAGAACTTTCTATGGAAAAGCTCACAAAATGCTAGAATCTACATTTAAAAAAACCCAAAAAACCTGTTTTTTCATTCCATGTATTGCCTTTTATTTCTTTTTTTGTCATATCAGCTTCAGATCTATACAAGTCTCATGTCTAGAAGTATTTGGATGTCCTCCCAGACTGGTGACATCATTTTAAATTTTCTCTCTTTTTAATTTGTTTCACATTTAAGTTGGGCCCTGACAAGTACATTCCATCTGCTTACCATGCAATTGACAAATACCTTGCAATTAATCGTCTCAAGCTGTGAGGAACCTCTTTCTCTTGAGTTCAAAACTCACCTGAACTCAGTGTTGAAGTTCCTGAAATTTTTTGAGGGTCTGAAATGCCATTAGTGAGCTACAAAATGAGGCACAATTTGAAGTGGGTTTTAGTGGAAAACCATGTGATAAGATGTCCTTGTAAGAAGACTAATTTTTTGTTATTGCATTTTTTTTTCCCACAAAACTGTATATACAACTTCAAGCTATTTTTATATCTTCTATTTACATAATTCCATTTGGTAGATAAAGGTATATACATAGGCATTGTAGCTAATGGATCAATGACAGATCAATGGGATGTCTCATTCTCATTACGGAAAATGAAATCAAGAGATACAGAATATTTTATTGATATCTTGTTTTCAAGTTCCTAATATAAATAATCACCTGTGACTAAGATAATAGATGTTATTCCTTTTCAGAAACCAGATTAAAACAAGGAGACTTTTATCCCCTTGATAATATGTATATTGTTTAGGTTGTAATGGGACACACTGGCACTAGAGTTCTGGAATAGGTAAATATGGCACATGACCTTTTTAGAGAAACCACACTATTTTGTAGCAACTAGAGATATAAAAGGAAAAGTAGAGTGTCTCAAATATCTTTAAAAAGTTATGTTTAGATTAATGAATCCTCATTTTGGTCAACGTAGCTAACTGCAATACATTGAAACTGTGCCACAGTCAGTGATGGGCACCACAAGATAATTACATTAACGTTGTTGCATAAAGAGCAACAAATATCCCAACTGTATCTACAAACTGCAATTTATTTTGCAAGCTATCATGGTCTTGGAGCTCGGAGAAACTACACTGAAATGTGTATTTCAGGAGCATACATAAGATATTTAGACTGCTAAGGGCTTTTTCTAGCCATGGTAATTGAAATGACTCTAGCCAAAGCAAATTCTCCTTACAATGAAAATGTCAAGGTTGAAGGGATACAATTAAGGTGCCCACCATATGTGGTCCGAGTTTCTCCAATTACTTTATTGACTATATTGCCATTGACTCTAATGTGATTTTAAATACTTTGCCCCCCATACACATGGCTCATTTGAGGTACCAGTTTTGAACTGAAACCAAGCACAGAAAAACAAAAAATTGTATGAGAAAAATAAGAAAAAGAACACAATATCAACTAGTCATCTTGAATAATTACTCCGTTTTCAAATGTTCTAATCTGAACAGCCTCAGGGTTTTCGTATGATCACTCATCCCAAAACAGTTGTGACCTTCATTTTCCTCAGATGCACTGGGGAACTCTTTTAGACAGATTCTCTTCTATTGGAACCATTTTCCAGGAAATGTCTATAGCTATAAAACTGAGAAATATTCTTGGGCCTATGATAGAAAAGATCAAGTGAGAAAAATTTTACCCTGGCATGCAAGTGTTCTAGACAATAGTACTTTAAAAAAAATATTTTAGCCTCTAGTCATATTACAGTATCTGAATCAAAACCACTTTAATCAATTATGCTTCTCAGAGCTTTCTTTTGAAATACAAAAGAACATATTAATCTTGTTGAATTATCATTACAAGTTTAAATTATCTCCCCAGTTCTATTTCTTTTTTTCTCCTGATAAAAGCAACTCATTTAACACAACTATCCTATTAATGCAATTTGCTTATTTAAACATTCTGAATTTTGTTTTGAATCTTCAGTTCTGAAATCTGAAGCCTTCTCTAAGAGTTTCATAAATTTGCATATAGAGCAGGCTAATTGTTTCCAGTTAATTGTGAAGTTTATTTACATTGTCTCAATTTTTGTGTTTGTGTTTATAAATCTCACAAAACTGAAAACTCTTAAAATGGATTTTTGACTATCCATGAGCTGAGGAATCTTCTAGCCACAAAATCTTGGATAGCAAAGGTAGAAGTGTTCATTAGCACTGTAGTCTGTTCCATTCACTCTAGAATTCCTTGAATTTCATATGACAAGCTAAATGGATGAAGATGGGATAAGTTTGGAAGAAAACGTAATTTCAGAATTTAATTTTCTTTTTTCTGAAAAAAAAATGGCACAAAAACCTGTGAGGCTATGAGATGGTAATTGCAGGTACATCTGCCCTCAAAGTACAGTGGCAAAAGAGAGGGACTCTATGAAAGAATAGAAAATGGGTGGTTTTATTGGGAAATATTTTTTTCCCACATCGAGACACTGAATAAGAAAATTATTTAAAATATTGCTTTCTTTAATTTCAAAAGACCTTCTTTGCATAGGAGACATTTATTCAATATTTTTTCTTTGTCCCAGGAGAACATAAAATAATGTCATGATAAACTTTTCAGAAGTAATTGTGCTCTGCCAAATCACTTTAAATATGTGCTATAAATTTAACTCAAACATTATAACATTTTATCTTTAAAAAAAAAAAAAAAGAGAGAGAGAGATTCTTTCATGAAATCCTCACAAGCCAAGTCAAGAATTGTGGCTCAAATGAATGGACAGTGGGATGGATTAGGTACTGGTTGAGGTCATGGATTCTTCCTCACTGGAGATACTCAAGAATCATCTGAGCACAATCCTGGTCCATGTGCTCTAGGATGACCCTGCTTGAGCAGGAAGTTGGAGAGCTTGACCCACTGTGGTCCCTTCCAATCTGACCCATTCTGTGATTCCCTGTTTCTGTGATACAGGAAAAGAAGCAAAGCATAATTCTAGTAAGTCCATTGGAGATGGGTATGCAGATTTGCATCACGGTAAGACTATTTTCTATGAGGTAGGAATAATTAATAATTTAATCATTTATTTGAACTACTCATACATCCACATAGATTTTGAAATTTATTCCTTATAAGACTTAAATTACATCTTCTTTTCCACCATCTCAGAATTTAAAAATATCAGTTACAGTTGGTAATATTTACTATCTCAACATTTCAAAAATTATTAAAAAAATACAATTTTAAAAATAATATTTTTTTAAGTGTCTTATAATTCATCTTCCTCTACGATACAAAGTTTTTTCAAAGCCTAGTTCATGTTTTGTACCCCTGATATATACTCTGTTAAACTTCTCCATGATATCTAAAGTGCTGCAATAAATAGAAAAAAATTGCTATTAACAGATTGGAACACAATATTCTGATTCTTAACAAAGAGAGGTGTAATCTTACTTGAGAGGTATTCTGCTGCCATTTCCTCTCATTGTCTTAATTATCCTTCTCCACAGTTTTCAAGTTTAATAGAAGTCATCTCAAAAAATTAACAATAGTATAAAAACTGACTTATATAAGAATACTAGCCCAGGACCCAATGTTGATTTGAAGAATTAGCAGTCTGATATAACTAGTTTTGGTTTTAATGTATTCTCCTTTTTTAGTTTCACACAATACATATCTAATATTGCCACATTAATATTTATCAGTGTTACAAACATGCTGATATTATAAAAACTCCCACCTTCTGCCTCTATTGCAAGGTAAAATGAAGACATTCTTCTGCAAATGGGTTAATTGCTGAAACAGGCACAAACAGGATAGTATAATTTGGGTTGGAGGGGACCTTAAAGGTCATCTAATTTTAAACTCCTGTCATGGGCAGGGATACCTCACACTAGACCGGGTTGCTCAGGGTCCCATCTAACCTGACCTTGAGCACATTCCAGCAAAGAATTTCTTCCCAATATCTAGTCTAAATCTACCCTCTTTCCGTTTGAAGCCATTACCCCTTGTCTTGCACCTACATATCATTGTACAGTCCCTCTCCATCTCTCTTGTCAGTCTCCTTCAGGTACTGGAAGGAGGACATGCTCCAAGAAGTTCATGTCCTTCTTATGTTGGGAACCCCATTAGAGTTGAGTATGGGGGCAGAATCTCCTCCCTCAACCTGCTTGACAAGTTTCTCTTACCACAAGTTCCAGGTTGCAAGTGCACATTTTCAGCTCATGTTGAGCTTCTCATTCACCCTCACTCATTCTCAATACCCTCAAGTCCTTCTGCTAAGGGCTGCTCTCAGTCTTTTCTCTACACAGTCTGGAATTCTTCTTGCCTCATTTAACCTCCTGAGATATGCACAGGCCAACCTCTCAAGCCTGCCAATGTCCCTCTGGAAGTCATCCCTTTCCTCCAGCACGTTGACTGCACCACACAGCTTGGTGTTGTCTTGCAAACTTGCTGAGCATGCACTCAATCCCTCCATCGAAGTCACCAACAAAGATATTTATTAGTGCCAGTCCCAGTACTGACCCCTGAGAAATGTTACTCATCACTGGCTCTCCATTTGGACATTGAGCCATTGAGCAACTCTTTGAGTGAGAACATTTCAGCCAATCCCAAGCTAGTAATGGAATTGCTGGGTTCAAAAATTGCAAACTCCTTCTATGGGTGACCATATAATATCTTAATTTTTAATACTGTACTTCAGCAGTGAATAGGCAGTCCTTTTTCATTTTACTTGCTGTTTGTTTTCGGTCACTGTTTTATCTATTTCATATGATTTAGCAGTTTTAGTGAGTTTACAATAAATTCCTTACATTAATTAGATTTTAAATAGCAGAAAATTGAGAGAGTAGATTAAACTCTAGCAAATATATCTTCCATCTACTATTATTTTTGGTCATTTTATTTTTAGCACTTATACCATGCCTTCCAGGCCAAAGATTCATGCAGGCACAGAGCATATAGCTGTGACTGTAAGCTGTGATTTATAACCTTATCCATTAATACAGTGGACAAAAACTGTCATGTATTCCAGGGGTATAACTGTGATAATGAGCACCATTAGCACAGCATAAAGTTTCATGTCTACCTGTATTCCTATTTAAATATACATCATGCAATATATGTGAAGCATGTGTGGGTATGCAGTCATTTTTTGTCAAAACATGAAATTAAGATTCCAAGTATTTTATCACTACTGTTTGTTTGGTTTCTTAATACAAGACACTTTTAAACAACACTATCAGGCACTTTTGGCTATGTAGTAGATTCTATGGATTTCTCAGAAAAGAAACTTGAAAAAATTGTATTTTTATTAATGGCGAATAGACACTGAATGGTTTGTTATCTGTCATGGAATTTTGATTCAGAGGAGGAAGTGAAAATTCCTCCTATTTTCGGCAAAAAGTAATCAAGTAACAAAAGAAATTATATTGTGAATTTCGTTTGTTTTCAATTTTTTAACTGCAAATCCCTTAAAAAAAAAAAAAAGAAAAGAATAAGAAATTTCAAGAAGCTATTGGTATTTACTGTCAATTTCATTTTCATGTTTCACAGAATTAAACTTCAAAGTACATGTGGACAATATTTTTTGATACAGTTCCTATCAATTATTTCTAGAAAGAATTTGAGAAAAACAGTCTTTCAGATAAATAACATAGTTTAATGGGACTTTTCCTTTAGACATCTTTTTACGTTTGTGTTTATAATGATAAACTCAAATGCATGTAATTTCAAATAGATTTTCAAGTTTCATATAACAAGTGACTAGGTTCATATTTTAGCTTACTAGACTAGAAAAGCTATGGCAATTTTTTGAGCTTACTGTGAGCTCAATGTAAAAAAAAATATATTCTATATTTAGCATATAATGGTGTAGGTGAGGCTCTGAATGTTAATTTTACTGCTTTCATCTTGATTTTCTAGGAGCCATCTTTAAATTTAAAAAAATATTTTAAAAAATTTTAAAAACTAGTTGAAAATTCTTATTGTGCTTAAGCAAATATTTAAGTCCCATTAAAACAGCAGAGGTACAGGCTGAAAGTTAAAATCAAGTGGATTTTTCTCCTAAACAGGGTCTTCACTCTTGACTAAATTCATGTTTTATCAAGACTCTTCACCTCCAAAACAAAAGCTCCAAACTCCAAGCTTCAAAGCTATCCAGTCTTTGAAGAATACTAAAAATATTGCATGAACTGTCTCATCTATCTATATAAAATATATTCATTCTAAAGGACATCTTTATCCACTTGAATGAGAAGAAGGTTATTGGGAGCAGTTAGCATGGACTCACTAAAGGTCAGTCATGTTTGACCAACATGATTGCCAAAGGAAAGGACATTGTTTGGTGGTGTCCATCATTGGACTTTCTTGAGCTGGGCATTGAAAGAGCGAGATTGCTGAGACATAGTTTTCAAAGAAAGAGAATAATAAAAAGAGACCCTTACATTACCTTATTGATTAAGTTGTAGCGTAAGAGTTCAGAAGGAAGGTACAGTTACAGAAAAGACTGAGAAAACCTTCCAAAGTCATTAAATAAATATCAAAATACCATTGAAAGTTGTTCCTTGGTAAAAATTCAGGAGAGACCTAAAAGTACAGCTGTTCACAGAAAAAGATTAAAGGATAAAGCAAGAAGTAGAACATCTATAGAGATGGATATGAAACTACTCCAGAGAATAAAGGAAATTTATCCGTTTTTCCTCTTCTTTTTCCATTTGCTTTCAGAAAGCAAGTATACAAATTCTACAAAAAATATTTTTCACATTATAAATTATTTTATTAAATACGGTTGTTTATTTAACTTCTTAAATGATGTCTATTGTGATTATTATTTTCCCAAAGTGTCAGTCTCAGGCAATTTGGAAGTAATATCCAATGTAAGTCTATATGATGTAAGTTTCTATAAAAACTCATATCAGTGACTCATACTGGGTAGGCTATTAATGACAGTTTCCTATGAAGGAATTTGTATAAATGCTGGGAATATCAGAAGAGGATAGAAGTTCTTAAAATTAATTTCATAAATCCAATCGTAGGAACTCACGTCATTGCTATGTGAATTCTTCATGTGGCACCGTGAAGACAGAGGCTTCCATTATTGTCAAGTTCAGAGCAGGCTGAAAGACAGAAGAACTTCACAAATCAGAATAGTTTAGGACTTCATTGTTGACTGTAATAACAAATGCCATCTGAAAAATGATAATGTTCCTCCTGATACTGCTCTGTGCTATGAACACATAAAAATAGCAGTGCTTCAGTACTCAGAGATTGTACAGATTCTATTAAATTTGAAAAGAGCAGAGAAATTCCTTGATGTCAAAACACGTTTAACTGGAAATTCCAACCTGATGCCTGAAGTTCCCAGAATAAAAACTGCAGTTAAATTTCACAGTTTTAGAGATTTATTGAGAACATTTAAATAATTTTAAATACTAAGAAACAGATTTTTTTTTTAGTTTATTGGTAAAACAAGTTTGGTTACTGAAAGAATCTAATACTTGCACCTTAAATTTCAATGCCATATTGGGAATATTATTGATTAATTGGTGGTTTAACATTTGGTAATACTACAGGTATATAGACCTACTCAGACACAGTAGCAGTCACAAAACCAAAGAGAAACTCTGAGAACAGTAGATGGGGCATTGATCAAACAAACACTTGGATGAAAGTTTGGTTGTGATCGATTTTCAAGTCTGTCTACAAAGCCACCATCAAAAAAGAAAAGGACAAAATAAATGGTTCTTTCTTCAGTATGATGACATATATGTTTCTCTGAAATAGCAGTTGTACAGAAAACAGTACAGTAAAGGTCTTTTCCATGAAAGTTATCTTGAGAAGAAAGACAACAAATTTTCCAAACCCCGAGAAGGTATACCACTATTATATTTACAGCTTCAATTGCTGTCTAAAATGAATACACATATTGCATCCTAAAATTAAAAAAATAAAACCAAAAACCAAACCCCTTCCATAGAAATACTGTACTTTCACACAAAGACATCCTAATTCTTTTAATATTTGATCTTTTTTGAGTTTGTAATGTTGATTAGAACTGAAGATTTCTAAATCAGGTAAATTGCACGATGACAGAACCAGACTGCTGAAAGTCCTATTTAAGCCCTGAAGTTTAATGAAAAAAAATTTAGATTACCCATTTTACAAATGCATTTATTCCATACACTAGATGGCTATACAAATGTATCTTGTTTATGGCTTTTTTCTGTATATCAAACCACATAAAGCTTGTTGTTTTTCTAAATAGCAACTTGTTGTTTCCTTTCCCATGAACGATTATTTACTCTTCATGTTTGTGGGATCTTTTGTGCTCTGCTTTCAAAAAAATATTATTATTTCTTGAAAACACCATGTAAAAAGTTTTAAGGATTCTACATTTTTCTTCAAGTATTATGACAGAGAAAAATTAATTAAGTTAGTCCACGGTTCTTCATTAAACAGTGCCCACAGTTTCGGTCCATCCATTTTCCATATTATTCATTAAAAATGATTTTTTTTTTTTCTTTTTGGTATTAGGGTAGCTAAGATATCTACACATATTTCCCAAATTTAAATTTCCAGTGTAAACAAATAGTTTCAAATGTCAACTGTTAGCTTACAAAGTTATCAGAAGGAGCATAGGTAGGCTATTTCACAAGTTACTGTACACACAACTAATATATTCTTATTTTACTAGGACACTGGAACAGAGGATCATGAATGGCATTTTAAAGGGTCAATTAAATGCATTGTAATTATATAGTTAATTTTACTCTTCAATATTTTGAAGTATATTGATGATTTACACAGAAAAAACTAATGTCCCAAATGAGTTCTGTATACAAATTTAAAAGGCAGATAATTCAGCTTAATATGAAGATCCAGGTGACATACTATGTCAAGAAGAAGAACTTAAATATCTGCACTAGATTTTATTCAGGCTTATCACATTTAAACATAAGGATGCAATCAAAGAACCAAGATTAACCTATAATCTATTCTTCTATGGTACATAGGAATATAATTTTCACCTATAAACTTGTCTATGCTGCTTAATTTTCTGCCACAGGTCATGTACAAGGTGCTGCAACTTGAGAAAAGATAAGCATCTCAGAACCCAATCCATAGCTACTAAGACTTAAAGTTTTATAAGTTAGCCAGAAGTAGATTTTTTCCTAACCTTTGGTTCCTTTAATACATCTGTTAATGTTGAATAAAGTTATCATAATCAATTGCCTCTAAACCAATGAATACTAGGAGCTGTATAGGAAGATAAAGGCTATTAGTCTGCAGACAGTAAGAATAAAAAAAATAATTCAAAGAGAATAGAAATTTTCATCACTAATTTGTAAATTGCTCTCATCAGCCTGATGCATTCTCCTTCCTTCCTGTCACATGTATAATGGAAGGATCTTAAGATTTGAGGAAGTAATCAAAAGCATGTAAACTCTATCCATAGAACTCTCAACTCTCAAGAGTGCCCTGGTTCCTATTCTTTAAATTGTCTACATATTTGTATTTTTCAGTCACCAAGCACAAATTAAAAATATTTAGAGACCTGAGTCCCGTACTTGAAGATGGTGTGTTGTAGCCATTGACAATATTAATTTTTTTATCTTCCATCTTGCTCTTGGAATCTCATTTCCTTCTGTACAGAGCAACAGATCCATGAAGCAGCTCAAGTCTTTCATCATGAAAGACTTTTCAAAGCTGGAGCTTTGAACACTTAGGTGAAACCTAGATTTCTGACTTGCTGTATTAACAACTAGGTTTTGTACAAAAAGGGTGAGGAGCCTTCAAACATCTAATTCTGTGAGCACTTCTAGATGTTTGTGCATTCTTTAGTGACAGTGGTGCTAAACAAACAAAGCAGGTCTTGGACAGAACTGAAACTTTGAGTTCAAAACTGTAATCCAAGAACAACCCAGTACATCTGGAGCTACTAGATACTTCTCTGATGTTTTGGTTTGTTTTTGTTTTTTTTTTCCAAAGGAATGGGACTGATTTAATTTAACCATCTAATAGTTGAGGATTTTTCTCAGCTACTCACCAAGTGAATTTGTTTTAAGACAGGTATCTAAGATTCTAAAGGAAATACAGATGACTTTTGTTTAAGACTGCTTGCCTAAATTTTAGATAAAGTTAGATTAAAATACTTCTATTTTATGGGATTCCTATTTATGTACTTTCTATTGTGTTTATTACACAGTTAAGGCCATACTAATTTATTGCAGTCTAGCACTTACCTTACAACTACTCGTGGTTCAGGTTGAAGTACAAAGGGCTTTGAAGGTCCTTATTTGGTGTGGAAAGCACACCTAATGAAGGACAAAATATGCATTTTCTTACTGTAGAAACTGCTTTTTAGAAAATAGCACATGCAGAAGAAAAGCTATGGGTACTATTGTTCAGTATTTTAAACCAAGCAGATTAGTGGCTAAATCATCCAGTCAGAAAGAGATTTAGATTTAACTCACTCCTTGGTCTGAAGGGAAGTTTTAGAGTGCCAAAAAGAAAATGTTTTAATCCTGGTGACAGAATAATGTCCTATACTAATTTCTAGGGCATTTGAACAGAATCAGAAAGTAGGAGAAAGTGACAGTGAAGTGCCATAGAAACAGCTGAAAAATAATATTGTAATAATACATATCACTTCAATGTCTTCAATTTCTATAAGGGAACATGAATTAAATTTTCCCCAACCAAAAACCTGAGTAATGGTACAGCAATGAGATTTTTTGACTTTGTTAGTCAGGGTTTATAGATATGAGAAAATTAATCCAACCTCATAGGTAATAGGTTTTTTTCTTTCTTTTTGATTTTCCTGTTGGAAGCTTTCTACATCTCTCTCTCAAAGTAATATTTTCTACTAATTAAATAAACAAAATAGGTCAAAGACTAGGTTTTCAGCCCATACTAAAATGCCAACAATTTTTTTCATAGAGTTCACTTTTTTACTGATGTATCCAAAAAAATACCATATGACTGCTTCCAAACTGACTGTAAGAAGCAGGTTTTCATCACTAATATTATATCCAGACTAAAACTGATAACTTTTTGACACAATGCAGCTAATTTGGGCCACAGCCAAAGGGTTGTCCTTACAATTACACTGTATGGACATTTTTGTATTAGTGTTCAGGTCTGTATTGTGTTCCTTCTCCTTTTACTGCTATAGATGTATCTATTGTAATCAGCAGAGTAATATGGTTTTGTAATACCTGTGCTCGGTGAAAATTAGGGAGCCAACTTTACTTATTAAGGAAGTACATATATGTTCTATCAATCAGCAGTATTTCCTTCTTACCCTGGTGATGACTCCATAGTTGAGGAAATTTTTCTAAGACACTGCATTTTTATGGCTAGTTCTTAATGCTGCATTTTGGTTTTACAGTCCTTTCAGATGTATAAAAAGCTATGTGACAAAACAGTAGACAAAAACCAAGAAATATACCTTAGTCCTCAAACAAAAATCTTTCAGTCTGAGGCATACTTGAGAACACATTATGGTTTGAGGTATAAATATAGGCCAAGGAGGTTGCATTAGAAATAGAAAAAAAAAAAAAAAAAAAAATCACTAGCCTATTAATACAGCACATTTAAATAAATTGAAATAATTGCTTACACTGAATACCTGGGTTTTGCCTGCCACAAAACAGCTATCCATGAAACAAGGCATATGTTTCAGCTGATTTCAAGTAGGTAATCACACTGCTTTCCTAAATAATCTCTTAATTTATCAGTCTCACTTCCTTCCTTAAGAGATTCTCTGAAACTGAGATAGAAAATGGTAGAAAGTTAACAAATTAGAAAACCTAAATGTTTCTTATAGGAAAATGTACTCTGATAAATTTTAGTTTATGACAGTGAAATCTCATCTTGTAAAGTGCATATTTTTATTTTCAATTTTATCACTGACAAATATCAACAAATAAAATACCCGGCTATTTATAATCTTAAATAGTGCACCCATCATAAATTAAACAAAAAATATGGAAAAGAACAGGCAAATACTATAGCAAGATACTAGATAAAACTTATGAGTTCTTACATATAGTCTCAGTGAATTTACAGAAATCCATTTCTAAGCCCAAAAATTTATTAAGATATAAACACAAACAAGGTAAATACAGATTAGTCTTGTAGGAGCTTCACTGAATAGGTGGGATCTGTTTCACCTGTTTTCTCTATTAACCAATACGGAACAATTTTGGATTTACTTTCCACTGTTGCCAATTAGAGGAAGTAAAATTTAGATTGTTGTACATTTAGTTCAAATCATTAATTGCATGAAAAATTCTTTCGCCAATACATTCTCATTTTTTACCAAATTGATAATCTCAGCAGTTTTTTTAATTGAGGTGGTGAAAGGATCCAATGGTGAAAGGCCACGAAATGGGTGAGGTCTCAGGGTGGACTTCTTGCTTTGGAAGAAAATGGTCTGGTGCCTTTAAAAGAGCTTTCCCTGTGAGACTTGAATATAGAATATCCTTATCTCCACTGAGTCAGCTGCCTGTTTCCAGCCCCTGGCTGCACTCTACTCTCTTTACTCTACATTCAATGAAGCCATGCAAGGAATAGTACCTTTCTGTCACTAGTGCCATTTTGTCTGCACCTTGGAGGGAAAAAAAAAGTTCTGTGAGATAAAACATTCTGTTTTCTTTTCAAACAGACAGGGACAGGAATAGTTCAGTGTTACTGATAAAATGTTTGAATTGCCTTATTGGTTGAAGTAAGAAAAATTAGAAATTGTCCATCATTATGCATTGCTTCTTGCATGTATTGCTATTACTAATTTTAGTTTGCTTTGTTCAACTCATTTTACTTTTGATAGCTTACAAATGTGACTGCCTGCTGTGATATGACCCAAGTTTCATGAAATGAGACCCTGCTGGGATTCTGCTGCATAAGATGTGTTGCACAGCTCAAAGTATATTAAATATTTGAAATCACAATACTTCTTCAGTTCAATTTTAATAAACGATCCTGGTTGATTATGGGAAATCAGGAAAGTCCAAGGAAAAGGAATGCTGGAGTCTAAAGGATGAATGATGATATGATCCCAGTTAATGAAGCTGGCTTTCAGCCTATGTAGGGTTGGCAAATTCCTCTCTCATTTTTGGCACTATGCCAAACAGAGGTTCAGTCTTATGTTCTGTAGAGGAATATTGTTACTCTGTCTCTAATTGTAATATATGTAAGGAAAAAAAAAATGCAGGAGGAAATTTTTCAGGTGGTTTGTGAGTTTTTGTACATTCTCTTTTCTGTTTATGGTTTCTTATTTCTTAAATCTATGCATCGTTATGGTTAAATTGGCTGTGGGTCAGGAAGTTTAATCTGTAAATTAGACTGTGTATACATAACATGGATTGTAATGGTTTGGAATACTTTAGAAAACCATGGCCAGGACTGTTTTCATAACATAATGGGGACAGAACTTAAACTATATTTTTGTTGCACCTTTGTGATTCTTTCAGTTCTAAACTTCCTATTGTACCTCAGTAGAATATTCTTCCTGAAATGCAAAATAAAATGAACACCCAATAATCTGTGATACGGAACAGTCTCATGGAATGGAAAAATCAAAAATCTGATGTTTTTGGTGATTTACTCACATAGAAAGAGAAAAAAAATGTGTAAAGTGTATGAATTTTTTGGGGGTGAATTTGACAAGTTCCATGCCAAGCCTTATGCAACCAGAGAAAAGGAGATTCTAAAATCCAAACATCCATGTTGCAATGGACCCCCCTGGGCCCTCCCTGCTCCCAGCCAGGTCCCTGTCATGTGACTCTGAGATAGCTGGGTCTGTCTAATATTCAGGCAGCCCGGGCTCTGATCTGGTTGGTTCTTTATCCCAGCTCTGCCCTTGGTATCCCCTTTCCCCCCTCTCTGTGACAAAAGCAAGGGGACAGAAAGCTGTGCTCTCTTACCTCGCTGGCTCTCGCCCAGGTTGGTGCTCTGTCCTCCACCCTGGGACAGAGGGAATAAATGACTTAACATAAAAAAAAAAAAAAAAAAAAAAAATTCTCTTTAGATGTTCAGGGATTATTTTATTCTTCCAGCCACATGGCTCGAGTTCCCAGGAAGCCCCCAGTCATGGGACCCTGCTCTCTTCCTGGGCCCCGGGCACCCCAACCCCACCCAATCAGGAACAGGTATGGGGCACAGGTACGGGAGCAGGGATAGGGACAGACCCGTACCCTGCAGGGTCCCTCCCCCCGGGATTTCAGGGGAAGGCACCTCCACAATTCACCCTTTCTTATTAAATAAAATAACATTGCAAACAGTTGGATAAACAACAAAATTTCAAAGGAAAGGAAGCCTCTATCTTGAGTCCCCAAATGTTCAAACAGATTTTCTTTGGAGCATCAGAATGGAGACAGGACTTGAACACGCTTCAGATGGAAACTGAGCCAGGGATTTTTTTACTGTACCAGTTGGAATCTTAGAAAATGACAGTTAATTTCTTCCTTCCCTCCTTTTCATTCACCACCCCCCCCCATCGGCATTGCAAAGGGATTAATGGAAAATGAAAAAGAATGGTTTTGTGAGGGGAACTAGAAAGGGAAATTTGGGCAGGGCATAAATGGGGGATAGAGTGGCATGGGATAAAAGGGGAAGGTGGGAGAGGGGAAAGGACAGGGATTATGGGGATATTGTCCACCATATCTACTGCCTTTGACAGGGACACCCCCAGAGCCTGTAACACATGCGGCCTGTGGGCCCTTCCTTCCTTACACAATTTTAAATTCTACTCTTTCTCCTTCTTCTAAGCCTGGAACACCACTTTTGGGGTTATTTTTCACAATAGTAGATTTATGGACAAAATTACTTTCTCCAGTGTCGCTTTTCAATAAGAAACCGTAATTTTTCTTTACATTATACCATTTTACAGTTCCAAAAACCTTAGGTACGATAGCCTTTTCATTTTTCTGAGTTCCTTTGTTCTTGCTTTCACTTTTGGTTTTACTCGCTCTTGTGCTGGAGCTGCTGCAGCCAGGACCGCCGGGGCCAGGGCTGCCAGTGCATTCCTGTCGCAGAGTCTTGACTCCTCAGGATCGTGTTTGGGGTCACACAGGTCCGGTCTGGCTGTGCTGCTGCACCCTGACCCTGCCGGCTGCTCCACCTTCGGCCCCCTCTGCACCGCCGCTTGGCGCTGTGCTCGCTTCTCCTCTGGAGCTCCACGTGACTGCTCCACACTTTCTGGGCGTTCGTGTGGCTGCACGGCCGCGCCCTGTGAGGTGTTCGTGGTTTTGTACTGCCAGCACTGCCGCCGCTGCTGCTGCTGTCGGCTGTGTGGCCGTCGGTTAGCGCAGTTCCCTTCTCACCTCCACGCTCCTCTAGCTCTGCTCGGCGTGGCTCACCCCGGTTGCCATAGTGACTGCCACACTCGCCGCTGCCTTTCTCGCCACGGGGCTTGGGCTCAGATCGTCGCTCGCCACACGGCGCGGGGCGGCCATCGCCGAGTCGTGCCTCGGCTGCCACCACGCTCGCCGCTGCCTCAGGGTGAACACCGTCGGGCCAGCACCACCACGTCGCTCCTGGCTCCACTCCCGCCGCCTCTGGTCTCACCACTGCCCCTGCTCCCGCCGTGCCTGGCCTCACTGGCTCTCCCATGCGCAGGAGCTCCCTCACCGCCACCCTCCGTGCACTGGGCGCCCACGGCTGGGACCACACGGTCTCCAGGTTGGTGGAGGAGCCCCCTGCAACACGCGCGCTGCTCAACCATGCGATCGCTGCTGAAACAGCAGCAGGACACAACTGATATTGCTCAGCAGTCTCTGAAATCAGGTAATGCTCACAGAAATAGTCTTGCATCAGCACGTTTTTTGATTCGGAAATTAACTGTGTCCAAACATTCTCCCAAAAGTCCTTGGTAAGAATCAAATCCCAAGAAACATAGAAGAAGTTTTTTAAATAGCCATGCCAAAAAGTGCCTTAGCTCTTTTTGAGTTTGAATTAAGCTAAAGTCTACATATCACTGTTCAAGAACCTTTTTTAGTTTAAGGTAAATGTCTCTTTGTGGTTCAGGCAGCCATGAGTCCTTCCATGAGTCCTCCATCATTCAGAGATGGGACAGCAAAACGAAAGCAAGAAGAGACATCAAGATTATTCATTAGTTATCTTCTCCAGGGGTCGTTTGTCAGCATTTCTCCACCATTTGTTGTAATGAGGGGAATCCTTACAACATATATAAGACGGTGATGGACTTGGAACGAAAAATGAACCAATATTTTTTGTAGTTGTTCAGAGACTGTTTATTCCTCCGGCCGCATGGATGGAGTTCCCAGGCAGCCTCCCATCACGGGACCCTCCTCTTATTCCTGGGCCCCAGGCACCCCAACCCCAACCAATCAGGAATGTGGCACATGTGGCATGTGAGCAAGGACAGGAACAGAACCATACCCCGCAGGGTCCCTCCCCCTAGGATTTCAGGGGAAGGCACCCCCACACATCCCCGTTAGAGACTGCTTACTCTCCTCTGTATCATATGCTCTATACCCTACATGCCTCCCATATTCCATTTATTGTCTCACTCACTCATGCAGTAGCTGTATTCTTACCAAATAAAGCACTTAAATAATGGACAAGTACAAAGACTGAGTTGGAAACTAGTCCAAAAACAGTACTTGTCATACTGTACACTCCTTAGTAAGTACAGGAAAAACTCAGCTCCCAGTTTAGGGTAAAGCATTTCCCAGTATTCCTGTATTTCCCCAAGAGAGACACCTAATTCTCCAGAAAGCCATTTGGAGCATCTAGAATACATTCCTCTCAACTCCTCCACAAATTTGGGAAAACTTATGGGGACACTCTTCCTAATTTAAACACTTAATACTGTACCTCACAATCATAGGATAATTTAGAAAGAATTTCTGGAAGTAATTTAGTCTAAGAACTCACTTCAAGCAGCATGAGATAGGTCAAGTTATTAAGAAAGCTGAGTTTAAAATCTGTCATCTTCAGGGATGGAAATTCCATGCCCTGACTCTCTGGGAAACTGTCCCAGTTTTTAGTTATTTTAGTGGTGAAAAACTTTACCCTAATATCTAATTTATTTTCCTAATATCAGAGTTTCTGTCATTGCAATTCCTGTCCTCCAGAGCTTCTTGTGCATTGCTGCACATCTCCAAGAAGAGTCTATCTCTCTTCTCTGCATAAAACTTCATTAATATTTTCCCTAAACCTGATCTTCTTAACACTGCACAAATTCAGGTGTCTCAGCCTCTTACACATTTTGTGATCCACACTCCTAATCATTGTGATGGTTCTGACATACTCATTCCAGCACATCATTATATTTCTTGCACCAGGGAATAGAAACTGGATACAGTACTCCAAAAGCAGACTCCTGGCCACCAAATAGCAGGGAATAATGATTTCTCTTGACCTACAGGCAATACTGTTCTTGCAAAGATATTTTCTGCACTCCATTACTTGCAGGTCCCTTTCTCATAGCATTACCTAGTCTCTGCCATCCGTAGATGATACAAATACATTTTTAAATGAACCCCAGAAGACAACTAGAAGGTAAATGAGAATATGTTATGGCAAGTAGTGTTTATCTGTAGTGACTTACATGGGTCATTCAGAAGTTGAGAGAACGTAATCTCAATTATACTTTCTGGCATTAAAAATTTATACCATATAATGGTATTAGTATCTCCAGTATGCTGGTTTTTTATTTAATCTTCTAGCTACTTCTATGATTACAGTATCTCAATATCTATTATTTCATTAGAGTGTACAACACCACTTTGCTTTGGTATATGTCTCCAGTCATTAAAGAAAAGTGCTAGAACACAGGCCATTTCTGTGGCAAATATAAGGTTTGTTGGTTGCAATATTCCTATTGAGAGAGAAAGTACTCAAATAGAATTTTTCAATAACAGTCAATTATAGGGTAGGTAGCATACTGGCTATTGTGTAAATATTTAACATTCCAGAATATTTCATTTTTTTTCGAAGATTTCAATGTTTCTACAAGGTGAATTCTTTTTTAAGATAAGTGAGAAGGAATCTATATTCAGGAAAAACAAAATAATCAGAACTGTTCTTCTCATGTAATTTGTGACATTTATATGGCAAATTTAAAGAATATTCTCTCTTCAAACAACTTATGTCCCATGAGTTTTGCTTTTGTATATACACAAATATGCATGCAATAGATTATAGAAAAGTTCTGATATAGTGATAAACTCATGAAGTAAATTATCATAGCTTTTCCATCAAGTACAAAGAAATAACGGAAATAACTATTCATGTGATATTCTTTTTTTATCTCTGTCTCTAAATTTTTTTCACACCTTTCTTTTCTGTAAGACAAAATCAGGGAGCTTACCAAAAGATAGTGATGTGCTGCCAATATTTTTGAAAGGATTTTCCTGGAAAATTCCCTTTTATCTTATAATTGTGATCTATCTCAATGGTGAATTTATTTTCAGACAAAATTAGTAAAAATTAGGAAATTTTTTTCCCTTGGAAATAAGGGGTTTTTTTACCCAATAGGTCTTAAAAAACCATTTAACAACAGCACTTGCTTTAAACGTGCTTTGTTGGGGGCTTATCTGTTTGTTTTTAGTTTGACTTTTTTTTTTGTTGTTTTATGGTAAAAACTCTCTATCTGTTTGCATTTCTGGTTTTTTGAGAAGCAACCTGTATTTTTTCATGTCTTTGAAAGACGCATCTTATATTACGTAGGTTGATGCGGATAAATAGTTGTGTAATAAAAATGCGTTCTAATTTTAAATTTCTTTTTCTTCAGGCCCTTTGTATGCCTTCTTCCAATTTATTTCAAGACTATTTATTCTGAAAAAAGTAGGTCAATTCTTGTCATCTGTTGAATATGTAATCCATACTTCATCTTACCTATAATCATCAAACCATATTATAAAAATACTTGCAAGCATAGCTCACATCAGCATAGCTGAGACCCATTTTTTTGTTTCTTGAAGGCAATCTTATTTGACATTTTATCCACAGGTAAAGACTGCCAGTAAAGTACTATGCAGGACTAATATGTCAGAAAAAAAAATACAAACACCTGACACATAATTGTCTTGATCACCTTGCTGTTAAAAATAAAGCTGTCAGATAAAGTCAGATGTAGCTGATCTATCAAGATCTGAAGATTTAGGACATTTTCATAGAGAACTGCTAAACTCTTTTTCTTCTAGTCTTTGCTTTGATTGCCTTCTTTCCCTCCATATTTTTTCACAGAGTCTTGACAGAGTAGAGAAGAAGGTCAGGCAGGATAAAACAAAAACCAATTCAGTGGAGCAGTAGCCTTCCCTGCCACAGGCTCTTTTCCCAGAGCAGCAGGTTTTCCATCCACTATGCCAACATGGCCAGAAGAGACAATTAAACCTTTTATGCTTGATGGGCCAGCAGACTGGCTGGTTCTTTTATGATTTCTGTGGGAAACAACTCAGACTTGGAAAGAAAACAAGTCTCCTATCATAAAAATCTCATTCACTATTGTTCTTCTTCAATTAACAAAATATTAATCAAATGAAAACATTCCTACAACATGAAGTATACAGAAATTGCATTAACTTCAAAATATTTAATTGCTGATTTAAATAGTCTGTGGACAATTGATTGTCTATTAATTCTTCATGAGTCCTCAGTAGTGTCTACTTCATGGCTTAAAAAGAAGCACTTCACATAATTTCAAAAATAAGTTTTAAAACATAATAAAATGTGGAAATAAACTGTAGTCCATACTGCAACCTAAGAATTTGAATCTGACAATCTCAGAACCATTTTAAAATGAAATAAATAATTAAAGAGCTATTGGATGTAGTTAGGATGTAGAAGGAATATATATTTTTTTTTTTTAATATAATGTAGAGATGCTATTCATAAATATAAAACATTGAGACAGTTTTCAGGTCAAGACAGATAGACCTGAATCTTGAAAAGACTGTGCATCATTCTCAGTATCTTATCTGCATATTAAGGAAATTGTGTTTAGAACTCCATACAGAAATGATGTTGCTTTATTTAAGTTTCAACCTCACTTGAAAGTTTTTGAGTTCATTATTTCATTCCCAAGAAAGGAAGTGAAATGGTCTAATTATAATAAATCACTAATTGTAATAAATCACTGTTTTCAAAACCATAGTATATCTTTAATAAAGTAATTAATGTATAATATATTCTCTTTTGATTGTTCTACATTATGAGAGCGCTCATTAAAAAATGTCAAACACATTGTGCAAAGTTTATTTTTCCTAGGAACAATTACAGGAGACTGCAGTGAGGAAACCACTAAACATGTGAAAATTTATAGTATCAAACTTCTTTCCCTTGAGACACTTCAGGGAAAAAAATCATCAGTGGCAGGAAAACTTTATAAAAGTATTATGAGAGGAAAATACTAATAAATAAAATATGAATTAAACAAGAAAAATACATTAGGAGACCAGAGTGTTATTAATATTCAACAGCATGTGTGTGTACATGTATATATGTATGTCAAAGAAGTCTGTGAGGTTTACATTACACTTGGATATAGTATTGTTGCATGGCATAGATAATGTATATAACTGAATGTATTACTCACAACTTTTCCAAAAGAGTAGTGTCTATCATATATATATAAATAAAAAGTAAATAATAATAATAGAAATAATAAATAAATAATAAAATATCAGTGTATTATCTATGTCAGAACAAATACATGGAATTTAAATTTGAAAGAACTATTAGCAATTACATTTGTTTCAGCTATTTAAATTAAAAGAAAAATAATCATGTGACAGACATAATTTTATTATGTTACTTGAATTAGAGGAAAGAAACAATGATGAACAATTATGAAAACAATAGTATTATTATGCTGAATGTGTTTTTAAACTATTTAACACAAAACAAAGTGCCAAGGCAAGCCTAAACCTGTTGCATTGCAGATGTTAAGGCATGAAAATTAGATGAATTGCATTGAAAATTATCAGGGCCATTTGTTAGAGATATCAGGTCGGCAGTCAAAATAGAAGGTTTTGATAGTCAGTCTTCACATCCCTACAGCCTAGCAAACTAATGTACCTTGCTCTTTTTTCACGAATTCCTAATATAACTAACATGATTTTGCAGCCATTTTCCATGTCTCTGGAATAGTCCATGCAATGTACCAAATACTCAACTAGGCTCAGTAGCTGCAAGTTAGACTAGTTCGAGGTTTGTGTTTTTTTTTTCAATAAATCTAATTTCCAGTGACATTTTGCAAAAAATAGCTACATTTTCATGGAAACTCATCATGCAGGATGTAATAAATTTCATTTCATTTTTTCTATATAAAACGTGTTCTAAGTCACTTATATAATTTAATAGCAAATGATAACCTTTCAGAACAGAACAGAACACCTAAAGATTTCCTATACAATACTGCCATATGGGAAAGTGAACACTGATATGTTTAAAGTGGGAGATTAGCCCTTTCTGTTTATCTAATAGAAGTTACCATCACTTCTTTCACCACCTTTCCTTAGAAATCAATACAGTTGTAAAATCACTCTGCATTTTTAACAGGTTCAATTCATTTTCTGTGTAGCGTCAATGTTCCGCATCAGGGAATTCCTGCCTGAAATGAATTCATCTATTGTCTGTGAAGGAGAAACTGGAGAAAGATATTGGGATCTGCATTATTTCTTTGGCAGAATTAATTTCAAAATTATTACCTATTGAGATGTAGTTTTAATTTTCTTATTTAAACCTGAATCTAGAATTGTTGCCCAGAGATAAGTGGATCAGAATTATTCCCAATCACATAAATACATAAATTATTTATATTTCCTTCCCTCTGCTTTTTTTCCTGATGAAGCTACTGCTTAAGGACCTTGTTCCTTTTCAGATAAGGTCCATTTTTTACCAAGTAAAAGTATGTCTGGAAGGGTCTGCTAAAGCCTGGCATAAACATACATAACCAAATTCACTTCTTAAGTGGCCATCACAACAATAGAAGAGATAATCAAAATGACAAGTTAATTTAAAAGAGCAGAAGTCAGTACACTGTCAATCTTGTCTGTGTTGTATTATTCTGTATGCTTGCTGCTTTCCTTTGCTTCCAAGATCACTCAACCATGTAATAAGTAGATTTTCAATGTGTTGGTTCTTCCTGCATTAGTTGATGTTCTGTCATGCAGTGGTGCAACCAGAGATTTTGTACTGTTTTCCTGAGCAGGCTACAGTGATAAAGTAAATGCAAGTTATTCATGGTACTACAAAAATGTCTGCCGGGTTTGCTTTCCCAGTGTTTTTCCCAAGTTTTACACATATTATCCTGTATTTTCAAATACACCTGTTTTATCCTTCTAAACTGACAGAACATATGCCATAATTGATATTCTGACTCAAAAACATTAAACTTACAAAATTTCAGTCACTGGTTGCTATCATCAGTACAGGAGGCAGTTCAGAAGCAGTAAAAGAAATCACTGATTCTAATGAGATTTTGCTCTACATTTGTTTCTCAAGAGGTATCATAACTGTAAGGTTCAGACATAACTCAAGTCTCATAACAGTGGTATGTCAAGCCCAGATTCATGACAGACCTAAGGAATAACAGCACTACTAAAGCTGTAATCTAAAGCAAAAGTGATTAAAGGATGTGGCTGTCCAACATGAGAAGATCAAATACTGAAACCTTCCTGAGACTTTTAGATTTCAAGTTTTCAACTTTAATCTCCTAGGAGAGAAATAGAAATAAATTATATGCTGTTCTGATTTTGGGAATGATATTTCCAATTCTCTGCCTAAAAAAGGAGAAGATAAGAATAAAAAAAATAATCTAAGGTAAATTAGATAAAATAAGAGGACACAAAGCAACTCAGGAGAGTGGGGGTCATGGTTCCACTAAGTGCTTAAGGGTTTACTTTATATTAACAGTTAGTGAACAAAATATGTGAATGTCTCTTGTGAACAAGGCTCAAAACTTATTTGCCTTGTTCCAGGAAATTTTTCCATAAACCAGCTATTTTCTTTGAGTTAAAGATAGTGAGTGATCATTCATGTAGACAGTCTGCATGTGACAGCAAACCAAACTTTCAGTCATAATGCCTGTAGATATTTTTATTTAGCGAGAATGAGAACACAAACAACAGCTGTGGTAAATGAAAAAGTAGAGAATAAAAAAGTAGATTGAAAAAAAAGCAGAAATTGGTATAACTCCAGTGAAAGAATAGTTTAAAGACACATTTTGCTAGGAATGGGTCAAGCAGCTAATGAGATAATGGTTTCTTAGAAGCCAGAAAACTGATTAAAGTTCAGGAATTTTCTAGCAAATCAATTAATCTAGCACATGGAGAAAGAGACCTATTCCCTTGTTGGCTAAAGTTACTCTTGGGTTTGGTAATATATAACACAATATAAAACCAAACTGAAGGGAGAATCAAGGTTCTTGGTGTGTGTATATATATATATATAAACAGAAGTAAAACAACATTTGATTTATTTAATTTGGAAAAAAATCACAATAAAAATTCACCAAACAGTTGCCTAAGGCACTATTTTATCAGACACTTCAAACTCCTTTTGATGTAATAATTTCATTAAGAATCTATCTATCTATCTATCTATCTATCTATCTATATATCTATATATTCCTATTCCTAATTATTTTTTTCCTACATAAAACAAATAGTATCAGGATGAGAGATTTACTGAAAGAGTTGTAAAAGGAAACATCTATCTTCTGGTAGGCATAAAACTATATTTATTAATTATTTTAATGAAAAAACAATGCCCTTCCAAAGTCAAACAAGAATCAAAAAGCTGCTCTTATCTTCAAAAAAAATGAGTAGACTAAATTTCATATTTCTCTGTTTTCCCAATTAATCCTATAATTCTTTTGAATCTATTTAGTGCAGTGCTTTGTCATGTTAAAGGTTACAAAATCAATCTAATTTTCTTTAATATATATATCTGTGAAATACATCATCCATCATAAATTTAATAATTAAATCTTTCCTCATTTAAGATATTTATCATATTTAATCTTGACCTCAGTGAGATAAAGCTCCATTTATGCATTAAATTGGAATGAGATTTAATAGCCCTTTAATGCTTAAGTCTCCAAAATGGGAGAGATGTTTAATTCTGAAAGTGAAGTTAATCATGAAATCAATAGGAGATTATACTTTCCAACTTCAGAATTCTCTTTTTTAACACAGGCTCTCAAATTCAGTAGATAGATTTATTAAACATAAACATGAAAAATATATGGGACAAATTTTTAGAAATAATGTTAATATTGTTTTTGTCCTTTAGTACTCATCTGTGGCACAGCAAAGAGAGCTTTAAGAGAGAGAGATTTGTCTTCTCTTTTTTTAGTTTTATGGTGGAACAATTCAAATTTTTGCTGTAATATGGTCTAAGTAAAATTTTGAAAAAAGCAAACTCTCAAAGTCTTATGTGGTTTATTTTGTTATAACAAATTCAGAGCAACATTATATGTATTTACCAGTAAATACAGTTATAAGTAATATAATTATGATGTAGTATAATACATATCACGTAGCTTGCAACATATAATGCTATGTGAAAAATGACTGTAATTATTTCATAAATTATACATAGTAGCATCAGGACAAGCAGGCACAGGAAAAGTAGGTTATTATTAAGGTATAATAACCCTTAGGATGTCTCCACCAGAATCACAAGAAGGGAGGTTACTGTTGTGCAGTGGGAACTAGTGCTTCAGGTCAGCTTTCCCTTCAGTGTGTCTGACAGCTTTATCCCCTCCTTGAGGCTAGCAGGAATACTGACCCTAAACCTGGGAATCTGTCCTCCTCTCAGTCCTTTGGCAAGCTCTTTCCTTCTGTCTCTCCTTCACCTGTGGTAGAAGCAGGTTACCACACAGAACTTCTAGCTCCTCTTTCTCAGCAGCAGCATGCAATTCTGCCTACGCTGCTGACATGCCAGAAGCTAGCTCTGAGAGGCATTAAACAGCAATTCATAGTGACTAAGAACTCTTTTAATGGAATTCCCGATGATTTTTGAATCCTCTCTAATTATTAGGAATTAAAGATTTGTGCTATCATTCTATTACTCCTTGATAACAAAAAATTTAACAGAAGATATCAAAATAAAAAAATAAAAGAAACCGTCATTTGTGAGCTGAATAGTTCCTTTTAGCTGAAAAAGCATGAAGGACTGGAACAACCAGCTAGCTTAGTCCCATGTTTTTGGAGGCTTCCATTCAAAATAAACAATTCATAGATCTGCTAGTTTCCATTTTAAAGATAAATCTGTTCCTATCCTTCATATAAGCATGTATCAGACTAATCCTCAAAGTGGAAAGTTTCACTTTCCTGAAAGTAAGCATACCAAAAGATACTGAATAGTTTCCAAATTCCTAGGCAAGGTATTTTTAGAACACAGTTTAATATCTGCAGATAGGTAATTTCCATCTCCCCAGGGAAGACTCAGAACTGCTCAGGGAGTGAAATTAAATGAAAAGGTATCAAAACACTGAAAATCCGCTTCATTTTCTTGAACTAGAACTTTCTTCTTCTGCAAGAAATATATAATCTGAAATGTTATGGGTTTTTTTTAATAAGCTGGTTCATCTAACTCCATGTCTGCTTTTCCTTAATTTCCAAGAAAGTTCCTACATTCTTTTTCTGAATGCCTAATTTTCTATTTTAGTTCACATAACAATATTTTAACCTATTTCTGATATTTTAGCCCTAAAGCGATAACATTCCTTTCAACATTTCAATAGAGTTGCACTTGGAATTGATTACATTGTCTTTAAATTGCAGCCAGCCATTCCTACTTTTTATATTCAATTAAAAAAAAAAAAATTGCAACTGAAATTTTTTCCTAAAATATCTCTGAAGAATCCTTATATTAAGTTCCTTTCATTCTGATTTCTTCCTAGAAGGAATTCAGCTGTTGATATGATGGGACATTCTGAGTTTATTATGCTTCTGAGTTTTACTAAGTGATGATACTTGAAATTTTCATCCCTCATTCCAGTTCTGTCTATGTTATCTTATAGTCAATAATATTTTCCTATCATTTTAACCTTTACCGACTTCATACACAGCAGCTCTGCTACTTTTCCCACTGTATTTATATTATAAAAAGTATTCATTTGGTTTCTACTGTGATTTATTTTCCTCTCAAAAAAAACTCAGAATGACTTTTGAGAATTTTTACTATCTACTTATAATTTGTGATGTCTGCTCAGTTTTACTTTTTTTCTGACTACTCTTTCTGTATTCTTCTTTAGAATAATGTATGTTCAAGTAGTTCTATATTTTAAATTTTACATTTTTAAAGGTACAATCAGTTAAAATTCCAATTGAAAAGAAATATAAAAAATTGTCTTTAGATTTCTTTGAGTAGAATTTTCTGTAGAGCTAACATAATTTACCAGTTCATTAATTTTTTGATTTTGCCATTTTTAAATACAGAACTTTAGTTACAAACTTGACTTCTGTAGAAATTTGTGAAATAAGTTTCTCCATGTTTGTGAAGTACTCTGTTGCTATAGCGATGACTGTGATAGAAAAAGCTACAAGAAAAGCAGTACCTGTCTTGAGGGCATGATTTCAATACAGTCTAATAAATGAAATATACAGCTGTTGAGAGAAAATAAAAAGATAAAACAAAATATTGAATCCTTTTTTTTTTACCCATGAGGATCATCCATTTTACACACTTCCTGACACGGTCCTGGAGGGAGAGGAGGTGGCTGGAAGGAAAGGATGCAATTGTACAATTTTTGTGTAGTTGCAAACTTACAAGGAGGTGCACTGTTGAAAAGCAACCTTAATTCTAGAATTTCCTAGGTTATTAGGCTTGGGGATATTCTTCTTTAAGAAGGTGCTCTTCTGGCCCTTCCCTGGATATGCAAGACATGTAGCTTGAGTTATGTGATAATTGACATGCTGTTCCTATCATTTTCTCTCTGGAAGATCAGAGTCTTCTTCTGCACCTTTTTTTTCCCCTTTTGCCTCCAGTCATGAAGAAACTACCACTACTGTACACTATCCAGGGAGGCCTGGCTGATTCACAATACCCTCTTTGTCACCACCAGCTAGGTTGTGACCAACAGGGTCAATCTATTTCTGCTAGCACACATACATCATTGCTTACATAACTGACAGATGTAGCCCAGAGATAGATATCTTGAATTGTTTATGGTGATTTAAAACTGATAGAGTCCAATACATGTTGCACAAGAGAAACAGACAAACTTAGTTGGAACAAAGCATAAGGATAAATCTAAGGCTAAATGTCTCTCGGGTAAAATGTCACAGTTTTCTGAAGATGTTAGGGAATGTGATCCCCAGCTATATTTTTGGTTTAGGCAATGTGTATATCAGAATACATACAAAAAGATGGTTAACTTCTTATCAAAATTTGGTGACACAACACATGGGTGGAGGACAGCATATTTAATACCATTTGGAAATACAATATATTTACTAAAATAAGATCTGTTTCCAATTATTGATGAAATGAGGTAACTGAGCTTCTGCAATTATATTGTGGAACAATTTCTGCTATCCAGACTGCTGAGTCATTCTTATCAATCATGTATACTTAATTTTTGCTTATGTGTGTATCTATGTATGTTGTTTTGCTTATGATAGTAAATACTAGTATTCCATATTTGATTCAGATGACATTTTCTCCAACCATTGTAAAAAGTAAAGCATCAATATGACATTTGGGCAATGCAAGAGGTTACACTGATGTGAACAATTTGGTTACATTTCGCCACTTGATGATCCTCATGGATCCCTTCCAACTAAGAATATTTTATGATGCTATGATTTTGTTATGTATAGCAACCAGTGTGGAACATGGATCAGATAAAACAATTTAAAAAATGTAATAAGTTGCACTATTGTCTAACAGTTTTGGTTGAGGTTTTCAGATACAAACAATTTTGTGGTAATTCAAGAACCTGTTATTAATGTTTCTTGAACTATGTCAGAGTCAGAAATGTAGTATTTTTACACAGTAAAATATTTATTAAATGCAGAAATATCATTTTATCTGTCTCCTGCTTGGAAAAGGTGAATTCCGAAAGAAATATATAGGCTAAGTTGCTGTAGATGTCGCAGATGAGCATTGAGTTCACGTTTAGGAAAAAGTATGTAATTGGTAGAACTGTTGTCTAATTTCACCCAGTCCTGAAGAATATTAACCTTTGGGATTTGGCTATGACTTCTCAAGACCAGCTTGCTTCTGACAGACTATCTGACACATATAATAGTGGTAAAATAAATGGTAACCAGCAGACTTGGTTTTATATTGAACATTTTAGAAAACTTTAAAAAAATCCATGAAGGTGGGACTTGCTACTTTAAATTTTTTTGTATATAGAGATACTCTGTGTACTCATATAGTTTCTTGTATGAGACTATTTCCTGTTGTAAATATGGGGTTGCAGTACTAAGCATTTAACAACTGGAATTTCTTTTTGTTCTTTTGTAATTACTGTTTCTGAAACTCAGCTCAAGGTTCCTAGGAAGCTTGCATAGAATTGCCATTGTTACTCTGGAGTTGAAGAACCAGCCTTCTCTTACCTGGAGAAGGGGAAGGTCAAAGGTATAATTTCTTTGGACACTTGAATTGCTCTGTGACTCTTAGAGGGAAGTTATGGGAATTGGGCAATGACTACTGCTATTGGGAAGGATCACACCTCATTTCCCTTCCTTCATTAGGAGATGTTAGTTTATCTAACAGAGCAGGGCTTGGCATATACAGAGAGTATTCCTTTTTTTGGTGTCTGATAGAAGAAGAAAGGCAACAGTTTTAGCAGTTTTACTGCCCCAGCAGTCTGTTCCCAAGGTAACTGTCTTGTTCACCTGAGTGAACACACTTAGAGTGTGAGAGACTAAAATGTTACGGTTAATGGCTTAAACTTTGTTATGAAGGGATTTTTTCCATTATAAAATCTGTATGAAGAAGCTATGACCACCAAGGCCCATGCCTCCTGCCTGGATGTTTGGACTGTGAGTTAAAACTCCTAAGGGAATTTGAAATAAGTGACATTATTGTTCAATTACCTCAGGTCTAGAAAGTAAACAATGCTGAGGAGATGAATGTATTTACCAGAAAAGCCAAACCCAGCAGCTCTCCTGAAAGTCAGCTCTGGCTGTGTTTGGGGCATGGGAGGCTGTAGCCTGCAGGCTCATCTGCTGGGGCCAGGTTTGCACACACTCCCCCACAACCAAGGAGGGAGGAGGAGAGTTTTGGGTGTGTGATGTAACCTCTGGTCAGAGGGAGTGAACACTCATCCTTCCTTACACAAACTGTCTCAGTTATGTAAACCCCCACCCTGGGAAGACCACATACACGTGGTACATTCACATGAGAGGCAGCTGATAAGTGTCATAAACCATCAAAGCCCCCCAAAGTGTCCCCCGACTGATTCCTGAAGCCTTGCACCAGCCTTGCACATAATACAAAGTGATGCAACAGATCCAGAGTCTGCTGCAAGAGACAGTGTCAAACTTGTCACCCCCTGGGAGGGCACTTCTCCCCAGCCCAAATGTGTGTTAATCTATGTTTTGAGGGACCCTCACCACCAGAAGAAGAGGATCAATTGGACACCACTAGGATCCATATAGTCATGATATTTTCCTCTCGATTTGTTTACCTGTCACTTTCTTTCTCTCCCACCACCTCTTTTTCTATTTCTTTTTCTCTCTTCCCATCTCTCTCTTATATTTACTGTTAAATAAAATCCATACTATTGACTTTGGTATATGGTCTTGTTTGCACCTTAATTCGGGCAGAGGTATTTCTCTATTAATTTTAATAAACAGATCCTAACACAGAACTGGCCTTGATGCTTCTTAAACAAAAAGTTTTCCTATAAGTTCCTGTCTTCATTTTTATCATTCTCATAACAGACAAATACTATGTGTGATTTCTCTCAATATTTTTTCTCCTTTAAAGTTAAAAAAACCCTATCATTCCTGACAAAAAAATTTCCTGTGCCTGAACTCCTTGTTAATAAAGTTTAGAACATCCCAGATATTCTTTTATAAATGAAATGATAAATTCTAAAATTATTCAAAATCAAAAGTTCTATGAGAACATGTCAGCACTTTTTCAAGAACTCTGGGAGTTAGGATGCCCTCCCAAAGTCCTTGTGGCAAAGAGTCTCTTTATCTGTTGGTATTCACTCGAAGTCAGTTATTTCTCTCCTCAAACTGCAAGCCACCTCTCAAATTTTAATACATCGACCTTAGTGTTGTCTTTGGAATAAAAATCCACAAACATGCACAAGCCATCAGCTGTCCCCTTCAAAAAAAACCACCAACCAAACCCACCAAAACCCAACCAATTAACCAAACGACTAAGCAGAAGAACCTAATTTAAAAACTCTGGAATAACAGAGCATGCTCAGTCGTCATTGTTCCAATATGTTCTTTTTTCCTTTTTCATTTATCAGACTGTTGTGTGAAGAAAAAATTATTTGTAATCTGTTACCTTGATACCCTCAAAAATATTTTCCAAGTGAGAGAAGGGACTCAGATATTAACATGAAATATTATCATAATAACCCAATATTTGTAGTGATATTGAATTCAAGATGATGGCCTCCTAAACTTTTTACTAAGGTACACTGTAATATCTGGTGTCAATATTATTCTAAATCAGATTTCTTTTCTCAACACCAAAACAGAATTTGTAATAAAAACCCCAGAGGAACTTACCCTCATTCTTTTTTGGAAATATTAAAGCATCTATATACTCATACATGATTTAGACAGCACGTGCTCTTATCTTAGAGTTGATGTTATTCTGGCTTAGTCTCTAATAATCAATAATCATGAGCCAGCTCTAAATGATTAATCTCACCCTCTCATATTTGAATTGTTTTTCTCCAGCAAATGATTGTATTTTTTTCTTGAAACAACGATGTTAACCTCAATTTTCCTTAGCTGTTCCAAGTTCCAGGCTATTGAATCTGTTCTTTTGCAAGTATTGGGTATTTAATTATTCATACCTAGTGAAACAGTGTCATTAATAAAGACATGCATAATTCCATCTAGTTTTACACTAAACCGAAGATAGAAAATATACGGCAAAAGGGAGGTGCACTTTCATCAATTTCATCACATCCAAGTAAACCAAACAGGAACTTGCATGTGTGTTTCTCTTATTCTTTAATAACCAAGCTATATTAGATATTTTGAAGAAGGCATGTGTGTCCTTTGGATTATGAGAAGACCAGAATATTTTTAAAATTTATAAAAAAAAACCCTAAACACTAAGAATAGTCTGTTGAAGAGAAAAACTTCATATCTCTCTTGTCTGTGTTTCTTAACAAGTTCTTGGACTGCTTGCTAATCAATTTCTTCAGGAAGGCTGTGGGAGACCACATCAAAAGCCTTGGAGAAATCCAGGTAGACAATGACCTGTGCTCACACCACATCAACTGAACAGGTTATTTTATCACAGAAAGCAATCAGATTTGTCAAGAAAAATTTACTCTTGATGAATCCATGCTGGCTTTTCTCAAATACATGCTCCATTTCACTTGTGAGGTCTCTAGGTGGATTCATTCCATAACTTCCCCAGGGCCTAAAGTATGACTGATGAGCTTAAAATTTCCTGGAACGTCCTTTAAACCCTTCTCAGATGAGGGTGACATGAGCCTTCTTCCAGTGACTTTTCAAAGGTTGCGGAGAATGGCCTCACAACACTGTCAGCCAGCTCTTCTAACAGCTCTCTTGGGTGTGTATTGTCAGGGCCCATGGATATGTAGGGATCGAGCTCCTGTGGTAGCTCACATACCAACTGATGGCAGGGCTGTGTTTGCAGCAACCTGGATTTCTGTTCCCAGGGTCTGGGGCCCAACAGTGGTGGTAAAGGCAGAAGTGATGAAAGGTTATCCTTTTCAGCATTGTTGGTAGCTGATTCACCTCTCTGACTGGCAAAAACCAAGCTGCGTTGGCCTTGCTCAGAAAGCTGCCAGTTAAAGTTGCCAGCTCTTCGCGGAGCTCTCTGTTTTTTCTTGGTTTCTTTCCTGGCTTTGGAAACCCACATGTACATCTTTTTCTAGCACTCAGCCACAGAACTGAACATTGCCACAGCTGCACTGACTAATGTGGATAAAGATCATAAAATAGAGTGGAAAAATATGCCACGCAACAATGTGCAGGAGATAACTACAGAGAATGTCAGGTGTTACCACCTCCTCACCACGCCTGAATCACTATGCTTTGCAGAGTTGTGGGTTTGGGATTTTCGCATTTAACTTCTGTGTGATAAAGGCTTTCTTAATAAGATATTGACCACAACATGAAAAAACTACAGGCAGTTGGCAACAAGCAGTAAGAATTTGCAAAAATTTTAAAAAATATGGTCTATTACTCCTCTGCACAAGTAAAGCATTGTGAAAAGCTTTTTGAGCACTGAATACACAGCTGGGAGGGAAAAGGGATGTGAGCTGTAGTCAGTAGCAGCATT
>JACBWW010000001.1:23514983-23550127 GCA_020086605.1 Lanius collurio | reverse complement strand
CCTTCACTGTTCATGTTGTTGCTAAAGGCTGAATGGTCAAACACTTGAGTTATCACAGGGGCATTCAGACCTTTGGGTCACAATTCTAAACTGAACATCTTCATTCCTGGCATGGAAAAAAAAAATTAAAATGGTAATGCTTTGGTTTACTTCTTTGCCCAGTAAGAATGTATCCTATTACACAACAGTTTGCAAATTGTTATGCAGGTCCATGACAATTCCCCTTAAATGAACAAAGAATATTTTTCTTACCTAGAAAAAGTCTTTCCAAAGCAAAAATGAGATTTATGAGTCTGCCTCTGGAAACACTTGAAGTTTCTCCAGTTAAACAGAAGAACTCAGGCTTTTTATCATTGTATTTTACATGCATATCAAGGACTTTTCAAAAAGAAGACATGATCTGTGAAAATAGGAGTAATAATCCAAATAATTTTTGAGAATTGTTGGCTTTTTTAAATGTTCCTCTTTTAGATATTTATTTCATTGATTTTAGATTGTAATTTTATAATATTTGCAGGCCATATGCTGGTGCAGTATCATCGCTGCCCTTCCTTTGTTCCCATACTTTGTTATTTATGTACTGTAAATCATGTAATTAAACTTGGCATTACCAAAAAAGTAGTTAGCAAGAAGTAATTCATATTCATGTAGAGAGTAATCACATAATTTTTAAATTATTGTTGAACAGAATTTGTTTTAAAAAAGGGTCTACTTCATTTCTTCCACACATATTTCACATATATTAAGGGGAAGAGAAAGAAAACTTTTCAGTATTTCCTCATGGCAGCATCATAGAACAATTTTTTTTTTTTTTTTTTCTGGAAAAATCAGATATTTGCATATTGACCCAAAGCTCTGCTGATGTCTGAGGGGAGAAATGTAAGTTTATTCACTGCTTTATGAGATTATATTAGACACATTCAGTATTCTTGTAAAAAAAATGGAAAATAATAGTTATACTGGGAACTTAATGACAAATAAACTTGTATTTTTAAATATGGTTGGCAAGTGCTTTCATTTCACAGTGAGATGGGGTAGAGAATTGGAAGAGTAAAAGTGAGAAAAGTCATGGAATGAGATAAGCTGCATACACAAGCAACGAAAACAAGAAATTTATTCACTGCCTCCCATAAGCAGGCAGGTTTTTAGCCATTCCCAGGAAAGAAGGGCTCCATCACATCGTAGCTGTTACTGGGGAAAATGCAAACTACCACAGTGAACACTTAAAGTACTAAGGCAGGGGGTTGCCTGGCCGGTGCTGGCTGGGGTCTGAGGCTCAGACCCAAGAAGCCGTAGCCGACCCGCAGAGGTGATCCCGTGAGGAACCATCTGGAGAAGTGATCCCGTGAGGAACCGTCTCCCAGGGGGTCGTGGCTTCTCTCAGCCCTCGGCCGGGGCTGCCTGCAGAGATGCCTGGCTCAGCAGCCATCAGCTCTTAGTGATTCAGCAGTGATTTCAGCTCTGCTCTGCAAGGCAGACCCCCATGGCCAGGCCCGGATAGAGAGAGGAGAGGTCCTTCTGGTGGTTCCGCAGAAGTCGCTTTATTCTTCCATCTTCCGCCAAGGGGTGACCAGAGACAGATCCTCCGCTGACTCGGGGCAGAGGGGTCTCTTTTATGGGGGTACAGAGGTGGGTGTGAAAGGGTGAGAAACCAATGGGTATTAGGGTATTTTACATATGGTTTCCTAGAGGATCATGGGTCTGTTTTCTCTCGCCGTAATCAAAGAGGCTCTCTCTTTCCCAAAGAGGGGCCTGCAGGGGGTTTGTGTGAACTCCTTATCTCCAGGCCTCCCTGCCATGACAGGGGCTTGTCAGACCCTACAAACACTCTTCTTGTTCCTTCTTCACTGAGTTTTATATTCTGAGGATGATACCATATGGTCTGGGGAATCCCTTTTTTTCACCTGGGGATCAGCTCTCGTGGCTGCATCCCCTGGAAGTTCCCTGTGCACCCCCAGCCTTGTCAATTATGGGTAGAGGTGAGGAGCATGAAAGGCCTTGGCTCTCTGTAAGGGCTGTTCAGCAATAACTAAAACAACCCTCTGTTACCAACACTGTTTCCAGCACAAATCCAAAACATAGTCCATACTGGCTACTGTGCAGAAAATTAACTACTCCAGACAAAAGCAGCACATAAATGGAGACCAAAAGGTTTTAGTTTAGGTAAGTGCATGTACTTCAATACACTCATGTTGCAGGTTTATTTCTAAATGCTCTGGATATTATACATGATCAGGTGAGATAGAATAGGCCCACAATCAATGTATGATGAAAGTCTTATCTTTGAACTGTTGATGTGCCTGTGATCAGATGGAGTCCATTAGAATATTCAAACACATCTCTCAGGAGAATTACAAGGTTACTGATATAACAGCACTGAAACCCAGGCGCATTCCCTTGATCTTTTTAGATCTTTTGTTAATAAACTGAAAACTTGAAAACATTATTGTTAATTAAGATCTGAAGAAAGATTCATGACAGCAAGAAAAAGGATACCTTTTTGATGTTTTCTTTTATGAAATGACTGTGCTGATTGGCAAGACTAGATGCTGTATATTAAGAATGTACCACATTAAATCAACAATTCTCTCTGTTTTGGAACCTTTTCTTTCCTTAGCTTTTTGATACTACTTGTCAAAACCTTCCTGACATGAATATTTTTCAAATAAATACATATTTTTTCACCTTCTTTTCTCTGGCAAGCTCCTTTGGATAATTTTTTCATATAGGGAATGTCTTTAGATTAATTCTCTGTTATCCATCTCTTCTTAATATGACACCAATGTTTTCATTATTTACTCCTTTTATTTGAAAAGCTGTTACTGTCCCTGGCAATGTGTGAGGACTGCAGACGATCGAAATTAAGATTCTGAACACATATTTCCCTACATTTTTTGATTTAGTATCTCAAATTCCCTCTTTATTTGCTAAGAAGGAATATCTCCTTTATTTTGGCTCACTAATTGCCAGGTCTTCCTAGACTTACAGTGTCTTTTTAACTGAAATGTAGTATTCAGTGAAAAAAAAAAACAAAACAAAACAACCCAGACATGAAAAAAATGGACTTTGCTGTAACAAACATTGTTTAATTTGGCTCTCTGGGGCTGCTTACAAATTCTCATTTTTAGTTGTAGAAACTGCTAGCCTGGAAACAAGCTAGTGAAGAAAGGAAATCTAATTTCTTGCTGTTTAGCTTTTTACACAAAATATGAGAGTCACATTTCTAAGCACCTGCATTTACTTGATTAAGTTGCTGTTAAGTTGCTGGTGGCTCTATCTAAGCTTCTTTGAACTGATGACTTAATGATTTTGGAAATATTAAGGACATACCTGTAAGGACTCTATAGTTATTAAATTGAATGGCAACTGAGAATAAACCCAAAGATGAGCATTATAATTTAAGTCATAAAATAAAATGATCAATTGATCAATTATTATAAGAAAATTGCAGTGTTTGCTCTTGCAACAAAGAAGAGCACATAAAAAAGCCCTGAGAGCCCAAGAATGTAGTCAAGTGCTTATTCAGCCTTTTTGGCTAGAGTCAGTATTGGTTAGCCCTGAGCTCCAAAGATTTTATCTCAGCTTAATGTGAAACATGTTTTATGACACATTATGCTTCTTCTTCAAAACTGTTGTGTTTCTGAATGTGATTGTGCCAGTAGACTTACTGATGATCCAGAATACAGACTTGGCTCTAAAACTCAAATTATTTTTCAACATAATAGTATATAGAAAATAAAATCTTAGTCAGAAAGGCTTTAAATTTTTAATGCCTGCCAGGACAGAACATTGGAAAAAAACATTGCAAACAGTTCTAACTGCCCCAGAAATGTGACCCAAATCTGTGAGTACCAGAATTTTCTTAAAGTTTGAACCTGAAGCTGATGAAATTAGGCCCTGTTACTGTCAGAGAAGATTCTTTTTCTTAGTGATTATTCCATCTCTTATTTTCTACAAAATAACTCCAAATTTTAATTAAAGAATTTTGAACAAAAGTCCAGATGGATGAATAAAATGATCATTTATTTTCTTAGTCTAATAATAAAACTGATGAAACATGTGAACACCAGAAGGAAGATAGAGTGAGAAACATCCAAAGGAACCCCAAGGAAAGAGCAAGAGGAGGACAAGCTCTCCATGTCAGAGCAGATATCCACACCACAGGGCATGGAGAAACCCATGCCAGATCAAGTTTGCATTTTCTAAAAGAATTGCAACCCACAGAGAGCCCACATTGGAGTAGGGTTTTTTTCCCTGAAGACCATGCAGTTGGTGTAGAGTGTCAACACTGGAGCAGTGAAAGATGTGAGTGAAAAGCACCAACAGAGGAGAAACAACAGTGTACTAACCATGCCTGTAACCATGCTGGTCAGTTGGAGATAGAGGAGTCAGGAGATAAGGAATGAAGCTGAACTCTGAAGAGACAATAGTGAAGGTGTTGTTTTAATGTCTTCATTTTTTACTACCTCAATCTATTTTAATTGCCACTAAATTAGATTATCTTCCTCAAGTTTAGTCTCTTTTGACCACAGCAGTAAATGACGAGGGGTCTCACTGCCTTTACTTCGGCCCATGAATTTTCACATCCTGTTTTTTCCTACTGTGGAGGGAAAAAAGATGGCAGCAGGGTGCAAGTTTGGCCCTTAACTCACACTAACCCACTATGGATGCCTAAGTCAGATAATAAATTATACATATTTTCTATAATGTATCCATTTAACACAATGTTGATGATTTTAATTCACTCTTTCAACAGTGAAGTAATTAATTTACTTCCAATCTCTTCAAATCTGTTTTCAAGAGCAGATCAAATTCACTAAAAAACTAATGAACAGAAAAATTACAGACTTCTTGAAAATCCTGCAAACTGTATTTATAGAATCACTGAATTTCAGAACCACAGAATGGCTGTGTCTGCTCAGTGTTGCTTGGTTCAATCTCCCTGCTCAAACAGGGTCATCTACAGCCATTTATCCAGAACTTTGTACAGCTTGGTTTTGAGTAATTCCATGGATGGAGAACCCCACAACCTCCCCAAAAAAGCTCACTCTGTGCTTATTCACCCTCACACTGAAAAAGGGCATCCTGTTGTTCAGCTAGAGCCTCCTGTTATTCATTATGAGCCCACTGTCTCTGTCCCTGTCACTGGGCACCACTGGAAAGAGCCTGGCCACAACTTTGTACCCTCATTTCAGATATACTTTGATGAGATCCCCCCTGAGCCTTCTCATCTCTAGGCAAAGCAGCCTCATCCTTCTGTCATAAGAGATCTGCTCCAGACCCTTAATAATTTTCATGGTCCTTTTCTGGAATTCCTCCTGTGTGTCCATGTCTCTCTTGTACTAGGAAGCCCAAAGCTGGACACAGTCTGTCAGGGCTAAGTAGAAGAATCACCTACCTCAATCTGCTGGCAATACTCCTAATGCATCCCAGGATATACCATTTGTCTTCTTTGCCACAAGGGCACATTGTTGATTCTTGTTCAAGTCAGTGTCTGGCAGGACCCCTAGGTCCTTTTCTGGAAGGCTGCTTTCCAGCCATATATTGGAATATCAGGGAACATATAGATTTGCAATAGATCAAGGAAATTACCTAATGGAGAAAAATCCATCTTTTCAAGTAGTTAAAACATTTCATCTAGTTCAGTTCAGTTATCAGAAAAAAAATGAAGAGATCCTTCTCCTGGGTAGAAAATACCTCACCATTTACACCTCCAGAAATGGACAGCAGAATCTGTGTTCCCTTGAAGACTATGATAAAACCTCCATTCTATTAAGGTTCTGAATATTCTTACACATATATATATAAATATGTAATAATATGTAATAATATAATAAATAAAGTAATAAATAAAGTGTATTATGATCTCTACGTTTCAGTTAATAGTAGCATAAGATACAGAGGATTAGATAATAGATTGTGCCAACATCCATCTGTCTTGACATATCCGATAGTCTTTTGCCTAATATAGTCAAATCCATCCAGGGGTATAAATATAGTATCATAAAAACATTAAATATGTGACTGCAAATTAAAAGTCACCACCTGAGTATTAACCCTTTTTTGTGTGCGTGTATTAGTCATAGAATCACAGAATGGTTTGGGTTGGAAGGGACCTTCCAAGAGATCACCTAGTTTCAACTGCCCTGCCACGGGCAAGGAATCTGCTACTAATTTGGGTTGCTCAGGGCCCCATCCAACAAGACCTTGTTCACTTCCAGGGATGGAACATTATTCAAAATGCAGTATGAGGTCTCACTATAAAAACACTGTTTGATCTAAAATCAGTTTGTTTGGTTTTTCATGACCTACTTTATAGACATTTAGTCTGTACTTCATAAATATCAGTATAAAAACATTCTCCACTTCTCAGTTTGCAGTACTTGCTGATTCATAATTATTTCCTATGAATTAATGAAACTTATTCTTAAAAGTTATTGAAGTTGCATCCTACTGACAGAAAAGAAAGCTTGTATTTTTCATAAATTAAGACTGTGAGATCAAAGATTAACCATCCCAAGAGACAATAAGTTATTCTCAGAACTTAGTTAAAATGATCAGAGGACACTGGGGAAGAAAGAATTGTCTCCCAATTGAAACTAGCAGAATTGTTAGGATTTTCATGCCTTTACCTGTAGTGCGAAGAAATCTTTCTTCCAAGGATCATCTGGACATATTTCACTCTCTTTTGGGGGGCTTAAAGCACTGCTTGAGCTTTTGATCTATTCAGAAATCTTTTGTGCTGTTTTGTTTGCCTGTTCTGTGAACTACAGTATATTTGTAGGATTCTAGGGATGGCTAGTTCAGTGTTTAATGTCTATGTGCTTATAACTGCAGGAGACATATTCAGTGACCAAATCTCCATTCTTACTTTCTTCAGCATGAAAGAGGATATAACCCTTTTACACATGCATAATTTAATTATGTTAAAGCACCAAAATTTTAGCATTAAAAAGTGTTCCATTTTCATAGTCTAGGAACTCTTTGTGTGTGGGGGAGGGGAGGGTGTGTTAGGATATATTTATGCAAATCTAAGGTTTGTTTTATTGAGTTATACTTGAGTACAGACTTTTAAAAACAAATCAGGACAAAATTCCTCAAGTCAGGCACTCTGAAAACAAGAAAACTGTGGAAAATTTGGTAGTAGTTCAGGTTCACATGGGTATTATATCTGATGTTACTTCAAAGTCTTAAGAATCTGATCCTTGTACTGGAGTTTGTTATAATAACCTAAATGCATGCTCTCTATCTAAACTATTTGGAAAACTATGTATTCAAAATATGATTCACAACAAATACTTTATAATAGGAATTACAAAAAAGTGCATTTGGAAATAAATTCTTTCCCACCACAAAGAAGTATAATTTTTTTATTATTACCTTGGCACTCCTGCAGACACAAATTTCTTCCAAAGAGATGCCTTATTTTTTCTGGAAGATAATTAACTCTTTTTTTTTTTAATGTATAACAAGTAAAGCAGTGGTTCTGTGACTTACCCAAAATATAGCACCTACGATTTTTTTTTTTTTCTTTTTAATATAGTTTTCTTATCAACTTGAGAATATTTGAAATCTTGATTCAGTCTTGATTCTACCTAGGGTATCTTATTTTGCAACTTACAGAACAGGTCATGTGAATGAAGTAATCAGTCTAAATCATTCTGTTGACTTTTTTTTTTATCCTAGACTAAATAATTAATTTATGCAACATATGAAAGTAGATTTGAGACTAGTTTTAGCTTCCACTGAGACAAAACTGAGCTCTGGATCCAGGTCTTTTTAGTTCCAGGTAGGTTACAGGGTTGTAAACTTGAGATCTGCCACACAGAACAACACAGCTGAACTGATGACCGTAAGCATTATCAGTATCAGTAAAAGAGTGTATTGAATGGGTTTAGATGAAGACAGAACAATTTTGAATTTAAAGATATTTACAGGAAGAAAAGTAACAGTCTAATCAGAAATGTTTCAGTTTAAGTTTATGTGTGCTTTTCCTTGGACAAAGAAATACTCGTCCCACTCTTGACTTTCACACACCTTTAGCATCTTACAAAAAAGTGGTTCTCTAACCTAGCCCTGGGGTAAACTTTACAGTTGTCAGTTTTTAACAATTCTCAGATCTTAGCTATGTAGTCTTACTCATTTTCCCTTCAGCTGTTTTCTCCTCTGGGGATCCTATCCAATAAGCTATTGACCAGGTCCACTGGATATTCTGTCTGACATATGTTCATCCTGTCAGTTTTTTCTAGTCCTGTTAAAGTTCATATTTCAAATGACTCTTCTTAACTTCTTTTTCAGCTAGTTTCCTCTTCATTCCAAACTTGTTTTCTCTCTTTTCTTGCTCTATATTATAGATCTCTTTTCTTTATGGTTCTCTTTCTCTAAACCTTTGTCTACCTCATGTGCATCCACTTTCAACAATCCCATTATCCTAAATCCTTCCCCTCTGCAATTTTAGTTTATATCCCTCACAGACTTCCCATCACAAAAGTTTCCTCTCAGTCCACATAAGGGCAGTTTAGCCTAATAAAACAAGCTAAGCATGTAGTGATAATTACCCAGATAATTCCATAATTTTCACTCATTAAATTCTTGAGCCATGATAGTTTCTCTAAATTTAAAACAGCACTATTATTCTAAATATGAATATAAAATATGCCACAGCTCTTTCTAACTTTACCAGAAGAAGCTGGAAGTCAAATAAGATCAACAGCAGGTTTCATGGTGAATTGTGTTGTCAAATCAATGCTAGATCCTTATGTAGAATTAAGCAGAAGTGAAAGACAAAGATGTCAATATGTTCAGAAAAGCAGGCCAATGATCATATCCTTATTGACTGATTTATTTTATAATACTTTAAATTAGGAATAATTCTGGATTATACATCAAGCCCTCATTGAATGGCAATCTATGCCCATCAGAGATAAAAATGGCACATCTTGAACTTTTAGCATTTTAATACTTATCCCATATTAGCTGTCTTATAAAAGAAAACATAGCTTTCAGGTAACATTGGGTGTCATTCCAAATCTTTCTTTCTTGAGAATTTAAATTTCTTTGAAATTCTTATACTTGTATTAGCAAGGTATTTTTTTCAATACCATCATATAAAAAATTATTTTAAATTATTTTTTGAGATTTTTAATAGAAAACTGTTTAAACTACTAGTTTATTGAAACATATTGGATTTTGCTTATGATGACAGAGCAATTTTGTTACTAAAAGTCTCCCAACAAATACAAAAATTTTACCAAGCTAAATTTTGTCAAATATTTTTACATGGATTTCAGCAGGACCACATGGAATATTCTCTTTCAGCTGAATGTTATCAACGCAGCTTTACTTAGATCACATTAAGATATTTTTTTGTATTATTTAAAACATTTCAAATTTAGACTTGTATGCACATCAGCCTGTAGAGTTTTTCTCAATGTCATTCAGATTTCTGTCTGGGATACTTTTATAGCATTAGCTATACATGAGTTTTCTTTTGTCATGGCAAAAAATTGAAAAGTGTTAGAAAAAACTTATTTCAATTTTCTTATCAGTAAAATACTGAAGACTCAACCTATGCTTCATGTTGCTATACTTCTGCTATAGAAGTACTTTGCGATATCATGAAGTAGATTTGACTTTGGGTCCTATGTTCAGCAGCCTAATTCCCTGATAAAGATAAACCTTAACAACTGCACCACAGGGAGGATTTGGAGTTTCTGAAATAGTTCTTACCACTGAATTGAGCTTCATTCAGATAAAAACGTTTTTACTAAATTGCAGAAGGCAAGAGGGCACGTTAATATTTGTAAAAGTTGTTGGAAAACTCATGGTGTTAGTTCAGCTTTGCTTTGTAATAGCTTTGACAGTTTAAGGGTTGATCTTTTCTGTTCCTATGCACATATATTTGAATAATATCTTTTTGTTCTCAGGATTCTATAAAATGTGCTTGAAACCGAAAATAAAGTCAATATCTTCTCCCCAAAGTACATTAATTTTAGATTTACTGTAACATCATCAACAAAAGTAAGAAACAGGTAATTGAGAAAAAGAAAACACAAAGCTTCTTATTGAAACTGGTATATCTCTACAGTTTTGTTATTTTAACAGTGTTTGGTTTTCAGAAGCGTTTTCAGAAATTAACTGAACAACTAGGTGTGCTGAAAAGCTTTTTAATATTTTGATAAAGGATGCTGCAATGGCATGTCTTAATCTTCTGGAACATAAATAAAAAAACCCTCACTGAAATAAGTAATACATGGCAAAGTTCCATGTGGCAGAGGAATGCTTCTTGATATTTACTCAAGATGCGCAATGGTATTGAAACACGCAACTGTATGGGCTGCTGCAATTAAAGAAACATACTTTGTAAAAAAGAGACAATGTATCTTTTACTTTTTTATTTTGTTAAACAAACAAAATAAAAGATATCATCATTATTAATTATTCATTATTTCTATTCTTCTTTTAACATTTCCATCTATGAAATTTCTATTATTAATATCAGAAGAATTCTTACGTTCTTGATTCACACACTGGCTATAAAAAAACCAAAAACTAAAAAAAAAAAAAAAGAAAAAAAAAAACACACCAAAAAATTAAAGGGAGAAATTAATTTTTACAATAAAACTTTACTCTGTACACTGTAAAGGGAGCATCACTAAGAAATAGCACGCTTTATTTTTCTGACATAATGCTTTTTCTCTCTCTAAATCTAACCTTAATTGCAATTTTATTCTTTAGAAACCATCTTCTTTTGATTCTTCATTACTTTGCAACTTTATTAGAGACACAATTTCCACATTTTATATTTTCAAGTGGAGTAAGTAAATAACATATATGTATATGAGATCCTTGCTTTTGGGATTCTCCCTGTAGGTCCTGCAACTTCTCTACATGGCCTTATCACAAGGTTTTGTAAAAATGCATGCATATGAACAATTAATATTTGGCAGGTAATTTCCCCAAATTTTCCCATATGTTGTTTACCAACAATTAGGGATACAGTAGTTTTCTCAGAAACAAACAGGAGATAAGAAAATGTCTCCATTCCAAAACTCATATGCCTAGAAGACACTTCTGTCATCATACCATTTTCATGCTTAATAGTAGAGAAATGGATAATGATTCTTTGGAAAATGAGTATCAGAATCATTTTCCTAATTAAACTACATATCAAGGTATTCTGTGGAGGTGCCTTCCCCTGAAATCCCCGGAGAGGGACCCTGCAGGGTACAGGTCTGTCCCTGTCCCTGCTCCCGTGTCACGTGTGCCCTATACCTGTTCCTGGTTGGGTGGTTTGTGTGCCCAGGGCCCAGAAAGAGAGCAGGGTCCAATGACTGGAGTCAGCCATGTGGCTAGAGGAATAAATAATCTCTGAATATCTAAAGAAATATCGCTTCATCTTTCCTTCCAAGTCCATTGCTGTCTTGTACATGTTGTAAGGATTCCCTTGATTGCAACAAATGGTGGAGAAATGCTGACAAACAATCCCTGGAGAAGATCATTTGTGAGGAACTCTGAATATCTCTTCTTGCTTTCGTTTTGCTGTCCCATCTCTGAACGATGGACAACTCATGGAAGGACTCATGGCTGTCCGAACCACAAAGAGATATTTACCTTAAACTCAAAAAGGTTCTTGAACAGTAATATATAGATTGTAGATTAATTCAAGCTCAGAAAGAATTAAGACACTTTTTGGCATGGCTGTTAAAAAACTTCTTCTATATTTCTTGAGAGTAGATTCTTACCAAGGACTTTTGGGAGAATGTTTGGACACAGTTAATTTCCGAATCAAAAAATGTGCCAATGTAGGACTATTTCCGTGAGTATTACCTGATTTCAGAGACTGCTGAGCAATATCGGCTCCCGCTATTGTATCAGCAGTGAACACATGGTTGAGCAGCCGCGCTCGTTGCAGGGAGCTCCTCCACCATCCTGGAGACTGCGTGGCCCCGGCCGCGGGCACCCAGTGCATTGCTGGCACCAGCGATGGAGCTCCCATGGCGGCGATGGAGCTTCTGTGTCTGGGAGAGCCAGTGAGGCCAGGAATGGCAGGAGCAGGTGTGGCGGGAGTGGAGCCAGGAGCAGCGCGGCTCCGCAATATTCGCCCTGAGGCAGCAGCGAGGGCAGTGGCGGTCGAGGCACGACCCAGCCGCGTGGTGAGTGACGGTCTGAGCCCAAGCCCCGAGCTGAGAAAGGCAGCGAGTGTGGCAGTCGCTATGGCAACTGTGGTGAGCCACACCAAGCCGAGTTGGAGTGGTGTGGGGGCGAGAAGAAAACCACACTAGCGCCCAGCAGCAATGTGTCTGTAGTCGACAGCAGCAGCAGCAGCTGCACCCCCGTTGGCACAAAGCAGCCCACATGTGCTGGAACAGAATGCCTCATAAGGTGTGGCCGTGCAGCCGCGCAGCCGTGCGAAAGCCCAGAAAGCGTGGAGCAGTCACGCCGAGCTTCAGAGGGGAAGCGAGCACAGCGCCAAATGGTGGTGCAAAGGTAGCTGAAGGTGGAGCAGCCGGTGGTGGCAGAGTGCAGCAGCACAGCCCGACTGGACTCGCACAGCCCCACAGGCGATCCCAAGGAGCCAAGACCCAGCAACAGGAACACGCTGGCAGCCCCGGCCCCGGCAGTCCTGGCTGCAGCAGCTCCGATGTGAGAGCAAGCAAAGCTGAAAGTGAAAGCAAGAACGAAGGAACTCGGAAAAATGAAAAGGTTATCGCAGCTAAGGCTTTTGGAACTGTAAAATGATATAATGTAAAGAAAAATTACGGTTTCTTGTTGAAATGTGATACTGGGGAAAGTATTTTTGTTCATAAATCTGCTATTGTGAAAAATAACACCAAAAGTGATGTTCCAAGCTTAGAAGAAGGAGAAAGAGTAGAATTCAAAATTGTGCAAGGAAGGAAGGGCCCACAGGCCGCATGTGTTACAGGCCCTGGGGGTGTCCCTGTCAAAGGCAGTAGATATGGTGGACAATATCCCCATAAACCCTATCCTTTCCCCTCTCCCACCTTCCCCTTTTATCCCATGCCACTCTATCCCCCATTTATGCCCAGCCCAAATCTCCCTTTCTGGTTCTCCTCACAAAACCATGCTTTCCATTTGCCATGAGTCCCTTTGCAATGCCCATGGGGGGGATGAAAAGGAGGGAGGGAAGAAACTAACTGTCATTTTCTAAGATTTCAACTGGTCCAAAAAGGAAAATCCCTTCCTCAGTTTCCATCTGAAGCATGCTCAAGTCCTGTCTCCCTTCTGATGCTCCAAAGAGAATCTGTTTGGACATTTGGGGGCTCAAGATAGTGGCTTCCTTTCCTTTGAAATTGTTTTGTTGTTTATCCAACTGTTTGCAATGTTATTTTATTTAATAAGAAAGGGTGAATTGTGGAGGTGCCTTCCCCTGAAATCCCAGGGGAGGGACCCTGCAGGGTACGGGTCTGTCCCTGTCCCCATGTCACGTGTGCCCCATACCTGTTCCTGATTGGTTGATTTGGGTGCCCGGGCTCGGGAAGAGAGCAGGGTCCCATGACTGGAGTCTGCCTGGGAACTGCAGCCATGCAGCTGGAGGAATAAAATAATCCCTGAGCATCTAAAGAAATATCGCTTCATTTTTCCTTCCAAGTCCATCGCTGTCTTGTACATGTTGTAAGGATTCCCCTCATTACAACAGTATTCAAAGTATTCAATTACTTGTTTCTAGTCCAAAAGAAATTATAAACATGTTTTCTGAATTTCTTTTAAAAGTTAACTACTCAGTAGAAAGGAAGCAAATAGCTTTGGACTAAACACTCCTTTTGGGGGAGAAGAATTTGGTGGAGACCTCACAACTGTATCTTCTACTTTTACATCAAAACTAGACTTTTTGGTTTTAGAAATGAAATAAATGCACCTCAGTGTTAACGTTCTTTCATTCCAAAATACAAAAAGCCACTCATCCTATTCCTAGGTAAATGCATGTTCTCCAAAATAAGTATATCTTTCGATCGCTTTGCTAAATAATTATATAAACCACAGCCTATGAAGCATAAGTGACTTTGGAAAAGAAAATTGGAATAAATCTAATCTTTTCTGCTAAATTATTATTCCCTTGGGATGGCATCCCATGTGAGAGCATGTAACAGGGGCATACAAGTTACATAACACCTATAGCATTTATGGCTTTGCAGAAGTGGGTCACCTCTTCTAGAGTGCTTCACAGCTATCCTGTTACTATGAAATATATAAATGGAAAAATGCTTGTAGAAAAACTGCTGGTTTCCAAAGCACAAAATGTAGCTAGAGCTTGAGAAAATAATTCTCATTTTCTTTCTTTTATTTCTCTGTTATTGTCGTCTTCTGCCTCAAGAACCAACTTCTGCAAATGATCAAATAAAAATTCAAAACAAGTTGGTTTTCTTTTTTATATTAATTTATTTCCAAAACAAGCAAGGTATTTTATATATAGCTATTATTATTCAGATAAAATTAACACTGGAAACTCTAAAGGCAGAAAAGACAAATGTCTTGAGTAACTTCACCTGACATGTTTAAATAGATAAAACCTTTATTTGAAATTTGATGTTAATGAACTCTTCCTGCCCTGCCTCTTCTATGTGGTGGTGGTAACGTTTGCACTAATTAATCCTGCTTTATAGAGCACATTCTATTCTGTGCTTATACTAGTTCCAGAAAGAAAGCTTTCTTACTATTTATATTATTCTAAGTTAATTCCTACATCTTTTGTTTATTATGAAATTATTCACTCATAGATTTCAGATGAAGAAAGACATCAAAGCTAGTTACTCCTGTGCAACTGATTGTTAATCTGGGCATTATGATGCTCTTTATGGAATTCCTCTATTACAGAGGAGATATAGAGAAATGGTATATATTGATCTCACAAGTCAAATAAACCTTTTAAATTTTACTTATACAACCTATATACAGTACTTGATATTGTTTAAAAATGAGAAAAGCTTATTTTTATGGGCTATCTCAAGATACAGTATACATTGTTATAATCTCAAAAAGGTTTATGGAAGAAAAAAGGATAACCACCAGGAGGAAAATATTGTTTGAGGTTCCAATCTTAGTATCAATTTCAGAAAATGACTCCCCAGAAAAAGAGATAAACAGAGATATAAATCACTATGTGAATAGAAGTTGATAGCTTATAGTCTTTTCTACAGAACTGAAGCTGTGGACCCTGTCACGAAGAAATATGTCTATAATAAATTTGGAATCTTAGCTTTGTTCCCTTTCCTACAGTGTCTCAAAATCCGAAGCAGACACCTTATGTGTGCAAGCCTTTATACAATTACCCTTATTTTACAGAATTAACAGAGGAAGACAGCATAAGCTATTCAGACAAAGGGTGTGAACTTGTGAGTTCTGTTCAGATTGCTGTTTTACTGGAGGGAAAGAGAAACTGATTGGTTATTCATTCAAGTCAGTACTGTGTTTTCCATGTACTAGTAGATATTTTAAGATAAGTAACACAGTGAGGGAATTATCCAATAGGTGTGTGAAAAAAGAAAAACCAGTAAGCAAAGGACTTTCATCAACATCTGTGTTTGGGAAAGAAATCCCAACCCAATACCAAAGTAGGAAGTTGTAAGTTCAGCTATCATACTAAAGGATAAACAAGGATACCACAAACAGGAAAATATTAAAAACAGTTAACTTTCAAATAAATTTCAATATTTCAATGCTGTTAATATTAAACATTGATAAAATTTAACACTGGGAGTACAGAACAATCAATTTTTTGGTGCTGTTCAGATGAAAGCACTAAACTTCTACCAAAAAGAATATATGCCTTTGTGATGGTTTCAGGTCTGCTAAATCATTATGTTGATCGGTGCAATTTCAAGAATGAAAATGGAGGCATATATTTTACAACCATTTGATGTTATATTCCTGTTTGTGCAGCATGGCAACAGAGACAGAATGTAACTGTGTGCCACAATCTGAAATGATTATGGAATACTGAACATTTAATTTTGAGTTTATATTAGAATATCCTGGGTTAAATTTGTTATGTATGGTTATATATATGAAGCAATGTTGCAGAGGCTGACATTTCTGGCAGCTGTGCTCTAGCTTGTTTCACAGAAGTTGCATAGAAAACCATAGCCAGCAGATATTATCTGCAATGCTATAGCTGGTGTGTTTTCAGGTAATGATACTGCTGCACCAAAAAGAAATAAGGTTGCCGGGTTGTATAGAATGGTGGAATGTGGAAGGTTTAAATTACCTTTTTAGCCTTGTAACAAGGTTGAATGGGAATTATATTTAATAAATTATGCAACCTGGAAATGTTCAATTTTTTTTTTTTTTTTTTTTTCAATGAACATTGCTACAGAAAAAAAAAGTCTGCTAAGTAATTAATATATATCATATTCCAGTACACATGAAAATATTGTGTTGTTTAAAACTAGACAACAAGTGAGTACCAGAATCCCCCGATTCTCTTTCTTCTGAGAGAATCAGAAGAGTAAAAGTTGAGAAATCTCATGGGTTGAGGTAAAGATAGTTTAACAGCTAAATCAAAAACCATGCATACAAGCAAACCAAAACAAAGAATTCATTCACTGGTTCCAGCTAGGGTAGAGTTAATTTTCTTCACAGTGGTTAGTATGTGGCTGAGTTTTGGATTTGTAGTGGAAACATGGTTCATAATATAGAGGTTTTAAAACTGTTAAAAAAGCCAGTGGGGATTGGAAAAGAGTACTGTTTAACTAAGCACTTATTTGGCACCTTAGAGAAAAATATTCCTGTCCAAGTGTGTGATTTATAATGCACTTTGTTTTCAGTTTTAATCAAGTTATTCCTTTGTGTAAAGCCAGATATCAAGAAAGCTTCTCTTTCTCCTCTCTGTTTGTATCCAGTTCCTTTCAGGTTTAATAAAACTTATCTAAAGCTTCCTAAAGTCAATGAGCCAAGGCTTCTTTTCATTTTGAACTGGACTAAAGTTGTCAAACCAGAAGAAGACCAGTCAAAGTTCTGGTTCTATTACAGAAGATATTTTGAAATAACTGACAAATCTTGTTAATATTTTGAAAGTTAGTTTCTGAACTGTGAAGTGAATCCCAAAGTGAATAAGACATTCATGCAGACTTTGAAAAAATTATTTACTATGCACATAATGTCCTATTCAGGCTGTTTTGTATAATGAAAATTGACTGCAACACCTTTTTTTCTCCACTATTAGGAGCTTAACTGATACATTAGGTTACATGAAGCTAATTGTTATTAGCAAATCAGACAAATAAGGGGACTAAATAGCATGTTTTTTTCCAACTATTCAGTGAAACTCAGATCTCACTTCCAGAATTGAATCAAATCTAGTTTTCACAGATGCTTCTGTAGAGGTACTAGTAGCAAATATATCTAATGAAGTTTCTAAAATATAGTATTTGAAGAGGGTGAAGATTTGATCTAGATGGACACTTGACAGGCTCTCTGAACATCCTAATTCAGTGCTTAAGCAACCTGACTGTAAAATAGTCTCTATTCATGATGAGTTGGTGTTTTTCTTGTTACAACTTATGCTCACTCTCTCTCAACCTTTTCTGTACAGTAATGAGGAGAGCTCAACTCTTTCTCCTCTGTGTCCTCTCACAACATACATCAAGACAAATTACAGTGCCTCAGCCCTCTGTTCTTCATCCTGAACAATCCCAACTGTTTCAGGCTGTCTTGATATATCAGGGCCTTCAAATGCCTAACAATTATGGTGGTTTCTCAGAAGGTTTGCTTCAATTTGACAGTCTTTCTTTTACTGGTGAGTTCAGCACAGGACCCAGCACCCACGTCTCACCATCACCAAACAGAAAAAAGACCTGCCTCAACAAGCTGGCAAAGTTCTTTCCAGTGCAGAAGAGGATGCCCTTATCCTTGATTGATGCTGGAGGAGAATGCTGGCACATGTTGAATTGTTTGACCTGTAGGGTGCTCTCTGCAAGCCCATCCTATGGTGGTACATAGAATTATTCTATTCTCATTGTAAGACATTGGTTTTGCCTTTGCTGAATTCAATGCAATTCCTATTCTCTCACCAGCAATGAAGATTCCACTGAAATGAGTTCCCGCCATTCTCTTTCATATTGCCAGTTAAAGGTTGCCACACACTGGGAAGAGAAAACGCAACAAGAAATTTCTCAAAAATCCAAGCAAATGAGCTAGCAAGATCAAGTTACAACATTGAAGTTACAACATTGAATACTGAATTTTAAGAATTATTGAATTCATAGGTTTGAAAATTTGTCTGAATTTCACAAGACCTCTCTATAAACACAAAACAAAAGAAGGAACTACATTCTAGCAAGATGTTTAGCACAAATGCTTAATTTTAAATTGATATAATATTTTTTAACTTCAGTGAGGCTAATGCATGCTTGAAATTAGATGTGTATTAAGTGTCTCGAAGAATTAGAGATGGGAACAATGACAGAAGTTCAAACAAGATTATTTAGGGAAACATAATTCCAAAATCTTTGGAGATTGAGATCTTAACCATTGATACTTTCATTATTTCTTTGCCTATAATCCTGGTTTGAGTATGGTAAACTGTTGAGTTGTTGAAAATCTGTATTGGCAATAAATATATGTAAGAAACCATCATATCTATATGTGAAAGATCTTGGAACACTTCGTTTCTCTAGCCAAAAATTTCAAACAGGTGACATGTGCATGAGTCATTTATGGTTTCACATCATAAATAGAAAACATAGCAGAAAAAAGTACAAGTTTTAGTGTATTTAATATTTGTGTCTCATAAATTTAAAATCTTTTCTTAATGACTAGGTATAGTATAATAGTTGCACTTCAGATAAAGCAAGGATCAGAAATTAAAGTTCCGTAGAGAGGAAGGATAAGTATAATTAAGAGAAACCAAGAGATGACAATAATTTGCAAATGTTTGCTTGCTTAGTAAAGAGAGTGCTCTTTTCCTGTGGAGTAGCTCTTTACCTTACTATTTTCATTGTCTTACTTTGCCAAAAATCTCCAATTGTGTAATGAAGTTCAAGAACTGCAGAAAACTAGGGAGTAATATTACTTTCAGGAAGGAAACTGTATCATACTTGGGCAAGGAAATGAGGCTGAAAACTATAACATGTATCTCCAAGCACTGTGTTCTAAATGAATGGGAGATTTACACCTTGAGTTACTGTGGTGGGTTTCCTTGGCTGGATGCCAGGTGCCCACCAAGTTGTTCTTTCACTCCCTCTTCTCAGCTGGACATGACACAGAAAATAAGATGGAAAACAACTCGTAGGTTAAGATAAAGCTGTTTATTAAAGCAAAAGCAAAAGGTTGCCTGCAAATGTTGAAGCAAATTTAAAACTCAAACATTTTATTCTCTCTTCCTCCCATCAGCAAGCAATGTCTGGCTGTTGGGGTTTTGGGAGTTCCCTTTTTCTCTTGAGGAATTTTCTCCCATATATGTCACCGAGACAACAAATTGCTGGGTACTTGGGAGAAACAAAAGAACTGGCCACGGAGAGGAGGAGTCCATTTGGGCTACTGTCTTCACCTGGGTGTGCCCCGGGACTTGGTGTGGAGATGGGGAGAGACCACTCTCGTCAGCACTGCAGGTTTCCTGATGTTATTCTTCTCTGATGGAGAAACCCCGGGATCCCAAACCTGTCCTTCCCTGTCTCGCTGGGAGCTGAGCTGCAGACCCTGCTGCCTCAGCCTTCGCTGCCCGTCCTGCCTGCCGAGACCTCCGGGGATTTCCTACCACAGCTCTGCAGCTCGATACATCTCGCCTGCCACCTGGAATTTGTGCTTCTACTGCTGCTCCAGCCTGCCTGGCCAGGAGAGCCCGGACAGACCCCAGGATCAGCTGCCCAGGGAGGTTTGTGAAGCCTTTCTTCCATCCCTTTTTCCCGAGATCTAATCCGCCATTACTGCGTGCTCCCCGAGCTCGCTCCGGAGCGCCCCCTGCAGCCGCGGGAGAACCATCGCACCTGCCCTGCTCACCGGGAGCCGCCAGCGCCCCTGCCGGCTGTGACTGGAACTGCACCAAAGGGGAAAAGGCGCCTGACAGCCGAGAGAGGCTGCACTGGGTTTGTGGTTCTGTTTGCTGTCACCACTGTAGTTATTGTTGTTTGTTTGCCTGTTTATATATCTGTATTTTAGTAAAGAACTGTTATTCCTATTCCTTATATCTTTGCCTGAAAGCCCCTTAATTTCAAAATTATAATAATTCAGAGAGAAGGGGGTTGCTTCCTTCATTTCAAGGGAGGCTCCTGTCTTCCTTAACAGACATCTGTCTTTCCAAGCCAAGACACTGACCACTTCCTGGGAAGCAGGACTTCAGCACATGTAAATGATGAATGCCCCCCTTCCTCCTCCTTCTCTTAGCTTTTGTATCTAAGCCAATGCCCTATGGTATAGAATTGCCCTTTAGTCAATTTGGGTCAACCCTCTTAGCTGTGTCCCCTCCCAACATCTTGCCCATCCTCAGCCTGCTGCTGAAAGTGTGGAATGTTGGACAGTGCCAGTGCTGTGCCAGGACTGCTCAGCAGTACCCAAAACACTGGTGTTTTACCACACATTTCTGGTCACCAATGCAGAGCAGAGCACAGTGAAGGCTGCTGTGGGAAAATGAACTCCTTCTCCGACAGACCCAGTACAGTCACACACACAAAATGAAAAAAGAAATTAAAAAAAAGGAAAAATATTTCTTGGCATGCTATCAGTTACTACTGTCCTGACTACACCATAGTCACAAATAATACAAATAATATTAGGATACTACTAAACCCAAGAAAAAAAGAAGTACTATGACATTTTAGCAGGTTGTGATAACACTGAAATGTAGAAAAATTAAGAAAAAAAAGTTAAATATTCAAGCACGGCAAATAATCAGCTAAAGTTCTATTCTAAACTGTTAGGAGAGCAGTCTAAAATAAGCCTGGACTGTTTAGCCTAGGAAATAAAAAGAATCAGAAAAATATGATGACTTGTCCCTAAATCATTAAGGAAACAAACACCAGAGAAGAAAAGCTATTTAAGCTGATGGACAAATGATGTCATGAGGGAAATGCCTATAACATAAACATGAATTAATTCAGTTTGAAAAATAGATCTTATAAGGGTACGATTTTTTATAGTTATAAGAATGATCTGGGGACAATCTCCTACAAAGCTAATGTTTCTATCTTTCCAATATATTTGCCACAGCCAGGGACCAGTAGACATGACCTCAAAGAATGCTTTAATTTTCATGTTCCTATGAAAGATATCACAATTTCTTTGATGTATTGCTACTGTATCTATTGTTTTCTAGCTTTTCACAGAGCACAGTTCAATTTTAACACATCCCACTATGTTGCTGAAAAGTCAATTGTTATGACTTTCTCCTGTTTCCTTGAAGATATTCCCCACTGTAATGTTGCTTTGTTACATATTATTCTGCCAGAAATATTTGAAAAATTTAATATTATTTAAAACCAACTGCATTAATACTTAGGTTTAATCAGTTTTTTTAAATTGCTGATTGCCCACTGTGATTTGGTAAACAAAATGTTTAAAAAATTATTTGTAGGTGAAAACAGAAAACTGAGAAGAGCCTTATTAACCTAACAGAGTAGTGACTAAATTATACAGAAAAAAAAATCAGACACAAAACACACAGTGCCAAAACTAGTGACATATTTTTTTTCTCCTGAAATAATTTAAATTTGTTGTCAGAACATAGGTGATTTTCCTGAGTCTTGCTTTTTTAAGTGCAAAATCTTTTGTATAGTAGATGTTACTTACTAATTTAATATTGTTTCACAAAAGTAAATATGTCCTGAACCTGATAATTCTAAATTGTATTCTTTCCTGAAAACATGAATAAATCTACTGTGTGTAGGAGTATACTCTGTGATTGTAATTAATTTTGATTTCTCTAAAGCACCATAGATCACTTCAATATTTCAGAGTCTTTCTCTAGATAATTAAAATACTATATTTGTTGTAGTTATATATAAATACAACTAACTTAGTAATGTTGAGAGTGGGACTGACTTTAATGTTATGCAGAATTTTCTTCTGATGTTTTGGCTTCTTCCCCAAACATCCCACATGTTCAACAAAAGATTTGACAGCAGATTGAACAATTTATTAGTCAGATCTGGAATACCTTCTTTTATATACAATCACATCTGACTTCCTAACCATATTATCCACAAATCTTTTTCTAATAACTAAACAGGTCTTTTTTTAACACAAGTAAGCCTTCTTCTTTTTTTTTTTTTTTTTTTTTTTTTTTTTTTTATTACAAGTTTCATTTCTATAGTAGTTTAGCACTTATTCAGATTCAAAACTGATGCTGTTATCTAGCCCACAATGGTGCAACAGTGAGTTCAGAGTACCAAAATATTTTTGCTAAGTCTTGACTAACTGCATTTATATTTCAAGTTCATATGAATTGCAAATATAAACACAGCTAGAAAGCAAATAGTTTCTAAAGAAAAATAATAGTAAAGTACCTGATGCTTCAGTGTTAAGATAAAAGAGGTTTTAACTCTTTCTAGGGCTAATGTGTGCTACTGTCTGCAATAAACCGTTGTAATAGTTAAAGAATCACTTGTTTTTCTGTGTCCAGTGAAATCAATAACAAGGTAACACCTTCAGAAAGGTTTGAGATTATGGCCTGATGCATTTGCTGCATTTATTATGATCCCTACATATGTCACTAAACTTGAAGTCAAGATGAAAACTGCAGTTTTTGCATTAATGCAACTTTGGTGTAACAGGTTCTGCCTTACTATACTTAAAATTCAAATCTCATTGAATCTATTAACTTTCTCATTACTGATTAAAGGATTAATTCAAGAAATATTATCTTTTGTAAGCCTGAAAGAACTTTTCTACAGCCATCAAATTTATTGACATAACCATAGTTATTTTAAAATAATATTTTATCCTAATATATTCACTTTGAAATAGATTCCATATGCAGATATGAAACTTTTCAGAATCTAGTCAGGTTACAATTTAATTTGATCTCCTTTATTGGTGATACAGAAATTCCATCACAAAAGAACATTTGAATAAGTTTGCATTTGAGTAAGTGGGTTGACTACATCCTCTTGTATAGGACATATGTTCATAAATATGTTCATAAATTCTTAAAATGTTTTTAGCTGGACTTGCAAAGTTCAGAAGTAGACTGTGATGGGCTGACCTTGACTGGCTGCCTGACCTCTGCTCAGCTGTTCTCTCCTTCCCTTTCTGCAACTGAACAGGACAAAAGTGAATGAAAAACCTCCTGGGTTGAGATAAAGACAAGGAGATCACTTATCAATTTTCATCATGGGCAAAATAGGCTTTACCTGGGGAATATTACTTTAATGTATTCTTAATTAAAATATAGTAAGGTGGTGATAAATGAAGACAAAATTAAAATCACCTTTTCCTGCCCTCCCTTCTTCCCAAACTCGGTTTCAGTTCAGAATCCTCTGCCTCCTCACTTCAAGCAGCCCAGGAGTTGTGGTCAGTCCATAACACTTCATCTTTGCTGCTCTGTCCTCCTCCCACTTTTCCCTAGTCCTGCATGGGATGTCTCCATAGAGTCTACTCCCTGCTCCTTCTAGGGCCCTTCATGAGCCAGGTATTCTTCAGCAAACAGCCATCCATTCCAGCAGGTGGACCCTACACTCTTCCACTGGCTGCAGGAGAATCTGCACTTGTGCCTGGAACATCGTTTTTGGTTCTCCTTCTGTGGCCTTCATGCTTACAGGATTGTTTCTCTTTTTCCCATCTTCACTCTTCACACTGCTTAGGTGGCATTTTCTGTTTCCTTAATACATAATCTCAGAGGCTCCCTCACCTCAGCTGGTGGGGCTCAGCTGTGCTCTGCGGCAGATGGGTTGGAGCCAGCTGGAAATGACCGTGTCCAGCAAAATGCAGCCCCAGCCACTGCTCATAGACCCTCCCTGCAGTCACTGCTGCTTCCAGCACTTGTTCATCAGCACCCTATAGAGAGAGTTCTAACCTCAAGGTGTTTTTTTGGGGTTGTTTTAGTCTCTATTGGAAAATAGAAATGTCCATGCTCTGTGTTGGATTACAGCCTGAGTGAACTCCACTAACTGCTTCACTACATGAACTGAAAAATGGCAAGAGTGAAATGGATGGTTCAAAAAATAAAAAAACTAATGTGAATATTTAACCAGAGAGATTTGATTTGTTTGAGTTATAGTCTGAGTATGATTTCTAAGTGGTGAGTGTCTCAGTACATTTGGGATTTATAGCTCAGTTTCAATGAGAAAGACATAGCCTTTCTGGATGATTTACTTTGCATGTAACACCAGATCTGACATTTGTAAGTAAAGAATTTCAATAGTAGGAAATGTTTAAAGGTCGTTCTATGATTTGTACAAATGTTTTCCAGGGACTAAGCAGAGATTATCAAACTCATTTCTCTTTTGACCCAAAGCAGATCTCTTAACCTAGTTCTTTGGTATCCAAAGGCTTGTGCACTAATCCACTAATCCTCCTAGTCTCACAAATTATTGAAAGTCTATTATCTACAAGCTCAGACTGAAGATCTATTGGAAAGACTGTGAACTCAGGGAAGCCCAGATAGTGACATATTGTGGTGGGAAACATAGTGACTAAGGATGAGGAAAAGGCTGAGGAACTTAATGTCTTATTCATCCCAGTCTTTAATTGTAAAACTAGTCTCCTGATCTGGAAGACAGGTACAGGGAGAAGAATGAAGGCCTCATAATCCAAGGGGTAATAGTGACCTGCTGTACCCCTTAGAAGGCTCTGCATAGGGACCTGGACAAGCTGAATCAGTGTGCCAAGACCAATATTGTGAGGTTCAACAAGGCCCAGTGCTGAGTCCTGCAGCTGGGTCACAATAACCCCATGCAGTGCTACAGGCTGGGGGCAGAAAAGCTGGAAAGCTGCCAGGTGGAAAAGGACCTGGGAATGCTGGTCAACAGCAACTGAACATGAGTCAGAGTGTGCCTGGGTGGCCAAGGCAGCCAATGACATCCTGGCTTGTGTCAGCAGTAGTGATAAATTCTTTCCAATTACCAGTCTGAATGTCCCTAGCTTCCACTTCTTTCAGCTTCTTTTTCATTTTTCATTCTAAATGGATAAATATCTGTGGTCTTCTCAGCATACTACTAGAAAATCCATAAGAACAATGCTACATTTTCTTCAGTTTCTTTGCTCTTTGCTAATAACTGTCACTTGTCTTTGCTTGTGAGTGTGCACCTTTAACATCAACACTAAGCTTGAAGCCTTCTTCAGAACTCCGTGGTTCTAGCAGTAGCTAATATGAGCTATGGTGGCATAGTGAAACACATAAAAAGCCTCATTACATTTATAGGATTCCACACATTGCACTTATGAGGAGTTTCACCTAGTTGACAGGATGTGTATACATAAGAATAATGGTCAGAAAATATATTAGTAGAAAAAGCACTATGAACAATAGCTTGTGATAAGAACTGGAATTATGTGTGTGATATATGTAAAGTGTTTTGTGTGTAACTTAAAAGGTGCATTTACTGACATAATAAACAACTGCTGACCCAGATACTATGTTGAATTATTGGTCATCTAGGGAAGGAAAAAACGCCTTCACTTTTGAATGCTATATGCTGTAACATGTATAGATGCTGTGTATTGAATTCATTCTGCATTCACACCTAGAGAAAAAAAGTGTTGGCAATTATAATGTCAAAACCTATTTTTCATTATTGCTTCAAAAAAGAAACAACTGCAAAATTCACGGCTGGATTCACAAAAAAACATGAGGGACTCTGCCTATGACACCATCACTGGACAGACCAACCAAATTTCCCTCTGCCCACATTTATTGTGATAATGAAATACTGAAAAAGGATTACACAAATTTGAGCTCCCGCATTTGAATCAAGTTAACCATGTTTATTCAATAGAAGTAGGAGGGCTTGTCAGCTCTTGTTTTCTGTCTCTGGCAATGCACCATTCAAACACAATTATTTCACTGTAACAGTGAATTGCAACTTAGTGTATGTCTCACTAGTAATAGTCCTTTCATTCACAACAATGTCCAGACATCTACCCAATTACCCATCAGTGTCACAGGTTTAGATCCCTGCTACTAACTTAATCTGACTTTGTAATGAATTTTGAGAATGAAATCTTAATATGTGTCATTCCTATACTATAGCTAATGTGATATCACCTAGATATTTTTGCCCTCTTGCCTAATGCAAACAACACATTTAATGTCACAGGAAGCCTGGAAAGAAGGGAGTGGTGCAAGAGAAAGTTTTCTGGTTTTGTGCTAATATATCTCTTAATATATCTTACTGCCTTTCATTAATAGATTAATTTAAATTAAAATTCTTCACATTTATTTTGTGGTAATAGCAATTGTTAAGTGATCTCCAGTCTTTATCTTGACCTGTAAGCTTTTCTTTGTCCCCCTGTTCTGTTAAGGAAGAGGAGTAGTGTGTGACTCTGGCAGCCAACTAAGGTCAACCCAACACAAAGGCATATATTTATCTTTTGTAACATGTCAAAATTTAAAGAATTTATCTGCTTTGGACTCAGACATAGGATGTTAGCTCTATTTAGCATGGTACTAAAATGGTGCAACTTCACCCACACCTCCAGTACAGGAAAATGTATGTGTAAAATGCATATCTGCAGCCCAGTGTTGTGGGATCAAATAAGACAGTAATTGCCACGCTCAGAAATCTCCACTGTCTTTTCCTCAACTGCAGAATTTCCCTGTCCCTCATGTAAAAGTATCAGGATTTTAGCTTCAAGGCTTCATTCATGTATTTTACCTCTGAAGCCAGGCCCTGGTGTAAGGGATGTGTGGTAGCTAACACACCTAAATGGCACATATCCCAGATAGAAGTCTCACAGGATTACCTCACGAGGCCATTTGCTCACAGACTTATGTTATGCATCCCATACACTCTCACTTAAAGAACAATTCCTTGCATGAGAGCTCTGATTAGATGTATCTTTTTTTCTGAAGACAGTGTTGTGTTTTTTGTAGCTGTGGTTTTTCTTTTTTCTTCAATATTCTACATTTCTTGATTCAAATTTCTCTTATCAAATTGTCTAAACTCATCCCTGTTTTAACGTGAGACAGTGTCATTCATTTAGTTCTGTCACATGAGAATCCTCACTGGGAAATGCTTAAAACCCAGATGTCAATCTACTAGCAGAGAAATTTTTCAGCTTTCTTTTTGGCACTCTCTTCTGTCCACTCTTGATTTCCCAGCAGGGCAATTAGCTTCTGCCCTTATTTCTAGTAGACCATTTACTGTCATGGGAAACCTTCTGTCTTCTTGAACTCCCTGACTACAAAGATGATCACCAAAGCAGGGACAGTCCTACTCCTTTTTGCTTTCTGATTCCTGAGGCATGGATAATCAGGATAGACTCTGATCCCTTGTGGGAAGCTGTTGCCCAGAGTGCTGGCAGGAGTTATTTAGCTATCTGAAATGTCTCTGCTATCCAGATACAATGATGAGGATAAGAACTCAGAAAACTCCAAAATTATATGGAAAAAACTCCCTTATGGATCAGGTATCATCCACACAATACTGCCAACTTGTTTCAAGAATGGAGGAATCCAAGTACCAGAGGATATCTAAGGACAAAGTGCAATTTACCAGAATTTACAGGAGATACAGATTTTTTTGTGCGATTTCTTCCTTGGATTTGTCCCCCAGTGCTTGCAGGGCTGCAGCTATAGAAGTCAGGGTTTTCTGTTCCTTTGCAAAATAGAAACAAGCAATAAAACTTCCCTGTCCCAGTTGCATCATATCCTTATAACAATGTTCGTACCATGCATTAATATTCTAGAACCAAGGACTGGAATCAAAGATTATTCCCTTCCCAACTGCTCATTTCTCAATGCTAAGCAATAGAAATTGGTTTCTTCTTTTTTTTTCAACACTTTAATTCTTTGATGAATCCTGGCAGAGTTTCAACAAAGAAGTGGAAAGTCATTTCCATAATCTCTATTACTGATTAATGTATTCTTCTCAGAGTAGTAGGTTTCAGGCTGTCGACTTAAACCTTGTGCTCCTGAAGTGGATCTATTACTATTTAGAAGCACTGATAGGTGCCTGTTTTGAGAAACAGACCACCATATAGACCAGCATAAATTTTACAGTAGTTAGTTATTTTCAAAAATGACAAAGAGGTATGGACAAATCAACCAGGTACTTCACATTTCTTCAGTACAGATTGCACTAGGAATGGATTGAGAGCAGCTCTACAGAGAAAGACTTGGGGTATATTGGTGGGTGAAAAATTAGCCATGAGCTGAAAATGTGCATTCACAGCCCTGAAAGCCAACTATATCCAAGGCTGAATGAAAAGACATATGACCAGCAGATCACGGGAGGTGATTCTTCCCAGTGTCACACTCGTGAGACGCTGCATTGCACTTACAACTCTGGGGCCCCTAGCACGACATGGACCTGTTAGAGTGGGTCCGAAGGAGAGCCACAAAAATGGTAAGAGGGCTAGAATATATCTTCCTTAAAGAGAGGCTGATAGACTTGATATTGTTTAGCCTGGACAAGTGAAGGCTTTGGAGAGACTTTATGGATATTTAAAAGAGACTTATAAGAAAAATGGAAGAGACATTTAACCCGGATTTGTAGTGATAGGACATGAAATACTGGTTTTAAACTGAATGAAGGTAGATTTAGATCATATGTTAGATTAGATATTAAGAAGAAAGTGTTTGCTGTGAGAGTGATGAGACACTAGAACAGGTTGCCCAGCAAAGCTGTGGATGCTCCATCAGTGGAAACATTCAAGAAAAGGTTGTATGGGACTTTGAGCAACCTGATTGGTGAAAGAAGTCCCTGCCCACAATAAGGAGGTTGAACTAGATGATCTTTAAAAATCACATGTCAACAAGGTACAACACATTTTTTCCAGAAAGAACTAACACATTTTATTGCTCTAAACGTCAAATTGAAATTCATGCCACACTTTTGCATTGGAATAGGACTACAATATTCTAATCAACAAATGGTGTAAGGTGGTGTTATCTTTAGAATTTGTGGGATTTTTTTTCTCAGCTGCAAATTTTATCTGGTCATCTTCATCAATATTTTCAGCATACTAAAAACTATATTTGCACCAGGCAATCAATTCTTCACTCAACTTTTCTGTTCTTCCTACTTGGGAATTTAGTAAAACCCAATCCAGCTTCTGAAGACCAACCATCAATCAAGTTTTAAATAGTGGGATATCATACTGAGAAGTGAAAGTTTACTGTATTGATATGGAGCTATAGTATACTCTGGAGCTGCTTGAGATTCACAAAGCAATTAGCCAATAATGTTAAGAAGTAATGGCTAATTTAACTAATGTTTAATGAAGCCTACTAACACTGTCAGAATTGATGAGTCCTGTGAGATTTTGTGCAAGAACACATTAAAGTTAGGGTCCTCATCTAATTTTGTCAGATTAATCATTATCCTAAATGACAGTGTTTCTTTCTGCTGATATAAAAAATATGCATTTTCTTCTTTCTAAAATTTCTTAAAGATATACACATGTATAGTAGGACATGGATTTTATGTCTAAGGAAATAGTCTCATTCTTATAAAATAGGTAAAGTAGATATGTATATTTGAATGTCATATTTACTGGGAGAAGTAATAGTTACGTGCATTGACATCATGACATTTTCTTAAATGAATCATTACGATTAAAAGAAAATATGAGATAATAAAATAATAATAAGCAAATAAAGTTCTATAGAGGAGAATTAGCCCCACAAAATATTAAAAGAATAATTACATCGTATCTTAAAGAGGGAAGCCTGAAAGTTGTAGTCTAAGGAATGAACACTTTTTGAAATTGACTTTTTCTTTCATTCATGAAGACGTGTGTGCTTTTACAAGCTGTTATGATTTCCCACACAGTTCATGTGACAGTGTAGATATCCTTCCTCTAGAAAGCTCTGTACTCACTGTGTATATATCACCTGCCTCCAAAGTGAATTTCCAAGTTTACAAATTCAGGTAGTGCATCAGACACTGGATTAACAGGTAAAAAAAACTTCAGTGAAGATCTGTATTCCACACTGCATATATACATGCATACTAAGACAAGAATGAGACCTTCCCTAAAAGAAAGACTTCCATCTGGTAGGTATACTTTATGGAAATATGAAACATTATTTGTAATTTAGTGAAAATATATAAAACATTTTCCCTATGAAGGAAAAAAAATTGAAAAAAACAAAAACTAACCAAACATTTATTTTCACTTAGCTGTTATTATTGGTGTTTTGTTTATTGGACTCAGGCTTATAGTGCTATGAGTAATTAATTTTATTTAGGGAAAAAATGCAAAAATTATTCTGTCATTAACCCTGTAGCTACTAAATGAAATATATTTATCAAATCCAAAAAACTATCACAGAGATAGAAAACACAGTTTTTAAAACATGTATGGAATATCCAATTATGCTTAATTATTTATTTTATTTATTTTATTTTTAATTTATTAACATAGGAAAAAACAATCATGAGTTGTGGAAAACTTCTTGGTTTTATTTTACAGAAGAAAATGATCTCCTTTCCTTTCTTCAGCAGCATTAAAAAACTTGTGTAATTAATTAATAGTATGGAAAAAAATACAAAAAACAGACAATACTAGTTGTTAAAGTCTAAATAAAAGCCTCATATAAAACATTGTACTCAATATTCAAATAAAAATAAAAAATACCATTTTTACGATAGGAAAACAGAGCTGGAATCATCTACGCTAGTAATTTTTGCAACAAAGGACATGCTAATAAAATAAGAAGCCTCAAAGTAAATTCAGCCTGTCACAGCAAGGACACAGCAACATTGTAAGCTCTTATTTTCTCCACAAAGAGAAATTGCTATAAAACTATCACATGCAAATTATAGGGACATATTATATTAAGGAAATCTATTATTAGGGTTATTACTTTGCATAAAATACTGGACAAAGGATGCAATTTGAAAACATCCTTATTTCCTGTTCATAAACTATTTATAAATTATATAATGTGATCAGTATATTTCAGTGTTTCTTATATTTTAACTGTCTGTGGATTATTTACTGGTGGCTTCCTGTATTTACATAGTGAATTCATCTTTTTCTGAGAAATCTTAGGAACATTTCCTTAGCAAACGATGCTTATGTGAACACTCTTCCATTTAAATAGAAATTTGCACAGAGTTCAGAACTGTTGATTTTAAAAGGCAAACTTTCAGATCTCAGGATGATGGGCAAAAGGCTGATATTTTTATATTATTATTTCTAGTCTTCATAATTTAATAAATACTTACATTCATATAAGAAATATTTGTATATCAGAATATAATTGGAAACAACATTTGATTTCTTCTAATTAATCAAAATAAGTGCTGTTGTTTTTTTCCCTATTTCACAATGTCCACCGCTCCTTTTCTTCTCAGACATAAATAAATCCAGTTTTTGTTTTATAATGGTGTTATTAAAGCAAATAAACAAACAAAATCCATACAGACTGTATAATTGCCTGAATAAAGAAGCATTAAGGTGAACAAGATCAGCAGGATGAGATGGCATCCAGAGGCTCGAGAAGTGGACGTATGGGAATTTCATGAAGTTTAACAAAATGAAATGCATAGTGTTGCTCTTGGTTCAAGGAAACCCTTGTTATCAACAGAGGCTGGGGGATGAACAGATCAAGACCAGCCCTGCCCAGAAGGACATGGGATGGACGAGAGCCTGGACATGACGTGGCAATGTCCATTCCTGGGCTGCATCCAAAGCAGCGTGGCCAGCAGGGCAAAGGAGGTGATGCTGCCCCTCTACTCCAATCTTGTGAGAACCCATCTGGAGTGCTGCATCCAGCCCTTGTGTCTCCCCAGCACAAGAAGGACATGGACCTGTTGGAATGAGTTTAGACGAGGGCCATGATGTTGATCAGAAGGATGGAGCACATCTCAGATGAGGAAAAGCTCAGAAAATTGGGATTGTTCAGCTGGGAAAAGGGTAGGCTTCAGATGACCTAATTGCAGCCTTCCAGCACTTGAGTGAAGCCTAGAAGAAAGATGGAGAGAGACTTTTTACAAGAGCATGTAGTAACAGGAAGTGGGAATAACTTCAAATTGAAAGAGAGAAGGTTTAGATTAGATACTAGGAAATAATTCTTTCCTCTTAGGGTGATGAGGCATTGGAATGGATTAACGATGGAAGCAAGTGTTTAAGGCCAGGTTGGATGGGGTCAGAGCAATGTGGTTTAGTGAAAGTGTCCCTGTTCATAGCAGGGTGGTTGGGAGTAGATGACTTCAAATGTTCCTGCCAATCCAGTCCATTTTATGATTCTGTGATGATTCTGTGGTTCTATGAATTTGAATTTTTGCAGATATGAGGGACTTTATTGGAAGGGTAGAAGTGAGAAAACGTGTGGGTTTACATAAAGACAGTTTAATATGTAAAGTAAAAGCTGTGCATGCAAGCAAAGTAGAACAAGGAACTCGCTCACTGCTTCCCATTAGCAGGCAAATGTTCAGCCATCCTCAGAGAGTTCTAACATGCACAATGGCTACTTGGAAAAACAAATGCCCTCACTCTGAAGGTCCTCCATTTCTCCTTAGATGTCAACCTTGTAACAACCTCATGTACTCATTATTATGTATAGACTCCTTAATAATGTCATTGATCATTTATTTTTATGTATTTATGCTATATGAGTGAACTGTCTGCTATCTTAGAAATTTTACTTTTTCACCTAGGATGTTGAAATCCTTAAATGAATAATAACAATGGTTGCAGGTTTAAAAAAAAATAATTTTAAAGACATGAAATAGAGAAAAACACTAAGCACTTGGTATTATATTTCAATAATTGTTTAATACTGACAATCTTATGTTATAACTAAAATGATTGTGATACAAGTAATGCTATAGCTATAAAGTAGTGTAAACAGTGTAATCTTATGGAAAAAAAAAAGGTAGAAAGGAAATAGCAAGAAAAAAAAAAGAAGCATAGCTGATAGTTGTTCCAGTGATTTAGGGACAGTTTCTAAGAAGCTCTTTCTGAAAGGCTGAGAATATTTGTAAGAAAACAAGAAATGTCCTAATGTGTTTCTGAGAAATGAAGCAGTTGAGTTTTCTTTATTGTAAATGTAAAAAAATTGGACCTTACCATCTATATGAAAATACTAATTTTAACTATATTTTTGCCTTTTTATATATATTTTATTCTACTCATTTCACCTGGAAACTGAAACCATCTCAATCTTACAGTGAAGACAAAAAAAAAATCAAAGAAACTCTTTCTTTTCTGCAACTATATAAATTAAGTTTTCTCAAGACTATTAATTTCATTTTTGAGCTTAACCACTGTACCAGTTTGGCCAAATTTAGAAATACACACTCTGAGAGAAGGCAGATTACAAACCACCCCTCCCCCACCAGGTTTGTGAAAAAACCAATTTTTCTTGAAGGAAAGTGAAAGAGATAAAACTTATTTATTTTACAATCACATGGGAAAAGGATAATAATGCTAAATTATAAAACCTCCCTCTGTGAAGAAAAACCTGAGAAAATGTTGGAGTCCTCCCTTAGTCTCCATCGTCCTCAAAGATGGGATGGGGTGGGCCTGCCTCCTCCAGGGGCCAGGACCTCGGTGGAGAACTGTCCCAATGTGTTCTGATATTAAAACAGTCCAGTAGAGAAAGGGAAAAATCCGAAATTCCATGAAAACAAAGTTCAACCCTCTGTCTCTCTCTGGAGAAAAGAGCCTGAAAAAAACTGGCTGAACAAGCAAGCAGGGAGCTTCTCCAGTCCTCTCCCCACAGCAGCCCCAGCAGAAGAACCCATAGAGAGAGAGACAGAGAGTCTGTGTTATCTCTGTGCATGTCCTTGAACAAGAAACTGTTTTGAAAATTTCTGTTCCAATTTTTTCTGCTCTCTCAGGCTCAGCTTAAAGGCACAAAAAAGCATAAGAATTAATTTCTGAGCATAGAGCAATGATAGGGAATATAACATCAAGTCACCCCAAGACAACCACTAAGAAAAATGTTGTGCTCATATGCCTATTATTTTGGGGGGGGGGGGGGGGGGGGGGGGGGAGGGGTTGTGTTTTTGAGTTTAGTTTTGTGTTTTGGTTGGCTTTTTTTCTCCCAGCAGTTGAATTGGTTAACCTGTTTTCAAAATACTGCTATTTAGATAACTGGATTTTTTTAGTATAAATTATTTAGGCTGTATTTTAGACATGATCTACAATTCTGATAAGAATCAAGGAAATAGCATATTAAAAATTCCAGTGTTTTTGCATACCTAAGATAGAGATTCCAAGAGTGAAATAGGTGCTGTTGCAGTAAAACAAATACGTTTTCCAATGAGATTCGTAACATGCTATTTGACCTTCTCCTGCAACAGATTCCTAACAAGGCAGTATTTTACACTGGTAACTGGTGACTTTAAAGAAAGATCAAGAGTACACGGTGTATTCTTTTCATTTCTTCAGGTTAGAAATTTCCAAATACAGACAAGTACAACTCCTTTGTTTACTGCAGTGAGCAGTTCAGATTTGTTTTTTCTCTAATGGAAACTAAATTGATATATCTCATATCTTTTCTTCTGATAATTACGCATATGTTCAGAATGTTACCCTTGAATAACTTCCATATTGCACATACCAATTGCAATCTGACAGCTTGTTTAACTAAACACAATTGCAGTTTGGCTGGAAGTCTCATTTCTAAATGACACTGTAATGAGAAATTTGCGGGGCAGTTTTTGTGTTGCTTTGGTTTAGCTTTAATTTTGAAACGATTGAAGATAAAGATATACATACATCTTAATTACAACTAATGAGTTGATTAAAGACTTTTCTTTTCCTACTTTATTCTTGGTATGGGAAGTAGTTTTCTTATGCTAATTTAGAGTAAAATTTGCATAAATAACTAGTTCTGGGCTAAAAGATTCATATTTTTACTTATCTCATAGATTGTTTTCCAAAGGGCAGATACTATATTTGCCTGCTTGAGAACAAAAATGAGGTATTGTTTTTAATATATTATTTTAGATTTAAGTTCAGAATAGCTAAATTATTTGAAGTTACTGACTGATTTCTCTTTTGCAGGAAAAGAAAAGGCCACCTTTTGATCCCTTCTTTCTGTGTAGGAAACTCATTCAGTGCCCCTACTTTTA
>JACBWW010000001.1:23487003-23505022 GCA_020086605.1 Lanius collurio | reverse complement strand
CTGATTTCTCTTTTGCAGGAAAAGAAAAGGCCACCTTTTGATCCCTTCTTTCTGTGTAGGAAACTCATTCAGTGCCCCTACTTTTATGTCTTCCACTAAGCTGAGTTCTCTTTCTCAAGGCATTCTACCAAGGTCAATGGATTTTTGCAAGACAATATTACAATCTGTTCCCTTTATGACTCAGTCATGATAAACTGTTCCAGGAAAGTGTAAAGACAAAAGACAGTACAAGAAGTCTTTCTGATGTCTGCTTCCCACTACTGTGTTCAAAGACACTAGAACAGTAACACAGGCTTAAGAAGTAACAGGATTCCTGCTCTTGGGCTACATCCACATACATACAAGACCAAGTAACTTATCATCACTGGAAATTATTTTTGATAGATCAGTTACTTTAGTGAGGCACTCATCTTTTGGCTATGGCAATTTAGTACATGTGTGGCTTGTGGTTGGTTTTGAGGGGATTTTTTTGCCTGTCACATACTGCAGATCTCTACTGCTACCTCTGCAAATGAGTCAGAAAAATTTTCTGCAACAGTTTAAGTACAGGCTACCACACAAAGCAAAAGCTGTTGGTAATTTTGTTTGCAATTACCTATTACTTCAGAAAGATAGATCAATTTGTTACAAATTATGTGTGTTTGCAATATTTATAAATACTATTTTCTACTTTAAAAAAAATTATTATTTTATATATAATGGCCCCATGGCCTATTAGAGAATGATGAAAAAAGAAAAATGAGCAAACTTTGATCATGTTGGACTAACAAATGCAGAAATAAGCCTGAAGAATGCCTGATGCAAACCTGATTTTCTTCATGTCTCTCACTCAGAATATAAATTCTTTAGTTTAATTTTGGGTATTTTATTTCCAGGTGAAACAGGAAACATCAAATTTTAACTTAAATATCATTCCACCTTCTTTTGCATTTTCATTTTTTTGTTATGATATGATCTAATGAAGATAATGGGCCTTTGAAATTACCTTAAACAAAATTCAGGCATACCAATGGAATTGCCATTATCCCTCTTAGTGAACCAAATTTCCCTTCCATGAGTAGTGTGGTACAAGGACTTTAACTGCTTTTTCTTTTTGTGTTCATTGTTACTTAGAAGTTTCTGAATAACTGAGACCAGCTACAGAGACCTTGTGTCACACCATGCTTCTTCAACAGGAAGAAACCCCACTGTGAGACCAACCTGCTATGGTAGTGCCTGACACCACAGCAAATGCTGCTGTGCATTGCTTCAGAGCCCCTGAAATTAATTCCACCATAGATTGCATAGAAGATGAGGCCCTACAAACCAGATTCCTGGAAATTGGGGGAAGACGAGTTAACACTAAGTAAAAAAATATTTTGCAGATTATTTTTATAATTTAGAAAGTGAAAGACACTGCAAATTTAACTACAAACTTAGGGACTAGAAATTCACTGATGTTATATATCTGTAAATGTCTTATTTTTAGTCTAAATAGTAAACTATACTATATTTATTGTGTGCAAGTGACCAACTATTTAAAATCTATTTTTTTTTGAAAAGCATTATTGAAAAATAAAATACAAATATTGCCACTTTAATTATATTAATATACTATTTTGGTCTAGTCAGATAAATTATTAAATGCATTAAATTAATTTCAACTCACCTATAGTGAATTACTCTATGAATGTAATAAATTTACATATATCCAAAGTATAATATCAGTAATTAGGAAGCATTTATTTAATAGATTCCTTCATTGCATGCCAATTTAAAATATGAACTAAATTCCTTAGACAATTTACATAAACAACGAAGTTTAAAAAAAAGAGTTAAAATTTTAATGTACATTTCCGTAAAAAAAATTCTGCTACAAGGAATCTTAAGTAGTATTTAAAGTCTGAAGTTATAGGTTCAGTTTAAAAAGTTATATTTAACACAATAAACTACAGAGGAGAGAGTATATAGTAGAAAGGGAAAAGATTGTATCTTACTTTGTCTTCTCATCTGGAACAAGAAACCTGTGAGATCAGGTTCTCCCCTCACGGAAAGTGAAGATTTGCATCATGGCTTTTTTATGTGGTCCTCATCACCATATTTTTGAGGTACTTCTTCCAAAAAAAGGTCAAGGCTTTCCTTTGCCTAGACAAGTTAAAGTTCTTAGTGTATTTCTCAAGTGCAGAAATAATGTCACTATCTCAGAGGCCAAATGTGGCACTTTTCCATCCTCAATAAAAATGTATTGAAAATGTGTACCTTTTTGAAACAGAATTTAACAATGACCCTTTGTTGCTTTGCATTATAGTAGAAAGATTTTAAATTTCCTTTATTTAACAGAAAGATAGCTGAAAGGTAGCATTACCTTTCATTTCTAAATGCTTTGGTGTATATTTCGCATATCTTCAGCGAGATGTTCTATGCACTGCTATCCCCATAGTAGTTCAGTTGGCTAGAGCTGGGTGCTAATAACATTATGGTTGTGGGTTCAAGCCCAATACAGGTAATTTACTTAAGAGTTGGTCTTGATCATCCTTATGGATCCCTTCCATCTCACAATATTCTGTGAAATACCATCATTTTAAGAGGAAGATATTATCCCATTTTAACTACAGACTGAACAGAAATGAATTTCACACAGAAAAAGCAGAGATTCTGGATTGAAAAACTTACTATTCCATGATCTCTTTTAAATAATGATTTTTTCATTATTGTAGCATTATTGGCAAATGCATTTTTCTTAATTTAGAAAGTTAAATTTTTGTGCCAGGGTCTTTGACTTTTCTCTTAAGTATGAATATTTCTGCCTTCCAGCCCTGAGGCTGTGCAATTTGTAGTAACTTTTTCTCTCCATATACTCTAAGAAACCCAGTCAATTAAATCATCCATTTTGATTCTTATCTATTTCACTCAAACCCAAAGATAACAGCATTGTAAATGCTCACATTCTTAAAAATCATTTTTATCAATCTTATTAATTCTCAACCTCCATAGCTTGGTGCCTCCTATTAGTTAGAGTTGTAGTAGCCAAGACACACCCATATTTAGCACGTTTGTAATAGAAAAACCAAATGGCTCAAAAATATTCATCTGCTTTATTGATTTTTGATGGATCAATATGTTCTTATAAATGTCTAGTGAGGAAAAATCCATAATGCATGTAGGCAATCTATCTCAGGATTTAAAAATAGCTTATGTTTTTCCTAATCTCTAACCAAAGTCTCATTTGATGCAATTTACATTCATTACTTCCAGTTCACTTGACTGTGGGTATGTAAAACAGCTTATTTTTTATCTCTGGTCTTTGCAACATTTTCATGAAAAAGGCTATAACCTCCTCCATGTCTCTCCACCCATGCAAGTACAAATATTTTCAGACTGTTTTGTAAATAACATTTTTATAGCCCTGACTTTCTTCAGCTGATCCCCACTTCAGAGACACTAATCCAATTACACTATAATTTAACAAGTTCAGGTACAGAAGATGTACCTTTACAGACATATAATTGCACACTGCAAGCTATTATTTATCTTTTTTTTAGAACAGCAAACTAGTTCAATAGTAGTTCACCACAGTTTACTTTGTATCATAATCCCCAAATCCTACTCTGGAGATTGCAATCTACCCTCACTCTGTTCTTCCAGTTTCTGAATTAATTTATTCCCAAAGTGTAGAATTGTGTCTTTGACTTAATTAAACATTTGTTGGTTTTTTTCCATAACAGTTTTCCAGTGTCTCAAAATGATTGAAATTCTTATCTAGTCCTCCTGCAACTGAAGTTTCCTCCAGTGTGGTAACATGTACAGATGTAATAAACATTGAGTAGTGCATTGCATTGACTAGTATGGGATAGGACCCAGGGGAAGAGAATCTCAGTCTGTACTTCCAGTTTAAACTGAACCATTGTTAACACTTTCTAAATACAGTTTTGCATTCATCAGTTCTAGATAAGTGATACTATTTTTCAAGGATTAACTCTTGAAAATTTTAAGGTGTTGTGATATAAATCAAATGGACAAAAGATTTGTCGATCCACTGGTAGTGAAAACTATATTTTTAAAGTGCATTTTCTCTTCCTATCTGATGGGTTGTGGTTTAGGTTTTGAAACTATGTAGGTCTCAGTTGAAGCAATTTCATACTCATAGGTTGTATAAGAGTATAAATTTATTCATTTTTTCATAGAAACTATCATTTTTTCATTAAATATCAGTATTTCTATAAATTAAATATAATCTCATTTATAAAGTTCTTGACAAAAGTGAAAAAATTTCAACAACTTTTAAAAAATATTCTACTACACTGGAATTATTAGTTTCAGTACTTTAAGTAATGAGAAACAAAGCATATGTGTTTAGACATTTCCATTTACAGGAAAATATGTAAATGGCATAGTAACTGTATCAAATTAGGAACCCAGCTAGTAAAAAAAGAAGAATCTTTGAGACCATTTTAGCAGGTAAAGGTTTTGGGGAAAAAAATATATATACAAAGTGAATTATAAAGTGGCATTCTGTAATAGAAATATCATTTCAGAGTTCTTACTGTATTTGAGTATTATTTACAAAATATTCGTTATGGAAAAAAAAACCCTAAAGCAAATAAAAATACCTTATAAAACCGTGAATTTCACATGGTATGGTACTAGATTAAAATTACAGAAATTTTAACTATTATCAAATATAAATTGAAAATATTATTAATTCATGAACATATATTAACATATACTTGTATTTTACTTTCTTTTATTCCCTTAACACTTGAAATATAATTCCCTTGTATTTTACTTACAGAAGAAAATAATCATTTTTTTTCTTTTTTGAGAAAAAGAGCACTTGAAAACGTCTTGAAGCTTAAACTAAGAAAAATAAGAAAACAGCCATATTAATTTACAATGTAAAGGACAGGTTGAATGAGGATTTTGAGGGACCTTGACACGCAGGGAAAGATGTCCTGTGGTGGTGGCTGGGGGTATGGGGTCAGACTAGAGGAACTTTAAAAAGATCCCTTCTGACTCAAGTCATTTTTTGATGCGATGACTCTTAGGACTGTAATATGGCATAATTTTATGTGCAGCTGTGTGTGAATCATGACATAGTTTTTGAGAGTTTTTATTCACAGTTATGTCTAACATTTCAGTGCTTATAGTAACAAATTTCTTTTGGTTGTCTATGCTGAAACCCCTCCCAAGAAGTATTGTACAGTCCCCCATAAGATCATATCCAGTGAAATTCATCTCTAACTTTTTGAAAATTTCTTCAGAGGTATCACATCTTATCATAACAGTAGTAAGTATTGTGGCACTCAAAATATTTCGGAGGCAGCATCCATGTCTGCTACCTGTCTCCAAAGACTGCTATGACTCAATATCTTCAGGCTACTTGCTTAAAAATAATCTTCTGAAAATATCTTCATGGTCAGAGTATGGTTTTGTCTGCTTAGAAGGACTGCTAGAATCCTAAAGAAACTTTGTGATTCTGGCTGGAAAAGACAAATTCAACTATATTACTGTTGGTATTATCTTCCAAATGTACACATGCAAGAATCATTATTTTGCCCATAATGTTTTAACCCAGAAGGACTGCAATCAATATTTAGAAATTTCATCACCAACTATGTTCAGTGAAAAATGTGTTTCACTTTTATATATATCAATATAATACACCTCAGCAACTTTTACCTCAACCACTAAAATGCTATTCTTCCTTTTGAATACTTATTTGCTTTTTCCTGTGTAATCTGCTTGTTCTTAAAATGAACATGATCATTTCCATGGGAATTATAAGCCTGTGTGTGTGAAAGCTGCAGATATAAAACCTGTCTGAAAACACAGAAGCATGTGTTGAACCTCTAGGGGAAAGAATCACTCTCCAGAGTATTGGCTGAGATGTTTTGTCTCTGATCTCCTGATCCAAAGGACAGGTATTTACCACCCATTTGATGTGACTCACTGGTAGAACTATTACCCTACAATACCTTTTATTTAGGCAATTGAAGCAGACCAGGAAAGTTTCACACTCAAAGAAAATTTTAAGAGTAAAGAAATAAATAAATTTAGAAGTTAATTATTTACGAAACTGATTTTTTGTCAGGGATAACAGAAAAGCTAGGACAATTAAGTAACTTCTAGAAAAACAGAGTTTGGAGGTATACCACTTCACAGAATAATGGAAAGATTGTGATTTATGTACAATATTTTTTTGTTATTATGCATATCTATACGTTTCTTTTAAAAGTGTATGTCTTTAAATCCTCAGACAACACACTACCCTAATTATCTTAATTCTTTCTTTGAATAGGAAGAATAATTTTTGCAGAAGTGGATCTAATGAAAGTAAAAATTATATTAGTGTGATATGACAAGAAAATAACTTCCTGACTCTCTATATTCCAGCTCTAAACCATTTTTCTTTTTATTTTTTTTTTCTTCCCTCCACCCCTTTTGAGGATGTTATAGGTATTATTTTTTGTACTAGCACAGAATTACTGCATAGTCTGAGTTGGAAGGGACCAGAAGGATCATCAAGTCCAGCTCCTAAGTGAATGGCCCATGTGGGGATCAAACCGTGGCTTTTGCATTCTTAGCACCATGCTCTACCCAACGGAGCTAATCTCAGGGCTGTGTTCTTCAAGCACATATAATTGTAAATGTAATGTAAATTTTTCACTCAAAAAATATGAAAGACATCACAGGGAATCAGATCATCTGAAGCTGTGTTATCTCTCTCTCACACTGAGGAGATTCTTCCTGAAACTCCAGTTTCAGTAAGAAAACCACATGCCCAATTCACAGCTGGCCATGTGCTAATCCTGTCTTCTAAATCACAAAGTTTTTGTGATAATGGGAGACATTTGAAAATCAAATAAACGCTTCTCAGTGTATTCAAAGTCCAAGGGTCTTCCTGTCAAAATAAGATTTATCTACTCATTTGGCAAACCTGAACATTTACCTAATGTGACTGTTAGTTTTCTATTTTAACCATTAATTGTTCAGTTGTAACTTTTATATTTACTGAGCTTTTGGGGTTATCTGCCTTTTGGCTTTTTTGTGATATGTGTCTTATGGCCAGTACTCTCTTGATTGCCCTTGAATAAAAACCTGCATATTTTAAGTCACAGTTTCCACAAACACTGACATTTCAGAACCATTTTAGATTTAAAGTTTGCTTTAGTCAGGAGCTTCTTTTGTACAATTTAAGCAGAGTTTTTACATACTAATCTGTCTATCAAGACTCTTTCAAACCTTGCTCAAACTAATGTCATTTTGACCTTCTGACCTTTTACCTTTTTTATCCTTTTTTTCCTCTATCTTTTTCTTTCTTTGCATTTTTCTTTCACTTTTTTTGTTATTATTTTTTAAATTTTTCTATATGAAGAAATACTTCTGTGTTAACTGCGATTCTCTTAAAAATCAGAACCTTTTGCTGTAAGTTTTTCTGGTGATAAACTCTACAACAAAATACATCTCTTTTTTTTTCCTTTTTTTGTGAATATTGTTTTCTATGAGGCTCTTGATGGACTCTCGACTGTTTAACTTGTCACCATTGCTATCAGTTGATGACGAATTTATTTATATTTTGCTGTTTAATAACTTAGAAGTATTGCTTCAGTGTCTTCAGTGTAAAGAATGCAGGTTAATTCTTATCTGTATTGTCAAAACCACGAGTATTTCCTGAATTGAATGGGCTATTTGATTTCAAGATCAAAGTGATCTGAAACAATCTAAGTCTGACCTGAAAACATTATTAATAGAGTCCTGGAGTCCTAACAGTGGCCATCTGACATTGCCATTTAGATTCAATTACCTTACAGAGCTATCTCCTGTAAGAAGTGTGAAATTCTAAAGTTATACAACACAAATCCTAGTCTTTTTTTTTGTGATACTCATTAGAATATAAAACAGGAGTAGAAGGATTGCTAATTGGATTAATGGTCAGAGACATTCACTGTTTAATGGGTGGATTATTGTAGAAAGAAAATTTCTATGTTGTAGAACTATTGGGTTTTATTCTTGAGATTCTTTTCTTGTAAAAATGTGTGTACAGATACTTGTAAATGTAGCGGCCTAAATATTTTATATTCACTAATATGGCAAATGTGAATCTTTTGAAGCAAATTTATCCTTTTACGTTTATCAAGATGCCAGCATGGCGTGTGCAAAGGGATGGGGAGTCCAGATAACTGTTCCAGGAGCTTTTTATTATATTATCAGTCTCATGTACAGAATTGAGACAAGGTTGGTACAGATCTCACGCTGTCCAGGAAACATCCAAAGATTTCCAGGTTGCAAAATATTCTTAAAAGCTTTTTGGCTGATAATGTGCTTCTAAAAGTTACAGACATCTGTCTTACCCAATCTTTAATAGCACGTCTACTCCAGTTACACACAATGCTTTTCTGTTATGCCTTAATATAACAGTAAACAGTATTCCATTATTAATCTTAAACTTATCTATCAAGCTAAGTATACTTTTTGCAACTTCAACATCCATCTAGGCCAAGCCTAAGAACTAACCATTGTCTTTTAGTGTCCTTGCTGCTTATAATTGTATCTTCTTCTAGTTTGCCCAAGCAAAACTGAATTCTAACTTCTTTCTGACTTTATTCCCTGAGACCTGCTTTAATTTCTCACACCTAAGAGCATTTCACCTTTTTTGATTCCCTACATCAAGGTACTGTCATTTTTTACTTAGAAATGTTACATAACAAATTCAATGTGTAATTTCTGCTTTTTACTTGCCCTTTCCAGTAGAAATAACCAAATTAAAAGATTGAACAATTACCTGTAAAATACCAAACATTTAAAAACATGATAGCCTATGCAAATGTATGTGTAGCTAACCTAGATAAAATATTAGAAGGAGAAAGATTAAAAAAAATCCATCATATGAATGGGGAAGTTGCATTGTATAGTTCAAGCTTTATATGAAAGCACAACATTTTAGGCTGGATAGAAGAGGAAATAAAATAATGTAAAGAAAGTGCACTTTTATTACTTCTTCCTCTCTCTTTGTTCATATTTTCTTTACCTGTGCAGAAAACATTGACAGTCACCCTAGTCTAAAGTTGTCCTTGAATAAAGAACAGTAACAAGGTGAACTACAACTTCAGGTTAGATATGTTATTTTTTTTTTTGGAAGAGAAGTTGCAATTTTTTTCATATTTGTCTTGCAAATGTTAAACTCACAGAACAAATTTATCTAAAAAAAAAAAATGGAAAGAAAATTCAGTCAGGATAAAGTTGAAAAAAATTATCTTCAAAAGCCCCTGTATATTAATCAAGCAGTTAAAGCAGCAGGGAATTAAAACCTTCACAATGAAGGTAAAGACCCTAGCTTGAATTCCCTCTCCTTTCTGAGAGGAATTGATTCAGAATGCATTTAGCTTCTATATTCTACTAGACTGAAATCCTTACTCCCACACAAACATGGCTTCTCTTTGTGTTTAGGTGTTAGTGAGCTCAGGCAGCCAAAAGTCAGCAGTGGTAACTACACTTGAGAGAAGTTCAGTGTTTCAGGATAAAATTGTATCCAAAACTATACAGCATTAAGAATTTAATCAGTTTAATTATTCTAATGCTAGTACTTTTGTGCTTCCATACATCTGCAGTCCTTATTAAATTCATGTAGAATATGGCTATCATTATTGGTGTTCTGACACCTTCTAAGAAAGGTACAGGAAAATTCAATAGGGAGAGTCAATGCTTCCATGTTGTAAAGCAAAGCAAACAGTGAAATTTTTTCAGAACATTATGACCCTGGGATGACATTTTTTAGGATGTAGCAAGTAAAACCTAAGTCCTTTACTGGAATATTAGCACATTAATTTCAATAAATTTTCAATGATTTAATCATCCAGATCTCTTTTTAAAGGTAATTTCCTCAAACCAACAACATTATCTTAGGATTTAGAATCTAGGGAGCTGTGAGTGAGAAGTATTTTATATACATATATATAATAATCTTTAAAATAAAATTGGGCAGGAGAGGCTTTTTTCAAGTTATATTCTTAATCATTATATTTTGATACAGAATTTATTTAACTCTTTTCACCATATATGTGTATTACATATGCAGAGCTGATTTATGCAATGGATTATGTGAGGCACCCTCTGCCCTCTGTGCACATTTTACATTGTCATGGTGCTGTAGCACTACTGCTTTGGGCTTGATACTAAGGTGGTTCACTTAGAATATAAAGAAAACATATGTATTCTTTATATTCACTAGCTTTCCTAACAATCTCTTTTGCTGAAGGATCTAGCAACAAGTTCCAAACAGTTCAAAAGCAATTATGAGTCCTTGCAGGGGAAACTTCACATGCAGGTTTCGAACGTGAACACACATAATCAAATTTCTGTGATTCTTTGTCTTTCCTTTCTAAATACATTCCACTTATTAGTGGACAAATATCTAATGGATGATAGAAAAGTTGCCTGGAATTTAGGAAAGATGCAGTTAGCAGCAGCACTACATCTACATAATGGAGATCTATATCTAAATTCTAGAATTTGTGCTAAAAAATGCAGTTGTAGCTGCAAAAATCTGTCTAAATCAATTAATTACCTTTCACAAAAACCCCCAAAAATTTAATTAGAAAATATTAGAATTATTTTAATTAGAAAATAAAATTAAACTATAGGAGGTCTTTATGAGCCACTCTTTTGTTACAGGCGCTTCTTCATGAGAGTCTTAGTTCAGAAACAAGCCCATTTACTCATTATCTTCACCAACACTCTAGTGTGCCATGCAGTCTACTTCCAGAGTGCTAAAGCTGAGTTCCTTTTAAATAAAAATAACATGGAAGAATTATTCCAGGGTATTATATCTAATGGGCACAAACTGCTGACAACCGCTAATTTCATAGAACCAAACCACAGACTGTTTAAACTAAGTCTACAATATGCATAATGTGGATAGCAGTTTTGCCATAAAAATTGAATTCTGTTTGTTTGTTGATGTAGACATAGTCTTACAAAAGCATATTCTATAAATTTCAGGAGTTGCTCTTGTCTTTCAAATTAATTTTTAACTATAGTTAATGATGTTTTCTCCTGTGTTTTTGTCGTATTCAGTAATATGATGATTCAGTAAAATGCCTCATCTGGAGTCTATTGTTATTTGTGACATTATTAAAAACTTAATGTTGATTGCTTTAAAACATCTTTTATGTATGTGTGTAAAGTATTGTGCATGAAAACGATGTCATGAGAATAATTGTTATACCTAACAACTTGTTCATTATTTCATCTCTAATTAAAATTTTCAATTTTCCCTCTAAGCTGATAAAATACAAGAGAAAAATAATATGCTTAAGATATTTTTTAACAGTGTTCAGTAATAATTAATGAGAAATAGTTTCTATATGATGGGATATCTTGACAAAATATGTCTGCGTTTCAGTTTAGAACAGGAAGTACAAAGATTGGAGCTCTCTCTGGCATGAATATTCTGAAAGAAAATACTAACTGGGGGAAAAAATCCAAATCATCAAATATTCTGTTTGAATACTAAGCAAATCCATCCATAGGATTTCACTCTAAGTATGATCCTAACCTTATAATATGAATATCAATTAAGCTGATTATCTGCACGGTTTCTGCAAGAGAAGTGTATTGAAATGCCATATACCATCCTATTGACATATAATATTAAAAATTAAAATTAGATATTGATTATATATTGTAGTAGTTACTTTTCCATAGGCAATGGAACTACTTTTGGGGTAGGTGTTGTACAGGTCAATGATGTGGTATCCCTTATTGCTCAGGATCCCAAGTACTAGAGGAAACAAGTATTTCGATAAATATTGGAGTGAGACCAGGAAACAACAAGACTGGTCAGTCTGAAGTGAAGCAGTGTAACAGATTGATGGAAGGCTTTAATATCAATGGGGAAGATCCCTTGGAACAAGAAGAGGAGCAGTGACCCTATTTAGGCACTGCCAATCATCCCCCTAAGGCAGCCCCAGCCTTGCCTGAGCCAGATCCAGCAACTCCCCAAATGGGCATGAGAGCAGCCTGCACCCAGCCAGGCTCCACGGCACAGTGGTGGGGGGAAATCTCCTCCAGATTCACAGGGGATCATGTGGGGCCACGTGTCCATGCTGGTGCCTTAACAAAGTGCTAGTTACAGAGATATATTTTTAAATTTCTAGGTGTAATGTAACATGTTCCTACTGTCTGGGATTGTGTTTTATTGGTAGTATTGTTGATGTGGAACCTGAATGTGTAGCTGTCTGATTGCCAAATAATTATGTGTCGTTCACTACCTCTCTGGTCCTCATCTGATTTGAGCTACATCAGTTGAACAATATTTCTCTATGACAACAACGAGGTAGCTTTGTGAGTAGTTATAGGAGCTTAGAGTGGGAGAAACTGCAGAGGAGTTTGTTTATAAATTTAACCAGTGAGTGATAAATGTTGATATCATAAACATGCAGATGTAGGAGTTGACCTTTCATCATTTTGTGACAGATTATGGGTAAGAAGAGCAACATGAAAGTATAACAAAAACAACTCATACTCAATATGATAAGGGAATGAAATCCAGTTGAGATATAGGGAAGTTAAAGATTTCAAGCTTATGAAAGGCACTCTTTCTAATATTATAGCAGCTGAATGGAAAACTGGAACCATTATAATGAACATTATTCTCTTTGCCTTCATTTTTTCATTCATTAAAAGCTGTGTTTTTTGATAAGAAATAATTTAGTTGAAAAATATCTTACTGGATCTATTATTGTAAGAAGAATTGATTTGCCACTGGTTTACAATTTCCATGTAAATACTGGAGTTTGTTTTTTTCCTTTCTGAGTTTGCCATCAAAACATACAAACTCAACATTTTCCCTAAGTTCTAACACTGTACTGCTGAATACTTGAATTAGTCCTAAAATCTGGAAATCTACTGGTCCCTGAAATTTATGCTGAGATCATTCCCAAAGGTTTGTAAATTCTAACAGCATAACAGTTCCAATTTTCTAGTTTAGGTTTCAGTTTAAGATATTGGAATGGATTCTCTTACCCTCCATAGCTGTTCTTTTTGTAGTTCACTCTGAGGAATATTAACATTCAGGTTCCAGTAAAGCTATTTTGCCTTAAGTCACAGAATCATATTCCTAAATCTAGATTTACTTGAAGTCTCCAAAGATTGCTTCCAATTTAATCAATGTCCTGCCATTTTCTCTAATTTTTTCCTATCAATCACAATGTTTATAAGCAGCTGAGGCAAATTATCCCATATAATTCCTCTCTTTGCTTCAGACAGATCCAAATTTTTAGAGTCCCATTTTATGGGGGATAAATTCTCCTTTGGATAGATTTATCTGTTAATTTATAAAGTAGTAAAATATTTTAAATCTCTATTCAAGTTTTGACTATAGCCAAGATCTTGAATTTTATGATTCACCATCTGGATATCAAATTTGTAAATAATATTTCAGTTTTCTCATAGAAAAGTGAAACTGTGGAAGGTTTCTTGTTTTGTGGTATTTTTGGTGATTTTCTAAGTTGATCACTAGCTTACTTCTTCATTTCAGATCTGTGCTATCCACAACACAGAACCATACTCAGTATGACTCAGAAGAGATCTTCCACAGCCTCAAAACCAAAACAAAAAGCAAACAAATAAAAAATCCCTTTACAATATCACAGATGTAGTCAAAGTTTCCCATTGTTATTATTAAAAAAATCATTATCAGGGAATCCTTGTATTTAAGTATGCCATGTCCTACTTTATTATCATGTACATTATTAAAAAACTGTGTTTTATTTCCTGATGATTATCAGACTGATAACGTTCCTTTCCTGTTTTCCTTAATAACAAGAGTTTGTCCACTAGGAGCAGGGACTGTGAGGATGCATCCTGCAATCTTTCCATTATTCTGGGGTGATAAATATGGAATGAGACATTATCAGGGCTCTAGCACTACAAATTTAAGGCTTAGTTTGAGTGAGAAATAGTTCATGTCTTTACCATATTATTTTGAAATGCATGCAACAAACAATATAAAGCTCTGTTTCAGGGTTATTCTGAAAAAGAATGTTGTAAAATCTTCTTTACATGTAAAAATCTTAATTCTTTCTTTGTCACAATTGAACAGTACTGTACTTCATGGGACCTCTAGGGAGGAAACATATTTTTCTCTTCTGCCTCTTGTTAAAACTCTCTGATCAATTACTCTAACAAACTTTTGCTGAAAAAGCAAGGTAAATATTAATGTGACATTTTGAGAAACAATGAATAATGTAATTTTCTTAAAGACATGTAAACCTCCTTTGATGGAACTTCATTTAAAATAGTGCTAATCACAGTATCTTTACTTGCGAAATCAAGAACAAGGATTTTTAAATTAAATTGCACCTCATTTTATCTTCTTTGGTTAATTCCTTTGTCTTTGGGATACCTTTTCTCAAACTCTTAATTATAATTACGATACTTTCTAACCAGTCAATGATTGTAAATCTGCACATTCATATATACTTTCTTCCATATGAAAATGCATTTCTTCCTTCATATCGGTGCTATGCTGCTTGGGTCTTCTGTTTATACGCTGAAACAGTTAACTGCTCTGACAGAGGCACTGGAATAAATACCTTTGTAACAGTGACAAGAAAATGAGATAAATATTATTTGAAGAGACTGTGAGTAAGGGCTTATTTCATAAGGGTTTGTTTCATTCTCCTGTTTTCTGTGTAGTCTTACAAGACTTCATATATCTTTTCTCATCTAAATATATAAAAGAATTACCCTAACTTAAAGGAAGCACAGATTACTGAAGCCCAGATATTGCTCAGGTTTTTGATGTACAATTTAATTGCTTATTTTCTGGTACTTCCTTGAAAAGTTTTAGCTGTCAGGAAGGTTGTCTGTTTTTTTGTTTTTTTTTTATTTGAGTAATTGGGAATTTTAGTTTCCAGAGGCAACTAATAGATGGATTTGGATTTAGTTCTATAATTTATTCTTTATTGCATTGCCATTATAAAAGATATAAAATGTAGTTGAAAAATTTTCTATGGAAAATAGCCTATAAGACGATGTATTTCCATGGTGGGTAATAATTTTGTTGGCATGTTTTATGTTCTAAAACATATTCATTGGTAACCAGCATTTCATTTTTAAGTTTATTTTACGTTATACATTCCTAAATTTAAACAAATTGTACTTTAAAGAAATATTTGAACCATCAAAAGTGAATTCAATGCCAAAGCTTCTATGAAAATTTGGAATCTCAGATATTTCTACAAATAAGGCATTCTGATGTCTAGACAATGGAAGACTTTCATTTAAAATTTGCATTTTGTAATGTGAGCTGTTTGACCATGTCTCTTACTCAACTTGATAAACAGTGTATGAATAATTAATAAATTGCTCTCTGAAAGTCACAAAAAGGATGTTGTAGAATATTTCATTAGTAAGTATTGATAGGACCTTTAGGTCTAACATACTGATTGGATTACATGATTGAAAGAAGAAACAAAAATTTATAGTTTTATGTCTAAAATGTCCACCTGCTTCAGTTTATCATGTATTTAAATGCTTTTTGACCTCCATCTCTTTTACGTTATGTAATTATCATATAATTTTTGTAATGATACTATGGTCAAAGTGGATAAAACTGGCCACCTGACAATAATGATATCAAAAGTCTTTTAGAAAAAGTACTCATATACATTTTATTTTATGTATCATATGTGTCACATGATGCATATGAATTTTATTTTCTTTCCGCTATAACCATTGTAAAAACTGGCCCCATAGCATTAGCACTGTAATAGGTTATATTTTTCAAATAAGTTTCATAGATTTTCAAAAACCTGACTTACTATTGCCATTGCAAAGTATTTATCAATTCTTTTAGACATCATTTTTTGGTCAAAAAAGTTTAGTTCTTTTCTTCCATTCCAGGTCTTCCTGCTCTCATCCTTGAAGAACTCTAATGTCTCCCCTCCAAGATATCTGCAGTCTGCTGCTACACTTCTTGACTGTCAACATCAAATTTTCTGATTTATTGGTCTCATCAAACTTCTCAATGTTGTAAGTATAAGCTGCTCCACAACCCCAGGTTGGCATACACTGTGTCTGAGAAACTTCTAGCTAATGATGTTGCACTTCTGCAGCACTGCCAGTACTTGCAGGTTCTCTGAGCTGGCTGTTATTCATTACAGCTACCACAGAAATTGCCCTATTCACGTTTTCTTTGTTTCTCAAATAACTTGCATAGTTGTCTTCCCCAGTTCTAGTCACCAGCTATAGTTGAGGTCAAGCAGAAGGTGATGTTTCATCAATATTAATATTTTATATTTCATGGTGACTTTTATGTAAAAAATTCAGTGTAAATTTCAGTCAAGTTATATTATTGAGACCTATATTAGCAATAAGTTCACTTATTGCAATTTTCAAGTTAATGTTTAGACATATTGTACCTGCTTACTTCTCTAGATTATTGCCCTCTCTACCCTCTTCATGAAAACTGAAATATAAATTTGTTCTGTTCAAGTCCACGTATACAACTATCCTATTTTTGCTGTAAGAGAAAGAGATATGAAAGACATGAGTGATTTTGCTTAGGTCCCATAGGATATGTGACCAAGAATTTCCCCAAGATATTTGTCAGCTGTTAGGACCTCTTTTTTGTTGTTTTCTTTTTTCTCAAGGGGCAATATTTAATCTGAACTATACATATATTTAATATTTTTTTTTTCCTTAATAGGGACAAGTACTAGGATTACAGAGGAAATCCAATAAAAGAGCAGTAACTGCATGTTTCTACTGCATTTGTCCAAAATCACAGTTTCTAATATTCCCTTGGGGAATATTAGAAACTTTTTATTACATGGTTTTAAAAATAGTTTTGTTCGATGATCTTTTTAAATTGAAAAAAATCATTCAGCTATAAGAACAATATATATTTTAATACTGTATTTTAAAATGCTGGAAAGTTTATGTTTCCCAACTTCAGGAAAAAAAGGATTGCAAAAATTCCCCAAACCACTACATGAGAATAGAGAAAGGGGTATTGAAAAGCATTAACTCGAATCAGTATTCTGGAACATATAAAAATGAAGTAAAACACAAGAAATAGTGTGGTTGGGAAGGAAAAATAAGACTTTCTGAAGTTACAGTGCATGAGTGGGGAAAAGATATAACTGGGAGTTGCTTCAGCTATGTGGTGAAGTTGGTTCTTTTTATTCCTTAATCCAGAGTTTAACTGCATCCTAAATTACCAAACTCATTAGGTTACATGGAGGGAGTGGGGTCTTCTAGTACTTACTTGACAAGGAAAATCAATAACCTGTGTCAGGTATGAAGCTGCACTAAGCAACTGTCATTTTCTGATCGTTTGCTTTAGTAAATATTTTTTTTCATGGCATATTGAAATTGCCCTAAAATTTCCACTTTGAGAAATTATTCTGTTCTTTTGGAGTTGCTTAAAAATATCAGTCATTAATGTTTGTGGCACATTAGCCACTCAGAAAAGTTCATATCTAAATAATTGTGCATAAAACAAATGAATTACTTTTATTTTCTAGTATCAACTCTGGTTGTTTTAAGATGCCAGAGCAGCAGAGTGAACCAGAACCATCTTATCACTTACATCCAAAATTACTGCATTAAGTTAAGTTAACATGGTTAAGTTCAGATAACCATGTCAAGTGGAAAGCACTTAGGAGGAAACAGATATCGCTGCTGAGTACTCCAACTACTGCTACTGAGTCAGTGATGCAAGTTCCAGATGTAGCCTACTCTAAGCAAGGTCAAGAAGTACTTTATGGGCTGTACTGTGTGCTATATTCTTACTTTAAAACCCCAAAACTATATTCTTATGTTCCAGATGACATATAGTGTAGTTAAAAGCTATAAACAAATTGCTATAGATAAGAGCCAAGCAGCATTGAACAATAAAAATAAAAATTAGGTGGATTTAGACGCTTAGCCCCACAGAGAAATCAAGAAAAACCTTCCAAAAATGATAAGTAGCATCAGGATGTATAGGCATTTACTTGAAAACTCATTTAAACACTGGCAATTTTGCTATTGT
>JACBWW010000001.1:23328831-23462159 GCA_020086605.1 Lanius collurio | reverse complement strand
TCTAATGTACATTCAGAAATTAATTAAAATTCATCATTGCAATATCTAACTGTAATGTCCAATGTCATAGGATATCAAAACACCACGTCTTGCATCCCTGCAGAAAGAGACAGAGTACACCTGAGTAAAGCACTCACAGAAGGTATCATATAGACAAAGGAAGACCAGCAAATATAAAAGATGGGAGTTATGCTTTATAGGAATTGATGAAGTAATTTTGGAACAAAAGAAGTTCCAGTCTCTATGGAGATTTACTGCCATCATCTCTGAATTAGTCCTAAAAGTCACATCAGCCTTCTGTCACACAATTCCCCTTATGTGATCAATGCCAATGTATCTTCTAAAAAACCAGGAATATTAAAGAAAAAAGTTCATCAGCATTATTCTCAAATTCCAGCAGTTGGTAAAAAAGGGGATAAAAAAGTTTCTCTGGTAACTGAAGCTTTCAAGAATAGAAATGTTAGACATCTTAAAACATACTAAGAAACAGATTTAAAAAAATGTACTGCACTCACAGGCAGTGACAGTTTTGTGTTTGTACTAACAACAGAAGGTAACAATGGCTGATTCTTTGCACATATGAAGATTGGGAGTTTTATTTTTTCCCATGACCCAGTTACCAGTAATAGTGTGGTAATGTGTTTGCCTTTTGATCAAATACTTCAACCCTGAGACACTGCAAATGTAGGAATCCCAGTATGAATGGTGTAACTATATTGCAATTATTCCAGAGCTGTGTTTGTTAAGAAATCATACCTTCTTTCCCCCCTGCTCCTTGTTATGTGACTAAACTACTCCTGTAAAATTAAATAAATGTTCTTTACAAGGTGGTTCCTTGAAACAACCAACATATAATTTAGTAAATGTTACAACTTACCACTTCTAAGTCAAAACATGGAAAATATACTAACAATAAAAATGAATTTTAAAAGATAACAAAATAGAAACCTTGATGTAAGTGAATGCTCTAGTTACCATGGAAACATGTGGAACATTAGCTTTGAAAACAAGGTTCCTTTTCTTTTTTTTCAATTATTAGTCAGGCCACAAGACATGAAATCTCTGTTTGACATCCCTACCCAGCTCTTCTGAAATCTGCATATGGGAAGAGCATTTAAAACACTTGTTCAGAACAGCACCAGTTGCCTTCACACTAACTTCCCTGTCTCCAACTTAACCTGTTTGTGGACAAAACAAAACATGTTCAGGTCATACCATGGTGATTTAACACCAGATGGAAATTATACTTCAAAAAAGCCACTTCCCTTCCCCCACCCCATGTGGTAGGAGGGGGAACAAAGGCAGAGACTATGGGTTGAGATAACAATTTACTGAAAGCAAACAGTATTGGAATGAAAAGTGCACAGTAGCGATATTAATAAGAAAAGTATACAAAAAGAGAAGGTGCTTTACACACAAAAAGGTGCTCAACACCTTGGCTTAGTTCTGAGTGGTTGCTGGCACAGACAAGATGCTGGGGAGGGACTCCCATGGCTAGTGTTTCCTGCCCCAAAGCAGAGAAAAACAATGATGGACACATTCCCAAAAGTGAGGTTCTCTGAGACACACTGGGCTGCTGCTCTGCTGGGCTCAGTTCCTTGATGGTTCCTCCAGCAACTCTTTGGATTGCTCCACTGTGCTGGGAGTCAGTCCTGCATGGTGCTTTCATTTTTCTACCTCTTCACTGTGCTTCTTTTGGCTCAGCTGTATTGGGATTCACCCCCTCAGCTCCATTGCCTGCGACAGCCTTCACCACTGGCCCTGTCCTTCAGCACCAGGTTGATCCCACGTTTCTCCACTTTTCTTCAGCACTATGTCCTGTAGCTGCATCTCAGAGAAACGGGAGCAGATGGATGGTGGCAGCAGATGACAAGAGTCCACAGTGCTGTTGCCAACATCCTTCTCACAACCTATAGACTGGCATGACCAAAAATAACCTGGGTCTGTCCTCTCGACATCCTCTCTTCAGATACTTATAGACATTGATGAGGTCCCTTCTCAGCAATCTCTCCTCAAGGCTGAACAGACCTAGCTCCCTCAGCTTTTCCTTGTAAGCTAGATGCTCCAATCCCTTAATCAAATTTGTTGCCCTCCACTGAACCTGCTTCAGGAGCTCCATGTCCCTCTTGTACTGAGAAGCTCAGAACTGGACTCAGAACTCCAAATGTGGCTGTGCCAGGGCTGAGTAGAGGGGCAGGATCACCTCCCTCTCCCTGCTGGCAATGCTCTTCTTAATGTACCCAGGATACCAATTGACCTTCTTGGCCACAAGGGCACTTCTGGCTTATACACAGTTTGTTATATAAGCCAGCAGGTCTTCTAGGTCTAGGAAGGTCTCCTCTGCAGAGCTATTTTGCAGCAGGCCGGCCCCCAGCTTGTACTGCTACTTAGGGTTATTCCTCCCCAGGTGCAGGACCCTACATTTGCCTCTATTGAACTTCAGACAGTTCTCTGCCCATCTCTCCAGCCTGTTGAAATCCTTCTGTAGGGCTGCACAGCCCTCTGGGGTATCAGCCACTCCTCCCAGCTCAGTGCCATCAATAAACTTGCTGAGGAGGCCTCTGTCCCTTCATCCAAGTCACTGATGAATAAATTAAACTATACTGAGCTCAGTATTGAACCTTGGGGGACATCAGCAGCGGCAAGCCTCTAACTAGATATGTTGTTGCCAGGTTTCACTGCTGGCTGATGTTAATATTCTCATTGAAATCCATGACAGTCCACCTCAAATTAGTTGATATAATATGTATCAAATTACATAAGCTTCTGATAAAACAAAACATTATTTGTTTTTTACATGCAGTACTTTGGATATAGGTGACAGTCACTGACTTTCCTCAGTCAGTAGATTAGATCAAACTAAGCAATATTTCCCTGAAACATAAATAACATTATCTAAATAAATTGCAGCCTATGAGTTGTCCCTAACCTCCAAAATTAGTTCAATTAGAGTAATTTGTAATATGGATTAATATTCCCAAAATTTTATGTATAAAAGGTGTAAACTTCCTTTGTTACTAGACACCACTACAAATTCCACAGTAATCAGAAACAGTACTTCAGTTTTTTCCAACTATACTTGTGGGTTTCAACTACAGATGGCAAAAATTCAAGGAACAGAGATTTATAAAGAAATACAAAGTTCTTTAAGTTAAAAGTACAAAGAAGAACATAAAAGTAATTTTCTACTGCATAGAAAAGAAAAAGACTATTCTTCCACAACACCAGGGAGAGACATAAAGAATATTCACAATGGCAAAACCACATGAAAAATTAGAACTAAAAGTCAGTATATTCTAAGGATTTATTCCTATGCCTTGATCTCTATTAAACAAACCACTTTAAAGATAAAAACAACCCCATGTACTTTACACAACTTTCAGTTCTACACAAGTGTTTGCACAGGACTGTTTTTTCTACCCAGCTGGCAACATTGCCTGGGTGCTCATTCACAGTAATTCAGCACAGTTAGGGCCAATTATCTCGCTCTCAGTGTATGAGTAGCTGCTATCTGCAATCATCCTTCAGTGGCCACAAATACATGAAAACTTTTTTGTACTATTGTAGTCTGCCTGCAAACTCAGCTTCTATGTCTATAACACACACCAAAAAAAAAAATTAATCTGTGTTGGAATGTCCATATTTTCTTAGCAAACTACTTGAAAAGAATATATCAATATTATCAACATTCATACACATCTCTCATTATGTCACATTGTTTCCACAGGAGATTATATGTATGGCACCTCATTTCCCTCAGTTGTGTGGGTGACTCAAATGGAGGTAATGGATTCATAATTATGGGGAAACTTTATTATTGGGGTTATTATATTTATTTACTTGGATGAGAACTTACAAGGAAGAAAAAAATAAGTTATACAAGGCCTCAGTAAACCACACTCAGAAAATACACTATGTATATCCAAAAGCAAACAAAACTCCTGATCTGCTGCCTTTAAAGATTTCATTTTTTTCACTTCCTGTCTATCAAATTAAACATTTGCACTAATTTTGTCATAAAGGTTAAAGCCTTGGATGTTAGACGAACAAGGATTTTCTAGGAAATATTTTTTTTTCCTCAAAAGGAGAGATTCATAATATTTTATTTTCAGAACTTTGTCCAGGATGACAAAAAATTGTTTTCCTAGGTGAGACTACACTTTAAATAAAATAAACATGTATACAGATGATAATATTTGAGCACTGAAAACATGATATTATAGGAAAGTTCAATAGAAAATTATTGGTTAGAAATTTGAAGGCACAGTTGAGAGCAGAAGGAGATATAACAAATGGCCTTTCAAAAAACTTTCTAATTCAATACATGTGTATTTCTATGTGAGAGTAATAAATTATATGAAGAGCTTACATATATACTGACACAGCTGGGTTTCATACAAACCTTGTTTCAAACACAGTGTACTATGTCAAAAAAATAGCATAAAAATATCCACATCAATAAAAAGTATCAAAATGAGTGATGTCCTGGATAAAAAGATGTGGAAACAAAAGAGGACCAGACCCTCCTACCTTTTCAACAACTATGTATTGAAAAGGAAGAGATACTAGAGGACTCAAGATCAGAAGAGCAGGACCAAAATTTGAGTCAAGTAAAGAAAACTAGAGTCAGATATTAAGGTCTTGCAGAGGGATGGTATTTTAAGTGTACCTACATTTAATTCCATTGTGTTTTATTCGATTAGCAAAGGCAGTCCTTCCTCAATGTGATGATTCTGAAGTTGCTGTAATAAGAATTCTTCAAGAATTTTGTGGTGAACCTACACACATACCAATGTATTTCGCATTCCCCTCTTGGGTGAAAGATCTAGATGCATATTTTGGTATTGTAAATTTTGAGTTGTCTAGCCATCAATAGAAATTAAATGAAATAATACTTATTATACTTACATGTCTTCAACAACATATTGACTCAAAACAAGTTGCATGCACATTGTCAATCACACTAGTGCCTTGTTCCAAAAAGTATTTTTTAGGTGTGACAGCGTATCTTTCCATAATTAATAAGCAGCCTGAACTCAGACTGTTTCCTAAAATACTTGATGAAAAAAATGATCCAGTGGTATGGACACAGAGAGAAGGTCAAGGAAAATCGATGGCTTTAACTTACTCCTTGCATAGATGCATCGTGTATGTCTGTTCTTCTAAATCACATGGGTTCGATCATGTCCTTACACTGAAGCCAACTAACACTGCAGAAAACCAGCACAGCAGAAATCCTGCTATTAAACTCTGTTCTCATTTAAAGTGGAACAGATGCATCAAAACCCTTTATTCAAAATAGTACCATACTAGCAGCCAAGCAAAACTCACAAATGGGTGGATTAGTGACCAATACTGGACAAAATAATTCCAAACACTGCTAATTTATCAACAAACCTGACACAGCTTATCTTCCCAGGATCATTGCTTGGTAATACTTAGCTTTCCTGTGCTAAGACTACACTGCATCGAGAAAATCAGTAACAAGCCCTATTACTGAAAACATTTCCTATATTTCTAGTAGGAACTCATCTAAGGATAATGCTCATCAAAACTAGCAAAATACTTATACAGGCAAAGGGTTTTTAATGTGAGATGGAAATAGAACTCTGCAATTGGTATGAAGTTTTAATGCATTGTTAGAATAAGAAAACACTTAGAAGAGACTAATAAGAGGCTCAAAGCTCTAAACAAGGCATTTAAGATACAGTGTATATATTTTCCTGAGGTAACTAAAAAATCTATTGATACAATAAAACCAAATGCAACAGAATTGATAACACATTAACACAAATAATAGATATGTTTTACCTCTCCCTAGTTATTTCAAATTCAATGTCAATGCAATGAATCATTAGGAGTCCACTTATGGAACATCCAAATAAATTGGGGAATCAGCATTGAAATTATTCCAACATGAAGTCTTGGAAGATATTAGAAAAATAAAGTGAATAACCTCTCTTTCTCTGAGTATAGTTTGTATTGTATGACAGCCTTAATTTCCATCTAAGTTTTGTGTGCTGACCTGATATTTAATAATATATGGCTCTAACCAAAGGAAAAAAACCAGCAAAACCTGCCAAAATAAAAATATTTTGAACCTTGCAAAAGAATTCATATATATTTAAAAAATACATATAAAATATGTTGTCAGAATATAAAAGAAAATTAAAATAATATTTACTGAGAAAGATATTTTTTTCTTTATTCCTGATTCTTGAGCAGATGAAAGTGCTGTGCTCTTTGCTAGCATGTCTGGGTTTCTATATTTCTTTTTATGGCAAGGTCATATAATTGTACAACACCTCGTCCCATTTCAACCAAAACTGACAGTTAAAATGATGACCAAAAATTTCTTTGAAGATTTTTAGGACATCTTAATTTTGAAATGAACTCTAAACATAACAACTGATTATATATGGAAGCTACATGTCTAAGGTGTAAATATCCTTATCTGGCATGACAAATCCTACCAAAACCTTCAAAGAGCCAAGTAGAGGAAAGACACTTTACTACCAGCACTTTTGAGGGAATGCAACTACAAGTGTTATAATTATATCTCAGATTCTCTGAGTGAATTATGCTGTTTACCAGCACTGTTTCGAACACTGTATATTAAAATACTCTAAACTAAAATTGAAGTGTGGATAGGTTGCACTTCCAACCTTCTTATATGCCAATAAAAGAATCTCTCTACAATTAAATACCTTGAAATCCAGAACTGGAACATAGGCATTTCTTCTTAGTATGTCATACAGGAACAAAGGACAAAAACTTCTAACTTAAAGTAAGGAAAAATTATTCTGAATATCAGTAACAACTCTTTTGTTTTTTTGCTTTTGGGAAAAATCATCCAATAACAAAGAATATGACATCATCTGGGTTCCTTTCGGTGTTTTGGCATACCTCCACCATCTAAAATGAATGGCAAGCTTGATCTCATCTGGAAGTTGTTAAATGGTGCTTGTCAGCTATTCCATAATACATGAGTGGCATATCACTCTCAATTTCACTTGACAATGCTTATCTTGTGCGGACAGATGAAAGGCTTGGATGCTGATAAACTCATCTTCATCCATACTGATAATATAGAAAACTTACATAACTGTGGACTTTTAATGTTTAACTCTGAAACTACTGGTGTATTTAGTGGAAAATTTTGGAAGACATTTAAAACATATTCCAATGAAGTGGAAAGAAATAACAAAGTGCATTTCAGACAAATTGTGTCATAGGTCTGTTATGATCCAATTTTAAGGTTCTTAGAAATTCCTCTGCCTGAATTAAGGTGCAAATGAGACCATATGCCAGAGACAATAGTAAGAGTTTGAGAGAGAGAGAGAGAAAGAAAGAAAGAAAGAAGTAGAAAATAGGTGAGGGGGACAAAAAGAGTAACAGGGACAGAATAAGGAAAATATCACCACTCCATGGATCCCAAGGTGTTCTGTTGATCCTCTCCAGATGGTCTCCTTGGTGGTGAAGGTCTCCCCAGGAGGGGCAGAGTCTGATGGGTTTATATGCTCACGCTCGGTAGGCATCTCTGGCCATGTCCCCCTGGAGCTGGGGGATGCAGCCTCTCACAGCAGCCTCTGGGTCTGTTGCACCACGTGCAGTCCTGTGGGGCCAAGCCTCTCACGGGAAAGTCCCGTGGATGTGCCCTGTGGGTTCCACAGCGGGGCCAGTTTGTGTAATGGAGGATGGGTGTTTATTGCCTCTCACCAGAGTTTACACCGTGCCCCCAAAACCTCCACCTCCCTCTGTGGTGGGAGTCTGTGTAACCCTGGCTTCTGTGAGCTGTGCTTCCCTGCCCCACCCCTAACTCAGCCTGGGATAGCTGCAGCTGGTGTTTTTGGCCTTTTGTGGATGCGTACCTTTCCCTCAGCCTGAGATGACTGAACAATGTGTTTCCCTTTATGTAATCAACAGTTTGACTTTCAGTTCAAAGTCCCACTCTTCAGGGAGGCTTCTTCAGTTGTAGCTCATTTATAATGAGCAAAACTTTATATCAATGTTTGAGGTATGAACTATTTTCAGTCTCTGACAAGGTGCCGTTCAACTCCCTGGAAACAGTACTAGTTCACATGTCCTGGAACTATTAGTTTTCCAAAGGCACCAGCTTAACAAATCTCAAATCACAAATACTGTCTTGTTAGAGCTTTGAGGAGAAGATAATAACCCACAACATAACTATGAGGCAGTAACTCCAATTCTGCAAGATGATTCTTTAAAATTAGGAAAACATTTAAAATATTCAAAAAAAAAAAAGCAGTACTGTAGGATGCAAGTAAAATCCAAGTCTTCCTGGGAGGTTTTGTTTTGGCTTTAGGTTTTTTTCCTTTGTTTTCTTTAACATCCTTTAACAGCTGAAAGAAACTTATGGAATAAATGTGAATCTACTTTAGATTGACCATATTTGTCTGATAGGTTTTAATGTTCCTATAGAAAATCAGTGGGTGCAATGGTTTTCTATTGTTCAAGTAGCTTAACTTCACCTACTGCTCCAGACTTACACTATGGTAATGATCCCTAAAATTAGTGGAGACCACTTCAATCTTATGTGCTTCCCTAGGTCTTGCAAAATTTAAAGTCTACAGCCTGACGATACAACACTTCTTACAGAGAAAATACCTTTCTCAGTCTGTTTAATATATCTCAACTATGAATCTGTAATTCTGTCTTCCTAAATACTCTGACTGTAAAACATTATGAATACTGTCTCTGCTACAGAATTTACTTTTTTTTTAATATAAAACAATTAAATATATTACATTTATTAAAAGTGTATATTTTATTTTCTCAAAACATTGACTAACATAAGTTAATTGAGTGTTCTGTATTCTTGGCATTGCTTTCCCACAGATCATTTCAAACCCTGTGTCTGTGAGATTTTAAATATCTATCAATGTGAACAAAATTTGGCTCACACATCCACTAGTTTGATCCACAGGATAGGAACCCTCACTTCTTTTATTTATGTTGATCAATATGGTAACTATAAAAAACTCTGCACTATACATACTTCTCAGTTGTGTATACAACTTATTCTGTCAGCAATTATAAGGGAAGGAGATGAGGGAACTTTTCTCAGTTAAATTTGAAAGGCAAGTTGGGATAGCACAATTGAATTTGAAAGGGAATTCCAATCCTGGTGGCGTCTAGTTAATTTTATTTTTGACCCCACTGACTGTAAAGTTACAGCGTTTAACAACTCAAGATGCTTCAGAGTGCACTGAGATATGTACATCATGTGTTTATACTGGAAGTTTACAGACTGAGAGTCAACATTAGATAATAGATGTAGAAACACAGTTCCTGAAATTTTTGAAAAGGGAGAACTCTGATCTCGTGGTGAGGACTGTAGTTATGCCCCTTGGTTTGCAGATTGTTCTAATTCTTGAAATGAAGACATAAGTAAATTGATAAATGAAGGTTTCACTTTTTCTTTTAAAGATAATTGAAAATCTTATTTCGAGTATCAAATGTGAATGTTCCATCCCAAGTGTCAACTGAAAATTTGCCTTATGATGAATAATCCTTGGCAGTATATATCAGAATTGCTATTCAGCAAATAAGAAGACAAAAACTATTCGATTGGAGGTTGTCATTAGATATTGTAATATTATAATTTCTCATATTGCAATATATAAGGAGAAGGTGTATGATTTTATCACAGACCAAAGACTTTTGCCCTCGCATTATTTTAAAAAGGAGATAATTAGGATTCTTTAAGCCACTGAATTTGATAACCCTTCATGAATATACCAGTGCCTCTTAGCTCAGATATGTGTTCCGTAACAAGATTGCTCATCACAGGATGACACTAGTCAGAATACTTTCATGAAGAAATACTCATTTATTTCAGTAGACAAGGGTGGATCACTAATTTAAAAATAAAAATCTATATAAACTGTGTATAAAACAGACAAAAATCCAGTCTATTTTTTTTTATTGCTCTGAAAAGATTAGATGATTTCAAGGACAGTCTCTTCAAATCTGTTCTTCAAATCTGTTTAGGCAACAGTAATCATCAACAAGGTAAACTCATAAGCTCATTTATATAGTCGTGGGTTCTTCACAGGAGTGTTGCCTTTCTGTCTTGTGTCTCTGAAAGTCAGTCTGTTCTGTATTATAGTAATATTTCTAACTACCTTTTTTAACTCAAAAACACCTGACGCAGTACAGTTCTTTTCAGACTGCCTGTGGTCTCTAAATAAATACTTTCTCATTTTCTTTACAGTTCAAAATGTAGTTGGAACCCTCTCAAGATTCTTCAGTATTCCCCATGGTTTTGTTAGCTGGTAGAAAAACTATATTACTAAGGACACCAGATTAGCAGCTGGCAGTTTTATTGTTACTTTAGTTAACACCATGTCTTGCAGTGTATCAATTTTGCAATTTCCTTTGATTTTTCATTCAAAGGTCATGGTGTTTTAGTTTTAGTAACATGTAATCTTGCAGTAATAATAGTATCCAGGTTTGAAGTATACTGATTTAGACAACATTTATAAAATACTTCATTGTGTTGACATTTCTGTAGCCACCTGCCCAGTCTTAGTTTCAGGGCACAGTAAATTATTAACTCACACTGACTAAGGGTGCCAATTTACACTGTTTCAGCTGCTCCATAGTAATTAAAATATGCCTCTGTAAATAGGAAAAATTAGAGGTTTATTGTTTGCTTTCACTGAAAGAATAAGCAAGCTCTTTTTTACAATGGGTTAAAATATGTGTCTGTATGAGTCTTTCTACAATATAGCAATTTGTTGGAATTTGTGTTACTTTCATGCCTGAAAAATGTACCCACAAAAATTTGCATATTTTTAGAAGGGCTGAGAGGGACAGAGTCAGAATTTTAATTTTCCTGAATCTAGTATTCACATAAGTAATTATCGATAATAGACACTCCACGTCTGTGACATTAATTCAGTCAAGGTTTACTATTTCTCTTTTTTTATAAAACAGAATAGCTCTGTAGGAAGGCAATGATAGTAAAGGTACTCACGGAATAACAACTGCTGGAAAGCCAGGCTACTATATGTAAGTGTGTAAAATTTGACACACAGATGCTTGAAAAGAAGCAACAGACAAGAAGGAACAGACTCCAAAGTTGTCTTTCAAACCTGAGTTCTCTAATTGCTCGACCTTATTTTAGACATACATTACTATACTTCGGTGGTCACTATTGTCAAGACATTAGTCTTAAATATGAGATTTTTTTTTAAATAGCAAATTATGTTTTGTCAGAAAATTGCTAGTGATCCTAACAGTCAGATTGAAGATTGAAGAAATCTATGCTGATGTGTGAAAGAATCATTTGTTCTTCAGGGGAACAAAGAAACATAAAAATAGGAGAGGTAAAGAGAGAGTATGTTCAAGTGCTGAACATCACATGCACTGTGCAGCAAAAATAATTGCCCTATTGTTTTCTGCCTTTAAATGCAGCATGTTTTACATACAAAAGAAAGAGCTATAGGTATTTTAGGTTTCAGTCTGTTGACTGAAGTACAGCAGTCTTGACAATATTTAAATTTTTGCATGACTAGGCTATTTTCAAATTAAAATCTATTACTCTTTATCAAATGTATTTAATGAGTAATTGTTTATGTATGATTACATAGAACCTTCTTTTATCTTCAAAGCTATGCACCTCTGTTTCTACTGATATTGTTTGTCAACATCTGCTATGACAGACTGTGTCTTCCAATGTACTAAATTATTAAATATATTAGTTTTAAATTGAAAAAAAATTAAGGCAAAAGGAATGAAAAGAAAGGAACAGATGCAGAAAAATAGATTTTTTAATGTGTCTTCAACAATTCCTTTTTTTTAATTATCTGGAGAATGTTTTAATAATTTTATTAGGCATTCTGAAATTCATCTATATGTTTGGGTGACAAAAAAAGACTTTGTGATTCCATTAAGAACGCAGTTATTGTTACAATCTGCTCTCACTATTTTGATCCATTCTGATTTCTTCAGATTAAGAAGAAATATGAACAAAATAATTTACCTTCATTCACACCCCATGTTTAACAGTATATTCCAATCAAAATATGTCATGCTCTCCTTAGTAAGGCATTGCCCTTTTTGACAGAGTCCACCATTTTCTTACTTGTCATCAATAAGCAGTTACCATGGCAATAATCAAGTAGTAAATAGACTCCACCTAGCTTCACTATACAAATCTAACGGTGTTAAATGATCCTCATTGATTATAAGAATAAATATGCCCTAGAAGTCATCGAAACAAGTTCTGTTGTATTGCTAGGGAAAAAACCCACAACTTTTATTCTATGTTTATTTATATTTGTATTTGTCTGTTTAAAAAAGAAAAAAAACCCGTGTTGGCATTCAAGTTTATCTCTGTTCCAAGAATTTTATATAGCATCCTAAAATAAGATAGCAATCATAAAGAAACTTGGATTCATCTCCTATATGAAACTTCTACTCCATAAATCTCAACCCTAATTCCACTGTTGTCATGTTATTTAAACAGCAGGGAAGTAGAGATAAGAGAATGAATTGGAGCTAAGCTACCAGCTTCTGCAGAAAGTCTGTTGTACTCTTAAATCCTTTCATAATTATGTTCTGCCTTCATCTAAAGGTAGACCTTGTTTGGACACAGAACCTCAAGGTACATGACCTTTGAATTTCAGAATGTCTCAGAAAAGGAGGTTATTTAATTGAAACCACTCTTGTTCAGTTAGAATTATAAGAAAAAAACAAGACAAATGACAAGAAAAAGCAAGACAAATCTACATTTAAGTGGGGCAGCAAAAACAAAGAAAAAATTTCAAAACATTATCATTTCTACAACTTATCTGCCACCTTACTTGATAATGCAAAATGAGATAGATATTAATATTTCCCTTGCCTATATTTGTCAAACTTGAAGCTACTTTGGACTCTTCAAGGCCTTCCTCTTTGCCTTTTAATAGTAGGACCACAACACTGATACCAGTAGTAGTCACCAAGAGCTCTACTAGAGTATAGGACAAAGAGAAGACAAAACAAGAGTCAGGGTCTACATTTTAAGATGATACACCAGGAAAAGGCTGTTATGTGTATGTTACATTGTATAAAAATATTGCTGACAAGGTAAACTGGGACTCCAAACAGTCAATGAAAGCCAAGGGCAGGACAATTAAAACTGGAAAAAAAAAAAAATTTACTTGACACATAACTGACTAATATAATTCATTGCCACATGATAATACGGGCATCTAGAGGAGTATTGTTATATATAGGAACTCTATACAGAATATAAGAAAATTCATAATTATGTAGTAGAGAATAAAATATTTTTAGATTAATGTAAGTCCATAAGCTCTAAGATATAAATAAACCAAAGGCTGACAGTAGATAGAAATAATTTTTTCCATTGGACAAGTTATTCCCTGTGTGTTTCAGAATTTTCTGCATCTCTCTGATTGGGCCATTGGGTGATCTGGGCAATACATTATGACAATTCTGAGGCATTCTGCATCCTTGACTTTCAAAACCAGTTCACTTTATTTGTCCCTTACTGCAGTGTTAATGAAACGTAAAATTAATTAAGATTTGATGTGATCTCTGTGTCCAGGAAATCTCATCACAGTAACATATTAAAAATTAATCATAAAAATGTACTCTGTAAAAGTAAAATTTCTCTCAGCACAATATGTCTGTTTATATATATACAGCAAGAAATTGGAGAAAAAAAAATAAAAGGAAAAATTATAAAAATATTGTCTTTGTTATAGGGGAGCAGTTACAGAGAAGAAACCTGAAGGTCCTATATAGCAGCAATAAAAAATACTCCACACCGAATGGAACTCTCTAAGTTGTCAAGATACTTCTTGAAAAATCTGAATTTTACCAACAGTTTACTGCACACAAAGACTATCAAGCATTACAGACTATATAGATATTTTTCTGTATGTGCTCATGCTGCAGACAATGATGGTTCAAGGGGACTGAAATCCTGTGAGCATATGCTTCATGTCACGCTTGGAAATATCAACCACTAGGATATCCCTTAACTATTGTTTTTCAAGCTGCATAATTTTGTGGTTGAGGTAGCAACAAAATGCTAATGTTTAACTTTTTAATTAGACTATAGAGATAAATACAATCTGTTGTGCTACAAAAAAATCTGAATTTTTGCTGTGAAATGAAATTACACATTATTCTCTGTTTAGTGTCATCTACTTAATCACACAATGAAGAAAATGCATTCTTTAAACACGCAAAAGGAAAGTAAGGATTAACTTTCTCTAATCAGAAGTTTTGCTACATCCTCTTCTTGCCCCTTCACCTTGTACTGTCAGGATTAATGGGCTACAGATAGAAAACTACATTTTGATTCTCACAAGCAGGGTAGCCTGCTAGCTCAAGCACTACACTTCCACCTTTTCAATTTGGCAGCCTGTCTACTGAGTAAGACCCTAATTAAATTTGATGATATCTGCTCAGTGCTGAGGACATGATTTACATCACAGGTGGAACACATCTAATGGTTTGTCTTAGTTTGCCTCTTTTGATCAGGAAAGGCTCAGAGCTGAGGTTTCATTAAGAGAGAATTATAGCTTTTTTTCTTCTGTAGCCCTTTAGGTTCAGGAAGGGTTTGTGCAAGGCATCATCTTAGAACCAGTTTTCTTCAACCCGTTCATAAACAATCTGGACACAGGACTTGAAAGTATACTAAGTCTACCAATGATACTAAATAGGGAATAGCTGTTGGGTCCCTTAAAGGTGGAAAGGACCTGCAAGAGAGACCTTAACAAATCAGAGGGCTGGACACTCACCAATCATATGAAGTTCAGAAAGGGAAATGAATGCTGGATTCTGCACCTGTGATGGTGCAACCCTGGATGTATGGACAGACTGGGGAATGAGATGCTGGAAAGCAGTGCCACAGAAAGGGAACTGGGGGTTCCAATCAATGGCAAGCCAAAAATGAGTCAGCAGTGCCCTGGGAGCCAGGGAGCCAAGTGTGTCCTGGGGGGGGCATCAGGCACAGCATCACCAGCCAGGCAAGGGAGGGGATTGTCCCACTCTGCTCTGCACTGGGGCGGCCTCACCTCGAGTCCTGGGGGCAGCTTTGGGTGCCACAATGTAAGAAAGAGATTAAACTGTTAGAGGTCATTAGAATGAGGGCAATGAAGGTCTGGAGGGGAAGACGTAAGAGCGGTTGAGGTCACTTTGGCTTGTTCAGCCTGGAGACTTGAGGGAAGACGTAGTGGTGTACAATAATCTCATGGAGGGAAGAGTAGGAACAGGCACTGACATCTGTGGCAGTGACAGGACCCCAGGGCAAGGCTTGAAGTTGTGTCAGGGGAGGTTTAAGCTGGATTTTAGAAAAGGGTTCTTCACCCAGAGGGTGGCGGGGCACTGGAACAGACCATGGAAGTGGTCACAGCACCAAGCCTGACAGAGTTCAAGAAGCATTTGGACAATGCATTTAGGCATGTGGTGCAATTCCTAGGGGTGTCCTGTGCAGGGCCAGGAGCTGCACTTAGATGATGCTAGTGGGTCCCTTTCAACTCATGATATTCTATTATGCTATGATTTTATGATTCCATGGAGGGGTCAAGGGAAGAATATTATAATATAGTTCTGTTTTGACTGAACGGAAATTAGGAGTTTTAGCATTTTATTGAAAGGTATGAAAGTATGAAAGATATCTCAAGAACTATAAGCAAAAGCTCAGTTAATGGCATTCAGGGTATATTCTTCTACTTTTTATAAAATTAAATGTAAATTCAAGACAGCAGATCATTAAACCAAAGTATGTTCAAAGTATTCTACAAGATATTCACATGCTATTGAACAAGCTTTCTTACACATATGAAGCCATTTACATATTTTTTAAAAATTGCAATCAAATGAGTGAACAAAGCAACCCAAGGTATGACTCAGTGACAGCAGTGGTACTGTTCTCTTGATTTTGAATTTCTCACTGGAAAATACAAAAATCAAGCAATTTTCTTCTGCATGTCCCCATGTGACCTTTATTTTGACCTGTGCTGGTGGTAGTAAGCAGACAGTCCATTTTAATTTTTGAAAGATGTCCTGTGACACTCAGAATAGTACTAAAACGATCTCCCACTCTCCAAATGCTTGCTTGTACAGAGAAGTTCAGTAAATACTAGTTGCATGAGAGATGAGATACACGCTGCTGAAGTGAAGCTCTTCATGGTGTGACCCAGTAGCCTTTGGTTGAGAATGTTTATAAGAGAATAAAATATTATTTTTTTATTAAAACAAACAACATTTTAAATAATTTTAAAGCTTTTAAAATAATAAATAAATGTATCAGAAGGGAGGTACAAATACAACTCATATATATTCACTTATATTTTTTTTAAATAACCAAATCTTAGAAGGCAAATAAATGTGGCTTTCTTAGCTTCATGTAATAGCAGCAATTAGTTTAGTCATGTCCTTTATGAGGCAAAGGGTATCACTTTATGGTTCAAATTGTGCGAGTTTTAATGTGTCATGTCACAAAAGTATTCACAGTATTTAGCAAAGAGTTCCATAAGGTTTTATGAATGGTGTTACTAAATTTTCTAAGAAAATTATTGTTTTCTCTAGAAGAAAGTATGATTTTAAATCTTTCCCAGTACATTTGATGAAACCACTTAACAAAAGATTGAGATAGTTAACATACCCATCAGTGAGTGCAGTACAAAGTTAAATTTTGAGCCAGAATCAGAAGGAAGTTGAAGCATTTGGATCTTTTAAAAATAGGATCTACACCACTATTTGAGGAAACTTGACAATACTGCTTTTGCTCCTCAGTTCAAATATTTCAAGCTCTATCTCCAGTGTCCAAGTCACTACAAAGCCCTTACACTAGAAGGAAAGGAAATCTGTAAAAAATACAAGAAACCTACATGTTACTAAATTTAGGGGCTGAATATTTGATTGTATTAAAAATAAAAGAAAACAGTAATTGTAAAACTTAAAACTCAGAAGTAATGCTTTTTTTTTTAACTAAGAAATTTTTATTACTGAGTATTAAAATTAAAATATTTAGGAATCTTTTTTTATTTTTTTTTTTTATTCCTTAATAACTCTGTTGTTAATAGCTGGGGGAAAGAGGTGGAATTGGGAAAAGAAGGCAGAAAATTAAATTACATCCTCAGAGATTGCTTAAAGATTCAGCACTGTTTTTGCAGTTATGGAGAAAGGAAGTTTGCTTATGAAAAACTACATCTATATGTGTGATAAAGACAAAACAATCATGTACATGGCCAAAAGACAAAAGTTCACTAGTAAAGAATACTAAGAAAATTTGCTTAATTTTTCCCCTCTCCTCCCAAGTTTTTTTAATACTGAGATGCTGGTAATTAACACCAGAATATTTCTTGTAAAGTGTCCAATTTATCCCCATAGGTACATCTGAAACTCAGTCTTCAAGAGAGAAGATTCAGCTGAATTGTGTCCAGAAAGACAGGATTTGTAGAGGCTGGTGAACCTACGTTACAAGCAACAGAGTCTGCTGGTGAAACACAGTCCCTGGTACCAGAGAATCCTCCCTAGCTTAGGGTGACCAGAAAGGCTTTCCCCGAGAATGCTTCACCCCGCTATGTTAATGTACCCCAGTTCTGCTCCCTTGGTGGGCTCGTGGCCCCTCCACCCCCTTGCTACCTTATATGCCCCATGCCATAGAAAGTTCTCCACTCCAGGTTCCCCCCACTGGCCTTTGTCCCTCACCACTCCCCAGAGCTCCCCGTTGGCTCCCATTCCCCAGTCCCACCTTTGTACCCCCCCGTGCCGTCGGATCGTTGGTTTCTGGTGCTCCCTCTGCTCCTCTACTTAAACCTGGGCCCTCCATTGCTGTCTGCCTTTGTCCCTGGAATCCTTCACGGTGTGGAAGCAGTGACCTGCTCCTGTGGAACTCTGTGCAGAGCTCCTTCCTGCCTCTGCCACTGACCCACATTGCTGAGGCTCCCGGTGCGTTTGTGCTGCACGCCCGTGTGAGTGCGTGGCTGATCCTGCTCAGCGCCTCCGCTAACGGGACGCGATTGAGAGACGGCAGCACCTCGGGCTGCAGCACAGAGCCCGGGATAGCAATAAGGATTTGCTTTCAAAAACTGCATTGCAGAGAAACTTCCAGTATGGAATAAAGAAAAAAGTTCAAGAAAACTAGAGACCAAAAAGATAGTTTTTACTTCCCAAAGGAAAAAGGGATCTTTAAGCTGTAGGGTGTCGCAAATATGCAGAGGTTGATATATGACAAACTTCACAGCTACGGGTTTGTCTGTATCCTGTGATCAGGTGAGAATGGAATTGTTAAGAGGTGAGATAACAGTTCTGTATCTGTAACACATTCATCTTGAAAGTGCAGTAATATACTATGTTGTTATGGGTTTTTTCTTACTGGTAACTCTGGACATATATAGGCTTCTGAGAGTCTCTGACCAAACAACCATAAAACAGGATACATTAAAAGCAGAATCAGAGAAAGCATAAAAACTTGATGAAGCGTGGCTGTCACAAGTAAGGGAGATGAATATTTTGAGTTGGCATTGTCACATGCACACACTTGATAGATATAAGGGGACACATAGTATATGTGTCATTTAATTGAAAGGCATTATAGAAGGTATGATTTTAAGGTCTCCCCAGACTCTGGAATATTGTCTCAAAAAAAAGAGAGAATTGTTGCAGAGAGTGTGATTTCCTTCTGTGAACTTTCTCCTCTGCAAGAAAAAAATTAAAGTCACTTTCTTCTGTGATATAGAGGATTTTGTCCCTACTTCTGAAAATGGCAGCACTTCTTACATTCATTTGGATGGTCAGAAAAGCGTAAAAAGAGAAGGGCTAGCTGTATTCTCATCCTTCATTGTCTTCTCTGGACTATAGTCTCTAAAGAGACTGAGTTTAAGTACTTTAGATTTAGAGCAGCCCCAAACAGTAAAGGGAGGGAGATGAAGCCTTATTTCCCCTCAGATAATTAATTCCAGCTCCCAGTGGAAGAATGAGCTCAATTACTTCATTTTCAGTTTGGTTTTTTTTGGTTTTGTTTTTTTTTTTTTTTTTTTTTTGTTATTTTTTTGTTATTTTTTTTGTTGTCATCCACAAAGGCCATTTAGGTTCACAGTGAGACTCTTTAGGTAATGTGGGTAACTCATATATCTTTCTGCAAATTGAACATATTAGACTATGATCTTTATGGAAAAGTTTCCAAAACCAAAATACAACATATAACCCTTTGAAAATTGTTTCTACTCTGCACCTGACATACAGGAAAAAAAAAGCTGGAATAGAAGACTAAACAGAGATAACACTGTTTTCAAAAGCTTTAATTTATTTACCAACATACCTAATGAATGGGTGAAAAAAAGGAGAATAACAAACACATTTGTCTCATTCACTTGTTTCTTCTTTATTCTATTCCTCTTGGGAAAAATCCCCGAACGAATATTTTAAACTTGTGAATTCTTCAGCATCATATCAATAATGCTTTCATATTAATTAACCTGTAAGACCACAAATACATATTGACAGTTGTCTTGTTTTTATTTCTTGATAAATGTAGGAATTTAATGATCTCACAATGGATATTAGAACAAGTAAACATATTTACCACTTCTGAAAAATCCAAACAATCCCGAAAGAATACTTCCAATAGAATGGAATTCAGCTGTGACTATGCTGTATGTTTTCTAGCTGAAGTAATATTTTCATTTACAAGGATTGAAATTAAAGAGACTGCCAAATTATTTTTATTTTATTTATTTTTTTGTCTTTGTGTAATCATTCATGAATGCTACTTAAAATGTTACTGAGAAAGTTTTAGAAGACTTGAGGTAAAGATTTGAATTTAGGAACTTTCTATCAAGATATTTTAAAATTTCTCCTTGTAAAGGCTTGAATAATATATATACATTTTATTTATGAAAGCATACTATATAAAATTAACCAGGTTGCATAACTGAAGTTTAATAAGCTCCCAGGATTTCCAAGCTAACCATTCTCTCAGCAATGATATTTACTTCTCTCTGTGTACTCTTTCTGTTTTCCACTGTTGCATATTTGAATAACAAAAACATCTCTTATAATATCAACCGCGTGCACAAATCCAAAGCACAGCCCCATACCAGCCACTGTGAAGAAAATTAACATTACCTCAGCCAAAACCAGAACACCCAAGTATTCGCACAGTAAAGAGCTTTTGAGGAAAGAAGAAACTGAACAACAAAAAAACATTTAGGATTATGTCCATTGGTTTCGTTTGGCATCGGGGAGGAAGAATAACAGACTGGCAGTTTCTTCTTAGAGTTGAGAGCAGCAAGAGATAGAATTTTCAGTCAAATGGGCAGACAACAAAGACTCTCAACATGGTGATTTACAGCAGCCTGTGGTGTTTGTCTATACATGCCTACTGCCCTCACAGAAATGTGCAAAAGGCCTTCTTCAGGAAGCTGTGGCAGCAGAAATGAACAAGTTCCCTCTGAGAACGTACCTAGGCCAGCTGAACCTGATCCATATGTCAGAAACAAGAGAAAGCCATGTATGATTGTAATTGGAGATGGGGGAGCTTAGGACATGCATCTGCTGACCAGATGAACAGTTTTGGGAAGTTGGTTGGTTGGTTGAATTTGAAATGTTGCATCCAGTCTTTGGAGAGTCATCACTTCCTTGAATGAATCAAGATTTACTTTAGGGCTCAGGGAACTAGGATAACAGCCTTGCCTCTGGCCCTGTCCCAAGTCCCATCTTAAAGTCAGTTTGTCTTCTGCCTTCCTAGCTTTCTGACTGGTCTTCTTCTGATTCCAGACCCAAATATTTAGGTTGCTGTTGTAAGGTGTTTTGAATCATGATAGTGTGCCCCAGCCAAACCATCTGTAGTTATTCCTATTGGAGCCCACAGAGAGAGACCAGGCTGGAATTACCCTCACCAGCTTTACATGGCCCTCCACCTTCAAGTATAGCAGATCAGCTCCTGGAGGGTTTGGAGGAGGAGGTGGAGGGGGTGGTAGGGTGGGCTTGTATCTGCTCCTCATCCTTTGCTGTCTTGTTTTGATTTCCTTGACTAACTTGGCTGCTGATCATTGGATGGGTTTTGTTGCTGCCATCATCTTGACTCTGCTTGCCTGGATCTGGAGCATCAAGGACTGAAAGGTAAAGTGTGCTAAATTGAAAAGGAATTAGGAAAGAAGAAGCTGGAAAACTAAGTACCAAGACAGCAGGAATTGATATAAAAGACTGTGCTGCATGGACTAAAACCAATCTTATTTTCTGAGAAGTGTGTACAGAGCTCTTGGACAAAGTAGAGGGACTACTCAAGCAAGGTGTAATCTCATGCACTGTAGTTGCAAAATGTATATGTGCTGTATTATGGGTAAGTTGGTAAAATGTGTGAGTACTGTGGTAGGTAGAGGTACTGTGTTAAGTAAGTATAAGTAAGTAATATGTGTATGTACTGTGTTAGGTAAAAATAGAGTAAGATGTAGAAGTAGTGAATTATGTATAAGTAAGTGAACTGTATAGGTTATGTATAAGTATGTAAAAGTGGGTAAAATGTGTAAGTATAAGTAAGCAAAATACACAAAAGAAATGATAAGTAGGTATTAAGTAAAGAGTGGAAGATGTGTGAGCTCCTGCGTGATGCCCAAAGAGGTGATGTATATTTTAGAGAGATTTAAAGCTTCTGTGTAATCATAATGATTCATTGTACAGAAGTGCCGAGTTCACGCAGGTTGCTTTATCTGACTGTAGAAAAAACCAAGTTACTATCAAGAGCTCGTACTCAAGACAGACTGTTAAGAGTGTTTATGTAGCCCTTGCTCCTCATAGGGCTGCTCCAGAATACTCTTGGAGTTTCCAAGAGTGAGTCCTGGCTCCCTCTTGGAGTGACTGGCTTTGGGGGATGGGAATAGTACTAGAGAATTCTCTTTGTGTGTGCATGACCATATATGCCAGAAAGTCTAGTTCTTGAGCTTGAGGTATTTTTTCTGTTTAGTCAAGATGAGTCTAGATTAACCCATATTTCACTATGCTCATTTTAGGTTCTTAGAAATCTTTATTATTGTTTGTGATTTGGGGATATTGGAAAAATGCAAAGACAGCCATATGGTTATACATGGTAATTACAAACTGTATTCTGTATAAGATCATATAACTTAATGTTGTAGGAACAAGATGGTGACTATACTGCAGATATTTTACTTAAAAGTGCATGTGGAAGATTGACTGACTTGATAGCTAATACAGCTTCTATCTCATGCCTGCTTCTCTACAGGGGAAGGTGAGAAAGATTTTAAAAAACCTACGGGGTCAAGGAAATAATTTGCCCATAATCATCATGGACAGAGACTGGACTGTAATTTTTTTTTTTTTTTAATTTCTTCTTAAGTATGTATAAGTAAGAGTAGAATTCAAAACAATTCAGCTGTTCAGATGTACAGGGGAGCCCATGGTCTCTTTTCAGAGAGGACATCCCCAAAGCTCTCAACTCCCCAAACCTCATCATGTAAACCAACACCAGTGCATCAGCTGGGGAATTAGTTGTTTTTCCTATGCTCTCTGGGTAGAAGTAATCCCAGAAGACAATAGCTCATCTATTTATTCTAGAGTTGGGTGTGCTGCCTGTAAGTATCTCTGAAGGGACTTTGACTTTTTTTTCTCTTGCCCATTGATACTTCCACCCAACCATTTCTCTGTCCTTTATATCTGATTTTAGAGATATGACTTGTCTGGATAGAGAAAACACCCACAAATCTGTTGAACACATGTCTTTTGTGGACTACATCCGTCTTCTCCATACATAGAAGACAGATATATACTCTACAAATGACTATTTTTGTTCCAATGGAAAAAAATAAATATTATTTTCTGCATATACAGATAAGAGGGGTTTTTTTGTGTGTGTTTTTTATTTTGTTGTTGTTGTTGTTGTTGTTGTTGTTGTTGTTGTTGTGGTTGGTTTTTTTTTTTTTTCCTGAGACTTATATCAAGTTTTGGCAAATCAGGAAAGAAAAATTGATTTTATTTATCACCTGCTGAATATTTATCCAAATTTTCTGAGCTGCTACAATTCCATCACAATCTCTTCTATACAGAGAGGGAAAAAAACCAGGCTCATATAGTGGTACATAGAACTACTGAAAGTGATACATCTGTGAAAGTAATATATATTTCAAGAGCTAGCCTAATTAAGCAGATTTTCAGTTAAATTATATAATCCTTGTTATTTACACACTTTTCAAAAGAAGACATCACTGCAATAAGTGTCGGGATGATTCACTGTCCTTCATAGGAAAAACATCTTCATAATGCACTTTCAAGGTACTCACAATTTTGCATGTTTATATTTGTAAAAAAATAAATGAATAATTTTTCATCAGATTATATTTTGTAATGTAAAAATTTTAATGTAAAAATTATTTAAACGCATATGCAGGGTGACCAGTAAGCTGAAAGCCAACAACTTTAAATGACAATTTTTAGTTGCTGAAAAATCTTTTTAAATATAGATTCAAAATGCTTATTATGTCTTCATGAAGAAAATTGCTATGGGTTAAACAAAATGGTAATAAAATAAATGTTTTTTTTAAATAGAAGTACTTCTTAAATCTGTGAATGGTTTAAATTATAATTACTATTAGGTAGCTTCATTCTTGATTCCACTCTTAACATAGAAAGACTTTTGTCTCCTGCTTTCCACCTGTTGCTTCTTTCAAGGGAGAAAGAATAACTATGCAGTGCAAAATTAATTAAGTTAAATTGAGCAGAACTATTTATTTTACAAATAATGGTTTTATAAAGTGACAATTAGTAAATGCTAAATAAGACAAAGACAGTTTGATTTTAAATTACTATCTGTAAAGTATGCTTATTTATAAAAAAATTTAATAGTGGCTGTTAATTTTGCTAATTCAGTTTGGAGATAAAGGATAGTAACTAACTCCATATTAATTCACTGAGGATTAGCAAGAGGCATGTTGAAAGGCATATTCATGTGAAAATATGAAATACAGATCAAAAGAAATCAGATATTCAGATGCAATTCTAGTTTCAGCTAACATTCCTTCACAGACCAAAAATCATCTGAATAAATAATATAAAGGAATTCTTTGGCCTTTTTTGAAATTGATGGTGCTGAACTAATTTTCTAGCTCTTTTTGAAAAACTTTTCTATGGCTATTTAGTAAAAGTCAAAGCCAGTATAAGTGTATGATGTATATCTTAGATATGCCTTATGGAATGTGATGTAAGAATGTGATTCTCTACTAATTGTAAATCTCTTCCGTGTCAAGATAATAACAGTGTGATTGGTAATAATAATCTCATCTTTGTTGGTATTTCTTAGTTGGTTATAGTTGATACTCTCACATCATCTAGAGATTTCACCTGTGAACAAGGCTGTAAATCAAGACTCGCATAGATAAGAAAAAGTCTAAAGAAAGCTATACTGATCTGAAAGTGAAGAGTTTAATTATTTTGTTTAATCTACAGGAATAGCTACACCCTCACTGATGTAGTAAGGTCCACTGGAAATTAGCTTCAGAAATGGATAGACTATTATGGTCATGCCATGAAAGAAAAACAATATCATGGCTCTTTCTTAGACTTCTGTGGTTTTCTATTCTTTGAGGTTAAAAGGTAACCTTCTTTTGAAGGTTTTGAGATTCTCTTGAACATATTTAGTTTTGTTGAGTGAGAGAAAAGTGGGTTGCAATGCTGTGTATTGGTTCCCATAGACTGTAGGGAAATGCTTACATATCCTGTCTTCCAAGAATCATAGAATGGCTTGGGTTGGAAGGGATCTTAAAGATCATATAGTTAACAATCCCCTTGCAATGGACAGGGACACTTTTCACTAAATCAGGTTGTTCAGAACCCCATCCAATCTGGCCTTGAACTCTTCAAGGGATAAGGCATCGAGACCTCCTCTGGAGATGTTATAGTGCCTCACCAACCTCACTGTACAAAATTTATTTCTAAAAGCCAATTTAAACATACTCTGTTTCAGATTGAAGTCATTCCCCCTTGTTCTACCACTACACACCCTTGTATAAAGTCTTCCTCTATCTTGTAGGCTCCTGTCAGGTGCTGGAAAGCTACAATTAGGTCATCCCAAAGCCGCCTTTTTTCCAGGCTTAAAAATCACAATTCTCTTACACTTTGCTCTTAGGAGAGGTGCACCATCCCTCTAATTAAGTTGGTGGCCTCCTCTGTTTTTGCTCCAAAAGGTCCAAGTCCTTTCTGTGCTGGGCACTCCAGAGCTGGAAGCAACACTGCAGGTAGGGTCTCACCAGAGCAGAGTAGAAGGGCAGGATCACCTCCCTTGCCCTGCTGGCCACACTGCTTTTGATTTAATACCAGGATACAACTGGCTTTCTGGGATGCAAGTGCAGATTTCTCGCTCATGTCCAGTGTCTCCTCCACTAACACATCCAAGTCCTTCTTAGCAGGGCTGCTTTCAATCTATTTATCCCCCAACCTCTATTGATATTAGAGGTTTTCCCCAACCCAGGTGTGGCACCTTGCATTTTGTAGTGTTAAACCTCATGACATTTCCATGGGTCAACTTCTCGAGTTTGTCCAAGTCCTTCTGGTTTGCATCCCACCCATGAGCTGTGTGAACCACACCACTCAACTCGATGTCATTAGCAAACTTGATTAGGGTGCATTCTATCCCTTATTCTATGTCATTAATGAAGATGTTAAACACAGTTGGTCCCAATAAGGACCCCTGAGAAAAAACACTGATGTTACTGATGTCCATTGGGACTCTGAGCCATTGACCATCACCCTCTGGATGTGACTGTCCCATCACTTCCTTACCCACCTAATGGTCTACCCATTGAATCCATCTCTTTCCAATGTAGAGAACAGAATATTGTGTGGGACCCAGTGAGCTTTTGGATGTCCACATCTTGGAGTGTTCAAGGTCAGGTTGTATCCTGGTAGCTCTGAACCTGATCTAGTGGAAGGTGCCTCTGCCTGTGGCAGTTGAAACTAGATTATTTTAAGGGTTTCTAAAACCATGTCAAAAGCTTTACAGAAGTTCAGATAAATGACATCTGTAGCCCTTTCCTTGGGATGCTGTTCAGAAACCAGGGGGAGACAAGGTTCTAGTCAGAGATTTGCAAAAGAGTGTCATAAACCCAGATCCAAACTTTCTAAATTGAGAGATAGACTGAATTTATATGCTTTTGTCCAGGAGAGCAATTCTAGAGAGCCATTCTTTTTCATCTTTGAAAAAAATTTGCAGATCTGATTTGCCTATTAGTCTCCCTGATTACTGAAGCTAGAGATTAGATCTACAAAACCATACCATACAGAAAACATATATTGACATAAATCTTGTTATAGTACAGTTTTCCTGTATCATTGAAAAATTGTACTCAAGGATCCCAAACCAGGTAAAAACCATGGAGCTGCTTAAAAAATGGAGCTGGTAGACATGGCTATTTCCTTTATAGTAGGCTAAGGATTATTGAGCTACTTAGGAGAATGAAGATTCATAATATTTTCTACTTTTGTGTCCCATTTTACCAGCCTTTAAAGAACTGGAAAGAAGATCAGTCAAAGTTTCTTCAGTTAAAATAAACAGGTTACATTTTGTGATGGTATCTTCCCATGTCTCTTAAGGGCATATGACCTTCATATAGTTTAAAAAAAAAATAAGAAATTATTTCCCCATAAACACTTCACATAGACAAATATAATTATATACACTAGGGGTGATATGTCATATTTTTAAGTAAGATACTATAAGCCAATTTATTTAGCCTTACATTTGGGTTGCTATAGCATAGATACAAATATTCATTTGGTTTTAATCTAATATTTATATAATGTAAAGAGAAAAATAATATTTGAATCATGTTGATAAAAATGATAGTATACTGTTCTGAAAATTCAGTAGCTGGCAACTGATACTGGGGAAAATTATTATACTAAGCCATTAGTGAAAAAAAATTAATAATTTTAGCTGGACAATGATACTGAAAAGAGGCATTCAAGTACACTGCCTTGTTATCTGTAGCAAAAAAAAACCCCAACAATAGAGTGAAATTTTATGAAATACCACAGACATTTCATGACAAATCAATAGTCACTTAGGAAACCAAAGTACTATCTCTATTTCATCTGCAAGCCACTAAATTTCATTTGGTTTCTGTGGAATTCACTTTTAATCATTTTTTTTTTTCCAATTTCTTCTTAGAACAACTAAATCAAAGAATGGCTGATTTTCATGGACTAAGATTTTTTGGTTTACAATTCTGTCATTATATCTGCTTAGGAACTCAATATTTGCGATCTACAGAGGAAGAAAGTCTTTAAGCTCCTGTCTTTTGTTATTTCCTTAATAATTCTCAGCTTCATAATGTTTTCCTGTTAAAAGATATTTTTAGAAAGTCTTTCCTTGTAAATAAAATGCAAACTTCCAGTGTATTTAAAATATAATTTTCAGCAAGTGTCTCTCACTCACTGGAGCCTTTGTAACAGTCTGTATGTGTATAATAAAGTTCTATTCTATCTTACCCTTATTTCTGTGCTGATTCTTTTTTCTTTTCCTTCGTAATTTAATTCTTAAAAAGTAATAGTGGAATTTACTCCCCTTATGTCTTCTCTGCAGAGGCTCATCTGCCCAATTAGTGAAGTCTGTGAAATTTCAGAATTTATTTTGTGAATATGAGCCTATGTTCTTCCAAGTAAGGCCTATCCACTTACAGCCTGGAATTTCAAAAACCATAAATATTGTACTATTGCTTGGTCGGTTTATAACCACACTATTCCTGAGACACGGAGTAAGAGAATAAATCTAGCACTTGAATAGATCTCTCTTCATGCAAATTTGGCACAAGTATCAGACAAAAAAAGGGCAATATATATCTTAGTTTTAGCACAGTGTTGCACCTTTGCATTCACCTGCTGTTTCAACTGCTTTATAAATTTTAATACGTAATTCTAGCAGATTTGGTTTAATTACCTAAAAACTAAATATCTCATTGGAATTGTCTCTGTCTAGTCAGTAGACAAACAGAAGATCCATTAGAGGAGATTCACAGTACTTCTCTGTGTCAGAGAAAAGCCACATACAACATAAAAAATACTTTATTGCTATGAAAGTTACATTATGTTAGATATGCGCTTTCTAACAAGGAATAAAATGGTTTATTCAGTCACATTAATGTAAATGTTTAATGTCATTTGAGATACCTTAATGTATGCAAGACATTTTCATATGACTGGCAGACACTGTGGTCTTGATGGATATAATGGTCTGATGGCAACTGGAAATCAAATAAAATATCCTATAGGATCTTAGATGGCACTATATGTGTTCAGTCAAGTGATTTGAGCCAAACATGATAAATAAGATAGCAAGAAAGCACAAATAATAGGATAGCAAGAAAGAGGGATATAAGAGATGGAAAATTTTAAAGATAGAAATGAGATTATGCTGCTTGTTATACAGCCATACATTTAGAAAGGACCTTTCTTAACATTTCAATAATGCTTTTTCTAATTCAACCCTCTGTTTATTTCGTCAATTGCATTGTAATTATTTAACAGCTTCTAAATTAATTCTGGGGTGATAAATAAGAGTTCATTAAAATGCAGACAAGAAGAAAACTGTTAAAGCCAAGATTAAAAAGGTTCTTTTAGGTTGTCTAATTTATCTCTTTGCTAATGAAAAATTGTGTCATTTTTTTTTTGAATACTCACATGTGGACCTGCAAGGACATATGTTCATGTATAGTCACAGATACTTGAGTATTTTGTATTTAGTATTAAGGTGTAGTACTTGCTCACATTTAGTTTTGAATGCCCAAAGTAGGGAGTTTTCAAGAGATTTTTCTTCTTTGTCTCAGAAATTGTTTTCTGACTGACTTATTACTTACCTTCATCTTTCTTTAAAAATTTTTAGTCGTTATTCCTAGCACATTTACAAACATATAATTTTTCATTAATGTTTGCAAGTTTTGAATGCTTGTCATGATTAAAAATATTTTTCCATGATCCATTCTTTCCATAGTAATGCCCAGAGCGTTGCACTACAATGATGCACTCACTACAGGCTGCTAAAGATGACTTTCACTATTCCAATGAAATGAGTGAACACTCTATGCAGACCCAGTAGTGCAGAATCTCAGCCTCACCCTGACCCAGTCTGGGTTTATTCAGTTTAATTCCTGCACTGGGGCTTCACCAGATTTTGCTTGAGCTCTGGGGATGTGACAGGAGGCCACTGTCAACCTGCAACTGGCAGCCCAGGAGAAGGAGACACTGTGATAAGAAAAACAGACCCAAGGCTGATGAAATCACTTCCCAGGAATATCACATTCCCAAACGAAAATCTTTGGACATAATTCATCATTACAATCCCCTCCTTTCTTCTTTAAGAGGTGCTGACTTTGGGACTCAAAGACATAGTAGCAGAATAAGCATTACAGGAAACAAAAGGGGCACACGGCAGCAGGTTTAAAAGTGTTTTTTCCTTTTCACTAATTTTAACATTAATATAATAAATTGGACTTCTCGTTTTACTCAGAGAGCTTCGACAATGCAACTGGCAAAACACTAATTGGTTAAATTCTTGACTTAAAATGTTTGGTGTCTTTCCTTTTATCTGTAGAAGTAGTCTTTGTGTCATGTTAAAAAATTTGTATGCTTGCATTTTTCGTTTTTGTATTCCTTAAGAACTATTCATCTATCTGGCATCAATATTATTCCTGCAAATGCATAGCTTCAAAATATCCTTTCTGACTACATTTTTTCTTCTCTGTTTTGTCTGTCATTTGGATTGCTAGCTCTTCTTGGCAGCAATTATGATTTACATAGCCAGTAAGACATATCCATAAGCAGTAGGAAAAGTATTTTGTCTGTCATTAAAAGTACAAACCATTTGATCTCAGAAATTATCTGTCAGAAAGAAGATGTTACTTAATTTGATGTACAACTTCAAAAACACACAATAAAGGTGTTTTTTCTTTGTTTTGGTGTTTTGGGGTTTGTGGGTTTTTTGTGTGTTTTCTCTGTTTATGCAATAATAGTAATAGAAATAATACAAATTTTAAAAATTACACTGCGTATAAAAAAAAAGTTCTACAACAATAATGATACAGGTAATAAAACTTCTTTGTAATTGCTGCCCTATTCCTGTAATAGCTCTTACAAAATCATTGCCATGGCATGCCATGATGGCTAAGCTTATACTTGTAGCATATTTATTTTGCTCATCTCCATGAGAAAATCAAAAAGCAACATAATTTTTGAGCGTTTTTAATGATTATTAATGTCATAACATTGTGATCTCTTTAGGTTAAAACACTTTGTTCTATGTCAATTAAATTCAGTAATACAAGAAACCACAGAAGACAAAACAATCCATTTTTATACAAAATACATTAATACAGAAAGTATTGTTTACTAGAATTTTTCATACTGAAAATTCCTACTTATTTCTTTGCCAGATTAGAAAAATGCCAAGGCATGCTTTAGAGTATTTTCTATGTTGAAAGTGCAAGACTTCTGAAATGGAAGCAGTAAAATAGTTTTTCTGAAAGACAAATAAACTGAGTTTCAAATGAAATATTACTTTCTTGGAGAAAAAGAGTACCTAAAAATCTAAAATGCAGTCTTACTTTTTTTTTATCCCCAAAGTAATTTTACAGAAAAATAAATTGAAAACAAATTCAAATTCCAGTAACAGCTAAATAAGGACTCCAATGCAAATTATTGTTTTCTTGAAAGAAACTGTACCAAAATATTATGGGAAATACACTTCTGCCTGTTTTGTCATTGAATGTTTCTGTCTGAAAAACTGTCACTACCCTGAAAAACAGAACTTAGCTTTTGCCTCTCATGCTTTTCTTTCTTCAACAGGCTTAGAGAGCTGGAGTTGTTGAGTCTGAAGAAGAGAAGGCTGCAGGGAGACCTTCTAGCAGCCTTCCAGTACCTAAAAGGGACCTACAAGAAAGCTGAAAAGACACATTTTATGAGGCTGTGCTAGGACAAATGGAGACGGCTTTAAACTGAAAGACAATTGGTTTATATTAGAAAATAGGAAGAAATTCTTTACTGTGATGGTGGTGAGGCACTGGAACAAGTTTCTCAAAGAAATTCTGGATGCCCCATCCCTGGGAGTGTTTAAGGCCAAGCTGGATGATCTGTGAATAACCTTATCTAGTGGAAAGTATCTCTGACTGTGGCAGTGGGATTGCAGTGAGATGAGCTTTAAGATCTCTTTCAACCCAAGCTATTCTGTTATTCTATGACTTTGTGAGAGACATGTTAAAACAAAAAGGAGCAGAAATCAGGAATAAAGTAGGTGGATATTGGGAAGAAGTAATTACATTTTTCTTTGTCCTGAAATACCAGAAATATAAAACCTCAAAAAACTCTTGGCAGGCACATGACCTTTGATTTTTTGATATTAATTTGAAAATAATTAAATTTTCATCAAGGCTTGTAAAGAAAGAATACAATAACAAAGTAAGGCACTAAGGTATAAAAGCTCCCAGGTTCTTGTTTGGGTTGTACTAAGGTCCACTCACCCCAAGCACTGTTCTGCAGCAGTAGTAACCAGGAGGAAGAGACATGAAGGATGCAGTGTTTGTATTGCAAAAGAAAGCAATTATCTCTGTCATCTCTCTGCAACACTCCTAACTTTTTTTGTTTTTCTTTGTCTGATTTTCTTTCACTTATCCTTTTTTTCTAGACCAAGCAGTCATTGCTTACTTAGCCATTCCTTAATGTAAATCCATTATATGTCTCTAACTTTTTTACAGAATTTTTGCATTTTCAACTGGCTGTACAACATATTTAAAAGTGGGAAAACTATTTTTTTCTACAGCAGAATAACAATGTTCTGTTTCTATTTGTTTTGATCTCTAACTTATTTACTCGTTTCTGTTACTACCTCAATATTTGCTTTGCTTTTTTGATTGCTGATAAACAGTGATTTGTCATCTTCATGAATTATCTAACATTGTTCAAGTTCTTTTTTCTGAGTAATAAAGGTAAGTGCAAATCTCCTTCTTTTACAGATGAAGTTAGGAGTCATTTATTTTGTATTCATTTTGCTGCACTATAGTAACATTCTTAACCTTTCACAAATAGCTAGTATTTCTGAACCAACTATTCAGAATAGTAGATTTTACATCAGTCATTAAAATTGAAAATTTCTCAGTAATTTAACAATGTAAGGATTTTACTTGGACATTTGAAACGACCAAATATTAAAATAAATTAAGTATTCATACTGAAATGTTGATGGGCAAAGGAGAGCTCTACCAGCACAGTTCAGTCTGATTTGATAGGCAGATAGGGACAGCTGAGATGCCCTGGGGTAACCCTCCTGGTGCTGAGTTACTAGTCCAGAAGGGCACACATCTCTTTTCAATCTTGTGTCATCAGGATGAGTTAGAGACTGAGGGACAAAGCAAATGACAATAGGTATTTTTTAGGCAGCTGAATCATACTTAAGATCAAATATGTCATCTCAACAAGAACTGGTGGGTTTTTACTGTCTTGTAATATATCACTCAAAATGAGAGTCAGCTTTTTTATGTGAACATATAAAGCTAATCCAGTAGAGTAAATGGCCCAGGTTTTTTCCCAGTATTTGAATGCTTATCAGAACACAGTTTTGAAACTGAATTCTGTTTTATTGTTATTGAATCTATTATAACAGTGATCTATTATAATTAACAGTTATAACTGACTTTCCTATCATCTGAATGTGCTTCAATAGTCCCAGTAAGCTGTCATTCCACTAATCATTACAGCTGTTTTTATGACCTAAGCATTAAATGAGTGATGCCTGACATGTACCTTTTTTCTCCCATCCTCCCCACTGTGTCAGAAGGTTACTCAGGGTCAAAGATACCCTGGGCTTCAAAATGTCTTTTGTATTATTTAGAAATAAACGTAGTAACATTATACAACTCTTTTCAAGTGTTATTCTGCCTGTAGCTTTGAGTGTAGAGGACGTGCTAGAGCAGGGCCAGGAGGAAAGGGATTGGGGCTGGAGCAGCAATGCTTGTCAAACCCTTGAGGAGGTCAAAAATAGATCAGAAGAGAACTTTCAAAGCTGAAAGTTGAAACCAGTGTATTTGTAGGGAAACTACAAATGACTCTTTAGCAAATATTGTGAACAAAAGAAAACCTGGCCTAAAAAGCATTGCAAACAAAAGTGATAAAAAATAGGAAATTGTGTAGGGAATGTGTGAAAAATAGTCATCTTATTTTTAATAATGTGTGATAAAATTCCCTGCAACCCTTATAAAAGACCAGTATTTCACAAATTTTAAAGAAATAAAAGAATATAATAGATAATTCCTACCAATATAGTAAACATATATTTTTATTTGATATTATAAATAAACATAATATGCATGTCTTTGAAAACATTAAACTACAACATGGTGTCTCTGATTTAGAAATAAATGAAAAGTCCACTTAGGAATAAAAATGTCCTCATAGAGTTCAAATGGAATACTTGTTTAGCCTAAGAACCACATTCAAGCAATCAAGATGAAACATAAGTTAGAATATATCTATTCATATAGATTTCTAATTTTTTTTAAAACTTTGATTCAAAAATACATGAAGATGTTACTAAAAGGGCATACCCAATTCTAAGCATGTAAAATTTAGACTTGCTGCAATGCAATTGTTGCCTACCATGAAGCCACATGACTGGTCTAGCAATTTGTGCCAAGTGATACGGTCGATATCTCATATATCGAACTTTAGCAAGTTGCCACATAAAACACTGTGTGACTCTACAGCATCAGTAGCATGTTAGTAGAATTCCATTTCCCACTTCCACTTAACAAAGGAACACAAAATGAAACATTGTAAGTGCTTTGAGAAGTAAAGGGGAAGCGTGTAAATATGTTTCTTCAAAGAACAGAAAAGTGAGTACGCACAGACAACGGAAGTATAAACTCTGCTTTATGTATTATGGCCATTTTTACAGACAAGACATTCCTTCTGGGGGGAGGTGAGAGCGTGTGCTGGAATATAATTGCAATAATTTTCTTTTCCTACTCTAGGCACTAATGTTAAAATTAATATGTCAGCTACTTTCATAAACATGTGCTATAGTAAAACAGAGAGGACCAAAGATACTAGTTTAATAATCAAAATTTTTATGCAGTCTGAGAGATCTTTACCTTCTATGCTTTATTTACTAAGATAGTTAATCAAGTAGATCCAGGCAACTCTGATACGAGATAAAAATATTCACTGATATAGTAATGAATGGGTTGCATAAAAAGTGTTATTGGTAGTAAAATCCTAAACCTTCCTTAGATGTAGTAGGATATAACATCATAAATGTTTTGTTAGCAAAGTCAGTTATTATTAAAATCAATACCTTTTAATGATTAGTTTATAGAAAACATGGTTGTTTTGTCAATTTTGGTAATTCTTCCCTACAAAAAAAAAAAAAAAAAAAAGGATTACCTAACTATTATCCTGTGTAGCTGGGAAGGATCTCTGAAGCAAACACAATGGTTTAGAATACTTATTTCAAGGCCAAATAAATGTCCATTTTAAAAAAATAAATACCAAGAAATGTAACAAAATAAGAAAATCAGACAGCTGAACCATTCCGGCAGCTTCCTTTAATAGATGGACCTTGAGCTGTGTCCAGTTTCTTTTTTATGATTTCATAGCTACAAGATGAGAATAAAAAGAATACAGCTTGAGGAAATAGTTCCAACAATTCAAAATCTGTCAAAACTTAGTGAATATCCACACTGTCTAAGTTTTCCATTGTTTTTTTAATGAGAAGTCTAAGAGGAAGATCTAATCATTAATGACCTTCAAAAAGCAGGCAATTGATTATGGCTGCAGTTAAAAGTAAGCCCAGTAGGCTTTTTTTCCCATCTTCCCTTAGTACCAGAAATTGGTCTTTATATCAAGAAACCGCAAATAGATGAGAGATACTTCTGGCATCTTTTATTATTAAAACTGGCCTATACATCTGATAGATGGACAGTTTTAAAAACTAACTTTAGAAAGTTCACTTTCTCTTCCCTCCTCTCCTTTATTCCTATAAGAAAATAAAATATTCATCTTTGGGCACTGTAATTGTCTTCAATGTCTGTAAGCGATTCACTCAGAACAAACATGGAGTCCCGTGAGTGTGGTTCTTGCATTTTTCTGCTTCAGGTAACCTTTGGGCAAATGTCATCTTCTACTTTCTTTTTTCTTCTCTTCTTCCTTTTGACTTTGTTAGTTGCATATAACGACTGTATCTCCCCAGGGCAGGAGCACATTCAGAGCAATTTCCTCATGGAGCTATTCTCTCATATTTGATTTTTGTATATTGAAATTATGATGTTATTCAGAAGCTTGAGATTTTTTTTCTATGTCTTGGTGCATTCAGCAAAATAACCAAAACACCACATTCAAAACTGATAGAAAAAAAGTTGAACAATTTTTCTTCATTGAGCATAGTTTCATTTAAAACAAGTCTCTGACAAGCACCTGTTGAACAGTGTCGGTTTTCTTACTTAATTTCAGTCATCATGAAATGTAAATAATGTTTCTTTGTTTTTGTCTTTTGACTTAAATGCTTTGTAATATTTAGTACAACTCTATTAGGTTTAATGACTGTATATTTTAAATGTAGTTTTCTGCTACTGATATCTATTGACCGCATTGATGATAAACACTTTGACATTACTTAGTGAAAACTTTTCTTAAAAAATAAATAATTTTTCCTCTGAGATCTCTCATTTTTATTTAGAATTTTCTAATTGACTGGTGATATTATATCTTTTCAAGACAGAAACATTTCTGCTCCAGTTTCATCTGGATAAATCTGAGTGTATGACTGAAGCAAAAAGCTATCTTTACATGCCTTAAAATTTCATTGAACTGTGAGCCAATTCATGTGTTCAGAAGCAAAACTGAGAGTTCTTGAAAAATATTTGATGTATTCCAATCTTGATGTATTTCTTTATATTTCTTTCTTTATATTCTTACCACTACCATGTATATTTATATGGCCAAAGATTTAGTCATCAATGAGGAAAGATGTAAGAAATATGTATGTTCTTCTCATCAGCATTCACTTGATGTAAAAGGAAATGAGGTCGTCGCTACCCTCAAGATGTGCCAAAGCTTTTTGTCATCAAAGCAACACACTCTGCTTTTATCCACATTGCCATATCTAAGTAAGTTTTCCGCTAGGAATGTAGTCACATGTGAAGAAAGTATGAGAGGGAAGAAGAGGAAGGGACAGAGGAAAAAAAGGACAATGCAGTAGAGTGCTGCAGACTAAGTAATAAAGTTTTCTATTTCCTATATTTTGTAGTATTACTATTGGTAAACAGTTGGATACCACATATTTGTAAAATTTATTCAAGGAATATTAAGCACAAAAGAACAACACGAATCAGTGATCACTCTCTGCAGAATCCCACTGAAAGCCCTTTATCTGCACAGCTGAAATGCAGTCTACTGCAGCACAGGGAAGCTACGTGTAACATAATACATTGAATGGCAGAATGCTTGACAGGAACCAGCAAAGCAGTCTCTCTCTCTCTCAGAAAGTATTTCTCCTCTTTAACCTTTCCCTGATACATGGTATAATATCACTACATATATCAGATATATTTCAGGAATGTATTATATACTTCTGGTTTGTGTAACTGATCTAAAGGAAACTAAACACATGTATATGTATTTCTAAGTTATCTTAATAGATTTATTCTTCTCTGGTGCAGAATAATAGGTATTTTTATAGCTGTCATCAATTTTTTTAAATGTGTTTTAGATTACTAATTCATCAGACATAACTTGCTAGCATTGAATTAAATTCATTCTTATGATAGAAAAATCTTTCTTGCTGTTTTTGAAAATCTTTAATTATTGAAGTAAATATATATTTACTTATAATATTTAAAATTATCAAAAGTCTTTACCACATCTAATCCAAGTTCTAGTTTGAAGTCATGTATTTTCATCCTGTACTGATTGAGCCTTCTGGATGAACTACAGTATTGAGAATATACATAATCTTCTTCCTTGCTGTGGGGATCTGTTAAATCTGAAATGCATTATAGTGGTGCTTCCAACTATCAAATTGTCCAGGCCACAGGAGCTAGTTGCTAAAAATCATCTTGTAATTTCAGCTTTCCTGAAAGATAGCAAGCACATAATTAGATATTTTGGATTTCGGACAAATTGCTATAATTTTAAAATATAAGCAGATTTTTATCTAATATTTACTTTTGCAAACAGAAGTATTCATAACTTATGACTTTTCTACATTTAACTTCATTCTTATTTTCTATCGTAAAATATTTCCTAGAGAAAATTTCAGGCCTGACTTAGTTATTAGATGAGAATCTTACTATTATTAAAGTTATTGTATTCCATGTTAGGGAGCTGGTTGGACTAAATCAACAGAAATTTCTTTTTATTTCTTTCTTTGTTTCTTTTTTTCTGTCTTTCTGTCTGTCTGTCTTTCTTTTTGCAGTTATTCATTATAGTGGTATCTGGTTGAATACTTCTTCATAGTCATCAGCAGTAATTTGCCCTGTCCTTGTCTTTTATTTAAAAAAAAATTATAATTGGCATAAATGATAAATATTGCAGTCAAAAATAGGAATTTGTTGCATGATAAAACTGTAAAGCATGTCTTAATTTCATCCTGACTGTCCACAGTTTTCAAAATTCCCCCGAAGTCATAACAGGAAGGAAATCTTTGCAGAGTGAAGTGAAATTAGTACTGATTTACCACAATTTCTGGTGTGGGGAGGTGGGAATCTATCTATACACGTGAAACTCAGGGGTATGGTTAGGTACTGCTTGTATCATGCTTTATTTTTGTAACAGGAAGTTGCAGAAGACTGTAAGAGAGAATTATTTTTAAAGCTTTGAAATTCATATAAGTTTACAAAACCTTAATTTAGTACTGACACTGATATTCACATAAAAATTGTAATTCTAATGAATAATCTTGATTTGTTAATAGTCCAAATCCACTGCCAGACAAAGGTTTCATTGTTAGAAAAATTGATTGTGCCACAACTGATTTTGAATTACAAACCTACATTGAATATGAATGTCTGCAAAGCCTTATTTCAAAGGTAATAAAAAACATCTTCATATTATTTGTTCTGAGAAATGACATTAATTAAAACTAGCATTCTGTAGTTACAAGCAGACATCTAAGCAAAGGAAAATTTATTTGGGACAAAATAAAAATCCTCTGAAGAGTTACTAATTTAGTCTTCAGGACTAAGAGGTGTTGAAAGCAAAGAAATTAATGCCCTTCAGGTCTCATTGATTTCAGTCTCAGACTCAATAACTAAGTTTTTGTTGTTCCACATTTGCAGTGTAGAATCAAGTTCCTCTGTAACTGAAATATAATAGTTTTTTAATATAGATTATTTGTAGTAGTTATACTAATAGTAATAGTAGTAGTGTTTGTATACAGGAGTTTAATTCTTTTCCTTACTGCCATATGAATATTCATCAGAAATAAGAAATGTGACTTGTGGGGTTTTTTTTCAGTTTACAGCAATAAAAAACTATTAGAAGTCTATAAAGGAGTACAAAGGACTACAAAGACACATTAACTTGTGACAGACTCTAGTATCACTAGATCTGTAGCCAAACTGTTCCTAACTACTTGGATTTTGGGTGGTCTGCCTAAATTCACTAAAAAGTTTTGAAGAAACGTTTTAAGAAAAAGAAGGTGATATTAGATTATTATTTTTATCGAAAGATTTTAGCCTCTTGACTATGTAAAACAATTTGGGAGTGTAGTAGTTTAGTTCGCTTCTATTATCCTCTGTCAGATAAGGACCAGAAGAAAAAGCAAAGCAGGCTCAAAACTTTAAAGAGTATAAAGAAAGCTTTATTAACAGAACTAAAAGAAAATAGTAAGAGTCAGAGTAAACCTTCAGAACACATCTCCTCCCCTCATCTCTTCTTTCTTTTCCCGCTGACAACATAAAGAGACAAAACTTGGGATTTTCAGTCAGTTTACCACCTCTATAATAATCTTTTTCAGTTCAGTTAGGGAGAGAAGTCTCTCTTGCCATGCCATGGAGACTTCTCCACAAGAAACACTTCTTTCGTGGCTTTAATGCCACAGTGAATCAGCCACCAGGGAAATGGAAATCTGTTCTTGATGTGAAAGTCCCTTCCCTCATCTTACACCTTTCTCCACAACTGTTTTTGAGGGTTCAGTCTTTAGCTAATGGGATACTATTTTAAGGGTGAGCTGTTCAGAAGCAAAGGTTCTTTTGATCTATCTCTGGGATCATTTTCATCTCTGGTAACAGAGGTCTTCTCCTTCCCTGGGGACAAGGGTCTTCAACACTCTCATCTCTCTCTATTCAAGCACCTCATGAGATCACAGCTACATCAACATTTGCTTGTTTCAGCATAGGTGCCTTTGTTCATGGTTGCAGTTTGAGCGCTCTATCTCCTCATGCTTTTTATGAATTACAGGGTGTCTTGGGGTATTCTGATGTATCATAGTCATCACCATATGTCGCCCTGGTTTTTAGAAATCTTTTAGCCTTCTGATATTTACATTCTAGTTACACGCTTTCCCATGTTTTTTTCTGTAAACAGCTAGTTGTTTGCATTCCTTCATAGAGGTGGAGAAGGCGTGATGGACTGGTAACCTGTCCAGTGCCATGGGAGAGGTGGCTCTTTCTCCCTCCAATGCCCTGTCTCTTTTGTAAAACTATAAGTAGTGGAGTCAGATAATAAACTTCCTCTTTTCACCCTCACCTTCAGCTGTGTGAACACGCGTGTGCTTTCCGTGTCCTACCGCGACAACCATAGACTTAGAAAAGAATTTCAGCTCCTAGGTTTGAAGCATCTCCTCTTTCTCCTCTCTCTGGGCTTCGGCTCTTCCTTCTCCACTGACTTCGGTGTCTCTATGTTTTCTTCATGTGCCTTCACCTTTTCCCTTCCTCTGACTCGGGAGAGGATTGATGTCTGTAGGTCTCATCTATTCTGGGGAATTTTACAGCGCTGAAAGAGTTACTCTCACTTGCCCTTGGCATCAGGAATTTGCCTTTTGTTGTTGGTCATGTGTTCTGTGCCGGGCTGTGGCCGGAGCTCTGTCGGTGCCCAATTTCATTTCAGTGGTGCCCAATTTCATTTCAGTGGTGCCCAATTTCATTTCAGTGGTGCACTGGGGGGGCTGCCCAGGGCTCCAGCAAAGCAGAAGCAGCCGCGATCTCAGCTGAGCCACACCGCGGGATGACACGGCTGGGCCGCGGAGAGCAGGGCGCAGCCTGGACCCGCCCTCAGTTACCTGTCCGAAAGCAGGAAGCAAGAGGTTTTCCCAGGGTTTGTTCCTTCTTAAATGTGGTTTCAAGAGGGCATGTTCAGCTTTTTAAAGTGGCTTAACAGAGTTGTCAATATTCAAAACTAGCCAGCTGACTGGCTTTGTTGGGTCTGGAGGAAGCTGTCTCAGCAGTTCCTCACAAAAAATCACTTCAATGGCTGATGGATTTCTCCTTAACTAAAAACCAAGCTATGCTAAACCACAACAGGGAGACAGAAGAGAAAAAATTGTATAAACCAAATATAGAGTATGGTAGCATCTGCTGATCAGATTTGGTAGCTAACCTACTCACACTAAATAAAGATGATGGGTAGAATGTGACTAGACTACATATTTGAAAGAAAGTGGTCATGTTTTATACAGGGGTGAAAGGGAGTAAGTAAATGCTAAAACAGGACTGAAGCAAAGCAGAAAACTCAGGAAACCTAGTGTTTTGAATGGATTTGAGGAGTAAGGATTACCTAACAGGCTGAGAATTTTAGCAAGACAAAACCAGAAAAGGATCATCAAAATTTATTTGTGAGATATGTGCACATAAATTCAATTAATTCACTCATTCGAATCAATTCATAAAATGGAGACATTTTAGACAACCTCAATTTATACATTTATCTCTTAGCTAATCATGTTAGGACCACTTCACAGCCAGTGGAGAGAGATTCAGGTGTGATATGTATGGGCATTTAATTTAAGACAGGATGAATCTTTCTGAAGAAGTGGCTGCTTTTTTACACTGAATATGAAGAAAGAAGTTTAAGTGACAAATTACACTGTAAAGTTTTATATCAAAAGTAAGCAAACCTCATTTGAAAAGGTAATTTTGTTGGAAAACAATTCTTTTCAAATGAGAAATTAACATTTATGTTTGGTAATGATATTTTTTCAACAAAACTTCCTGAGGGAGTCTAGGTATTTTCAAGAGAAACTTTTCCTTAATTTTGAGAATTATGCAATATCATATTACATTTTAAATTAATAAAAATAAAATAAAATCCAAGACCTTTCTTAATAGGATCTCATTGAAAAGAATTTGATATTCATTTTCTACCTTATATTTTGGGAAAAAAAAAAACAAAAAAAAAAGAATTCTTTTAGATAGACAATGCTAAATTTGACTTATATTTTATTTTGGAAAATAATTAGGAAAAAAAATGTTAATATTCATTCTGTATTTTTCAAATAGTATTTGGATTTTATGGTATAAAGAAAACACATTTCATTAAACAATCAACATTTACTTATTGTCTCTGGAACTAAATGAGTATAATATCCCTTCATATATTTTGATTCTACAAATCTATATGGTAGATTTAAATTGTAAACAAGAAACCATGATTTAAGCATGCTGAAACATGGAAATAAAACTCTAGGAGGGCTCCAAAACATGAAATCTCCTCTCCAAAAACCACCATACTAAACTTAGATGCTTTTTTGCCCTTTTGTACCTATTGTTCTACAATGCTGTTAGGTGAAGAATGGAACCACCTCTAATTATCAACATAAAGACATGCAAAGTTTGTTAATGTCCACACATTTTTTGCAATAGCATTATTTTTTTGTTCAAAGAGCTTTTAACTCCCCTTTTGCTCATTAGAAGTTCATCTGATACTCGTAAATTCAGCTCCTTTATTTGTTAGAGGCTCTTCACCAAAGCAGAGCATTATCTAGCTGCAAGTCAGGTACTGCCACTATATAGCTCTGAACTGGCAAGATCTGGGAGAAATTTTTAGACTTTTTTGAATTATCAGCCTAGTTGTCTATAAACAAGATAAAAATTTTGCAGCAATAGTGAAAGCTTTAATAAAAGAAATATCTCTATAACTGAGTGCATATGCAATAAAAATACAAATTTTGCAATGAACAACCTATAAGCAGCCGGGAGGAATAGATACCAGTCTTTAAGAAGCAGTTTAAGTAAAGAATAACAACAAATAATGCAAAGTGAGTTTTCATAATGTTGTGCTTCTTCATGCACTAACTAGGTAGTGACTAATGTATGTAAGGTACATACATAGCAATACAGTTGTTACTGTAGTAAATAAAATACCCCAAGGAGGCAGCAAACTGCCCTAAGAAGGGATTCTAGTCTGCATGTTGGGCTTTCTCTTCCCCTCAGCAGAGAGTCTCCCTTGAGAATAACCTGTCTTTTTCCTTTATGGAAGTGGTTTTATGGCAGGGTGTTGGTCAGCCTTGGTGCTGACTCTGAGTTAAAACAAACCATTGTACTCACTATTGTTTGGTTCCGCTTGCAGAGCCTGGTACTCACTATTATACACGTGTGACAACTCACAGACAATGACTATAGACTTCCACTGCTGTGGTTTTTTGATGTGCTTTGTTAATGAATGATTTTTTATAGATGCAGTAAGTGTAATTGCAGTAGTGTATGTTTTAAGTTTTTTTTCAGTGTAAGGGAAAATTTACACCCATTATCTGGTATTTCCAGAATTAGTTTATAGATTAAGTATTTCACATATTTTATATGAGTTTGAACATTGCAGGCTGAATTGCATCAGGGATAAGTCTGGTATTTTATTTGAACCGTATCACCTCACAGGAACCTCAGCAGCTGTGTAAACTGAATTACATGACACAATCTGGGAATTAAGGCAGAGTAATTACCTTGAGCATGGATAGCAGGCATCCCAAAATACAGATTAAGGTTGTCATTTTCCACTTTGTCTCCAAAAATATTTACCAGTATCATCAGTTGTAAGTAATTAAATCTGCTAATCTATGAAAGATGCTTTGAAAGCAATCTTAACTATACAAAAATGTGGGTTTAATATGTAAGGTGCTTACTTTTAGTTTCACATCTGGCTGTGTTTTAATGAACCCCTTCTACTTGGGGGAGAATATTAGATAGACAATACTTTCCAGTGAAACTGAATAACTGTGTCATTATGGAAAAGAGCTTGAATCACCATATATCCACCAGTGGTCTGGTTAGTCTCTGAGCACATAACTCTTCAACTGCTCATTACCCCTTTTTTTTTTTTCTTTTAATAGCAGAAAAATGAACTATCAGTCAGACATTAAGGAAAATCATGACGGAGTAAAGGGAGAGGCAGGCTTTTTCTTTTCTCTGTCTAAATTTCTGATATAAAAAGATTTTGCCAGCAATGTCAAGTCTCTGAAATATTGTGTTCTCTTTGTGGCAGAGATACAGAAGTGTTATGTAGAACTTTATTGTTGTGTGGTCTTTTCATTTGGAAATATAAAGCACCAGATTAAAGAATATTTTCATGAGGGAATTCCTGCCTCTTGAAGGTTAGATGTACCAAACCAAGCAAAGGAATAATATACCATTGCTCCCCAGTTATTTTAGTAACAGCAAAGTATCTTCAGAGTGTGTTCATCATGATTCTTGGAAACTCTTTCATATGCAGACTGTTGTGTGAATATTTACATTTGAGAGGGAACCAAATGCCACATTCCAGCTCCTCCATCACAGTTAGAACAGGATTTTTGACATAAACAAAACTAGAACTCTGGCATAAAAAATGCTGGACATCAAAAGTATTAAGTTAATTTGTCAACAGTGTTTTTCAATAGAAAATTAGAACATTTACTATTCTAATTTGCAAATTCGCTAAAAGCATGCTTCAATATAAATAGTGAATATTAGAAAAACTAAATGTCCTTAATGAATAATCACTGAATGCTTCAGTGAGACTGCCTGTTGTGACAGATATGCAGGCTTCTGGGTCCTACCTTTCCCAATTCTTCCCATCTCTTATCTATATTTAATTTTATTTAATTAATAAAATCAAATATTATATATTTGTTAGTTACAAATATTATTTGTAATTTTATTTAATTAATATATTTAAATAATATACTTTTAATGTTATTAGTTACAAATTCAACAAAGTTTGCAATAACAATATAAAAAATTGAAAAATAATGACAGAGCATTATGTCCTGAATCCCTTTTTGTCCTTTGCTTCAAATATCACGATAATGCTGGTGAATGGTTATGAAAAGACGTGCAAATGTGGAGTCTTTCACATATATTTGATCTACTATCTCATGTGTTTCCAACTGTTTTACTAGCTCTTTTCAGTAGTTTTCTCATAATTATCCTTCCACTTCTTAGTCTCACAGTCAGTAGCTACTTGCCTCTTAGCAGTTAGGTATTCTATTTTGAAAGACCTCAAAATGACATATTTTCTTGTTATATGGTTGTCGTGTGTTTTGTTTTATATTTTTGAAGGCCCATAGTACAGTAATGAAAGGAGAAATTTCTAAAATTCTGCTGTGAAAGCATCTAAGAATGCAGTTCTATTTTTAAGAATAGTCTTACATTTCCTATGCCTTTCTGCATCATTCCTTGGTAATATGGTGTTTAACCTTGAAGGACCTTAGAAAGAAAAAAACCACAAACAAACAAACAAACAAACAAACTTAAATGCCGAAAAATCTGTTGATACAAGAAAGAGAGATATAGTTTCAGTCAGATAAGGACTGGTACTATCTGTATTTAAAATTTACATTTGAACTATGATATATATTCCAAAGGTCAGTGTTACACTTTGACTTCTGGAAGATACAACCTGTGGGCTATTGTTAATAATTGTGTAACATGTGAAAATGTCCCTGTTCTTTAGCAGAGGTTTAACTACATAATCTTTGAAGTTCCTTTTCAACCCAAATTAATCTAATTCTATGTTTTTATGTCTTGCTATGACTGACAACCGGAAAATGTTAACTCTGACACTGTTTAAAATTTGTCTGTATCTGTTCCCCCTTATTGTGGTTTAATGTCAGCCAGCAACTAAGCACCACACAGCCTCTTGCTCATTTCCCCCTCTTGATGCCCAGCAGGATGGGGAGGAGAATCAGAAATAGGTAGAATCCTGGGTTGATATAAGAACAGCTTAACAGCTGAAGGGTTTTTTTAATGGGTATTATTGAGATAATTAGGACTACATGACTGTGAAAACTAAGCAGATAAATTGTTAACAATAATTTTTTGGCTTCACAAATGTAATATGTTCCTTTTTCATAATCTATATATCTGAATCCTGAAAATATTATCTGTACAAAATGCTCCCAAGAATCTTGTATTTATAATTCATTATCTTTATGAAAAGAGGCAGGTGTTTGTTTTCTCATTTTTTGCAGGCAAAAATATGATACACTAAAGTTATGTCAAGTGGGTGTTGTGAGCCTCAGGCACTTTATGCTGTTCCAGTATTGTATATTGTAAACATTGCCTTTGAAATGTATAGGTGCAGTTAGCTTATCTAAGAAATTCCTTGAATAAAATTTTCAGGGTCTAGATATATCTTCAAACTTGCACTGCTTTGAGAAATATATTTCCTGAAATTTATGAAGAATATCTCTTCAGCCCTCAGAAATTGTCAAGACTGTGGAAATGTTTTTAAATATAATCTCCATTGTCTAGCTTTTCCCTGATGTCCTGAGTAGTTGTGGAGTTGAACAGCAAAATTTAGAAGCAATGTCATTACACAGAATAATATCTTGTGTGCAACTGACTTTTTATTTTAGAAGACCTATCATCAGTTGAAATGTGCAGCCTCAATTTCTCATATGACTGATTAGGCATCAGTCAGCGGAAACTCAAAGGCAACCCTTCATTTATGTATTTGATGTCTTTTGGACCTCATGTAGAGAAAAGGGATTATTATTTTTTTTAATTAATTCCTGTGAATCTAAAATTGCTTTCATTTCTTTATCCTTTAAAAATATCACACTGTGTTGGTTGGTTACATGGGGGGCATACAATGGTGTGTGAACTAACAAAAATACCCTGTAAGTCCTAGGTCTGACTTCATCACCTTCCCCGTTGTATTGCTGTACCTACCACGACTAAAATCAAGTTATGTTTAAAATGCCCTGGAAATTTATAATAAAAAAATCAATGATTTCATTAATGAAACAACAGGTTATAATTAATTCCCTCCATTGTTACTCTCTGCTTTGTTTCTTCGTGTTTCTGTTCACTGCTACCTCCATTGTGGGGTAGAGTGCTTTGAGAAACAACATTGCAACTAATATACCAAAATTAAGGTCCATACACATTTGTCTGAAAAAAAAGAGTGAGGAGGTATTTTTAATTAATTGTAATTAATGTTTTAGTAGATATAAATGAAGATCCAGGTTACCATTTCAATTGAGATATAGAATTAAAGGGTAAGAAATTTCTAGCATGGTTTTGTTATTAGATGAAAATTACATTCTCTCTTTGTGTGTCCATCTCAATAAGGAGGGATATGAACAGCAAACCATGTCCACTTTAGGGCTACAAAATATTCTATTTGTTTTGTGCTATCCTGATGAAATCACATCCCAGTAGAATGCTGTATATCTGGCACATATAAAGAGAAAGTGTATTTTTAGCATATATTAGAGGGTGAAGCAGTTCTAGCAATCTCCAGACTTCACTGTAGAATTATATCTAGGTGAATTAACAGCTGAAACCAAAATATGAATCTAATTTAATTATATCACTTTGACAAGAAGTAATATTCCCTTTGACATCAGTTTCTGACAAAACTGCAGTCAGGCAAGTGCCTGATGCTGGTAGTACAATTCTGCCTTGTCACGAGTGTATCTCTGCAATGAGTTGTTGATGGATTGGAGCTTTTACTTATGGCAAGTGGAAAATGTGTTATGGATAATTCTCACTCTACTTTTTTTTATTGCAAAGCTACATCACTGCTTGCACATAAAAATGTTCTCCTCTTAATCACTCTGTTTGAGAGCCCTTGAAATATAATGGTGATGACTCCTAGCTAGCAAGCTAGATAGATGTAAATGCAAAATGAGTCATTACAATTTAGGTATGACCTACTGCCTAACACATTCAAATAATTTGGAAGAATGATATAAGCATGGTATACAAATCATATTATGTGTCTAACCAGTTTGAAAGGGTGCACTCTCTTTTTCTCAATCATCCTAAGGCAAAGCATGGTCTGGCAATCCATCTCGCTGACCTTTGTCTTCTTTTGTGGGTCAGGCACATGAATTCTTTTTGCTTGCAGAATTCAGTGTATAATCACACACACACTCTTCACCTACTCAGCAGTGAACATTGACCATTTAAAAAAAAAGTGAGATTTCCCATTGAACTCCTTTAAACAAAAGTCATGAATTCATACCATCACATTGTATTTTGTACTTCCAGAAATTACATTAAATTCTGTTTCCAATCATCAGAAGATACCATGTGATAATGCAGGACCACCATATCACATTGTCCTCTCTATATCACAGCTGGAAAATTTGTTAACTTGATCTAAAAAGTCATGCTGTTGATTATCTGGTGAAATATACACAGTGATATCAATATAAACCAGCAGGATCAGAACAGTATAGTGATTTTCAATCATATATTGCTATGTAAATTGCATTTCTTGCTGTGTAACCCTCTCTATATATCTATTAATTAAAGAAAAAAAATGGAAAATGAGAGAAAATATGTTTTCTCACTGCATTTTTAAAAAATAACAAATTCCGTTTGACTTTTCATGTCCCTCTTAATGGGTTAGGGAAAAAAAAAGACAATTTACAGGATCCCTGCTGACTACTTTAAAATATTATTTAGTATACTTCCTCAGTGCTCTTTACATGACCATCTTATGACTTCCTTTTACTGATACCTAAACAGGTACTTACTGATTAATAAAAGTTTTCCAAAATAATTGTTGAAAACCTGATTAAAGGAAAATGTCAAACATTTATATTGATAGAAACTTCTCTTCACAAAAGGATATGTGGACAAAAGCAAAAGCGTAGGTTTACCTGGAAGTTGAGCCTTTATTAATAACATAATTTCTGTTATTTGCCTTGCAATTGAGAACAAAAAGTACAAAAAATTGTTCAATTTCTTTAAAAAAATATTTGTATTTGATTTTATCATGCAGGGACTGTGATTGAAATAAGAGTTAGCATGAATGATTTAAAAATTTTAACTTGCTCAGTAGTTCATACCACTTTGATGCATTGAGCATATAAATATTCATAAAATTAATCATTTCTTAGTGTGTCTAGAAATTAGCTTTGAATCGATGATGCCTAGTTATCTGTTGTGTTTGCGGCAACATGAAAATGGGCACAATCTTCTTTCATTGATTTACTGTCCAATAAATAATTACTATTCATTATTTATTGATTGTAAAGTTCCATAATCATTTCACTTCCTTCCTCTTTATGCTATCAGTGTCAGTTCTAAAGCTAGAACAATCTACTTGATCAAATTTTAAAATTGGTTATGCATACACAAGAAATGGTATTACACAGAGCTGTTTAAATTAATGTGAGAATAATAGGTTTGCATACCTCAACTCATCTACACCATTTTTGAACCCTGCACTGAGGATGAAAATGTAATCATAATCCAAGAGAAGCTGCCCACAGTTTACATTATGGTAACTAAAGCAATGTAATTCGTAGAGTCTTTTATTTTCTTTTTTTTTTTGAAGATGTTGGAGACAGGAAAATTTGTGTATCATTTTGTCACAAATACCCAAGCCAGGTGCATGATGCAAATGATACATATCATTGCAATAGATAACTTTTCACCACAGTAATGGGCAAATTTTTATTAAGTTAGAAATAAGTCTTTTAAAGCTTTGTCTCCTCCCCCACCAGTTGTCTGTCATAAAGAAAAGAAATTTCACACTTGAAAAAAGCAAATTTTTCAAAATGAGTACCTAATTTACCTATTTGTAGATAAAAATAATTTTACTTCTTTTGCATTTACTGTGAACTTCTTTAAACAACACAGTCTCCACAAGTAATGATTAGAAGTATACATCATACTAAAAAGAGAACTTTCCTATAGGATGATTCTGAATCTACAGTATTTTTGTGTCTTTTGGGTGCTAGTCTGGATCATACATCTCCAAGTTGTCAAAGATCATTGAAGCTGTAGTGTTGTCATTTATCAACATCATAATATACTGAACACATCCCCTGCCTTTGTTCCTTTGAGTCTGAACTCAGAACACAAATGAATGGTAAAATAAAAGAAAAACAATCAGAACTAGTCAGAGAACAGATATGTTTTTTTATATTCAAAGTATTTTTCTGATTTTGTGGTTTTACCACACATATTAAAAAAGTGTCTGATTAAACTCAAAGAAAAAGAACTTGAATTAAAGGTGTTCACAGGAATTTGCTTTGAGTAATCATCCTACAGTTCAGCAACAATAAGTAATTCCCATAGCAACCCATACTGACATATGTCACCAAAACCTACTCTAGTACCCTTAGGAAAAAACTTACCAGACTGAAAACAATGTTTAAAAATAACAGGTTTTCTAAAGTTTTTCTAAACAGAAATTCTAAATTTTATCCTAGGGACAGCACGGAAAAGGAAATGACCTTGCAAAGGAAAAGAGATCTTTTCATACTACATATTTCATACCATTCCCCATAGACTTTGGTTAGGAGAATAATCTTTACATAGAGTCCTCCATTTTCGTATTACACCTCTTCAAGTGATGATGAATTATGACAGTCATGGCAAAAAGCACAACTTACTATAATGTGAAGGAATGTATGCTGAAATGTTGAATCTGTCCTAGCCATAGGCTAAACCCCAACATCCATTTTAAGAAAAATTCCCCATCGGAAAAATAATGAAAAAAAATGCACTCTACATAATGCACAATAATATGAAACAACCATATTTGTTCATATTTGTTCAAGGTTATCTGCATCCTTAGTATGTACTCATGATGTGGCAGATTCAGTAGCCCGTCAAGTCTTCTTGACAGAACTGTCATGTTGAAAAGTAAATATTAAGATCACAATCATGTGTCATCACAAGATCATAAAATTTGAGTTGCAAGAGACTGCAGGAGGTTGTTAGACAAACCTCCATCTCAAAGCAAGGTCAGCTCTGACATCAGGTCATGTAAAGGAGTCTCTCAATAGCTAGACTAGAGTAGCAGTTTGCGCAGAACTGTGTGTCTTGTCCTGTTCTCAAGATTAAGCCAGAGAAAACAGGTCAAGAGCCATCCATTTGATATCCTGCTACCAAAACAAGCCAAAGGGAGTCAGAGCACACCAGCACAATCCAAAGCAACTCCAAACTAAAGCAACTGACAGTATTCTAGTTTACCTATTATTTTTATTACCATTTTAAGAACATATGCAAAGAAATTATATTTCTAAGGCCTTTCAGGTACTTAAGTCTGCTGAACCCCTTACACTCAATGTTATACACATAGATACATGTACACATGTGTGCTTACATGATTTTTTCTCCTATGTAACCATTAAAAAAACTGATTTGCATTCTGTAGCAACCTAACCATTGTCTGTGTTGCTCTGTGGTTGATAACATCATGGACAATTGGGATGACGATGTCTTTAACATGCTCTTTCCAGCCCCTAAGGGGAACAGTTGGTAAGAAGATCGGAGATGGGGTAATGCTTTTTCAAATCCAGCTTCCCCCTTTTCATAATAAGACATACTGCACCATCACAAGAGGCAGTGTTCAACAGCAGTCATATCCCTAAAGGGGGCTATGGACCACCAACCATCCCAAAACACCTCTCAACACTTTTCAGGACTCTCCATCAGAAGACTGTGCATGCCCCATGGTGTTACACTACAGATGAGGAATCCCCTCCCTGGGCAGGGAGCTAGGCATTCCCATGCCAACCTGAATGTATATAAACTGACAAACAGATTTGGACTGCAGCCATTACTTTGATCACACACATCAAAGTTACATTTAAGTCAACAAGTCAACAATCAATTCTCATCGCTGAGCCCACAGGTAGTGATATCCTTCCTCTTGACTATCTACTCTACCCTTTCCTTCTCTTTCTTTTCCCTATATTTGCAATTTTATATTTTTGGAGTAAAAAACCAAAACAGCTGCACACCCCATTTACACTTTAATTAACTGCTTTAAAATAAACCTACCTCATATATATGCACCAATCATTCAGTGTCATTTCACTCTAATTTCAAGGAATCCCAAGGGATTTATTAACAGGAACCTCATTTACCCTGCCTCAGAGATGGGTCATAACACATCCATGTGAAGCAAATCACATAATTCTTAACCTAGGCATTCTGAAGGCTCTTGCACAGTATGGTATACAACTATATGTCTTCATTGCTTCTTACTTTTGAGAACTTCAGCAAGATAAATCTATATAATAGAGCAAAAGAGAAACAGTACCAAACAGTAAAAGATAATACCTACTGACATGTGAAAGCTGTAGAATGTGAGTTTAGTGGATAAAAAAGAAGATATTGTAGTCTATGGCAGAAAATGTATATATTGTTGATCTTACTGGGTTGTGTATTATTCAATTGCCTTTCCTTCACAAATTATGCTCAGCATACTGATTGCACCTTTTGAGTTGAACCTTTTTCATCTGAAGGTCATGATCATTGGTTTAAGAAAGTAGCTGTTACACCTACTTATTCTCATTGCAGGGTTCATATAAGTATTAGACTTGCATTCTTTTAAATTGCTTAGAAATTTATTTCCTTGTTTACTTTACTGCATTCCCTGGATACACAGTGAAGAACTGAGACCTACAAACCTGTATGCCAACACTTCTACAATGAAGATCTCTTAAATGCTGTACTGAGTCCCACCTTTAAGCCTTTAAGTGTCCTCTATGTGTATAATTTAGCTCCTCAGAGATACATAACAGTTGTGATATATAATATATGAAGGCTTACCATGAGTCTAAAATAAAATACCTTTTACTTAGGAAACAGAACAAACTCACAATCATAAAGTAAGAAGTTCTGAGTTGTCGTCATCGTTCTTATCATCACCTTAAAATATGCTCTGTCCTGAGGTCATATTCCTTCAGCACTTCCAGAATTCTGACTTTGCTTACTAATGTGTTCTACCTGTGTTCTACATTGACATCCAACCAAACTTGTTTCTCTTTCTATGATAAATGTTATGGCTAAACTTTTCCTATTTTCCTCTACACATGCCATTTTACTTCAACTCTTCATTTCAAGTCAGTGCATTTCCTAGCAATGCTTGGTTCCAAATGTAAGGTGTATTCATGGGGAGATGACAAAAAAAATCATCCTTCTAGGACTGAGTCATTCTTCCTTTGCTATCTAACTCCATAAATATTTGGAATTAAGGAACAAATACTAGCTCTCAGCAAAGTTATTTAGCAAAAGATCACTTATATACACTTTTACGTTTTCCAAAATATCATCAGAGTTCCAGCTGCCACGTAGATGAGGGATTCTAGATAAGGGCTCCTATCCTCACAAATATCAAAAAGAGTTCAGAAGTTGAGTTTAGGCAGATACTTCAAAATCAGCACAGTCTGCCTCAATTGTTCAACTATCTGTAACAGGAATGATAACAGGCATTTGGACATTCCTACTTTTCTTTTTTTAATATTTTTTTCCAAGTGAAAATGATAGTATACAGAGCTGAATTTACAAGAGTTCTAATAGTCACCTAGGGAAAAAGGAAAAATAACACAGTATATCATTGGAGTGAAAAACAATAACAGAAAACACATTGATGGACGTGTCCAAAATTACAGAGCACTGAGAATAACAATAAAACCATGAATTCCCTGCTGTTGGGATGAACATTTTTGTTCAAATAAAGGACCTGATTGAACATAGTGTTGCATCCACTGGCTATTTTCAATGGACCATTTTCAATGATATGTTCCTCAGAGTAAATAAAATGTGAGCACTTTTGCAGGTAAGTGCAAAAGCTGTGGCAATAGCTATCTGAAAAGAAAAAAAAAAAAGGATGACAGAAGCAGTTATTGTTACAGTAAATTTAATGTCTGAGAAACTTCAGTTTTATTAGGGAACTTCTGTCTTAAATAATATCTCCTTTGTTTAAAAGAAAGGTGTAAGCACTGTGTTATTTAATTCCTTACATTCAGGCATTTATATGACCTGTGGAAAAAGAAATCATCTTGCTAATAGACCCATAGATACTTAGAAAGGCTAGTCTTTCCTAGACTTTGGATATGACTCAATAAATCATGAGTTTGGGTAGTTGTCACTGTAGTGCAAGATACCAGATTTGTAGAGCTCTTAACATGTGACCAAGCTGAAAACTAGAGCTAGGAAGATTTCTAAACCAAATATTCAGATCAAAGAAAAGTTCATGTGGTTCTACTAAGTCTTGAGCAAATATCTGAAGTGAAATCACTCTTCGTTAGATAAAACAATTGAGAGCATACTGTATTACATATTTAAGATTTGCCTAAAATATGAGATTTAGGGCAAATTTGTATTTTTCACTTGAACTATCTGGCATCAGTTTGATACCCAGTAACAGAAATTAGCTCTATTTGAATCATTAGCTTCCATGGAAGAAAATTCAAACTCAGACGACTGAAGTTACATGTTTTACGGGGTGCTTGCAAAAGGATTTTTAGCCCATAAATTCCTTCCATGAGAGTATCATTTAATATTCAGTATAGTTTTTCAGGATGTTAATTTTGCTGACAGTAAAAAGATCCTTTCATGATTACTTTACAAATGATATTTAAAGGGGAATAAAAATGCACAAGACTAATATAACAATTGTCTAAGCTGTCATTAGGTACAGGAGAATAGGGAAAACAGAAAAAAAAAATATAAGCTTTTAATGTTTTCAGAGCAAAGTGTTGTTATTTGATTTGAATAATAAAATCAATAATCTAGAATACAGGTTATTTACCATGATAACACAAAAAATAAAAAATCGCATACATTTGGCAGTTCAAGAGGAAAGACAAACTTGCCCAAATACTACTAAAGCATCAGAAAAATATTCAGCTAGTTGGTGTTTTTCCAAAGAAGTCTTAAACAAAAGAGGAGTTTGAAATGGGTTTGGGGTCGTGTTACAGTAGATCATGGATCATTCCAAAATTAACTTGTGTAAATGTTCTGTTTTTGCTAAGTGCAGATATATATATGTCACAGCATGATTTTAATAGATTAAACAGAGCTTTCAAGGACTGCTGCTACCTTAAAGACTGATGAGAGGTCCCTAGATTTTGACATAATGAATAAAAGAATACAAAATATTATACATACTGCCTTAAGTCTTTGGGAAGAATTACTTGAAGTGTCATAAACAAAAAAATTATTAAAAAAAAAAATATATTAGCACCCCTGACCCCCCTACCTATTTGAAATAATTACTATTTTTATTTCAAATGCAATTAACCTCTATGGATACCTAAAATATTAATATTGTAAAAAAATCTCTCTATATAAACAAACACTTTTCAGTCTGCATTTCTTCAGTCAGTGTTGAGCTCTGCAAGTATCTTTACAAGTATTCTGTTTTCTTTAACAGCAGGGGAGTAAGATAAAATTAATTCCCTCAAGGACACTTGCCTCAAAATGTCTATTGTTCTCAAGGCAGAGAGGTTACGAAAACTGTCAGCTGCTTTTACAAATGCCCTTTATCAAAATGGCCAAAACTTTCCATCACTGTTAATAGGAGTAAGAGAAACTGCCCTTAGAGAAGAGAGGCACTTCCTCAGTGCTTAGGAGCTTCCTTGATACTTCATAATTAAAAGAAAATTGAAAAATGAGTAGAATTTAATTCAGAGACTTAAAAAGAAGCCTATGTTAATAGCAACTGTAGATAAGGATCTAAAGTTGGTTATTCATTTCAAAAGCCATGCAGTATTTTTTGTGTACATTCTTACTATTTACTTACTCATACAAACAAATATATCTCTTCCTTTAAAATAGTTAAAATCTATTTTGTCTAATGTTTAATGTTTGTAACAAGCTTTTTTTTATCAAGAGTTCATTGAAAAGCATAATCAATATTTATCCCAGTCACTTTGCCTATATTAGGGCCTATATTTCTAAAATAAAATGTGTGGATTATATTATGAATATTTTATATGTAGTTCAATTTGTCTTTGTTTTAAAATATTTAGGTTTATAGAGACAAAGATAGAGGCAATTGAAAGATGCAGTGTTTTGCAATTAGCCACCCCAGTCAAGACCCATAAGATCTCTATTTGTGGACACTGTTGTTAAAGTAATTTAAGACTGCTTTTTTCAAGAGTCATTAGCTGGATACAAAGAGGTTTCCTGCACAATATATGTAACTCATAAGTCTAAATAAGATATATAGTAGACAATGCACATAAAAATCAGATACTGTTTAGCAAACTATGAAGTTAAGGGGTGTGATGGTGGAGCACTTGGAGAGCGTTCACCAGCCAGGTTGGTAAGGAGGGAAGGGTCAGTGGTCATGGCTTCTGGGAGCCATCATCAAGGGCTGTCACCTTCTTCCAGCTCCATCAGCAGTGACAGCCCTGATGGCTCTACCTCAGCCTGACTGTCCCAGACGAGTCACCCTCCAACCTCCCTCTCTGCATTCGTTTTTTTAGGATTTTATCTTTTCCTGTCTGTTTTTCCTGTATCTTTTTCTGTCTGTTCAATAGATGTTTTCTCTGTTGAATTCTTAATCTAATAATGATCACAGATCAGCATTCCTCTTACCCTGTAATTTTGACTTTTCTTATCACTATAGAGATGGTATCAGAGCTCTGCCTCAGCAGCGTGAGTCAAGGTTCCACAGCTGGAATGTATCAAAACCAGGCCCCTGTAAAATGACAGCTAAATCCTCTGGGGGTGGAATTACAGCAGGCACCACTGAGAAAAGCATTATACTGTTTGACTTCAGACATCACAACTTAAGAGAGACGTAAATAAATTGTGAGCAAGCAAAGGACAACAATGACCAGAAGTATATGGTCTTCTGGAAAAGACTGAGAGTGAAGTAAGGAAAGGGGATGAAAGGGAAGAGACTAGAGAAGAGGAAAAAGAAGTAACATGAAAAACTTCTAATATGCAGAAATATATATATAAAGATGGAGACAGTGGTGTTAGAAGATTAACAGCTGACACAACAGATAGGGGAATTTTGACATTTTAATAGAAATTTTTTCTGCCGCTACAAATATTTAAATATTGCCCTGGGTAAAAATGTTATTGGTTATCTATAAAACATCTCAAAATGTGATAGCTGTGGTGTTCAACTACTAATCAGTGATAATATATTAATTCCATGTACTAGAAGTTCCTAAGAAAAATCTATCAGTTAAAAAATGTATTCTATTGTGTTAGAAGAGCCAAACTGTCAGTCTTTGTCTTGAAACTTCTGGAGGTCTTTCAGATACCTTAGAATGAAGCCACAATGTGTCATGAACATAATTTTTTGGCAGCTACTATAGAAAGTACAACACAACTTTGATGTGTTTTTGGTGTTCTATACTTCTGTATTTAATTGGAGTTTCCTAAAAAATCCAAGTTTCTTTCCCAAGTATATCACATTTCTTTAATCTGGCCAACAGATTGAGGAAAATTTGTATAGCCAAGGCCAAGCCAGCTCATCATATACTGGAATCTTCTAGGCAGATGCAAATGCTAGGAATAGTTTTCCTTTTTTTTTTTTTTTTTTTTGACTAGATGAGATCAATATCAATGAAGAAGTTAGGAGTACACATTAATTTGATCAGAAATTTTGTGTTATTATTTGAACACTGGAAACTAAAAATGGGGTGCAAATTCTTCAAATTCTTTACTGGTGGAGGAAAAAACAAAGAATGAGCCAGCAAAATCTGTTTGCAGCTCAATAACCTGGACTGCATATAAAGAAGTGTGGTCAACTGGTTGAGGGAGGGGATTCTCCCCCTTTACTGTGCTCTCCTGAGATCCATCCTGGTATCACATCCTGTTCTGAGGTCTCTTTATCTTTCTACTTCTGTTGTGTCCAGAGGGCTAGATACACTATGTTTCTTCAATAGAACACATTTTCAATGTGTTCAGTGCTGCTGTGTATACGCAGTGTTCTGGAAATGAAATGAAAGACTATCTGCTTCCCAAATTGAATCATCTACATGCACCATTGGTACAATTTCAGTTGACACTGGCATGCATGTCAATCCCTAAAAACACAATTTAAAACTGGATGTCATAAAAATAATTTTCTCATGATCTTACATGAGAAATTTCAAACACTATTGATTAAATTATTTTTTTTCCCCTGAATGTTATATCCTACTATAAGCTTTATGGAAATGTTAGAAATAAATTCAAACAGAAAATAACCCTTTCGGGGTTAAATTATAATTGAGGAGCAAAGTTGAGTGCTACATTTTTTGCCATACTTAGCAAATCCGGCAGCTTCTAAGCCAAAACATAAGAGTGATGTCCAATCTCTGCCTTCAGAAAAAAAGTTGAAAGAAAAATAATAGCTGATATATTAAAGTTTAAATTAAATATGCTCCTTAAGGACTTGAATAATACAAAGCTTAAAACAAAGAATAATCCCATCTTCAACTCTCATTGTCTTGATAGCTGAGTTTATGTCTTCCTCCTTATTTCTTCCGTGAAAGAAAAAGGAATGAGAAGCCTTACCTGCTTATAAATAGACACAGTCATTTTCAGTCTCAGTAACAATATTTTTTTCCTGAGTGATTTGAGTGTATTTTAACTTAATAGTTAAATGTTCTAGGAAAATGCAGAACACTGCTGGTTAAAATGGCATCTCACTGCTTTATTTTCTTACAGCAAAAAAATTTTAAAAGTAGGAAAATTAAAGCTAAATCTTTCAAGCTAATCAGTTCAAATGCATAATATTAGCAACGATGTACCGAAACTTTATAATTAAAAAGTTATTTTAAGCAATCTGTTTGATATTTATATTATTTATATTTATATTATTTATACATATTTGTCTTTCCAATTATTCTGTACAGCTCAAATGTCCAGCTATGTACAGCAAAAGATGTCATCATATTCCTTTTGTTTGGAATAAAATTTGAGCTCATTATTAATTTGAATTATCAGGCTATACACATGCATTTATACATAACTTATGCGTCTTTACTGCTGTCATGTCCAAGGTATCTCAATTATCTCAAGGTAGCATAGCATGAGGGCACAGTGATGCAGACAGTATTCATTTAGAAATATCATAGCATCTAGTTCTCTTGGGTTTTGCCTTTAAAAATGGGTTTTCTCACTGTTATATATAGCCTTACGTCTAGTGCTGGAAAGATTTACACCAAAATGCATGGTAGCTGAAGCATTCATTTATAATGCTGGAAACTCGTAGTCATTGAACCTTTTTTTTATTCTGATTTGACACGGTAGTTGAACCAGTCCTTACTTGCAAAATTGTAACTGCTGAGCACTTTAGAAACTATTTCTCTAGGTTTTCGTTACAGCAGCTCTAGTTTTTATGTGTATTCTGATAGATATGAAAAAGTACGACAGTCTGACTGACTGAAAGATGTTATAAGGACAGAGTACCTAAGTCCCTTTGACTATGGTTTGATATTAAATTAGCTCTAAAGAGTTTTTGAAACCTCTCTATATGACTCTGGTCAGTAATCTATTGCATAAAAGACTCTCCATTATGTTTCCTCTTTTATCAGTAGGAGTTATGGTGAAAGTAGCTAACACATTTGAAAGTAATTCATAAAACTTTCCAGGTTTGTTAAAAAAATGTTACTAGCAAATAGTTGTTTTAAATGTCCTTGCTTTTATCATGTTCACAGGTCCAGCTTTAAGATATTTTTATATTTACATAAACATAAACCTTTCTATAATTGTGCTCATGTCTGCCTCCATCTGGTAGGGAATCCAGACATGGACACATCACACATAACACATTGTATCCAGATATATACATAAAACCAGAAATGGTTAACTTCTGGCTGTTAATATTTCCTACAAGGATGTAAATAATATAAATATTGTTATGTTCATGGCATTATTAATAATTATTAGAAAATGTCAGTAGCTATTAAATCTAGGTGACTTTTTCTGTGTTTCCAAACCAGATCCTGTAACCTTGAAAGCCACTAAATATATTTCCCCTGCTTTGTACTGTTGAAGTGTGGACAAAGCCTCAAAACACTCGCTTTTAAACACGTGTGGAAGTTTCTCTCCAAACCTTGTTTCCTTTAAGAAATGGGCTAGGCAGGCACTTCGATTCAGGAGCTCCTGTGGATATTGATATTTCTAGTCTTTAAGGCTTGCCTCCTGATCTTAGTCATGAGTAGTCCAGAGATCAGCTACAGTAACTTTTATTCTCATTTTAAATATGTTGCTCAAGAGTTTAACAATATATTTAAATGATTGTTCATAAAAATGTAATTATATTCATTGTCTTCAAGCCCTGTATTTTCCTGTGCCATTAAAGAGAGTCATGGTCATTATGCTTCTCTCCCCCCTTAAACCACTATGTTGCCATAAGCAAAATAAGATAAGTAGGAAATTTATCTGAAAAATACTTGGTGAAATTTCTATTTATCAAATGCTTTTCAAATCAGAAATAAAAGAAGCCTTGGGAGATAAATCTACAGAATTTGAAACAGCCATACAGAAATTGCCAAAATAATCTCCTGCCTTGCCCAAAGCAAGATATAAATTAAGAAGCAATATTCTATGAGTGTAATGGAGCATGTGCCTTTCATGCTTCCTTTCATCTCATATAAACAGCTTGTACACTACACCTCCCAGGAATAATTACAAAATCATAGAATATCTGAAATTATACATATTAAGACAGAAAAGAAACAGACAACATTTTATTTTTATTTATCTAATTGTTTTAAGACTTTTTGTAGTTTTAAAAACTTGATATCTTGTTTTCTAATTATCAACCTATGCAGGTAAAAAGTCAAAAGAATGAAAAAGGCTTTAGGCAAAATCAGCAGGGGTGTTATGCATTCTTTCTGTTGAAAATAGATGTGAACTCACTGGCTGACATGTTAACAGTATTCTACCCTTCCATACAGGACATAAATATTTGAAAAGACCTCAAAATTTCCAGGTTTTAAAATCCCACCAACATATTGGGTTACAGAGTTGCAGCTTGTTTCTTTTGGTGGAAGTGAAAATGAATTAAAGATATACCATACACAAGATATATTAAAATGGGTATCCAGGAACTTTTCAAATCAAAGAAATTTTCAAATTTCAAATTCAAGTTTCTGCTTCAGAAGATCATCTCAACTACTACAGTTTGATCTCATCAGTAATTTCATGAAACAACAAGGACAAAGAAGTGGAAATTACACTGCTACTGCTTCTGCAAATCTCCCCAAGCTTATTCTCTACTATGTCTGTCACTTCCATTTAACAAATAGAATCATAGAAGCATAAGTTAAAACCAACAACTAAATGACATTAGGGACATCATCTGCAAGCAGATATCCAAATGAAGAGATGAAAAATGACGATTAACTGAATAACACATTCTGCCTTTTCAACTTAATCACAAACTGAACAGTTTAACATAAAGGGTACAGTATCATAACGATAATTTCCCAGAATAAAATACACAAGGCATAGCATTCAGAAATCATTGTGTGTTTTCTTTACAATTCAGTGATATTTACTGAAGGCAAATGCCTGCCAAATCAGAAAATGGCCCATCTAAGCAAAAGCATTGATAAACCTGGTCTGATTACAACTGACTCTATTTTGAGGTCACTCCTAACCTTTGTGACCCTATCATGCAATATTAATACAGATAAGATTACATTTTGGACTTTTATTTGTATGGCTGTCGAAGAAATGGCCAATGATTGTATGGTTGGATCCAAAATCAAACTAGATATAAGTAAAACCCAATTTTTCTAGCAGTAGAGCAAGTTTCCCAGAGAGGTTTTGCCACCTCTATCCTTGAGGATTTTCAAAACGCATCAGAACAAAACTCTGAGCAACCTGATCTGAACCTGTAGCAGACATTTTTTGGCAGGAGATTGGTTTATGGACACCCAGAGGTCTCTTCCAACCTGAATTATTCTATGATTTGTAGTGTATAACAGGTCCACCAATCAATTTTGTAGTTTCAGACTCATCTGCAAAAGTGGCCATATTTTTTCAGTGCCACTTTTTGCAACAAACCAGTATTGGGTAAAAGCTGTTCATTTAGCCAATATTCCACTGAGTCCACTGCACTGTGGTAATGAGTAATGCAGGACTCAGAGCCTTCAGTCTGAGAAATTCAATTTTCCTCCACTACAAGACCTAATGAATGACAACAAGAAGTGACTTCGTGTAAGGTTGTCAGTAAGTAGTCAAGGAAACCTAAAGCTGACACACTTATCTTCTTTCCTTTCAGTGAGTTCTGACTATTTTCTTCTTTGTCCAGACAATTAAACAAATATCCTGGTAAGGAGACAAATTAAAAATACATAGTCATAAGACAAGCATAAGGATAACACATGAGGCAAGAAAATTACTAAACAGAGTTTTAACTTCATTAGACTTCAGGATATGGAGATTAAAATTGTAGTTATAAAGTTAGAAGATCCCTGTACCCACGTAATTTTATGGAACTTCATGACTTTGATTTCTCAACAATTCAACTAATAACTAATCTTTTATTTCCCAGTTAGTTTGAATTTGCAAAATACCCTGACTGTTTTAAAGGGTAGTTCTTATCTTTTTAATTGTATGTTTATTTATGACAGTGCATATGAATAGAAAATATCTAGTTCATAAGGACACATACACACAAATGTCCATAAAAATTAGAATAAATTTGTAAAAATGGCATGAATAAAATTTTATGCATTGCACTCACTCTCACTACGTCTGAAAGTGGTGTCATGAAAAATTTTATTTGCTCAGATTAGTATGCATCTCCTATGGGCAAGCAATAGGGCTATTCAAAAAATCAAAAAACTCTATTGGTTGAAAAGAAGCTAAGCCAATTTTTCACTTAAAAAAAATAAAAAGCAGAGAAAGTTCAACTTCAAGCTAATCATTCAGGAAGTTAAGACTTTCACCTGAGATGTAGAAGGGATTCATGTAAGATGTAGATATAATTTAGCCTATTAGTCATAATATCATCATTATGATGATGTTAGTCATAATAGAATCCCAATATATACTTCAAATTTTGACAATTATTTTCCCACGTATTTTCACATTCTGTGTTTTGTATATACACACATATTCTCATCTTGATAAAGTTTCAGAACTCATTAAATACATAAGTATAATGAGAATGGAAGATTTGTAATTTCTCCAAATAGTTTCCATAATTGTTCGACATACTATGATGTACATACGGCCCAAAAAAAACATCATCTGTTCCCTTTCTGAAGCACAACTTGGAGAAAAATTCACATGTACTAAAATATGTTCTCATTTACATATACTGACAGGGATATAATAGTTGGTAAGGAGAAGGTTCAGCATTACATCCAAGCCTCTCAACTTGGTATCAGGTCTGTAGGCTATACTGGGTTTAGGAATATCTTTTCCTCTTCTTTTTGAAGCTGTTTCACTGTGCAGAAAATAATTAAAATTTATAGGATCAGAAAGAGAGCAAGTATAACGATAACTCAGTAACTTACTGATTCAAAATCTCATTTGAGGAGAAAGACCTGGATTCTGTTCTCTATTCCAAAGACTATACATTTTACATGAGACAGACATTGGATAACATGTATAAGTAGCTCATAGAGCAACCTAGACCTTTCTCATCCCAAGTGAATACCTTAACAAGCTGACATGAGACCCTTACTAACTATTGGACTTTCCAGTGCCTTCTATGAATATTGCATTATAAACATCTCACTGTCACAATGTCTGATCATGCAATCTCTTGTTTAAAATGAGCCCCTGGAATTTTTGCTTGGTATCATTCAGTAAAAAGACAAAAGAGAATCTAATGACTATGATAGCTAAGCTATTAGGAGTACTACAGAGCCATCAACTACCAATAACGCAGTGTTCCCTTTAAGATATTTCTACTCTGCTCACTTGAAGAAAGTTCTGTCACTTCCAGCTGAAAATTCTATGATTATTATTTTCCTAAAAAAAAATCTTAAAGGTTATTAATATTCCTAAATTAAATTAGAAAATCTGAAATAAATATTTTTTCAATTTATTCTTTATTATTTTCATGGTGACTATTATGTTGGATCCTAGCTATTACTCCAATTCTAGATGTCATTGACACAGCATATTCATTCTCTTTTTGAGGCTTGTGGCATTCTTTTTCTATGACTGAGAAATAAACCCCTAAAATGGAAAACGACTCAGAGGAGATAAGCAAGGGCAATGCGTCCATGAAGTCCAGAAAGTTATGCAGTGTGAGACTGACCCCCTATGCTGCAAAGAAGCTGACTTTATCTCATCACAAAGGGGACCAAAGGGTGGCCTTTATTTTAGATGAGCACCTATCAACAGTTAGGCAGATCTGCTGGCAGTGTAAATGTTTCTCCCAATCCACTAAAAGTTTGACTGCTTCCCTGAGTGAGCCAGATCAGCATGAGGGGTAGTGAATGTGGTTCAGCTAAACATAGAGTATAAAACAAGACAACTGTCAAAAGAATTTAAAAGACAGTAGTAAGTTTGAGATGGCTTCCACCCACATTTTTCTTCCCAGTAGCTGGGGACTCCCAACATCCTGGCTGATACTGTTAATGGGGGACATATTTGTGCTGTGATCCAACTGTCTATTGATATTGATTTATTTTGCTAAATTTAACTTATGTTTATATTAGTTTATGTAGTACATTTTTAATCACTCTGATAAATTAGAAATCCCATGCAATGCCAACTATCTTCATGTAAGAAAATTTGATAATAAGTATTAAACCTTCCACATGTGGAATATATAAAAGAACCTGGTGAGAGAGTGTCAGACTAAAAATTTCCTTGTTCCATCAATAAATTTATTTTTTAATAAATTCACTACTATATAAATATATTTCTCAGTCATGTATTTTTTTCTGGATATCTTGAAAGTTTATTAATTTTTTTTTTTAATTAAATTCAGCTTTTATGTGCATCAAAAAGTTATTTCCCACAGATTCTTTAGTTATTTCTGTGTATTTTTCTTTCTCTTTGGTTTCTTGATGGAATATATGCATCACATATTTTCTCCAAATATCTACAAATATATCTGGTTCAGAAGTTCAGTTGTTCAAATAAAACTTTTGTATTATTACTACCATTTTTAATTCCAGTTTCTTATTTTGCAGTCCAGGTCTATGGAATGGGAAAGAAACTACTACTACCTTGTGTAGCTTCTGGAAGGTAGGGAAAATCTCTGCTGTTTTCAGATGAGTGGTTTGATTTCCTTACTGTATTTTTCTTCATTAAAAATGTAAGGTGAGAAGGTGCAAGATGAAATGCCAGTGTCAGATTTGCTCATTTGCCTTCTACTTTCTGGAACATACTTTAGCTATTGAAACTGAAAATCCTCATGACAGCAAAAGCTGATAGGACAGGTATGAGAAGGACTGTAATTCAGCCTTTGAGAGGGGGTTTGCACACAATGCCTTCTCTCTTTGTATTCTTTCATTCTCCTGATTCAAAAACATTCCTCTTAAGAGTTTCTTGGTTTTTGTTCCCTTTTCATTGTCCAAGACCTCGAAATCTGCATTATTGCGGATGTGGAAGCAAACACAGGATGGCGTGAGAACTATAATCATTTTTTGGAGCAATCATTAATAGCATACTAGTACTTATTTCAGTGTAAGGGGTTATTTTCTTACCCTTGCTCACAGTGACTTGAATGCATGAAGGTTTATTGAGCCAGAGCCAACTATTCAGTGTGAAGAAATTAGAATAAATCAGGAAAGCATATCGCTATCAGCATCACAGCTGTTCTCACTTCGTGTCCTACTTGCTAGCTGGGCTACTGAGAAAAGCAAATACTTCTTTGTCTTATTTCTACACTAAGTAAATGTCATAGCAACTCATTAGCATTGACAAGGTCCTTGTTCCTGAATATCAAATTCTTTAATCCTTTCTCTTACACAAACCTTTTTTTTCCATTATATAAGCCACATCAATCAATGCCTTTTGTTTAAGATTACATGCAATCACAACATTTGATTTTTTAAAAATAACAAAAAGATAATTTTGTTCTGATTACACATTTCTTCTGGCTTTTGAAGAAGTTATACATTCTTTAAAACATGACTCTTTTATTCTCAGTAGTTAAGTCTTAGCAGATTCTGAATAGAAAATTGTTACTTCTAAACAGGAATGGTAAATTCAATTTGATTTAAATGAAAAAGGTGTGAGAGTTCTGTGGACTGACAGAGCTGCTTCTTAAATATCATAATTTGATACAGACATTAAATGTGTTCCAAAACCTACTGAAATTGGCAGTAAAAGCCTTACTTCTGTTAATTTTGGTGATTTGGATCAGATTATTAAAATAAAAATTTTTAAGTTTTTTTTTTTTTTTTTTTTTTTTTTTTTTGGTTTTGGTTTTTTTGGGGTTTTTTGGGGTTTTTTTTGTTTGTTTTTTTGTTTCATTACCCATATACTGTTGCAACAAAAACTGACATGATCTTTATTTACTTAACTCTCAGAAGTATCAGAAAAGTCCTTGGTGCTTTTTTAGGATCACAAATATTTCTGTATGTTTAAGTTAAAACTTGTTAGAAGCATCCTTTTGTTATCTGCCTTCCTTATATTAATATGAAGTTTCAAAAATTGAAACTTGTCAGTGTACAAATAAATCATCAAGTCCAAGGTAGCAGACGTTAATTGTCAAAGCTGTCATGCCTGATACTCTTCCAGAAATCCTGACACTCTCCTGTTTCAGAGGCTGGTTGGTTCCTGTAAAACACCTACACAGAGTGTAAGGATTTTCCCTGATTTTTCTCTTCAATTTTCTAAAAAATTGGTTCCAAAATGAAGGAAGCAGAGTTAAATTACCAGCTGCTTTTGGTTGCAGAAAACCTGAGTACATTTATTTTCATCTACTTGTTTCTCCAACTAATTAATAAATTATTACAGGGAAAGATAGCAACTTAACTTACTAGTCACACAGGACACAGATATATGCTGCTCTGCAGTTTCTGACAGATTGAATTATTGGATATAGTTAAGTTGATGGAAAAAAGCAAAGGGATGGGTTAGAAGTTCAGGATTCTTGCTGACTGCACTGCCTTCTTATGGCATCATGGTAAAGGTTGATTTCAGGAACATACATTAAATTCCTTGTCTTCCAATCAAGCAAAACATAGCTAATAAATCATATAATAGGAGGTAGTACAAAATATCTTAGCTTCTCTTAGTTTTTTCTAGCTGTGATGAAGTAAGCTGTGCAAAGTGCTATGCTATGCTGATATTCTAAACACTTCCAAATTAGTGCTTTCCTAATGTAAATCAATATCAGTGTTTACCTTATGTAAGCTTATTTGTAAACAGAAATAAAACCTAAATACATGGCGTGTGGGGGATTTCTTTTGCTTTCACCAAACACAATTTAGATATATTAGTATTGATCCTTAGTGAAAACTGGGTCCTTTTTTCTGTCATGTAAACATAATTGTCAGTGCTTAACAGGTAAATAATCTGTTTTATAATTGTCTACATGTGCTTAAGTTTTTGAGCTAGAAAATACACTCTTAGAGTATCCTTTGAGGTCAAATGCCTTTAATCTCTGTTTTTCTAATTCACTTCTGTTACTTTTCTAACTCACTCATGTCAGTCATTGATATGTGCATTAAAAAAATATGTACTATGAATCTGCAGAGACAAGTTATTAAAATGGGGTTCAGATCCTTGTCTTGATGCACAATAATCAAGACTAATATGTATTTTATCTGATCAGTGATTAATAATGCACTGCTTCATTAGATGACCAAGAAATTGGTTTCAGAACTGTTCTGGACCTGTTTCAAATAAGGCTTCATTTAGAAAAAATATATGTTTCGCTTCCTCAGACGTACATTTTAGATGGAAAGGCTGTGTGAAAATTTAATAGTCAGACTGCTTTGCTTCATTTAATTTCTAGTATGAAAAAAAAAGTGTAGAATTTTAATTTTTGTGACTACTATTACACTAAATATACTGTCCTATCCATTAACACAATAACAACCTATATGTCAAATGATAAAAGTGTACAGTAATCTGTTACACCAAAACCTTATTATGGCCAAAAAGGGAGAAACCCACTTGTAAGGATAATACATGAAAACCTCATTAATAATGTGCTTAAAACTGATCAGAGGACCAAAGGGTCATCTCTGCTTTAGATAAGGGCCTGAGTGACGTGAGTGGGATCAGGTCACTGTGTAGGTGGCCTTCCTTAACTTAATCAGAGTGTGAAAGTTTCCTGAGTGAGCCAGACCTGCACGGGGAACTGGCTCAGTCCAGCACAGAGTATAAAACTCAGCAACCAGAGGACTGAATTGAGAAGAGGACAGTGGATTTGAGCTGGCTTCAGGCCATGTATTCTTTCCCAGTGACTGGGTAACCCAGAAAAATGACCACAAACACATAGAGACCAGTAATGAGAATCAAGTTTGTATTGTGATCCAACCGTGTATTGAAATGACTGTGTTGTGCCTGTTTTTTTATTTCAGTGAACTGCTGCATTGCTGAATCAAAATCCCAGTAAATACATTTAGTATTAAAACAAAACTTCCTTGTGTAGAATATCTTCTCACAGTAGGAAATGTGAATACTAAGTTGAACCTCGCTTCTTCAGGCTCCATGACAAAGATTTACTTTTTCTTTAGTATCCTCAATATTAGGTGGAAGGTAACAAAGACTTTCTGTAGAAAATTATTCTCTCATAGCAGAAATAGACATTTCAGAACATCTAATTTTTTTAAAAAATTTCAATATTATCTTCTAAGGTTTTGATCACCAAAAGTAAAATCAGGAGCTAGGATTTGATTTTGACTGTTAAACTAATTTTAATAAAGAGCTAATATCATGATGACCATTGCAATATGTCAGAGTATATCACCTGCTTTAAATTACATCTGTAGTAAACCACAGCATAAAAAAATTTCAATGCCATGGATCTGGCTATATTTAGGTTCTGATATAGCTTAAGAACCTGTGCTGCACAGGTCATGTTCTGGTAAATATCCTAAACCACCTTGGCCACATCAAAGATGAAAGAGCATTTCTTGAAGGGTTACAGGTATTTACTGACTGGAAGTGTCACTGAAATTATGTTATAACTAACAAAACATGAATATATTCTTAACGCTTTTAATCAAAAATGTTGTCCAAGATCTGCAGTGGGGAAGTTAATAAAATATAAAAATACAAAAAGTTGGAAGGGCGATTTGCAAAAAAAACCACGTAGGCAACATTGTACAAAATTAACTGAGTGGATGATGGAAGCTGAACCATCTACAGCATGTTATGGTGTGTACCCATACCCACCATATACTTTAATCCAGTTTTTATCGGCCTTCCTCCAGTTTTGCTGCAACAGACTGTTCACCAGTTCTAAACAAACTCACAGTTTTATCCCATGGCAGTATTTCTTGTATCACAGCACTCCATGGAAACCATGACTGCATTTGCCCCGACATGCCACAGAGAGACTGTCTTGTCTTGGTGTCTTGTGCAGTGTTCTCTCCTCCTCTGACACCTGTTTGCTGTGACTGAAAGTTTGCCCCTGTGAGCACTGATAAATTTCAGCTCGACCATACTATGGCTGTCAGACAGATTGGCATAATACACCATGGTCACCAATATCTGTGTAACAACATCACACCATTTTTAACATCCTGTCACATAAGTATGCAGCTAATTCATGTTCCTATCTTAGACTTGCTGCTTCATTTTACTTTTATTTTTTGCACCTTTTTAGTCACTACAAAGTATCCATATTGCTATACAAATGTTAAAAAATTCAAGACTAAAAGAAACTTCCTTAAGGAGGAGAGAAAGACAAAAAAGTGTGCTGAAGGAAGTATCTAACAGTAGTATAAAAAACCTATGACAGCATATTGTGCAAAACAATAAAAATAAGAAAAGGAAAAACACATGCAGTGAATTCCAATATGCACATCCAGAACATAGCACTAGAATCCAGCTTTCATTAATCAGAGACACAGAGTGATATTCAAATAAAATATTTTTTCTGAAGAATTTTCCGTTAACAATAAATAAACTCTTTCAGGAGATAAGGACCTAGTTTCTCAGTAAAACTTAAATCTAAAGGAAAAATAACTAAGAAAAAAATGTGTTTGCACACTGCTCTAACACACATTTTTTCATTAAAAAACACCAACTGGTACTGCACTAGTATGTGCTTCCAGGGTTAGAGGTTGGCACACTGAAATCAAGAGAGAAGAGAATGACGTTTTCCAAAGAACATCTCTTAATGAGAAAAAGACCTCTGGAAATTTATAAGCTTACAAGATTTTTTTTTTTTCAAAGACTTTTCCTTTCTCCCAACTCTATTACAATTTTGTAATTCTACAAGAAGAGGAGAAAAAAAAAAATCCTCTTATGAGAATAATGTTTTAAAATTTAAAACTAACTTCACTAGATGTTGGTAACAAAGCTTAATTCAAAACAACTGTGGAAGATATGAGTCTCCAACAGTGGCATCCTGTTACTTAGAATTATTTTCCAAAACAACAGATAGCATAGGTTCTTAGTCATCACTAGTTGTCTGGCAAATGAGCAGCTTTATACATTATTTGCTGCATTGTTGTAACCCTGCTCTGGAAAGCTTCATGCTGCCGTGCCTGATTATGTGGAAGTGCTCATTTCAGGGTATAGCTTCTTTTCCACCTAGCTACTTCCCCAGATAGCTCCTAGTGAGGCAGCTATGTGGTATTTGGCTGCTGGATGAAGTTAGACTATGACACCTCAAAAAATATTTTAAAAATTTTACCTAAAGAAAAATATATAACATGAAACTTGAGCAAACATAGAGCAAAATCTTTTGACCAGAACATATTTTTAGACATGCTTATCAATTATTTTTGCTCTTTAGAGAAGTGTAATTTATTATGAGAACAAAAAAAAACCATAACCTGAGTGTAAGCTATTAAAAATGTTGGGGTTTAGCTCCACATAAAAGAAAGGCCACACTGTATTGCTTACTTGTTCTGAAGAGCACTCTTAGTTCTCAAATCTTTGACATATTAACTAAGCAGAAAATAGAAATGGAATGGGATAATACATGTTCTCTCCACCATAAACAATGACTTGATGACCCTGGAGGTATAGTACCTTTATTCTTTATAGTGAAATCAAGAAGTATGAGGCTGCCATAAAGTCAGATAAATTAAGGTTTACAGTATACCATTTCTAGAAAGTAGCTGCAGTCAGAGCATCTAGTAAAAGAGTGTCTTCATTAAATGAGTGGCATTAACTGGAGTTTCTTGATGGTTACTAAAATTCATGAAAAGGAAAACCAACAAAAAAGACTCTACAGAACATATTACCAGTGTGTCAATGTTGTAAAGGAGTAAGAATCACCACTTTGGTGGGAGAAAAAGGCAGCTTTCATTTGCTCATAAATTCAAGAATATACTTTGTACAATAATTATTTAAAGAATGTTATACACCTTGAGATGTTCTGATAAAAACTTCTGTTATAGATATAAGCTTTGTAACATTACAGCTACAGATGAGAAGAATGACTGGATTTCAAGGTTTTGTAAGGTACATGAACTCATATCTCAGGTTATAAATGACAACTGAAGCTCTAAATGTAGTTTGAGTATTTTTGTCATATACTTTAGAAAAGTTATCATAAATCTCAAAATACCCAAGAAGCTTGAGTTCTGGAAATGAGTTCTGCAAAATGATGGTAAATTCTGCTCTATCCTGCTCAGCAGATTAAATGATGATTAAATGATTCCTTCTCCAGAACGGTGGGTCCTTGCTGTTTGTGTAATTATGGTTCTGTTATAACTATTAACAAATACAATTAGCCCAGCTTAGATCATAGGATGTCAAGCAGTTACTTTTCCTGCTCCAGCAAGACCTAACACAGTCAAGATTCCTACTGCTGCTACTATTTTTCATTTTGCTTCATACATTACTATGCTCAATGATATTTAAGGTTTTCTCAAAAACCATTAGGGTTTTCTACAACATTTTATCAATAGTCTTTAGATATAGAAAAATTACTAAGATTATCCATGCTCTTAGAGAGTGTGTTAATGGCTCAATTTAGTAGAATGACAGGGAAAATACCTTTTAGACTAGATTTCTTAGAGCTAGATTATCAGGATTATTCAGACCTAATTTGTAGTGATTCTTACCATTCTTCAGAGTGACTACTTAACTCAGATGTATCAGTAAATATTAGGACATATTTAAAAGAGTGTAGAGGATTTCTGAGGTTTAAGAGGTAATATGAACCTTCTGTTTTGAAAAACGTTTTCTTCACTCCTTTTCAACTAAAATCCATATATTTACGTATTCAATGTATAAGAAATTAATAAATCTTTTTTGTTATGAAGTTTCAATTACATTGATATTTTCAAATTAAACAAATTATAGGAAAGATTCTAATATAGTTCCTCATCTTAAAATGAAATTATTACTGTGAATTTTTTTATAAAGTAATATATTTGCATTTGGTTTTCTTAGTGAATCCTTGGAATCACCATTCTTCCAGTGGAAAATTATTCTCTTGGAAAACCACTGTCAAATCTTCTACAGTCTTCTATGAACCCAGGCAGCTGGGCTAGCATGGATTGTAATCCTGTCAGACCTAACAAGCTAAGCACATTCAGGTTGAATTAATTGAAGAGTGGGAGACCTCTAAGGAACACTTCAATGTTGTAGCAAGTTTTTTAGCCCTACTGACTCAGTGGGAGACACTCTTCTATGTGAGTTAGTACTGAACTAATGCCCCTGCCAGGGAATTCTAAAAGACACTATAATTAGGATGCAATAGGCTAGAGTGCTCAGAAATAGAGAATGGGAGACAGTCTGACCAATGTCACTGCAAGTGTCTTAATGTGTGAACTGGAGAAAAGCAACTGCTACAAAGAAAAGAAAACAGAAGATATTACCAATGAATATAAAAAATATCTTATGATTCAATAGTAAAATATAAAAGGAATAGAAAGCCTAGTTTCATGTGATCAGCACAAGATCACTTTATTGATGTCTATGACGAATTTCCAAAAGCATATAAAGGGAAAAGGGATTGCTTAAAAAAGAGAGAAAATTAATTCGCAATCAGTTTTAGCTAATGTGTTGCTCATTATATGTTGAAAATAGCCTTCCACAGAAGTAGTCCCCCAGTGGTCTTTACAAAATCATAAAAGAAGTACCATTCTGCTGTAAAACTCCTAATACACAATACAGCTATGAATATTTGATAAACACTGAAGTAAAGAATACATTCTATGGAAGATCTAGTCTAATATTTCTAAGTACTGGGCAATCAGTCAAATATTTCTACTTTCATGCATGGTTACTCCTTCACAGAGCAAAAAGTCTCACCTCTCTTCTCATGAGTATTATCTTGGAAAGAAAGCGAAGAAAGGTGAGCTCTGTATCACAAAATATGTTTTTAGTTTTGTCAGCCAGGCACCATTTGTCCATCTGTAGCTGTCTCAAAATCAATTCACTTCCCCTTTATGCAACATGATCAGCAACCAGCCAAAGCCATCTTAAAGCAAATATTACACCTTGTTGTTACTTTTCAGTTAAATTTAAAATAAAGTAAACAGTGATCACAAAAATTTGCAAAAATTTCTGCAGTCTGTATTAAAAGGACAGGCTGCCAATATATTACTCTCTCTAGACCCTGGCAAGTAATATGTCCTGGAAAATTCTGGGGAAACTGCTAAGCAGGTGCTACTCTAGTAGATGAATACAAGAAATAGGGGATTAAAAAATAAAAAAAAAAAAGTGATGAGATAGTCCCTGGAGGGCAGTAAGTCAAATTAGTAGGTAGAGCTTCCATTAATGTTTTAATAGAAGCCTTCTACATAAGAAAAAAATTGGAATTTTCCCCATAAATTTTTAACACTGAATTCCACTGGTCAAATTTCTAATCACTCAGACAATAAATAAAGTTGACAGAATACTAAGCAAGGTATTGCACATATAAATCATTAGACATTTGATGATAATGTTCAGTGGAGAGCATATGAGAAGCTACAAGTGCACTGAATATTTTAAGTATTAGTTCTCAATACAGCTTCTCAATATGTACTGAAGTTACAGAGAAGATGATATTTTCAAAAGATTGCTATGGAGCCTCTTAAAAGTTTTATATAAATGCTGAAGAAATATGCTAGAACTTAATTTTCTGAAGTCAGGAAGAAGACTCTAGAACCAATCCCTTACTCAAATAAATACTAAATAGCATAACAATATGAATCAGATTATTTTTCTGCTTTTCATGCTACTGGAGACTCAATAGATATGAGTCTGTTTGAACATTATTTCCTTGATGCTTCCACAGGTCATTATAGAAAATTGTCCTCCCTTTTAGCAATATTTTCACTTTCAAAAGGAGAAGCATAAAAGTTTTCCATGTATGAATGTAGCCTCAGAATCATGAATAAACCATTCAGTTCAGCACAATACATTTATAAATTGTGCATGATGACTCCCTATTTTAGGTAAACTTAAGCATCATCCAAAGGCAGCAGTATTGCTGCTGGCAAATGAAAAAAGGTTGTAGATGAAATGGAAAAAGGCTCTGTCTTGGTGAGTGTTACTTAATTGCATTCCACTACTGACAGAGAAAAAGGGAAAGAATTTGCTGTTATAATAACACTAAAGGTAAAGTTGTAAGGTGTTATATATTTAACAAAATGTGGAAAAGAATTCTGTTTAAGAAGGTTTGTTTAAAGTCCCATAATATATTTTCAAACTTAATTGTTCAACTAATCACACTTTTTTCGGACAATTCTACTATGCCTACCAGAAATTTTGATTCATTATTTATAAATGTCTGTACATTTTTCTCATCTGGAAATTATCATTCTAAGATTTTTTTCAGGACTTATTTTCAGTGATATTTCATTTTTCATTCTCCCAATTACAGAGAACTTTTTTTCTCTTTTCTCTGAAGGTCTCTTAAGTCTTTATATTTAATTCCAAAATTCAGCCTTTTTTTTTTTTTTTCCTGTCTTAGTTTTCAGATTAGGGCCTGAAAATAATTTAACGTGAAGAGAAATTCAGATTGAAAATATTAGCACACTTATATGTGTGTGGCACATTGTTTATTGCATACGCTGTTAATTTCAGGTGGACAAGTTGCTTTAAAATCACTGAACAGAGATGTTTCCTAAACTGAGGTTCTTATGGACATTCAGTTTACAAATACTATTTTATCTTTACTGATTACAAGATATCTGCTATGTAAAGTAGGCCATGTCCCTCTGTATTGTAGTGAAAGGCACTCTGCAGACTAGAAAGCATTTCTTATCTGGGCAGACACAGTATTAAATACAGATTTTGTAACTAAGTACATTGGCTTGCCAGGAGGTAAAGTTCACCAGACCACAGCCTATTCAAATGCATTTCTCTTTTTCTTGTGAAATTAATATCTTTACATTTCCAACTGCTCCCTGTGGCATCTATGCAGCTTGTGGGCATGTTGTTCAGACAGAGAAAGATCACTTAACAACAATCAGAAAAGCTGGCATATGGAGCAACAGAAGATCTACCATGAATGGGGTTTTGCTCATTTAATATTCTCTGAAAACACAAGAATTTTTTCCATTGAGTCATGGGTGGCTGAAAATACCAAAGGAATGAATATGATTCACCTGTGCTAAAAGGTATGACAGTCCATCAGCAGTATTTCCAGTTAGTGTTTGAAAAGAAAAAGGAGAATCTGCATAATTATAAGTTACTTCTCTGACAAACTCTGTGTAGTACTTAACAAGACATTTGCATACTCCAGTAAAAGTCTGTGGATCATAGGTGTTGGTTCTAAACCTTGGTAAATGTGCTCAGCCATGAAGGATAGGTTAGATCTCCAGCTAGTTATTCAAATGGTTCCTGCAGGTAGCAGACCAAAGAACACAGAGAATCTGTAAAATTGGAAGTGACTTCTGTAAGCTATAAAAAATGCAAATTGTTCTTGCTCCATCATCCACTGTGACCAAAATTCAATCATGTGCATTAGCTATTCAAGCTCAGTTGGTTTTCTCAAACAGCAAAGGTATTCAAGACATCCGCATACTGCTGACAATGGATGAAAGACTCGTGTCGTTCTGAAGAGGAAGATAAAGCCCCACAGATGGCATGTCTAGACAGTGCTGGGTGCTCATGAATGAGCATCAACTTTATAAATCTGTATAAAATCCTTCCTCTTGTATGCAAGAAGATTTACAGTGAGAATGACCTTATAATTTCCTTATGGAAGTACACTAGTGGCATAAAATGTTTCAGAAGGAAATGTGATCACCTAGCAACAGTTCCGATCTGCAAATTTCTAAATCTCAGGATTAAGAACATATTTTTCAAGGATGCCATGTATTTCCAAGTCACTCACATGGCTGTTCACTTCCTCTCTGTTGACTTAAGTATTTTTCCCTGCTTTTGTCCAATTTGTGTGATTACTGTTCACTTTTGTGTAAACAGTGTTCATACACCTGTGCTCTAAGCAGGACAAGTCCATTTTTTAGTGACAAGCAGTTTTCCCTTTGGCTTTGAGTCTAAAATTAATCATATATAGTTCTTTTTCACAGTTACTCATGAAAAAGAGTATGTATTTCAGAATATATACAAATGTACAAATGTATAAATGTATAAATTAATATAAACCTTGCTTTGAATATGTCATTGCTCCTACTAACTCCCTAATTTAATTATAGTGTTCACATGAAAAATTAGTGCCAACATTTAAATACATTTCTCTGAGTAGGTTTAATTGCCAGTGAAAGAACCAAAGTTCTGTTGAATTTGAGTTTGAAAAGGTACACTTAACATCCTTACAGGTCTCAAATAGGTAATTACCTTACTATAGAGAATCCCCAAATTAGTGAGGAAGTTTAAACAGCAAATTCTCATGGACTCTTCTACCACATTGCAGAATCTTTATGGGCTCCATGCAAAGATCTAATAATGTTTCTGTTTTAATACCTGCTCTTTCATAAAATTTTTCTTCAGGAAGAGTAATTTTATCTTCTTTCTTTCGTGAGAGAATTGCTCATTAATCCTTAATTCTTTGTTCTAGGACCAGACACACAGATTGAGGTAGAACTGTTCGAGACAGAGTTAGGATTACTTTCTTGTTATGACTACAGATCCTGATTCCTGCCATGAAAGCTGGCAAACTGTGAGCATGTTTTATGCAGTATTTTGGCCCAGGCACTTTAGCACTCTCTCATCCAATATCCAGACAGGGCTCAGGACAGGACAGATTTAATTCCCAAAGGCAGTTTGGATACACTCACCCTGTTTTGGCTGGGAGGAGAGTTTGGCTTTGCAAACACGAGCTGATATGTGCCAGGTGGTCTAATACTCAGTGCCTGAAGCTTTTCATTTACTAGAGTGGGCAAAACCTGTGTGTCTTAAGACACGCATTACTAGGTACTGGAATAAATGTCTGTCAATACACCGTGTTGATTACTTCTTATAGCTTCTTCTAAGCTTTGCAAAAAGTCACAAAAATAGTAGTCTCTCTAAAAAGAATTAGGAGCCTTAGCTCAATAAGTAGGGTTACACCAGTGAACAGATAGAACAGTCATCTAAGAATTGCTGAACTAATCCCTGTCTTTGTGCTCCTTGGACATAACCTGTACTTGATTGTTGCAGTGACAGAAGCTGTTTGGAGGAGGTGTTCTTTTGCACTTATATGCCCCATTAACTCATTCAAGAGCAAGGCATAAATTATCCCTTCTAACATGTTAATTAATCTAATATGATATATAATTCTTATTGTTCAGCTACTATATAAAATGAGGCAAATCTTCATAACTGTTGTAGGCAGCATGGTCCAATAAAAATTGAATACAAGCTGATGATATTGACCTCATGAACTGAAAACCTCCTTCTCTTTAGTACACTGTAGCTTCAGTATCAAAACATTAACTTCACAGTAGATTTCATGTTTGTGTTTCTAAAAGTGTTCATTCATAGACCAAGGCCTCTTAGCCAAGTCACCTGACATTTGGTATCCACAATTACAGACTCAGATGGCAGCATCAGACCCAAACGAGTATAACTGCCATACACACAGAACTCAGGCTGTTCACACTGCAATTTTTATATACAACAAACATTTCTTTAAAAGTCCAATAAAAACTTGGATTAGCTGAGGAAAGGCCTAATCTACTCAATTGACCTCTATGGGCCTGCTGTTTCACACTAACAATGACTACACCAAGAATAAAAAAGCCGTATTTTCGCCAAGAGAACAACTCTTGAGCTATCTATTGAATTTTACAGATACAAGCACATTCTTTTTATATTAACCATGTCAGGTTTTTTTTTGCATTGTCTTCTTTTCCTTAAGCTAATATGTTTATTGCTTTCAAACTGACATAAATATAAGTTTATATCTGTATTTCCTGTCTATTTCAATACCGAAGTGATTTATCCCTTTTCCTAATGATTATGTAAGGTTTAAGTTTCATAGAGCATCTAAATACTTAGTTCATAAACACCTTTAATATAAATATTCTGAAGCTGTTCTATTATGTTTTGATTTTTTGCTGGTTATATCAGAGATAATTTTTTAGGAAAGAGGTTACATTCTACTACCAATATAGTTTTAACAGTGACTAAGAAACTGTAAAATAACTGAACATCTTCGCACATTTTTTAGTTGTGACTACTAGTTATTCCTCATTAATCTGAATCACCATCAATCTCTTCTTTTTCTTAAGAAATGTAATGAACATAAAATGGTCACCTGGTCTTCTGATTCTTTCCAGATCATTGATTAATACATGTCATTTCAGAAAAGAACACCTTTAAATATTTCATTTAAAAATGAAAAGAGAAACAAAGAAATATTATTAAGAAGTAAAATATTATTAAAAAATAAAATAGATGTGTTTTTGTAATACATAAAATAAGATGAATTCATCTTTTCTTAAAGCCTTATCATTGAGAAGTCACTCTAAAGCATTTTAAGAACAGAAGTGACTGGAATATTTTATGGAAGCCTCCTCTGTGAGTCAAAACAAACAATCTATGACTAAGAAATTCTTGCTGCTGCAGTGTACCGGGAAAAGGCTTTGTTGACATATGATCTTTGCTGTCTTTATTCAACACAAATGTCTTACCTACAACCATATTTGACTTTTCAAGCATTAAACATAGTACTGAACATAAATCAAGGCACATAAGCCAAAACTTTGTCCCATGGGAACCACCTCAAAGGGAAGTTTTTAACATATTTTTGGTCCTAAGGCAAACCCAAAATAGTTGAATTGATTCCAGAAGTATTATTAAGATTTGGCATATGTTAACACAGTGTTCAGAGAGCTATCTCCAGCAAAGTTTGTCCTAAAAGAAGTCTACCAATGCACTTAATCTCTTCATAGACTAAAGCAGGACCCAAGCAGATACATTAACTTTATGGACAATGTTAATAGAAGTGTTGCTATGAATCCATGTTTGCTCCTGCCATTTGGACTCAGTTTTCTTCCCTCATTGGGCAGATAGATCATCTCATCTGGTTAAACTTGGAACAATTGCTCTTAATTTATAGTTTGTTTTGAAATTGGCCATTTCTGTTTCAAACACATAGCTCCAAGGGAAACCACTCTGGTTTTGCACCTATGTTAGCTGGTGTAATAAAATTTATTACTTCACCATGAAGGACTTGGCTACTAGAACACAATACTTAATTCTACCAATGTTTTCCAGAGAATATGGAAGGTGGCTATCACCACATGCACGTATGGCCCCAGATCTGGTCTCAGGAACCCTTATTTTAATTTGCTATTAAGAGATATTGTATGGAAAATTAATGCCATCTGGCCAAGGTGATTAACTAATATTCACCTAGATATTGTTATTATGGAAGTAAACATTAATTATGTGCTGCCTTTACCTTCACACAATATTGGATATAGTAGTTTTCTAAGTCTTAGTTTTCTTTGTGGTTTTAATATGCAACACTATTATGAAATAACAGCCTTACAATCTTGTTGCTTTATCAAGCTGTTTGTGTGCAATTCAATTTTAACTGTGTGCATTTTCGTTTGTATTAAAACGAGAGTCACCAAAGACACTAAGAATATGTGAAATTAAATAGTCTATTTTCACATAATGCTTTGTTTTAATCAGGATTCTATGAAGCTCACTGGTATGATTTTATTTCACTAATCAGAGGTCAGAAACATCACTGTGTTTTGTTCTTAACATTTATCCTTGCTAGTTATTCCCTAGAGAAATATTAATTTGCACTAGATGCTTTATTAATGACCTCTTAAATTGGAGATAAAAATATAGCATTGTGCTATGAGCATTTTTATTCTATGAAAAAACCTTTTGCCAAATTATGATAACAGAAAATTATGATATTATGGTGCCTTTATAGAACACTCAATGCATATATTACACATAAATGCCCCTAATATTTTAAAAGCAACAAGTATATGTTTACATAATTTATTTCTTACAAAGATTTTTCTGTATTTCATACTTATTCATGCTTGGATGAATCTCTTCACCCAGCTACTTTACTAAAATTACAGGTGAGTGAAACCATAAATTTCAACATGGCTTCATTCTTAACAGTCTATGGAGCACTAGATTGGAAGCATAAAATAAAGTGAGCAGATTCATGTCATGTTCTACTGGGAGACATATTTTACCCTTCAGCAGCATATTAAAAACGCATGTTTTAGAAATTGAGGCAAGGCATACAGTACCTCCTTCCCATGAGATATATTCCCCTGCCTAGAATTTTCCTCTTGGCAGTGTGTTTCAGAACTGGCAAGTTCAAGAGTTTAATCTCTTCAGCATTTGCATTACATTTTCCAATTCAGGAAAAAAAAAAAAAAAAAAAAAAAAAAAAAAAAAAAAAAAAAAAAAAAAGAAGTAAAATAAAATTATCATACTGCTAAAGTGTTTGGTTTGGGTTTTTTCAAATAATTTTATTGTACATGAACAATATTATTATTTTTTTTTTTCCAGAAAATGGGTTATTTGGGATGGTGCGATAGCATGGTTTCATTATGTTATTTTAACAGTATAGTCACTTTGCATTATCTCTCTATTTCCTAGTCAGATATTCAAAAGAAATTGCAAAGATAGATTCAGGAAATGTTAAAAAGCAATCTTGGTTGAAGAAGAGATGTCATAGCACCTTTATGTGCTGTAGTTTATATTGCACAGTACTTCCCACTTCATTGTGAGTTTAGCAGAGTACTACTAGCAGAATAATTCTTAACTGGGTATAAAGAACATTAGGAACTTCTTGCAGATGTTTATCATTAAAATATGAAATTTCAAATTAAAAACTTGTTTGGTTATATGGACAGTGCAACCTGGGCTTGTTAGGGTGCTACTGCACTTAGAATACAAGTAATATCTCAGTAGTTATGAACATCTTATTTGCAGTTCTGTAGTGTTGACAATAGAAGAAGGTTCATATCCCATGAATTTCATACTCCCCAGACTAAGAATTCATGAATTTCATTTGGGAAAAGTGGCCTTAGTTAAAAAAAAAACTCACACTAATCATGTGAATAATGTGCTGGAATAAGGGAATGTGAGGAACTGATTGCTAATCATACAGCTGATTATCTATGAACTGGGAGAGAAAAACTATGGGTATGGTATCCTCATCTGTTATGAAAACAGCAGTTCTTCATGCAGCATTTTGAAGTTTGTTTTGAAATTAAAAGGATGAAGGGGCAACCAAAGAGAAAGTTAAAGGCAATTTTTCAGTTAAAGGCAAATTTACAGGTGATGCCTTTTCAGTACTGGGCACTATATTATAGCAATTGCAGAGAAGAACATGGGAACTGTTTTAGTATGTTATAATCTGAAAGTATATGGAGTGTTACAGGTTTTAAGAATGCTAAGGGTATGAACTTGACTCACACATAATGTTAGAACATTCAAAATTAGGGACAAATTAACAAAAAAATAAAAAAACAATTAAAGCACAGCAACAAAAAACCAACCAACCAACCAACCAACCAACCAACCAACCAACCAACCAACCAACCAACCAACCAACCAACCAACCACCAGAAGTAAAAGAATAAGAAAAAAGGAGTTGCAAGGATGCAAACAGTGATAGACATGTCAAACATAAAGATGGCAGTCATTTTTGGAGACAGCATTTATAAAAATTCAGAAGTATTAAAGTTTTAAAATCTTCACAGTTTATTTCTCCAAGGGAAGGTAGTAATGAAGGCACATTTTTTAATTCACAGAACTGTCAATCGTCTTTCTGTAAGTTTTTTGGCTTCAGATATCCATAATTTTTCTCTTTCTATACGGCATAACAATAGTCTACAGTAACACTGCTGTAGAGAATTTTATTTTTTGTTGGTTTGAGGACTTGCCTGACATCAGTCAAAGCTCTTCACAGTGGGGCCTCAGTGTAACACAGAAGCAGAGTAACACCAGATGCAGCCCCACCACTGTTGCCATTAGTCTGCTCATTGCAGCTTTCACATTCCCTCATCTATCCTCAGTTACAAGACATTACAACAAAGTACAGAAAAGGAGAGCATTCCTCTAGTGAATGCTGAACTCCTTCAGGAATAGCATAAGGGCTGCTTTCTTTGCAGCTCATCTCAGATCCATGTTTACATCTTTTTTCTTATGTCGTGTTTTCATGTCTGTGCTGCGTAGATAGAACTTTGTATTTCAAAATTTAGTTTGATCTGTGAATTATTCAGGAACATAACCCAAAAGGCATTAACAATTTAAATCTGCCAATAACTGATTTTCATATTTTTTTCTGAAAAAGCAAAACATGGGTAGATTGTATAATGGATCTGTTGCTGGATAATATTAAATGAGTTTTCTGAAGTAAATAATTGACATGCAGATGCGATAAAAAGATTTTGATCTTCAATTGAACTAAAGATGATGAGTAAGATATAACTACTGGAAAGGAAAAACAGACTCCAAAATATAAATAAGTACCAAGACTTATGCCAAGAAGCTTTCAGCCATTCATTTCAATTATATTTTATTTCATTAAAAAATAGGAAAGGGACATGCACTGATTGACTAATATCTTTTCCCATTTTTTAAAATAATTTTTGATGAAATCATAATCTTCAGGTTTAGATTAAGCTAAAGATACAAATCCCTTGTCCTCACTGTTGCCATTTTTTTTCAAAAAAGAGGTGCTAGAAAGTTAAATATTTAACTGTGTCGCTTACCTTCTAGATCAAATACTCCTCTTTTTGTGTTCTTATCCACATAAACACTAAAGGAAATTAGTTCTAGTTTTCTATTCCAAAAGACAAATGAGATTTTTCAACAGAAGGAATATTAGAATTCTACCATCACATCAATATATTTTTATCCAGAATTTCCCCCATTTTTAGGATATGCTATGTCTAAAATAGTCCAGTGGATATTAACAAAAACTAAAACAAAAAGCCCAACTAAATTAAAAAAACCAAAAACTTAACATAAAAAAAATCCTCAAAACATAATGGGGGGAAAAAATCTTACTGTTTATTTCCAAAATATTCTGAATCTCTGAGAATTTACTAAAAATAGAGAAGGGAGCAACAGATCATCTTCAAGATACAGATTTCTGAGTGGTGACATAAGGAAAGAAATTAGAGAAGTCAAGTGGAGAAAATAACAGCCAGAAAGTTTCTGAAAAACTACAGAAGCAGCAACACTATAAGTAAACCCAGATAGGAAGTTACTAGTGAAAACAAAGATGACTCTGCACTCTCCTAGACCTGCTTCACAAAGAGATGAGTAAATAAATAAGACTATAACAGAGATTAGATCAATATTTTAGGGAAAATAACTGTAGGAAATCATGACAGTAAGGGGACTATAAAACTAATTAAGAATATGAGATATACACAATGAATAGATGACAGAAATCACTATGTAATCAAAAAGCTAATTGGAAAATTATATAAGTTGTGTGTAAATGTGAATAATACATTGTATATAACTGCCAGTTTTATTTTGGGTAATTTACTATTGCATGAGATTGGTATTGTGAAATAAAAATCTAAACGCAATTATTTATGTGTGTTTGACAAAAGGATGTAAACAGGATTTCTTCTCTATAGGCTTAAGATTTTAAGTAGTTTATTGAAAAATGTCATGGATAATTTATCATCCTACTGATTTACTGTCTTCATTATTCTCGGCTGACCATGAATGAAGGTTTAAAGGGGAAAATCAACACAATAAATGTTCTAAAAATTATTTGATTTATACTGTACATTTACTTCTTCTCAAAAGTCTATGTTAAATACTCATTATTTGCTTGACTACTTGTCTCTGTTACTTTATTTAAATTTTTTCTCAGTTATAGTAAAATAAATTTACTAGTGTTTTTTGGTGGTGGTGGTGATTTTTTTTATTTTTTAACAGATAATAAAACAGATTGAACTGTTTGCTTTAGATTAGTTGAATGGCCAAATATCATTCTGAATATAACAAAAAATATTCCCCATCTCTTTCTACATGGGAGGAAGACGAATTACAGACCATAAAAAATAAATTGACAAGCTGGAGACAGTCACTGGCTTGTCTATCATTAACTGATGGACTGAGAGAAACATGACAAGGCATGCAGACCTAAAATGCTTGACCACACAACTTCTATATTTGCCTTATTTTTTCCACAGCAATTTGCTACCCCGGTGCCCAATTGAAATATAACCTAAAGTAATGACCTTATATTTTTAAAGTGTACATGAAGCCCCTAAAAACTGTTAGGATCTGTACTACAAAAAAACTGTAATAGCGTCATTTTGAGCAGCTATAGATTAAGCTTTTAGCTAATTTGTTACATAATATCTAATTATTTTCCCAATACTATAGTATCTGATAGTGTTAAAGAGAAACAATATTAACTACAGATTTTATAACAAATGAGAAAAGTAAAGTTATAACAGTTGGGACAATTCAGGTTGAACCAAAGTAAATAAGGACAAGATGGATCTGAAAAGAAATGTCTACTCTCCTTTGAAGCAAGAGTGAAGATCTGTAACTTCAGACATTCTAGCTGGATTTTGCTTAAAATTATATTTAAAAGTCATTACTTATCATCTGTTAGATAACAGCATTCAACAATCAGGCTTAGAGAAGTATCAAATCTATCTTTATGAAATCCAGTGCCAAGGTTAATTTTGTATCCAATCAGATCAAATGACATATGGCACTCGCACATTGCTGATCCAACAGAGTGTTTTGACAGTATGAGTCAAAGCTGTGAGAAGGGACTGTTTCAGGTTCCTCAGACTTATGCTGAAGGCCAAATGCCTCCTTTATGTAAAGCTATTGTCTTTCAAGCTTGAATGTATGTAACATGAAATTTTTCTCATAAAGATGTAATATAGAACCAAGGAGATATGTTTATGTGAAGAAAATTAATTATAGTAAGAAAAAATATCTCTATATTTTTTCTAGATTCAGAGATGACTGTAGATTTTGCAAGACCCACACGTTGTGACACCAAATTTTCAGAAGCCTTAAGAAAGTAGAAGACAAGGAAGTACTGAAATAAGCAAGCATTCAATGGAGAAGTGTGTTGATTGTTAAATAATCATCTCCTCCAGCATTTAGGGCATTAAAAGTCAAGAGTGTTCTTGCTCTTCATTAATTTATCCCTTAACTGTGACAGAGAAAATAAACAATTTAAATCTAAGATCTTACTTGTTGCTGTATTCTGGTTATCAGAATGTTTATCAAGCAGCTGAAAAAGTGAAGCTAAGTCCTTTTAGCAAAAAATTAGAGTTTTGAAACTCTTCAAGATTCAGGTAATTATGCCCAAATACAAAAGTTTATTGAGAACTTATCTCGAGGCTGATTAAACGTGTATAAGCTTTATTTGTTCCTGCGTTAAGTTACAACAAGAATTAAGTTGAGGGTGTTGGTGATTAAGATCAACTATTAAACTTCAAAGGTTAAGGTGAAGACTGAATAGTAACACTAATTTTAGTGCCTGAAGAGATTTTTGGTGTCTAAATCCCTATCACCATTCCAGTCATTAGGTTTTAGCAAGAAAACTTGTATAAAATCATTAAAAAGGCAGGAAAATATTCACTAAAATCTTATGAGAATGAATTAGCAATTATTTGAAGAACACTTTAACAATATAAAATGACATATCATTATTGATCAGAGAATAATAGAAGGGTTTGAGCTGAGAGGGACCTTAAAGATCACCTAGTTTGAAACCCCTCGCCCTGGACAGGGACACCTTCCAGGTGGCTTAGAGCCCCAACCACATCAGGGCATCCACAACTTCCCTGGGAACCTGGGAAGCATGAGCCCCACTTCATGCTCAAAGTAAAGAATTTCTTCCTAATGTCTAAACCAGCCCTCTTTCAGTTTAAAGCCCTTACCTTTTTGTCCTATCACTACATGCTCTTGTAAAAAATCCCTCTCCCTCTCTTGTAGCTTCCCCAGCAAGGAAGTGCAGATGTTCCTTACAGCAGGTCAATGAAACAGAGTTTAATAGGAGTCAAATATTGAATCTTCAAAGTATGAATACTGAGACTAAGGCAAAAAGAAAGTTCCATGATATAAACATTAACATTCTTAATTGAAGAACTTTTCTCTCAAGAAAAGAGAGCAATCAATTCTTGGGAGTTAAACTCTACTTAAAGCTCTTTCACTTTGCACTTTTTCTGGATGCTACTACATTAGCATTTCAGATGAAATCCTAGTGGGTGTTTGAATAAAAATTTCCAGTCATACCTACTTCCTTATACCTCCAACTCCATACATCCTACTGTCCTGTTAGAATGAACTTTCCTTGCATATAAAAATAAACTGTAAGAAAGTCCCCATGAGTGTAGCTTGTGAGCCCTGATTACTAATCAGTATTCAGTGTAAGGAACCAAGTTAGAATTGGTCCAAAGGAACTTCCAAAATGGGTATGAATGTGGACTCTGGGTAGTCAGCACTTACTCTTTCACTTTATATATCCCTTTCAACCACTTTATGCTTTGTATTTAACAACCTATGTATAACTTTTGACACATTATTCAGCTGTTCTCTTATCAGTAGCTGTATTAAAACTGTTCTTCTTACAAGGACACTGTTTTTATCATGTACTTACAAGTTAATCAATGATGTATGTTTTCTTCAGAAAGTACTTTCTTCCAAAACTCATGTGAATAAGACATTTTCTTTGAATTTATACAGTTTAAATTTTTTTATGGTGTTTTCCTTTAAACCATCCAGCTGTAATCTAAGAGTACTGGTAATAGTACAGATTCACTTTGCATTTAAATATTCATTCAGTACCGCATGAGCTGAGGAAAATCCTTTTAAGACATCCCTGTCTTCATTTGAAGTTTTTAATCTAAAAAATTTAGGTCAAATTTAATTAAATCAAGGGAGATTGGCTGTTATTTTGATCAATAATAAAGCATAAAGGCAAAAAGCCAAATCTCATTTCTGATATTTAGTACTGTGAGAACTACTTGATCACATAAGACTGAATCTATAGCTCTCCCAATTATCCCTTATCTCAATATTTCCATGTTTTCTATGTTGTTCTATGACTCCTTTCCTCTCTGTTTGCTTCTTATGGTAGGATTTTTGTAAACTTTAACCACTATCTTTGGAACATAGTATATTCTTTGGGCTAGAAATCAAAAATTAATTTTTAAAAATTGAGGCAAATTACCTAGAAGATAAATGATCAAATAAAAGTTCTTCTTCACTTTTTACTATTAAAACTTTTGTCTCCTTGGAAAATATTTTTACTGTTACATTTTAATTTACTTAAAGCACAAGAATACAAAATTATCGTATAGAAGCAATATTCAAAAAACAAGTCAGTATTCTATGAAACAGTTATTATCCTGATAAGACACTTACCTGAGACTCCAGAATTCTTGTCTTTTTGTATTAGGACAATTTAACAAAACACAAAAATTCAAGATACACTGTTTAGGAGTTAAGAATCTTGCCTCACATGTGAACATGAGCAGCCAAAATAGAAGGAAATATTCCCTTTACAGATTTGACTCAATAGTGAGCCAAATGACTTGAGCTAATGACTTGACTAAGAAGGAATGTTAAATTTCCAGGCAGCACAAAATGAGTACAAGCTTCAAGTACATGGGAGACAGCAGCAGTAAAACATAAGTACAAAACCCAAGATATTCTCAGGCAACATCTGGGCAGCTCTTCTATGTAACAATGAGGAGTTTTAACTTAGGATTTTTACATAAGTTATTTATGAATTACATAATATTTGTAGTTCAGATACTTTAGCAAACCATCACATCAAATTCTTTATAACTCCTTCAGACCAACAATTGGAGGAAGGCACATAAAATTAGTGACAGAAGTGACTAGATCTGGAACACTTAAAAAACCCCAAACTGAATTATCTTACTGAAGTCCCATACCTGTACACTACATTTCTGAGTCTAAGCTAGTAGCCTCAAGGTTTGATTTTATATAATTTTTTTTTTCTATTGGAAGGAGCTTAACAACTGACTGTTTCCCTTGTACTCGTCACCACTTGTTCTCATGCACAGACAAAACTGATTTATAATAATGAACTATAAACCAGCAACTTGTGTAAAATTAAAATAAAATCTACAACAAGAAAAACCTTCATGACAACATAGATTCTGAGCTGGTAAGGTGATCCACAGTGGTGAAGTGTGATATTAAACAGGGAAGTGTATCTCTTAAATAGCTTTGTGTCTGCAGAAGGTACATTTAGAATATTGTTTTTATAGGAGGAGTGGGGGAGGGAAGGAAACTGCACATGCAAGTAGTTTTTTCTGTTATCATTTCACTGATCTGGGTTAGAATCATAGGCCAATGTGAGTCCTACAGTAAGTTTTACAGGCTCAACTGAAGAGGCATTGATCTGCAAGAGGAACAGGGCAGCTGCTTAAATAGCTTTTGCTGCAAACAGTGTTGAAACATTGGACTCCAGCCTGAGTCAGTTAGGACTCTAATCAAAGCATTGTCAGAAAGCAGAGATGATCATAAAATGGAAGGGGAAAAAAAAGGTTCAGCTTTTCTTCCTAGATTACTTCGTAGGTAAAGAAAATAAAAGACTACAATTCTTAAATGCTGAGATTTTGATTCACACATTTATAATTCATTAGAACCAGAGCTAGAATATTAAAAATTGTACTTTGCATCCAGTGCATCCGGGCTTGTTTTATTGTTTACTCTGTTTTGGCAAAGGAATATGAAGAGTCTAATTTTGGTGGCTTATTACACTCACTTTTCACTGTCTTTATTCAGACATGAACTATATGAAGTATGAACCATTAGAGAAGTAGATCTAAAAAGTTTAGAAAAATTTTGGTGAAGTTTTTTGAGCTTTGTTTATTATAAGCAAAGTAATCTTTAGTAATTTTGCTTCTGACCAAGTAAACATTACATTTATCCTAAGAGATTAAAATAGAAACATTCTGTGGAGAAAACACAGTCTATGTATATTTCTGCATACATAGTAGAAAGGTATCTTTCTTTATTGTACTTAACAGCAGCTTCCTTTTTCTAGAAGTAATGATTTCATTGCAACTTTAGGGCACTGAGATCTGATGGATTTTGGGGTTTTTTTGTTTGTTTGTTTGTTTGTTTTAAGAACTGTTATGCTTATTTGTGACTTGTATTCCCTGTACAAGTCTTGTGTACTCTGCTAATGCCCATTGTTTCCCTGGGGTTTTGCTGTTCCTCCTGTCAGTGTTGTATCACAGATTGCTTCTGGTCCAGTAAATTTGCTGTCCAAAGATCCCAGTTCTTTCACAAGGAATGACCGCAGGCTCTGACAAGGACAATTTTATTGTGTGTAGCTTACAGCACTAACACATTCAAGATTTAACAAGGAATGAATTACTAGCCTTTTACAGACTGATCAAAATAAAACATGTTATTTTGCACGTCTTTTATTTATTAGCCTCTTTACTTAAGTGTTTATACTACATCTTTACCATTTACGTTACCATATTTACCACTTAGTAAGCCTGTACTTCTCCCTTTTTTTTCATTTTTTACTGATATTTCCCAGGCCAAATTATTTCCTATCACTCTCTCAACTTAGAAGAATCTATCTCTTGAACAGGGCTTGTAAAATTAATATTTTGGTTAATATTAAGCAAAATATTTTTGTGGTTCTACACACTTAGCCTTTCTATAGGGAAGTCTACAGCTTAGGTAGGAATGAAAAAAAAAATGTTCAGGAAAAGAAAATCTTGACTTATATTTTGCAGAATAATTTTTAAAATTTCTTTAAGAATTGTATCTGTACACGAGTGCTGTGCATTTGTGGGGCTTGGACAGGTGAAAGGCATAATTATTGGAGGTTTGATTTGTTATTAGTTGTATTGGGTGTATATTTATAAAGTCAAGCATAATGGGAAGAAAATTTATGGTTATATATACATATATATAATATAAAAATTTTATTTCACTACTTGCCTTTTGCATGACAGGAAAAGGATGGAACATACTTTTCATTTCAGATGAGACTATGTAAATGTAAATGATTTACTAACTGCCTAAAATGGGTTTTATTCTTAATAAAGTCTTAGAGAATATTGCAAAATGAAAACCTACAATAGACAACCAAAACCCCAAACCATGATTCAGCAGAAATGGTAGTTCATAATTGCAAGAACAACCTTTGAACCTTTGAACTGTTGTTAAATGTCTGTGTGACACTAAATATTCTGGAAAAACACCCAGAGTGCAGGAAAATCTTGTGTGCAGGAAATCTCTTTTAGATCTCTAGATTGATCAAACTTCTAATTGAAGAGAAATGTAAATAAATGTTTGTCACCATTAGTTCTTTTTGGATAATGCTAACTCTTATATGCAAAGAGAAAAGGGTTTTCTTTTGCTTGCTATCTGTATGCAACAAATTTGAAATTTAAGGAGAAAATGGGAGACAACTGAGGCAATATTCTCAAACTAAAATTATATTGTGTTATTACCATGAGAAAGACTGAAGTGAAGGGACATGCAAGACAGGGTGGGACAAAAGTGAAGACACTTAAAATATAAGGAATTTCACTGAACAAAAAAAACAAGACTGTAAAGATTCAAATTTTCAGTAAGTCAGGTTGTGCTACATTTTTTTACCTTTTCATCTCTATTGAAAGCAAAGTTTTAAAATGCTTTAGTCTGTAATCCTATCTAGAAGCCGTGTTATTAGAAGAATCTTCTCAGTGGTAGCAACATTAATAGTTTTTCTTGAAAATGGTTACACTAAGAGTCTCGCATTCCTGCACAGATAATTACCATCTCTGTGATTCCATACATATCTTCAGTGAGATACTTGTGAAAAATGAATCAGATTAAATCTTTACAGCTTCTTCATCTTCACTGGCAATATTGAACCCAGCTAACAATGCCCTACATAAATAATGAAGGAGACCAGTTTGAGAGGTCTTATTATCAGAAAGTTTTATGAGAATGCTTTGCATTCTGTTCTGGAACATTCTTGCTGCTCCTTTCATATGATGAAAACATTTTCAGTACTATTGAAAGCTCTGCAGCTTATTATCAAAGAAGTTACTATTGCTAAGAAAGTGTTAAGTAGCATTCAAAGAGTAAGCTGTTCTTTGAACATGAATTCTTCTTTAATACTGAACTGATGTGAATAAATTAATTTAATTTCAGTACAAGATAAACAGAATCTAGATTTTCATTAGATAAGAGTGTTAGTAAAGTCATGAGTATTGCCTATGAAAGATTATTATCATCAAAATTTTGTAGACTTTAAGAATTAGTTTGCATTCCTAATAAGATTTGGTAAAAGAAAAAGTCACTCTATGCCAATATAAATATGATTGCATGTAGAAAAATCAAATTATTGGATACTATTGTTAATCTTGCCCAGTTTAAGATTAATTTCTTGGTGTTCCATAGAATTTTTTTTTCTTGATGTTTGAAGTAGGATACCAGGAGCCTAATTCTTGTTGAGTTTGGCTATCATTATAAGAAATTTTTCCACTGGGCCCAGCCCTTTGATTTAACTATGGTTTATTTTAGAAGCAAATAGAAACCTCAAGATTTTCATTTCCTTCAATGTCACACAAAAGCAGACTTCAGGAAAGACCTCAAGGTTTTATTGGGATTTTTACCCCTATAATCATAAAAGTCAAATCCCTCAACCCATGCAGAATCTCAGAAATACAGAAAGGTGAGTTTGGAATGGACTTTCTGGAGGTCAACTTGTCCAATCCTCCTGCTGTACTGTTGCTGATCTGTGTGTGATCCATAATGACACTCTTTACATACCCTGCTATCTCTAAAGCATAGTCTTAATCAGTGGTTTTGGCTTATTAGCATATGCAACAGGAGATCTTTTCTGCAGTTCTGAACAAGACTAATTACAGGATTTTTTTTCTCAGTAAGGCAGAACATCAACTGTCTGGCTGTGGATATTGAATTATAGTTTTCCTCTAATTTATCTTCATATGGATGTTTATTCCATTTTTAAACATCAACAAGAGTTATGCACATCAGCTTTACATTACAGATGATATTTTGCTAGAACAGCATTTCAACTGTTATAAAAAACTACTACCTCAATAACTGTTGGAAGTCTCCTTTTTATCTGTAGCTCAGATTGTAGTAGAATTTTTTTGACTTTCTTCATATACTGTGATTTTTGTTTATTCAGGTAAAGACACGTTAATTTTTCTGGAAGAGTTTCTTTTCTGAAAGAGTTTTTGAATGGGCTTATTATCTACTGCTTGTTCCTACATGTAAAAACACTTTTGAAACAGGTGGTACTAATTTTACTTTAATCTTACCCCTTTGAAAAATTTTGGAATAAGGAAACAGATAATTAAAATGGAGTGATTTATTTTATCAGTCAGGATGAAAGGATTGATTAAGATATTCTACTTATGAAAACTTAAAACAAAAGCAAAGGAAGCTACCTATCTTCAAAGGAACAGTAAAATAATCAGTGCTGAAAATCTCCAATTTTAAGTAAAACAAGAAATTTTTAGGACTCCAAATAGGGTGAATTTATTAAAGGGATTTTTGTTTGCAAGTCTCTCTGAAGAACTTAAATTGTAAAATCTGCAATCACACATATATCTAACTTATCTTGTCAATGGACTAGCAAAGATGCATGAATCATGAAGGCCAACAAGTAGGCAATGAGAATTTTAATTAAAATTACTCTAGAGGTCATTCTCGTTTAGTTGTACATGGACTTAGAAATGGATAAATCACAACATCCATTAGAGAACATCAACAGTCCAGAACATGTGCATAGGTTATGACTGGATACTGTGGAGTAAAATTCAATGGAAGTTAATTGAACAAAATCTGAGGACATATTTGCTCTGCTACACATGGTACATTTGGGTGCAATAACTCATGTGCATTCATTTGTCTCAAAGTGGTTGAACAAGAGTTCGGCTGAGCTCTGACCTTGGTGCCTTATGCTTTCTGGTGTTTATAATATTTTAAAATGGTGCTTAAAATATTTTAGTTGCCATTTACAAAATGAGCAGGAGTAATTCACATAATCAGCAATACAGGAATAAAGTAGAACAAATCATTATTGAAGAAGTCAGATGTGTTTCACAAACACCAAGGTTCTCAAAGCAAACACTGGTCTACCTTCTTGTGTGTTGTCCAACAGTACAGCTGAATTGCATCTCCAGTATATTTTTTCAGGATACTTGATTTTATGAAAATATCTTATCTAAACACATTGTTCAAAACCAGTAATCATCATCTAATTTTACCAATACACTGCACGTTCAATTTTAATCAGTTTCATATCAGAGAAAAAAAAATCTCTTATATCAATATCTGGTCACTGACTGGCATTACTGAAAAGACCGAAGGAATTTTCTGACAAATTGATGACAAATAGATAAAAGGGATTTTAAAGAACAATATAGTTCAAAAATGCTAATTTCCTTTTTACTTTATATAATTTTTGCTTTGTTATCTCCCTTATCTGTTTGTACAGACATACACACATTCTTTCTGGCTTAGATAAAGAATCTTACTTGGTTTAGGGTAGAAATTTATTGGTAGTGCTTTTGAGCTCTGTTTTGAACAATTAATAAAGAAATAAAAATTATTTATTAGAGACTTTTGACTTAATTTTGTGTTCTGCAGAAATAATTCTCTCCTGTACACCACCTCTATGAAGTACATACGTGTCTCCAAGAGACATTATAAATTTAAAGAGAAATTAAGTATCAGAAAATGCATTGAAATCACATAACTTAGGCTGTGAAATGAAATCACTAAACCCACATCCATTGAATTCAATCAACAGCATTTGAAGTCACATATATACCACAGTGTTCTGTTAAATAGTTGAAATGTTAAAGGATTTTACTTTTTCTATGTAGAGTATACTAGCAGTAACAGACAATCTTTTATGATCTCAAGAATATTGCATCCTTCAAAAAGGAAACAAGCACAACAGTAAATAATGCACATACTAAAAGTTCAGACTCCCTTACCTGGAGATAGAGAAACTCAGCACCTGTCTGCTTTCATTAAAGTGCATTTTCACGGTTTGTAAAGTCTGTGGGAGAAATGAGGTAGCCTCAGGTTTAATTTGCATTTTCTTGAGTCTTTTCCTCTTGTATCAAGAGCTGTGCAACCTTCAGTAAAGCACTGCATTAACCTTCATGAATAAGACATGTTAATACTGATTGTACCTATGCTTGTCTATTCTATCAGTAGCCATCTTTATGATAGAGATGTTCTGAAACACTGACACTTTATGCTGTTTTACACAGAATTAAATGCAGTCAGTGCAGACCTAGCAGATTTGTTTCACTGGCTCCTATACACATTTGATTGTTTTTAAGAAGAGTGTTTTTAAATTTTGGATTACGTCAAATTAGCAAAGCAAAAAACTTGCCTTCTTAGACTTCACCTCGTTGATAGAGTGAAAAATTTAGCAATTTTAGTTAAAAAATTTGGCTTGGACTTGCTTGGAAAAGTGTGTGAACCAAAAAATAATTAAGTCATGAGTGTAACCTACAATTAGCACACTAAGAGTACACAGTTTTCTGGGTAGCAGTGAAATTAAGTCCAGACATATGAAAACACTTGCATTCTCCAGGAATTTGTCATCTTGTGGTGGCCTAAAGCTGGAATATAGTCACTCACATAGGATCAATATCTCGTTCTTTTTGACACTGATAGAAATTCCTCAGTCTCCTTAAAACAACTGCAGACTACATGCTGCAAAATACAGTGGGGTGCTGTTATCCTCAATGTACCCATTATGACTACTCCCCTTAGAAAAGAAAAATGATGGGAAGGAGAGAGGACATGGCTGAAGCAATTGAATATGACTAGAAGTAAGAACATACACTTAGGAAGGAAGAATTTTGAGTGTCTGTTATTGCTTCAGGCATTGCAGTTGAATTTTACATGATAAACTTAAAGAATAAAATAATAAATATTTCAAACCTCCCTTCCGCCCCATTCATAAAAGGTTGCATCTATAAAGGTTGTATCTAAAATCATACATTGTTATCTCTGGTATCTGGAGTTTTTATTATGTCACTTTTTCTCTAATATAACTGAGTGATTAAGATGATGTCTATAATGATACAATTTTTACATTCCTCAAGAAAAAGGAAAAGAATCCTATTCTCAGTCACTGGATCTAATCAGAGTTATATCATTTGCTGGGGAAAAAAAATAATAACCCCTTTCTTTTCATCTAAATTTATGTTTTGCAGAAGTGTGTCAAGTGAAATATGTCCAGTATCTGAACTTGAAAATATGACCATAGTATGTGGCAAAAATTAAGTTCAAAAATATCTAAATTTTGAATTTGAAAATGTCTTGCTACAAAAAAGAGCTAAGCAAGTTTTAGAGAGACATCCATAAATGGACTTTTAGTTCATTTGGACTAAAGTGACTTTAATGTAAAAAAAAAAAAAAAAAAAATCCAAACAAATCAAACTGTCAAAAGATATCCACAAAAATCAGATTTTGTCTCACTTGACTTCAGAAATCTATTGTGGAAATTTATACAACAGAATGATTCAGAATTGCATATAGACTCTTTCTATATTCAGTAGAAGGAAATAGTTTTAAAGCACCGTTCAATATATCCTCAGGTATGCATCTAACAGAGTTCATGCAATTCTCAATCTAGAACCACTTTTATTTCTTAGTTCTTAATCCAGTAGCACCTATTCTTGACTATAAAAGAAACTCAAGGAGAATATGTCAGTGTATTGTTGAAGAAATATTTGCACTGTGTGATAAATCCTTTTACAGAAAGTGCTTTCATAGAAATTTGAAATTTTATAGTTTGCACTTGAGTGACTTACTCCAAGCCCAGTTCACTTTCAACAGCTACAATTTTAAGTGTGTCTAAAACCTTTGCACGCCTTTTTTGCCTGTTCTGGTCTGCACAGAGAGAGAAACCTGCAAAGGAAATAATCACAACATCTGTAGTTTAATACTAAGACGGCAAAGATAGCTAATGTTTACAACAGCAAAGATGTTAACACTAGTTTCTATCAGGTATATTGACTTTTTCAATTAGATAATTTTCAAAGGTATTTGGTAGGTCACATAGACATTGTTGCCTCACAGTAAATTTAAAAATAATTTTAAAACTGATTATTTGATATGAGGATATAAAAATATATACTTCTAAGGGCTTCTAAGTATTCATGGGTATGTGAATTTCCTAAAGCATTGCTAGCACCATAATAGGCATTGTTCAATAAAAGAAAATTTACCAAATAATACATGAGAAATAATTGGAAGTGCAGAAACTGCTTCATTTCATAACAGCCTTACATTCAAAAAATTCTAACTCTATTCCCAAATTTGAAAGGTACTCAACTTATAGAAGCAGTACTCAGCTGAAGAGCAAGAAAATGAAGAAATATTTTAACAATAGGTACTAATATTAAGAAAATATGACAGTGAAATAGCACAAACAAGTTGCAGTTGTGGTCATTTTGATTATTCACATTATATTTTCTCTATGAATATTTATAATTCTGAAAAAAAAAAGAAACACCTTTTCTAAGAACAAAGTACAGGAATTGCAAGTGAAATAAAATATCTAGAATATTTTTCATAAACACAGATGTGACATTAAACTGTGGAAATGAAAAAAAAAATTCTTGACACTTTGCTGGAGTGGTTGTTCTTTATTGGATCTCACCTTATGGTGAGGAGCAGATGCACCAGTGGGAGGGAAGCAGAAGTAAATAGTAAGTTCCTCTTGTATGTAAGATTCAGGTTGTGGGGAAAGCATGGCCAGCAGCCATTTTTTTGCTTGCTATTTATGCTGTTATTAATTCAGGATAATAATTATTATAGGGGTAACTTTCCTTCCATCTTAACATTCTTAACATTTCAGTGTTTTCTTCAGCACCAGTATGTGCTGACATATAATTGTGATGTAATTAGCTTTTTGATGAATGAGAGAACAGCTAAAGCCAGAAAACCTATGCCCATTGTTTTAGCAGAGCAATTACAGCACCTGAAAGTTTCATCAATATATGTGGCTATTTTACAATGGATGAGGAAACTCCCCTGATTTATTTTTTCAGTCTAATAACCTTTTATTTATCAAGGATAAGAAAAGGTGGTCAGAAATTATATTTCCTTGGTAACACTTTGGGGAGATTCTAAGTCAATATGTTCTCAAGAATTCATGTGGTTTAAGAGAAAGATTTGTTGGGGTTTGTTGCTCTCTGGAAAGTAATCACATCACAGAATAACATAACTATTATTTAAGAACACAGCGGTGTGCACAATGCTAATGATAAGCCCTACAAGACATGCCCTAAATTTTTCACTAGTAATTCTCACTAAAATGCAGTTTATAACATTAAAGGATCTGACCATCAATATGGCAGAAATTTGCTTCTCAAAGTAAGGAAGTTTCCAAATGCCCATTTCAGTATTTCTGTCTGCAGACGCTCTGTAGACTGAAGATAACAGACAATTGCCCAGCCAGACAACTAACCATCCTCATCTAACAGCACTGTAGTTTCACTTCTGATTTACAATGTAAGAAACCACTTTGAGCCTATCATAAATAATCCTGTTAGTACAGCAAATTATATGTAATTCAATGCATGAATGTTTTAACCTCTATTTTATAATAAATTTTTACAAGTATTTTTTTGTGTAGTAGACTAGTAAAACATATATTTTGGCTCTTGGGTGGTTCTGTTTTATGCCAGAGTGCCTTGCAGCAGTTCCAGGTTAAGTGCCAAGGATTTAAATCAACATGATTTTTATTTATCACACTGATTCCTGGCTTTCCTCACAGCAACATTCACTTGAAACTCTTTATTGCTAGTCAGGTTTTCAACTATGATTACCTAATATAAAAAAAAAAAAAAACAACAACATAATAACGTGAAAAAAGACCTAGAGTACTTACATTTTCTGTAATAGGGAAAACTATTCTATGCAGTACAGTGTTATAACTTAAACTGTGAAACTAAATGTTCTATCACATCCCAAGTTAGGGGTTTTTTTTTTGATATGCTGTGTGTATCTCTGATATGATTTATTCTATATTAAAAATGAGAAAATCAAAGCAAATGTCAAAAAATTATTTAAATTATTCTCCTAAAATATTTATGTACGAAAAGTTTTAATTATTTAAAACAAACATTATGTCTGTTTACATAATCTTCTAACTAGCCCTTAGGATGCTTTCAAGTAAGATTTGAGAGAATTCTTGGATTTTAATAACTATATCCTTTATGAATGTCGCATGAAAAGTGGGGGGAGGATTTTTTTGTGAGTTTTTAGAAGCAAAAATTGATGTGGAATGTGTAAACAAAAGGTTAGATGGAGAAATTGGAATGGAGAATGCTCAAATAATAGTACAGGACTGGACTCTGAATCTATCTCTTCAGAAATTCACTGTGTTGAAGGACTCACCAAAATTTACACAGGAATTGGACTGCATCTGCATGAGGTTTCCATTCCCCTTCTGTAATTCAAGTCTTTTTTAAAAATTCAGTGAAGGCAGATCCAAAAAGAACAGTACTTCAAATGTTTTTCATAGGTTAATAAAATTATATTTTCTTTCTTATTTTCAATGATACCTGCTGGATTTTCCCCTTCATGGGTAAAAAACCCAACACATGAATTACTCTCTTTAGGCTCCATTCACAAATATTCTTGTGCATAAAAAAACTATTTTGAAAAACACATAATCAAAATTTCCTTGAAGACCATGGTTTCATTTGATTTCTTTTAAAAATACCACATTCTGCTAAGGAATATTCAGGCTAAATTGGACTTTTAGATAGATAGCCCAGATGTCTGGTATTCATCACTAGCCCAATTACAAAAATATTACTTTTTTATTAATATTATTCCACTAATACTTCAAAGTGCTAAGTATTTTCTTAAATTAATGGGGACCATAAAGATCAGAAAAATGTGGATGAGAGATTGTCCCAAACCCAAACTACCTAAATGCAAGTAACTATATGTAACTAAGGTATTAGGTAACTAATATAACTGTGACACTGAAGCTGGGAAAATTCCCACAATATACATCTTCTCTCCTTTGAGTCAGAGGAAAGGCACAGATCACAGTCTTTCTTATGAAAGCTTTTAAACACTAAGTTGTTTTTACCAGTAGAATTATTAATAACACAATTACTAACAAAATATACACATTCAAAAAACAGCTGTGCACTTATTTATTCACACAAAGTTCATTTACACAGGTATTCCCACAGTAATCTGCCCAGGTCTCAGTTTGGACTCAATTTTGAACAGAAGACACAAGGACAAAGAGTTACTGGCATACCAGTGTCTTCTATACAGGTGTTAATGAAGGCCTTCAGAGGTCTGTTTCACCATGCATACATATATAACCCCGCAGTCTTCATCTGCATTTAAGCAGTCTCTGACCCCTTAGATGCAGCCTGAGTTGTGCAACCATGCAACCACCATGTGGAAGAAGCCTCTCAGTCTCCCAAGACCATCCATTCCTGAAGAATCAGCAGCGCTTCTGAGCTTACAAGTCCTGTGGAAACTTTCAGACACTGCTTTCTCAGCATACAGGTTTCTTCACCTTGGTTTTCTGGGTATTGGCAACAACTTCTCTCCAAAGCTATGGAAATGCCACCTACACGAAAGCACATAAAAAAGAGATATTTATGACTATTAAAGACAATGAATAAAGATACACTTATAGAGAAAACATCTTCCCCTGAAATTCTGCCACCCTTTCAGAGCATGTACTAATTATGTTGTATTAACTCATTGTTTATATAAGGAATGAGAACCACTGATTCCCAACTGACATCCTCAGTCACATTTCTATAATTGGATTGGATGGGTCCTAGGTAGTTCATAAAAACAAATTATGTGAGGTCTAATATGCCTGGGATCAAAGCTCTGTTTCTTCTTTTCTTGGCTTAAGAAAATTTAAGAGGTAGACTCTCTAAAAATAGTTTCCTCCCCTTATAGTTTTAACTAGTCTGTTTCCACCATCAGGGAGAAAGGAATATGAGCACTGTTTTGAAAACACTTTTTGTTGAGGCCTTGATAAAGTATTAAATGCCATATTTTTAGAAAGAACAATCTCCTGTGAGTGATTTGTCCATGGCAAAGATTTTTGTACATTCTTATGTACTTAGGAGGTATCTGATATGACTTAAAGATAGATAGGATGGATATAAAAAATTGTCCAAGTTTCAGTGTTTTTACTCCTCAGACCAGCTAGGATACTTCACCAATAAGTCAATCAGCTAAAGCTCCAACTGCAATTTAGTATTAAAATATCTGCCTAACTTTAGGCAGAAAGAAAAAGTTTAGTTGAGTGTGTTGCATTATTCTCCTTCTTAGACATAGATATGTACTTAAATTTGAGTTGAAGTCAAGGTCAGTATCTGGTTCACTCAGACAAGTCAGTCACTTAGCAGCCTTAAAAAGAACATGCCACAGATCCAGAGGCTGATCAATGCACACTAGACTGAGTGGCTGGAGTCAAGACCAGAAGATGAATTTACTGAACAATAACTAATTAATCAGCAATGCCCCACTGGGGACTGAAATGCTAATTGAAGCAGAACTAATACAAGTTTGAGATAAAATAACCCTGGAGTTAGACAGATCAACCACTGAGACAAAATCATTTTAAATAGTATCTGTCTCTCATCCACCTAGGAAAGCTTCTTGTTATTAATTATTTATTGAACAATCCTTCCCCTTAGAAGTTATATGTCCAACCACCAAGGAGGAAAACATAACTTCCATAGAGCTAACATCTGCTCATTAGGAATTCAAAGCACTTCATCAAATAGTTATATCAACAGCATCATGATGAAAAGGAGTGCTGGAAGGGCACAAAGGGAATTTGAGAAGCTTCTTCAGCATACAAGGATAGAGGCAATTCCAAGCAGTTTAAAATGATGTGTTATACTGTGTTTGATTGTGTTTACAATGGTCATATTGCAACTGTAGCAACCAGAGTATTGCATACAGTGGTGGAAAGCTGATTTCAATATTTTTCTTGAAATGTTTCCTGATTTTTAAAACATGCATTTAACTGTTGAGAGGTGATGTGAGAATCTCTTCTGAAAACTATAGTGTACCATGCAAGAAACATTTTGTCTAACATTCATTGGCAGGAGAAGTAAACTGGGTAGAATTGTCTGGAATCCTCAATCTTCTTACTCAAACATAATGAAAAAATGAAAAAGAAAACAAATGTTGACATTTCTCAGGACACAAGGTGACATGAAGGGCACAAAGAGAAAAAAAAAGTTTTATTGATGAGTTTTCATACCCTGCCACCATTGTGAAATTTAATACAACCAGAGACCAACTTAAGAGTCAAAAGGGACATTCACTAATAAATAATAAAATATAGAGGAAGCCAGTGAGGATGCACGAAATATTTCCAGATTCTGTTCATGAAAGATAGTGACAACCTAAGTAAAAATCTTAAAAATCACAATCAATATGCCAGTGAAGTAAAAATTAAAACAAGCTCCCAAACTTAGATCCAATTCACCTTTTTAATTCACTCCTCAAAATATAGTCAAAAATTATACAACTTAATGTGTTTTATCCTATACTGAACACAGCAAAAGATCTTATTTTTTTACATAATTGCCTATTGTGGATACCTTTAAAATTTATGGTCATTTTGGTCCAACCACAATTTAATTCTGAAAACAATTTAAAAAAATTATTTTGCTAGGTTTTAATCATACTATCTTGGAGAAAGTGAGTGGGAAAAGATGTATCTTACAATCAAACTATAGTAAAAATAGAAATTCCTTGCTGAAGAATATCCTCTCCAGTAAATCAAGGTTCTTAAAAATGAATCAACTGAAAAAGTATGAGAAATATTGTAGTTAATTCTCTCTTATCAAACTTCAATGCCAGCTGTACATGCATGATCTAGTTTTGAACCTAAATTTATATTCAGCATCTTTCTTTACATGTATAAGCTCTTGTTATTAGAACCTACCTTTCAGGTGACTTCAACAGAAGTACTTATTTACATTTCCTCAGGTGAATGAGTGAGATACATCTGGGTGTCTGATCAGCTACACTAACAGGTAAATCAGAATAAGCTGGAAACAGAAAGATTTACCAGAAATTTCAGACAAAATAATGTTTGGGTTTTTTTTAGTTGTCTTAAGATACGATACATTCTCTATCCTAGTGGCATAATTTTAGGGGGAGTATAAATTAGGAAGGAAAAAAAAGGTGATAATAATACATAAATCTGCAAGTGATATAAGGTCCATGGGTAGAATAAAGATAGGCTAAAGAAATACCACTTCAAGCCAAATATAAACTGATCTAAGTCCTCATTACTGCAAAACACGTGATCTTAATGCCTCTCTCTTTTGCCTAATGTATTCTCCTTCTGCCTTCAGCACCAGAGAAGATTAAAAAGAAGAGAATACATTAATGTGTAACTATAATGGCAAGTCTTGTTTTCACACGGACTGCAAAATGAGAAAATAAATTTTACAACACATAAGGTGATATTAGAACTAGAGAATCAAAAGTTAATTCAATCAATATTATTAGAAAAATAGTAAGTGATTACTACCACTATAAGTAGATGTCACAGACAGTTGTATTTTAGATACACTTTTTTTGTGTGGGAATTAAGGACAAAGTATGTTTATTTTTCTTCCCCTCATTCACAAATACACCATGCAATAAACTCACAATTGCTTGCTCTCTATGTGGTAGGAGGACAATGTAGCTTTCAAGTGTTATAGTGCAGGTGAATTATCCATCAAAAAGACCAAATAAATGGAGAGCACAATGAAGATAATCCAAAATCTGCCTAAAAGTGATAAGTGGTTGTGATTAATGCAGTGGGAAAAGTAGTTATAACAGTAGCAAGGAAGGAAGGGATAAGGCCAAAGACTGTGGTACAGAGGTACTCATATTTTTAATACATGTAGATTCATCAGGCTAGTGTTTCTAAATAAGGCAGATCACATTTAGAATTAGAAATATTTTCCCTTTTGTTTTCAAAAATATGCAAGTGGAACATGTATATTGGCTTGCAAAAAGATAACTCAGACCATTGGAAATACAGCCTTGAGCAATGATTTCTCTCTGTTGTAATGGAGAAATGTTTATTGGATTCATGTGAAGTGCCTATACATAAACATCTGTGATCCTGGATTGTAAAAGCCTAAAACTGCAATTGCAGGAAATATAATGATCTGAATGGAGGCGAACATGTCATAATGTTTCATCTATGTACCCTCCATTTAGTACTTCATCTATGTATCTTCCATTTTCCATAAAACAATTACAGTCAGCCTAAAGTGCGTATAAAGAAGAAATATCCAGCGAAGAATAGAATCATAGAACTGTTTAGGTCAGAAACACCTTTGAATCCAACTATCAACACAGCACTGCCAAGTTCACTGCTAAAACATGTCCTTTTGTGTCACATTTACATGTCTGTTAAATATGTGATGGTGCCTCAACCACTTTCCTGGGAATCCTGTCCCAGTGGCTGAAGAAGAAAATAGAGGAAAATAATATGTTATTTTACAGAATAGCTATATGTGCTATATACTGCTGTTCTAAGCCATTTTATACTTTCCTATGATACTCCAAAGTTAATGGATAGAAGGATTTAGACATATATAACACCAAAATGAAGCAACTTTATCGTTTCTCCCCATATTTGCTCTAATGTTTTAGCTACCTCTGTTTCTAATAGTGCTGATTTTCAGCTTTAATGAAGTGATTCCAGTCTCACCACTGTTGCCATGTGATTTAATGGTCTTAAAATCATTACAGGAATGAAAACTTTTCAGCAGTGCTTTCCCTTCCTAAGTTATGATGGAGATGGATCCAGTCATACCCACCCCTACAATATTTTTACCAAAAATTCAGCAAAAAAAAAGAAACGCCTTGACACCAACATAGCATTAATAAGCAGACATTCTGCATTTGGCCAGATGTGCAAGGGGATATCTCCTCTGAAAATTGTGCATGCCAAGTGCAGGAAAGTTTCTGTTTATATATTGTGTTTTACAAGCATGTTCATTGATTGTCCCGGAATAAACATACACATGGTAATCTTTTCCCCAAAATCATGAATATCCCTCCCCCTCCCCCCCCCCACCTCACCCCATGCATGCATTCTTTTGTCCTGTTGGTCTCTTTCGTGATCCCTGGTGGTCAGAGACCCCAAAGTTATAGCTGACTGATTGTGACCTGGTAAAGTTGGCAGAAAACTGGAGCTGGTTTCCTTCTAGTGCTCCTTTCTTACACAATGGGCATTGTGCAGTTCCATGGGCCAGTGGGCTCTGAAGCATTTTGTTAGTTCACCAAGTGTTTTCACCAGTTTTTCATCTGGTAACACCATTAAAAGCCCTTGTCCAACGTGCCCCTAGAAGATATTCTATTTTCAGTACACTGTCTACAGCTTGTAAGACCATTCCTTGGCTGATCCTCATACAAACTCCATTGAGTACATGGCCACGTACTTGATTACATTTTTATGCACTTGTCAAAATCTCTTCAATTAAAACCTACCTGGAATATTAAAAATTTAGGCTTGAATACTCATTTTATCTGTCTTATAGTTGAGATGTCTTCCAGCTGAGTGGAGGAAGGAAATTCCAGTTGGCCTGGATTTAGGTGCTTGGAAATGAAAAGGAGTAGAACATATGCCTTATTTGTTCCTTTTAATTTTCTACTCTAACTGAGGCAGCCAGAAGGGTTGTGAAATCCTCTTTTAAATACCTATCACTTTGATGGCAACCTGTCACTAATTCTCAAACATTACCTACACTGACAAGAAATACAGTTGAATACTATGAGCTACAGTAGGTCAGCGAAATCTAGTTCCCTGGTACCTTTTATGTTATATAGTTGATTACAATTGGAAGGAAATCTTGACTATCATACTGTGTATATCAAAAGTTTTGTTTCTATTTCTGAATATCTTGCAATAGACACAAAAGAAATCTTTTCCAAAGAGCCTACAAAATGATTAGTAGATTCAGAAAATGCAGATGATATGCCCTAAATCCCACAGGTTTCACGTGTCATAAATACAAAAATTTTATTTTGTGTCTATCACAGAAACAGTGAATCTTTAAGAGACAATTTAATAAGGAAAAGGCAGTGATAGAAAAGCACTTTTCACCTGGGCCTTTTTCTGAGTTCTCACCTCTGCAATGTTTTTCTCAACAATCTTAAGCCCTTCACAGCTCCAGCACTGCCTTCCTTCACTTTTGCTTCCAAATATTTTGCCCCTATCTATGAGGACACAGAAACATTATGTTACCTATCTTATTATGAATTATAAATTATGAACTGAATTCAAAATTCAAATATTTAAAAATTTTAATCAACCACTTCCAAATTGGCAACAGAAGATGAATAGGATTTGTAAATTACTTTAGAAAAACAAATCCAACAATATTGAAATTGGCTGTCAGTGTCTCTCAAATTACTTATTATAAATTATTTACTTCCTAATCCAAAGCAACAGCATCCCCATATCCAATTTATGAATCACATCTTAGTCTTGCTCAGGGTCCTGAGTTAGTCATCCCTGCTAAGGACTGTATTAGGGGGTAATAGACATCTTTTTCCTTCAAAAATAAGAAATAATGAGGCACTAGTGGAGAATATATGGCTAAACTTCCTGCAGCAGCAGAAAATAGAGCAATGATGCTACTTATGTATCTGCAGATTTTGAAAGTGTAAATAAAAGGTCAGTTGTTTTCCTGTAGCCTTTGTGAAGACTAGCAGGAAAATAATGAATGGTATTTATAGAGATCTCTTCCAATATTCCCTCTGAATTAAGTTTCTCTTAGTCTTCCATTTTACAGAGGTCAGTTCACATTAAACTTATTGTCATGCATAATACTACTGTGCATGGATGCATACATGTTCTTATTAACATTAAATTTTACCTTCCTATTATAACAATTGCAATATTCCCTAGATAAATTAAACAGCAAGTTCCTTCCCTAATGCGACTCCACATGTAGAAAAGACAAGCAGGTCCTGAGCCATGAAGACCTACAAGCTGGTGTTGAGAGGATTTTATTGTTCTGCTTAGTGTTTCTCACCTTGCAAGGGTTCTCAGATAAATTGTTTAATTGTGCAGATGCCATAATAGGACAGTCATATGCTAGCTTTCACAGACTTTTAGATGGAGAAATTAATCCAGTAAAACATTAGACATTCTGTTAATTGTAACTATCTGTTGAATAATCCAGTTAATGAAATGTGAGACATCATGCTGTTCTTATAAAGAAAGAGAAAACTATTTAAAAAAAATGAAAGCACTTCCTACAATAATCTCTTCTAATACTTTTTTAGAGGTGTTTGGTGCTAAATGCTGAAATTGCTTAAAAAGAAAACATCCACTCATTACTCACTTTTAATTGTCTTCTTATCTATTTTATATCAGCCACCAGAACGAAAGAGATGAATGTGTTATATCTTGAAAAGGATTAGATCACACTGACATGAAGGTGTCTTTAAACACATATGTCATGGGGGTAGATAGAACCCCTCACAGAAAATGACTCATGCTCTAAGAATGTCAGCTTCAACTTTGCACCTCCCATCTTAATACTTCCAGAGTAAGCAAGACTTGTCTCATATGTTACCACAAGTGTGCATAATCAAGAAAGAGGAGAGGGGAGGAAGGAGAAGGGGTAGGGTGGGGAAAAAAAAGAGAGAGGAAGAGAAGGATCTGTATAAATACCAAAAAATCGCATGATTCAGGAAGAGCACATGTTTCAGAAAAAGTGGATTTTGTTGTTGAAGTTTTATAATAAAGAATTTTTAACTTTTTAATATAATATGTGTTAAGGGAAGAAAAAAGAAAAGAAATCCAAACTGGACAAAGTGAGATATGTATACCATACCAGTTAGAAATATAACAGAAATGAGAGCTTTTTTCCAAAAGACAAGGAAAAGGCCTGAATTGTGTGGAAAATAAAATGACTCCTGCATATTTATATAAGGTATTTTTTAAAGAATAGGTAAATAGTGCAGAGACACATGCTAACTCACATGTTAACAGACATATGCTGGTTCCAGTCTTAATGATCATTTAAATATGTTTTGCATCGCTGTGAAAGTGTCTGCAAGGCTGATGATATTGGATGTATGTCTTATGTCATACCTGTCTGTATGTCTTATGCCATGCTCTAGCCTTATAAAATCATAATGTTTCACAGCTTCACAACAAAATGATTTCCACTCTAACCAAACATAATTTTTGGCAAGACATTGAATTTGAACATCTAATTTCTTTTTATTAATGGTTTCTTACCTTAGCATATTCGGATTACTTTAATGCTGCACTCCCCATTTAACATTTTAAATTGCATGTAATAATATATAAAGATTTAGCATTGTCAAAGTCCAAAGACAAACGTCTATCTTCAACCCCACCCTAGTATGACTTTTTTCTTTAAGAACATGTGAAAGAAAGGAACAAAAAGGAAATGGTTGAAACAAAGAAGAAAAATAGCTTCTATACTGAGTGTACAATAATCAAGCATAGTAGCCCAAGGTTCTCTTGCTATCAAATGCACTGCCACTATTTTTAAAGACATCTTATACACAACAGAATAAGAAAAACTATAATAACTCCTGACAGTACCTTCATGGATTAAATAATATTCACAGTATTGGAAATACTCTGTATTGCAAAGGCTACTGAGGGTTCTCCAGACATCCCAATTAGGATTCCCATGATTTGTATGTTGACTGCATTTCCCTATCAAAAACATTTTCTATGAAAAATCTTTTACTACTTTTACTACTTTTCCTGGGAAATCCTCTCGTGCCACTTTTAACTTTTATAAATTGCTTGGCTTATTTCATAATCATCTCAGTACTCTTTATGTTTTATTTTATGTCATTTGATGCTTTTTTCCCCATCCTGATAGCTTTTATTACTTTCTTAGTTACACACATGAGTCTCATCTTTTCTTTCATTATTATTTCTGAGTGGTGATACCTTTTCAGTTCAGAAATATTTGGATTTACTTCCTTAACTTTTCAACCTTTGTTACTTCTTTAATATGAGCTGCAAAGGCCATCAATGGAGGTTTGAACTTCCCTCTTGTGGAAATATTTGGATTTACTTCCTTAACTTTTCAACCTTTGTTGCTTCTTTAATATGAGCTGCAAAGGCCATCAATGGAGGTTTGAACTTCCCTCTTGTGGATGTGGATGCAACATTGATAGGAAAATTACAGATTGCTCTATCAACTGAAGATAGCCTCCATATTTTACACATCTAACATCTAAAATCATATCCTACAATTGACAGTCTTTAAGCACTTTTATAAATTTCTCAATGCAGAAGATATACAGAGTGACATGAAGCTGTCTGCACCCTGATTTCTCTTTGGCTTTATTTTCTATCAGAAAATGAGTAGCCCACATAATTATGACTAAAAAAAAAAAGTACATATGTTGTCTTGTTTCTTAAAAATGTAATTTATGTCTCTCCTTAATAAAACATAAATATATTGTTCCTAATGTCATCCAAATTAAGGACATTGAAATGTAAAATTTTTACATTTTTTATTGTTTAAAAGTAAGATATATGCTGGTATTCTGGTCCTTTTTTCAATGTCGATCAATACCATCCATTTTTTAGAGGAACTTCGGTGATTGAATCTGTCACTCTCTTCTTATATGACCTTATTCTAGTTTAATGGGCTTCCTGATTGATAATGTACATGATTTTTCTACTAGGCTTCTGGTTTAAATTAATTCCATGTTAGTTGTGACTGAAAATCATTACCATCTGATAGATGTTCTGTGTTACTGCTCATGAAGAATGAGTTATGGGGTTTTATCTATCCACAGTAGCTGAAAGTGAACAGGTGTCTCCACTATTAAACCACCACCATCAAATACCATTCTTCTTGGTGTTGTAAGATGTGACAAGCATCAAAACTCAGATCCTCCTCCCACCATTGGAACAGTATAGCTGTTATTTGATGACAATTGTTTTTAACTGAGACTATATGTAGCTCCATGTTCATGATATCTCTCACTGTAAATGGCCTAAAAATAATTGTAAAATGCATTGCATTAGTCTAAATACTTCTTAGGTTGAGTAAAAGATTTTGTTTGGATTACTAGATCTGACAGACTTTCTGATGAAAGGACATATAGTCAAATGTTAATACTTGTTTAAGAAAACAATATTTAAAAGACTGTTCCAATAGGTTTGATCAGAATCAAATTTTTGCATTCACTGAAAAATAGTTATTATATTAAAAAAATATAGAGTAAAGAAAATTCAAATTTATATTTTCTAACATTCTGCCAAATATGCTTATTTTTTTTCTATGTAATTTAAAAAACTTTTGGATCCTACTTTTTCACAGAGTGTTACTGGCGAAACCAGACAATGGTCATCATCCTCTGTAACCTGACTGGTTCTGGGTAAACATGTACAGACCTAAAATTTAAATTCCCATTCTTATCAGTCATTATCATTCAGGTTATTTGCCATTGGTGGGCCATGAGACACCCCCAGTAGAATTATTATTAATAGAGTGGTTTGGGTTGGAACTGACATTAAAGATCATTTGATTCCACTCTCTGCCATTGGCAGGGAGACTAGGTCAGGTTGCTCAACGCCCATCCAGCCTGGCATCAAGCACTTCCAAGGATGGGACATGCACAGCTTCTCTTGACGACCTGTCCCAGTGCCTTACCACCCTCACAGTAAAAAATTTATTCCTAATATCTAATCTAAATTACTACTCTAAAACTTGAGTACTTTTAAAATGAGATAGTCAGTTTTAAGCATTTTTTCTCAACTGCCGCAACAGCCCTTGGAAAGGGAAAATGCACTGACATTGTACCCATTCATGGAATGCAACAACTCTTCATCTTCTTTGCCTGTACTTTCTCAGAAGTTTAAATATATCCACATCAACACATTTGTTGATGATCTACCCTCCCATTTCTCTCTATTCCCAAAGGGAGGGATGCTCTGAACAAATAGACACACAGAGGTCCAAATCCTCCTGGGGTTTTTTCCAGCAAGCAAGCTTGAAGGATGAGTGTCCATTTACACCAGTTTCTTAGAAATGTGACAGCCACCTATATCACACCATTTCTCACTGCATCTAGTATATTAACTACTCTTCAGTATTTTCTCACCATTTTTCCCCAAACCTATTACAAAACTCTCCTAAGTTTTTGACTAATTAACTGGGTTATGGCCCTGCTTGATGTCTAGATCCTGTCTCTCTTTAGATGTTCTCGCTACTCAGCGATGGTCTTGTGATTAATCCACAGTCCTTCCAGCAGCAATGACTGCACAGCCAGGCACTGATGTACATGATGCACCCAGCATTGCTCAAGCTTTTCCATTTCACCACTGGGGCCAAATCCACCATCACTGGGGCTCCCCTGCCTTTCACTCTACCCCCCCTCAATTCTGTGCTTACTGCTACTATTGTCTGAGTCTCCCCTGGGAATATCCTACATGGCCACATGGATGAGAGAAAACAGGTCCCACAAAGGGATGGAGAGGATCTCTACAGCCAGTTGAAAGCTTATGTTTTTAATGAGCCTACAAGTTTGTTATGAAAATGTCAACCAACTTAACATTGATTGTCTGAGAAATGGAGAAAAAAAAAAAAAAAAAACTTTAAAAAATGAAACAAACAAAAATCAAGAACTGTTAAAGAGTTGATTTCCAATCTCCAAGCTGGAAAAGTGTGACCCAGTGTAAAAGAGAGACAAAAAAAAAAATTGCAATAATCAGGTTACGCTGCAAAAGTTATATTAAGTCATTGCCTTGAAAAGGTATAAATAATAAAAATATTTTAATGACAACTTGTTGGTGTAAGAAGCAACACAGAGTCCTCAGGCTAGTGCAAAAGAGAGCTCATTTATTCCAAAAACCAGGCCTTTTTAGGCAATTAGGCCTTTATCAGTAACATTCCATTAAAGTACAACAGCCATGATTCAACCAACCACCATGAAGCAGGATGTGAGCATGTGATGGTTATATAACTTGTTTTCTACGGATACATAACTTGTTTTCTACCTCTATTGCAGCTGAGTCATTACCCAGAATCCTTTCCTACTTAGCCAAAGTAACAGCAGTGAACCATGATTTTGCAGGGCTAACAATGCCTTTATTTTGTTAGGTTTTACCTATCCACAACAATAACTGAAAGGAAGAAAATGTATAAGTAGGAAGAAATAAGTGATTTGTAATATTCTAGTGACACTTCATATTTAATTAGGCATGAAAAGAAAGTATGATTTATGAGTGATAACACAGTATAATTTGGCTTTGCCTTTCCATTAAGATGATGTTCTTTACAGAAAGGCTAAATTAAAAAATAAGTAAGTCATGTTTGATAAATTAAATTATTGCACAGAGCACTGCATTACATTAAAATCCTTTACAATTTCAGTCATTCAAACTCCAGCTGTGCCTCTATAATAAAATGGAGTAGTAAAATAGAAGACAAAGGCACATTTATTTAATATGTGATTTGTAAACTCTGATATTGCATACCATAAAAAGCCATTAAAAAGAGAAAACCAGAATAACCAACAAAACAACTAAAAATGAGGCAGAAAATCAAAAACTGGTATTATCTTAGCCCTCTCTCAACCATTCTTTCCAGTCAAATTCCCTCCACTAATGCTATAAGGAACATGAACACTAAATTGAGGAGAATTATTTCACTTGGCCTCTAAAATTTTAGGGAAATTTAATGCCAAATCAACAAACACTAACATATGCACAGAATTAGTCACTTTGTGCTGTTTCTCTTGGGCCATTCATCCTTATAGATCAAGTGCTTCATTTATTATCATAAACTGCAAATCATATGAAATATTATCCTCAGAACATGTAAGACTTAAGCAATATATTAAACACAAAAATAAATTATCTGGATTTCAAGTTTTTGCATATTTAGTTCTTTTATGACCAAATTTCTCAAACTATGGTGGTGTATTATAGGGTTTCTTATATTAAAGCAAAGTTTTCACCAAATTAAACAGGAGTCGTGACTGCATTAGGAATCAATTAATCACCATGGAATGACTCTCAAGGCCTTCTGTGTTACTTTTTCTGCACCCTCAGTAAAAAAATTGGTGTTGCACAAATAACAGTCAAGTTACTTTGACATTAAATATATGAAAGTAATGTTTTGGATTTTTAACTCTGAGGTAAAAGAATTGTACTGCAGTTGTGCTGATATGTAGAGTCTACCTTTTCTTTAGATATGTAATGACCTTGTCTGCCAATTAAAAAGGAAAATAAAGGGTTTTTCTTTCCTTAGAATTTTTTCTACAAATATTTTTATTTCATTAGAAAATAAACAAACTGCAGTAATGCTATCATTGGTGTTATAAAATATGCTCTGATGTGAATTTGAACCACAAAGAAATATTTGTAAGAATTACAGGTAAGAATATTAACTATATGTAAGAATCTATTCTAATATTTAAAATAAATGTTGTCATAATAAAGTAAAAAGATGTTACAAATGAATAAATAATGCAAATAATGCAAACAAAATACAAAGTATATGTCTAGGAAGATGTATTTTTAGGTTTCACAAACTGATTTTTTTGGGCTATCATACATTTTTAGAGTTCACAAGCTGATATTTTTGGATCATCATGCTGCATTGCTTTTTATCATGCTAAATTGAGATAAATAAAGTTAATAATCTTGATTTTGCAATAATGAAACTCAGCCTCATTATTTGTTTTCAATTGCAATAAAACCATGGCATTCGGTGACAATTCCATTTATATTGGTCACAAAGAAGGTCAGCAAAGGAAAATATTATTAATTACATCCTATAAAAATTATGATATAGTCTTATTTTTGAGCAGGGTTTGTTTTTTTTTTTTTTTGTTTTGTTTTGTTTTTTGTTGTTGTTGTTTTTTTTTGTTTTGTTTTTTTTGGGTTTTTTTTTGAGAATACTATTTTTCATTAAAAAACCCCAAACCAAAAAATATTTGAAATGTTTTGCTTGTCATTCATCTCTGCATCTCTATATAAATCCCCAATAGTTACCTGAATTAGGGAAACTTCACTAAGAAGCCCCAGCTAACTGTCTCCTGCAACGTTTGTGAGCTACATTCAACTGCACACAGAACTCCCTTTCAAGTAAATCAGAGTTCTGTACAAATTGAAAGGTATTATGTAGTTTAAAGATCACTTTTCTATAAAGAATAGTATCAGACTAGGAGTGCTTAACAAAGTGAACAGGGCTTTTAGGCAGACAAAGCTTAAGCCACTATTCAGTAAACTCTAATAGTCAATATTTCTGACTGACTGTGGGGTATCTTTTGTTATTTTCGGGAGCACAGTTTGAATCAATCATATTGAGCCCTGGATTCTTTAAGTGCCCTGAAAGCAGAAATAAGCAGTACTTACATGTAATCTTTCACAGCAGCAACACTCCTTGCCTTCATTTCCCTGTGTCAACTTCCCCACTCCTTATAAAACAACACAATTAGGAATCTATATTTATCTATGTAACCTTTTCTCAATGAAGTAAAAATGTTGAATTATTTTCTACTTGTTGAACAAAATACTTGAAGGTGTGGTTATTGATTGACCAAAAATAATAGATTATAAAATATGATGCCAAGAAAACCCTCTGAGAAGAACACTTTAATTGGCATGCTGTGACTTATGGTAAGATATGTGATGACAATAAAAAGAAGTAATCACATTCCAGAGCCACAGCTACAAAAATGCTATGGTCAGATAGATAGACTGAGTGATCATTAGAAACAGGTACTAAATCTCATACCATATTGTGCCAGTTTTAAAGCAAACTAGTGAGGGACTTCAAGTCAGAAATACAATTTAATAAGAAAGAAATAAAATAAATGTAATAGTACAAAAAAAAAAAAAAACCCAAAACCCACAACCCACTGACAGAGTCAGAGTACAAACCTGACCCCCTGACAGTCAGGGGGTTAGCAGCAGTGCAATTTAAATGGTGGCTGCAGTCCTCCTGAAGTGATGGTTCCGTTGAAGCAGTGGCTCTGTAGAGAAGGTCTCGTCTTCCTCTGAAGGTCCAGTGGCGATGTAGAAGGGTCTGGTCTTCCTCTGAGAATCCAGTGGAAAGGCTGCCTGTGGTGTTCAAAATCTCCCCTTATATCCAGGCTGGAAGGCTTGGTTCCTCCCTCTGGGCGGAGCATCTCACAATGGGTGATATAGTCTTATCAGTCATGCGGTGATGGCCCATTAACAGGAGATAGTATAGGAGAGATAAAGGACTCTGCCCCACCTGGTGTCAACAGCTGGCCCATTAACAGAAGATAGCCTCATGAGCTTATCAGGGATGAGTCATGAGGGAGGTGGGGAACACTGTCCCACCAGTTTTAACAGTTTATGAAGATGGTGACAGAATACAGACTTTTGGGTACATTTTACATTGCAACCCAGGACACATATGAAAAAGAGCTCTTATCAATGATGGAATATTCAGCAAAGCTTCATCCTCCAAGGTGCCAAGAACTGCTGAGAGCAGGCCTTGCCTTCAGATGTACTCCCACTGAAGTTAACAGAAAAGCTTTCTAAAGACTTGGACACTACTTCAAGGTACAACTTTGTGCTAAAGGATAGTTTGGCGTGATATCTTTCCCAGATACCTAATTTATCTGGTCGTATGCCACCTTACTACCTATTGTCTCTGAATGATATCTCTGTGAGCTACAATGAGAAATAAAAAAGAAATGAGCCAGGAGACAATGCACACAGCATAACAAATATTGTTTGCTGCTATAGAATACAAGTTATAACATGTTATAGAGTTTCCATAAAGAAATTGCTACTGTAAAAAGAAATTGCTATTGTAAATAAATAAACAAATTAAAAAGTAGTGTATTTTTCTTTAAAGTAGTTTATCCTGCCATAATGCTGCTAAAGTATGCTTTATGATCTCTTTATGCTATTAATACAAGAAAAATGCTCCAGAAACTTCCAAGTTTCAAAACTCTGGAGCTCTGTAATGCAATGTATGTAGGTGTTCTTCAATGGCACTTGAGACATGAAAAACAGGTATTGCGTTCCCTTACCGTTCTTCATCCTTTTTATCATCCATGATTAGGGAATCAAGTATGTTAAAAAGGAAGAGAAACAGAGAGAGAGAAAGAGAAAGAGAAACAGAGAGAGAGAAAGAGAGAAACAGAGAGTAAGAGAGAAGAGGAAACGGAAGGTTCAGGAAGGGAAGGATAAGGAAAGGAAAGTTTGGGAAGGGAAAGGAATTTTCGGAAAGGAAAGGTTCAGGAAGGGAAGATTCAGGAAGGGAAGGTTCGGGAAGGGAAGTTTCGGGAAGGGAAGGTTCGGGAAGGTTCAAGAAGGTGCAGAAAGGTTAGGGAAGGATCAGGAAGGGAAGGTTTGGGAAGGGAAGGTTTGGGAAGGGAAGATTCGAGAAGGAAAGGTTCGGGAAGGGAAGGTTCGGGAAGGGAAGATTCAAGAAGGGAAGGCTCGGGAAGGAAAGGAAAAGGAAAAGGAAAAGGAAAAGGAAAAGGAAAAGGAAAAGGAAAAGGAAAAGGAAAAGGAAAAGGAGAAGGAAAAGGAGAAGGAAAAGAAAAAGGAAAGGAAAGGAAAGGAAAGGAAAGGAAAGGAAAGGAAAGGAAAGGAAAAGAAAAGAAAAGAAAAGAAAAGAAAAGAAAAGAAAAGAAAAGAAAAGAGAAAAGAAAAAAGAAAAGAAAAGAAAAAAGAAAAGAAAAGAAAAGAAAAGAGAAAAGAAAAGAAAAGAAAAGAGAAAAGAAAAGAAAAGAAAAGAAAAGAAAAGAAAAGAAACAAGAAAAGAAAAGAAAAAAGAAAAGAAAAAAGAAAAGAAAAGAAAAGAAAAAAGAAAGTTGTTTCTTGAATATTTAGAACTCCATTTTCCTGAGAACTCCCTGCACACCTGGTAAGGCACTGAATAACAACTCTTCCAGTGAATATCATTCAATGCTTTTATGATATTTATTATTGTTTACTCTAAAGTAACAAACTGGGAATCTGGAGGAAACAAAGTCATCTAACCTTTTCTAATCTTGTTTGTACCATAATACACCATCTGTACTGCAGTGCAGCCAAGAATACTGACCATGTGGCCAGTGAATGCTATTTTTTTCCTTTGTTATGGAAACAAAGTGCACAACAATTTTTTGCTTAGTTACTGTTCATTAGGAGTCAATACGTTCATTTAGTCTTTAAAATTTGTTACCTGCTCTTTATGAACTAATATAGAAATTTGACAAAAGTATTGAGGTCAGAAAAACATAGAGACATTCATTCATGTCTTTGTAATAATTTATTGGGCAAATTTGGGGAAAAAGATACTATGGAACAACAAGCAGATGGGCTGTTTCCTTATGAATAAGGATTTCTTTATTTTAGGATTTAGTTCTCAAGGACTACTAGGACAAACAGAAGAAATGTATTTGCCAAATATCTTACAAGACAAAAGTATGCTAACTTTTTTATCAGAGACTGTTGTCCTAAAGAGTGAAAAATATATTATTTTTTTAAAAGACCAGCAACTGATACCACGAATTATATCTTTCTTGTTTCCTTTAATCCTTTGAGATGAAAATATACCAATTTTCCTTTTCCTCTTTTTTTTTTTTTTTTGAATCAGACCCAGATATAAGAGTCAATTTATCTTCCAGCCTCTATGAAATATAAGTAAATAGTAACTTACCTGTCATGAAATAAATTGAATCACATTTCAGACTTTTTTTGTAGGAATGGCTATCTGACTTTTTGATTCATAAAAGTATACTGCATCACATTAATGCTATTCAGGTTCTGTGTTAGAGTTTTGCATGCAGAAGTCATTGGAGATTTTTTTTGAAATATGTGTCTTAGCACTAGTTAGCTAAAACAAACAAATAATGGCATTACTGCATGAAAATAAAAACTTACCTACTGACTCCTAAGCAATTTCTTTAATCTGCTCTCAGGCCCAGTCAGTAAAAAATAATTTTGAAGGGAGTTAATACATTGTTCAGAAATAGCACCTAACAAGAAGTACATACAAATTAAGTGAAACAGCTCACAACCACTCATATAACCTTATAAATTTTAAGAACCCCATTACCACTCCTTCTGTCCTTTTCATTTATCATGCAGACACCAAAATAAAAACAAAAACTGTTTCAATAGACATTAATAAGCTACTAAACTGGATGTTTTGGAAGAGCCTTTTATGGCAATACTTTTCATTTGTATCTTCATATATATTTGCTTTGCCTGAATCAATTATTTTGTGCTATACCTATCTTTATCTGCTATAAAATTAGAAAGAAGTGTTCAGACAGAGACTCTGACAGTATGACACTGATGAAACTATACCTCCTATGGGCAGAGAGTTGAATGCTGTATCAGTCAAAATTAACCTGAATTCCATTTTATGTCCAAGTGTAGTCGTGTTTTTGATTCTTAATCAGAGGAGCAGGTACTGATCTCTTCATTCTTGTGACCTGTGACAAGACTTGAGGAAGCGGCTTGAAGCTGAGAGAAGAGAGGTTTAGGCTGGAAGTCATGAAAAGGTTTTTCACCCAGAGGGAGGCTGTGCACTGGAACAGACTCCCCAGGGAAGTGGTCACAGCACCACGCCTGTCTGAGTTCAAGAAGCGCTTGGACAGCACCCTCAAGCACACATGATGTGACTCTTGAGGTGTCCTGTGCAGGGCCAGGAGTTGGACTCAATGATTCTGATGGGCACCTTCTAACTCAGCATATTTTTTTTTCTATGATTCTATTCTAATTCCTAATTAACACACCCTTTCTCATCTCTACACATCATTCTTTTTACATGAAGATTTGTATGAACAGTATGGCTTGGGGTAGGCATACATGTCTTGCTATGAAGGGAGAATGTGTGCAAACTGAATCCAGAGAAATTAGGTCAATAGTGCTCCTGAATTTCACAGTGGGCAGAAAGATATAGAACCTGGACAATTTTTAAGGCTATATTTAGAAATATAAGAAACCCATATAAACATACTGTCTGTGAATAAATCAATAACAAATTTCCTTTTTTGTTAGTCCAGCTTTAAAATTTTTAACTTTCTTTTATCACTTTATCATCTGCAAGACCACAGAAAATATTATTCATTCAAAGCGTATATCTATCTCTCTCTATATATATATATTCATAAAGGTTTTAACTTTTCAACCTACACACTTTTCTTAAGTAAGCATCCCTTTAGTGATGGTTAATTTGGCCTGATTAAGGTCAGAGTAACTGCACTTCAAAGACAAACATAGTCAGTAGTCAGGCTCAGCTAAGTAATGTAGCATAGGAAAGACCTGCTTTAAGTCAGGGAAACAGAATGTCAGCTCCCAGAAGTCAAACCTGTTTGAGTCAGTGAGCATTCTTGGTCCTGTCACACTTCATTTTTTCTCTGCACTATCTATGCTTATCTTATCTTTTTCTTTCTTTTATAGATAGGTATATATGCACTGGCCATTCAGTGTTATTTCACTCTAATCTGCCCCAAGGGCCTCTATTAAAAAGAACCTCAGTTACCCTGCCTTGGGGAGTGGGTGTATCAACTACAAAGGCATGTAAACAAATAGTGATGTGCTCCTTGCACTAAGGAGAGAAGGCAAAATGCATCCCAATTAATTCCTTAAAGAAAATTATATCCTGTCTCTAACCGAGACACCTGCATGTAGGTCATAAGCTAACACATGTTAAAAAAAACCGGGAAGCAAATTGTCTTGAAAATATATATTGTCTACTTCACATGTAAAACAATAGCGTGAATGATTAGGAAAAGATCTCAAGGCTCTCCCAATATGTACAAATCCAGAAAAGTATTTTCTCATAAAATCTGGTATAAATACATCACTTCGCACTAAGAGACCTTATTTCTTGCTAGTGGTACCATCTAATTATTTCTGCACAAAACTCTCTAGACTCATATATTACTTGTACAGACTTTGTAGCTTTATACTCAATGTAGTACAGTACTAAATTATTTTCTGTAACCAAGACAATTTTGTGCTTGTGGTGGTTTGACCCCAGGTGGTAGCTAAGGTTCCATCCTGCCATTGCTTACGCCACTCCTGTGGGATGAGGGAGAGAACCAGAAGAGCAAAAGTGAGATAAAGACAGTTTAGCAGGTTAAGCAAAGATATATATGGAAACTAAAAAAGTAATGAGTTCATTCACTGCTTAACATCAGCAGGCATAAGCTCAGCCTATTCCAGGAAAACGGGACCCTAGAATGGGTAAAATTACTTGGTAAGACAAGCAGTATAACCATGAAAATGCCACCTCCCTCCTCCTTTTCATGAGCTCTTATACTGGAGCACACTGTCGTATGATATGGAATATCTCTTTGGCCTTGTATATCTTTGGCCTTGTATATTCCAGCTCTCCCTCCCAAAATCTTGCCTACTTGCTAGGGAAGGCAGGGACGAGGCGCCCCAGCCAGGAAAAAGTGGCAAGGACACTGAGGAAGTCTCTGCGCTGGGCATCAGGCACATCCCTGGGCACAGTCTGAGGATAGGCTCAACTTGAGCCAAGGTGTGAGCCCAGCTCAGCAGGGTCCATGGCCAGAGAGGGCAGGGCTGTGTGGGCTGGAGGGCAGCCCTGCTGCAGCTTCACTGGGCCCATCAGTGAAGCTGACACCCCAGGGGATGGTGTTGGGTTTGGGGGGGTGGGCAGTTGGGGGGAGGCACTGAACAGGGACACTGTGTCCCAGCACTGCTCTTGAGGTCTGGACAAAATTGTCTCTGCAGGCAATTTCACTCTTTCATTAATTATTTCAATCACAGTCTCAAGAACATATTTTTTTTTAATATAATTATTAAAACATGCTGCCTTGTGGCAAAGCTTCCTTTTCTTTTGTCCCAGAGCTGCCAATAAGGATTTTTCCCCTGAATTTGAAATCAATGTAATTCTGGAAATACAGATACTAGGTATTTTATGTTACATATTCTGTATTCTGCTTTACCTACATCTTTTATGTTACATCTAACGTGTGCGTGATGGGTTGATGCTATCTTGCTGCCAAATTCCATCTCAGCCACTGTCTCACTCTCCATCCTCACAAGGGCAGGGGAAAAAATGAGATAGAAAAGCTCATGAGTTCACATAAAGACAGAGAGATCCCTTGTCAGCTACTGTCATGGACAAACAAGATTTGACTTGGGGTCTTCCCACATGCCTGAGGGGAATCTCTGCTCTGGTGCCTGGAGCACTATCTCCAGAGAGATTTCTTCTCTCGCCTTGGTATGGCCTCTTTTTTTTTTTTTTTTTGTTTTTTTTTTTTTTTTTTTTTTGTTTTGTTTTTGTTTTTTTTTTTTTTTGTTTTTGTTTTTGAGTCTGTCATCCCTCCAATATCTGATATATTTTGCCCATTTTTAAATTGTGTTTTCCTGAAGCCACTCCCCCTCAGCTGTGCCCTGTGGTGGGTGGGTTGACTTGAACTGTCTGTGTCCAACATGAGGCAACCCCAATGCCTGCTGCCATCATATATGGCTACACCTCCAATGCTGGCTAAAATTGTATTTAACTTCCCATCAAAGACTTATTAAATTTAGATTACAAGGATATTGTTTGAAAGAATATTAAGAGAAATAGTTTCTACTGATTTTCAGAATTAAAAGGTGATAAGAGAGGAAAAAAGAACATGTATTACCTGGGTACTAACATTTTTCTTATCATTCTCATATTCATCATTATTTTTGCCTCAATGTCTCAAAAGGCACCACAAAAATACAAAGGGAACTGAGCATAGCTCATAGCTGTAGTATGCACATACATAATAAATACCTGAGAGAAAGTTAAATAACAGAGGAGAAGGAATTGAAACTATGAACCAACACAAAAGAATTTAAAAACTGATTGCCAAAGAAGCTGGGTAAATAAATTGTCAACAAAAATGAATACATATTCTATCCCCTAAAATGATTTTAACTTCTCCAAATTGAAAAAACATTTTTATATTTCTCTCACTGTACACTGCATCTTCTTTACCTTTCTAAGCCTGAAGACAATACACCATTGTTTCTATTCTCTGTCATGTAGGAGCTTTGCTGTTCCCAAACACCGGGTAGCATCTACCACCCGTAAGTCAGTGAGAGTGCTATTACTTCTCATTCATAAAATCTAATTCTACCCTGTGACCACCTGGGTGCCCAATGCTTGGTTACACCATTTAATATATTTTATTTTCCATAGTTCTTTCTTTTCTATATAAATATATTCTCTACACAACTGTGACATCAACACTAAAAATACATTTGTGCTCTAGTCTGACCTGTGTGGTTGCAGTCTTCTACAAGGCATTCTGCAACAGTTTTAGTAGCAAAACAAACAAATTCTTTTGAGGTCTAAACATTGTGAGAAAGGCCTTTGAATTATTTTATTTTGATGAATTCTGAACTTTGTAATAAACTCAATCACTGAAAGCTTAATCAATAAAAGAGGAAATTTCAAACTTTTATCAATATATGCAGCAGCAGGAAATAAGACACATAGGAGTTTGATAAAGAGAATAACACAATTTAGATCACATTTGCCAATCAGATAAGACTGACAAAATATTGCAATCTAGAAATTATTATTTTGCTGATTATCAAAGCAATTTTATAAATTTTCCCCTTGGGAACTTCTTACAGAGAAAAAAATACTTAGACCTAGAAGTACTGGATATGATGAAAGAGAGGACATATTCCTGTCCACAAAAAAACAGGGTTCCTCCTAAGCTAAATTTACTAAGGTGATAAAAAATTACTAATAAAAGAAAGAGTTTAAAAGTATAAATATCTATTACAAAACAAGAGGCGATTATTTTCTCCTAAAGTAATTTTTCTTATGGCTATAATACCATCTTCAAGAAATTATTAGAACGTGCCTTTATAGATTTTTAATATAAAAGATAGTATAAACAGACCAATATAAAAATATAATTTTAATAGCATTTATATCATATTAACACTCAGTTGTTAGAAGCTGGAACAACAGAACTAAAAAGAACAGGTATCCAATTGCATATGTCAGTGTTATACACGAGAGAACACAGTATAATTCTATCTTCTAGTGTGTCAGAAAGGAAAAGCAAAGATGCATTTTCATTCACTTCTCCAAACACACGCATACACACAAAAAAGGCAACCCATGTAGTCACATAAAGTGGCCTAGAAACAGCCAATTTTAGCAGCCTATAACACTTCGCATAAACAGGGATCACAGATGCAAGATATTTAGTTTCATCCAGGACTGTGTGGCTGTGTCAAACTCCAAATACAATGATATATATTATCAAATAACTTACAACAACAGTTATGAATTATTCTGCTGATGTAAATCAACCCATGAGAATAAAATCCTTGCAAGTACCAGATGCAACCAACAGAGAAAACAAACATAATCATATTTAGGCTGAGCATTAGATTTAGATTTGTCCATAAAAATACTGTGATCTGTTGCTAGTAAGAGCCCACATCTGTGCTTCTGAGTTTATTCTTTAATGTATGGCTTTCTGTTTTCCAGTTCTGTTTTTATAATGAATGATACTTTGACGTCATAATAAAAAACACCATGAAATGTTCAGAAATGTGTTGAACATAATATATGTAAAAATATGGAAAACAAAGTAGTAAGCTATTCTACAGTTGCTCTGGAATACCCATCCCTTTTATAGAATAACTTTTTACTCTGTCAAGCATTGATTGCTGTAAGTGGGAGTCATTTTCTGTGAAGATGATGTGATAGAAAAGGAAGGAGGTGATACAGGACTCTGAGAGACATAGAGCCCATATATCTTGTTCCTTGAAAATTGGCTATTTAATAATGGAAATTCTTAACTGAGAGGTGCTGCTTTTTAAAATCCCTTTGATTTATTGCGTATTGCTGCAAAACTAAATCAGATACGACATTGGGTGAATAGGTAGCACACAGACTTTTATTTGACATGTCAGCTTTAGTCTAAAGGCTTAGGATTATACTTTCTTACAGTCTAAAGATTCCTCACAGTCCTTATGCAGTGTCCATATATATTTGGTTTGTGTAACAAAGTTTGATAGTAGTGGGTACTGCACAGGTCACTTCCTGGAGAAGACACTGGAAACTTGTGGAGGTTGTCCCTCTGCAGTGCATGGAAGTCTGTGGTGGAGCCAATAACCACCTGCATCCCAGGGAGAAGCTCATACCGGAGTAGAGGGATGTTCCCAAAGGAAGGTTTGATCTCGTGAAGAGCCTGGAAAGGAGCAGGGTCCTGGCATGGCCACTCCTGTGGAGAGGAGATCAAGCTGGAATAGCTCATGGGGAAACTATAGCCTGTGGCAGGGATTGATATTGGAGAAGTTCATGGATGACTATCCCATGGGTGAGACCCCACAATTTGTCATAAGATTGTAAGGAGAAAGAAGCAGCAGAGATTATATGTTATGAGCTCACCATAATCTCCATTCCTCATCTACATGTGCCACTCAGGAGTAGGTAAAGAAATCAGAAGGGAAGTTGAGCATAGGAGAAGGAAGGGGTAGGAGAAAGATGTTTTTAGTGTTTGGGTTTATTTCTCCTTATTATATTTCTTCATTGGAAAGAAGTTAATTTCGCTAAGCTGAGTCATATTTTCTTGTTACAGTAACTGGTATTTGTGGTCTTCATCTTTATCTTGATGTGAAAGTTTTCCATCATATTTTCTCCCCCTCTCCTGTTGAGAAAGGGCAGTGATAGAGTGGCTTGGTGGGCACCTGGAGGTCAGTGAAGTCAATGCACCACACCACAATAACTTAAAAATTTTGTTCTTGTTATTATTCCTGCATTCTGCCTCCTTCTTTTACTTCTTAATAAGATTTGTTAAAAGAAGAAATTAAGTGAGAATATGTTTACTCAGAATTAATTTTCTCAACTCAGATGCCAATAGAAGTATGGGCCTCAGTTACTGCAAAAGATTGTCATGCATTTAAAAACATGTATGATCTTCTGAAGGCTTAGAAGCTGAACAATCTAAATGTACTGCTCTTTTTTCCTCTTATATTTACAGTTATCATTTCTTTTAACTTTTAAAGTTATCTATGATTTGACTGAAAAAGTAAGGATGAGAATATCCATGTATCAAACAGAACAACAGAATGAATGTAGTTTTAGGTATTGTTTTTGCATGTGGATCACAAAGAATTGTGTTTTCAAGAGTTCAGAATCCATAAACTAAGTATAATTTAAAAATAATTCTTAGAATTACCATATAGGTAACTGAGATGGAAATTATTCACAAAATTGCCCAATACATAGAGATCTCATTTTATCAGTCTGTCCGTGTTCTAAACCCCCTTCCAAAAATCAGGAGAAGCAATCACAGTCCTTTAAGCTCAACTAATCTGTGCAGCCACAGATTCTATGAGTTGTGCTCTATACTCGTTCCTGAAAAGAAAGCAGATAGTTCTGGAGCCAATAAAGTATTATTTCTAAAGATTTGCAGTAGTTATATCTCTTGCCTCAGGAACTGATCTAAAAGCAAAGGACCAGAGTCATATGGAAAGCCCAAGGCAAAAAATTCTGGCTCCCCTTGAAATAAACTGAAGGAGTTAAGGCAGGAAGAGTGGACAACATATTTTAAATAAGACCTTAGGTGCAGAACTGCTGGCAAGGAATAAATCAAGCAGTTCTCAGGTCAAGGACTATTCTGTGTTAAAGTGTTTATTCTATTTTTAAGCAAGTCACAGATCATTACAAAAATTGAATATTCCCTTAGAACTAATCAAAATTATTATACTATAAACCAGAGATAAATTATGCTATATTAGGTATAAAAATAAACCTACAAAAAAGACATAAAACCCTACAATAACACGAATTAAAACTAGGCACATTATTCACACAAAAGAGTTGTGAGGTTTTTTCCTAGTCCCAACACATTTCTCTTGTCAAAGACTTAAATCTACTTTCTCTCTCTGATGAGATTCTTTTCCATTACTAGCAGATTCTATAGAGTTCCATAATGGTTTTAGTAACATTGTGTTGGGCACCCCATAAAAAAGGCTACCTAAATATTTGAACTTGTTTTCTCAGAGTCAGCACATGAATCTGTACATGGAGTATCCCTTTTAGAACTTATTCCTTTTCAGCAAAAAATCTGAGCAAATTGCTTTTCAAGACATAATTACTTTTCCTTGGGCATGTCACTTAAAAAGCAATTCATCTCACTTAATTTTAGCCATGCCTAAATGATAGGTATCTGGCTTGCAAGAGTTGTCTATGATATTTTTTTCCAGAGACATCTGTCTCTCCATATAAATTATGATGATATTCTGGACGGCTAGTATAGATTAGCTGCCTACATTTTATAAAATGAAGTGAGAGTGATTATTTTCCCTCTTACTATCACAAGGTTGTTTTATGTAGCAGTGTTACCATAGTGATTTACATGAACATATAAAACTCCCATCAACAAAACTCCCTCTTCCCCCAAATGACAACCAGTGGGAAACAAGGCCAAAAAAAAGAAATCTGGAGAGCTACTGCTGTCCAAAACCAGTCAAATGCTACTGAGCCATTTGCTCTGTGCCACTAGACAAGGTCTCTCCCAGCTCCATTGACAGTGCCAGCTGGAATTAGGTCAGCAGCTGGAACTGGTGGACTCTGGGGTGCAGGAGTCCTGCTTTTCCTGGCACTGTTGTCTTGAGTGGCTGCAGTGAAAATAAGTCCAAAGATAATGTCTTCCCCAGCTCCAGACATGGGGGTTGCCTTCTATGGACAAAAAAAGGATGCTATGAAATTCTTAAAGGGATTTTTAAAGGGACTCTGGCATCCCCCACCTCCACAAACCCAGGGTAAGACACACTGGTTGTGCTTCTGTCCTCTGTCTGTTAGGGGGACAGTACCAGTCTTGGGCAGATTGGTGTAGAAAAAATATGGAATGCAGTACACATTTTTTTGGTTACCCAGGACAGGTGGAAAAGAGGACTTAGCTTGTAGATATGTTTGGACCTTCGGTACTGGTGTATTTTATCAATAGAAAGATGACAAAGTATGTTGCTGTGCTATCACAGTTACTTCTGTTTTATCTACCTGCTTCTTTACAGATTGCTCATGAAAAGGTCCCAATGAGGCTCAGATAATAACTATGTCTATGTGTCATTATATGTGGAAAGGTATTATAGAGATTCAGTGAATAAATATCCGGTTTTACTAGTGCCTCATTTACAAATTATCCCTTATTTTATTTTAGGTCAATTTAAAAGTTTTGTTTTCACCATTCTGATGAAGATTTTAATTTTCTATGTCAGTAAAATATAAAGTCATGTATGCATAAAAAAAAGGAATTAAAATAACTCAACCCTTTTTGTAAGAGCTGCCATTTAAAAAGAATTTTGGCAATATGGAAGCTTTTTCATATTTCCCATGTTTCTTCAAATATGGTTTGAATCAAAGTATTATCCTCCCACGGTTGATAATAATTTGAAATCATGCTAATCTCTGACACAGCAGGTTTTTGATAGCTCTGTAAATCTTAATTTCATTGCTTCAGGCAAGGGGGACAGATGCAATCACCTTCTATAATTCATGTTTAATACCTGAGTGACAGAGAGGAATAATTTCATGCCCTTGATCCCAAATCTTCAACTTCGTTATATCACACCCTGCCCCCCCCCCAAAAATACTTGTAAAAATTGCTAAATGTATTCCAAATTTAACAATATTAAGAATTTCTATCAACATAAAAACTGATCCAATGCAAAGACAACTTGTAAAGACAAATATATATTTTAAAGATTTTTTTACATTCTTCTAAACTCTCTTCTGCAGGGTCAACATCCAAGAGAGATTTCTGTTACTCACATTTCACCTGTCCAGAATATTGATAAAAACTGGGAAATAGTTTGACAAATGAAAAACAATATCATCATGTGGGGGGTTATCAGCTGTCCACTGCTTAATTCTGTGGCAAGCTTGTTTCTTAAGCCTCGGAATATCCTAGACCATTCACAAACAGCCTAATATTCCTTCGACTGAGCAGCCCCACCTAAGGCAGTGTTAATGGCAGCTGTCCCCAGAGCAGAAGTTGAGAACAGAAATACAGCTCATACCTCCTTGATGTTAAGTCATTTATTCCCTCTGTCCTGGAGGGGGACAGAGCACCCGACCTGGGCAACAGTCAGCGAGGTAAGAGGCTGGGCTTTTCCCCCTGCTGGCTTTATCAGAGACAGGGGGAAAGGGGATCCCAGGGGCGGAGATGGGACAAACAACCAACCAGATCAGAGCCCGGGCGGCTGGAACCTAAGATAGACTTGGCTCAGTCACATGGCAGGGATCTGGCCCAGAGGAGCGGGGCCCCAGGGGGGTCCACCGCAACATCATCATCCTTTAGCTCTTATAATCTGCTCATCTTTTGAAAAGCATCTTTAAACCTTTAATGTAAGGAAAGTTATATTTGTTTGCTGTTGTTTGTATTAGCTTTTTAAAAAAAGAACAGTTGTGAAAAGGCACATCTTTTAAAAATGCTATTAAAATTAGATGTGAAAACATAATTATACAATCTAAATTTTATGTTTGCAATGAATGCATGAGATATATAAGAAAGGACAAAATATTGCATTTGTCTGAAGGACCTGTACAAATAGAAAAGATTTCTATACAGCAACACGCAGACAGTCCTGTGTTCTGAGTAGATTCTCAGAAGGTGAGACGTGACTTGGGTCTGTGCTTCAGCTTGCAGAGCTGAGCCTGCAAAACTAAGCTCACAAAGTATACAAATTTCCATATCCTCTGTGTCATCAGACACATTTTTGGTTTCCTTTATTAGATAATGATCAGCTCTATTAGGCACTTATACATACCCTAATCTTTTGAAACAACTCCATACTGCTATTACCTAGAGAAAGAAATGCAGCAAGTATCATTTTTGTGTCTGTGCAAATGTTCTGTCATTTATTCCACAGCAGTTAAGTTTGATCTGAAATGTCACAATTTGTACATTGACGTTATTGTAGGTACCAAGGAATATAGAGATGACATGACCAAGAGAATTAGTCTTGGTCAAGAGTGGTATTATCTGTCAAAAGAATACCTTTGTTTTAAACAGTGCCGTAATTATAGATTCATTGATCTTTGGGAGAATATTCATGATAAATCTAACTATTTTCTAGCCCTATTCTTGTGTGTTCCCTGTTATTAACACCAGGATAAATAGTTCAACAGACTTTTAGGTGACCTATTTTAAGGCCCTGAGCAAACAAACACAAAATTTGAGCAGTGAGATATGAGTGTAGGGAAAAAACAACAACAAAAACGCCTACAAAAATACTCAAAAACCAAAAAACAACCCAAGAATTATTTACTTCTCTATAACCAGAACAGGAAACTGTGATTGTGTATTTTGATTTCAAACCACACAAAACATTTCCAATTCTTGTTTTAAAAGAAGGTGACCAGCTGAACAAGTTTTTAAAATATTTGTAGATAAAAAGGTTAAATGAAGAAAAAAATTATTATATTTCAAACAAGAGATAGTATGAAATTTAGCCTACTGTATTTCATTTCCCATTAAAAATAGTGCAGCTTATATGTATGTTAAATATATGCATGCTACATTTTGATGACTATGAGTACCTATCTATAGAATAAGCTACTTCTTATCTTTAGGTTGAAGGACAAAATGAAGCCAGGCTAATGATAAGAAAGAGAAGATATCACCATGAATTAATATGGAAGAGGAGATGGAAGCAATAACATATGCTTCACTCAAATATGGGTGCATTGGGATTTATATTTAAACAGACATTTTCTCCCCAAGACAAAAATGTAATTTTTTTTCATGTACTTATTCCAGGCAAAGCTTCAGAACTTTTGGAGAGAAACCTCTTCTTACTTTTGTGTAAGAAATGCATTTTTATAGTCAGTTAAATTTAGTTTACTCTTGTTTTAAGAGAAAAAAAAAACAAACAAAAAAAAAAGCCCTACATTTGAAAAACAGCTGAAGATGTTTGTAACAGAACCAAACTAGCAATAAATATCAGCTATTAAATAGAATTATGAATAAGAATTTTTACATGTTTTATACAGACCTAGTGCTAAATCCCATTCATGATTAATGTTTATTTATCTGATGGGGTTTGGGTTTTCTTAATTCATCCCGTGGCAATGGTATTGAATCTTGGTAATGACAGGAATGAAACTTTTCTTGGTTTTATTTTCTTCTGTCCAAAATTTAAATGTATAAAATAAATTTTCATAAGCAAAATCGTACTTGATTATGTGCCAGACTTGGTTAGAAGTTATACCTATGTTACTATTTAATGCAAATCCACTATGGACAAATAAATATAATTACAATTACTTTTTTTTTTTATATATATTTTGTTTGTCAAAGCTAACAGCAGAAGAAGACAGCTTCATGATTTCCATTAACAACAAATGGATTTTGTATTCCTCTGCTTTCTTGATCTAAGATGGTTGATTTTACAAGAGAAGGAACATTAAATATTGACTAAAAATAGCAACAATTACAGGACAAAACAAAGTGCTCTGATCATAAAAATAGGGGCAGAATTTATATGACGGTTGGCCCCGGGATAGTGGCCATGAGAAGGGAAGAGAGAAGACCAGCAGGCAAGAATGATGCTCCAAGAATAATGAATTTATTAATTAATTTCCACGATATCATAGACCTTTTCTTCATAAGCTAATTGATCAAAGACACACCACCCCCTTGGGGTCGTTGGCCAAAATCCTAAAACATTCATTATCAAAATATTTTTCTATTGAACTACAAAACAAAGCTTTACAAGGTCACAGGTGTTAAAACTTACTAACAGCTTCAGTGAGGGAGAAAAGCCTCCCACAGGACTAGAAAAATAGCCAGGATTTTTCATGCTAGCAGCGTTTTTGTGTCCATAAACTTAGAGTTAAAAGATGAAGATTCTTGTTATTGTCTTCTATTTCTTCTACAATCTTTACTGCAAAAATTTTGTTGTATAATAGAATTTTAAAATTACCTTAAAAAATACACACTGTTTTGCAGATCAAGGTGGAAGGGGACATGTAAAGTAGATATTGATCTTCCCATAAAGGAAATACTACTTTATTTAACCTTCCTAACTCAAAGACTAATCTTATTAATCTGAGCAAGGCTCAATTTTTAATTTTATTTTATTTTATTTATTTTTTTTTAAGTTATAACTTTAAGTTGCAGCATAGGATGATCTGAGAATTTTTTTCCTTTCATTATATTACCCATCATATACACTAGTGGCAAGCAACTTGTGTCTCTTGACCCATAAGTGTTTGTTATGTCATGTAAGTGAGGCTTTCTGTTTGGGAGGACAGCACACATCTAGCAGGAGTGTCTTTGACATGTGGCAGGTTTTTGTGTTGTGTTGACATAGGAGTATTTTATGCATAGTTCAAAAGGTCTAGAGTAGCCGATATTCCACACTTTTGCAATTCAATATTATTCTTTGGAATTTCTTTACATACGAGAAAGAAATAAAGACAAACCAGCCTTCAGTCTATTCCAAGAGTGTTATGACAGAAAGATATGGAGTAATGATTTCTTCAGAAGTTTAGAAATACAAATAATTTATTAGCCAAATTTATTTTAAAAAATAACCTGGCTTTTCTCCAGGATCTAGCATTACTTGCATATAAAAAAAAATCTGAACAATATTAGCTGATTCAAAGTTTCTGTAAGAGAATTGTTGGTCCTGTACATATCTGAAAACATGATGAAATTATTAAGACAATAAGATAAAAAGTATACTATAAAATTTTGTAATTAAACCTTAAATACTTTCATGTATGAATTATGATGTAATTAGGTCCCTAAAAGCACCTCTATAAAAGCTTGTCAAGACATTTTTTATAGGCTTAAATTGCCATTTAAATACTTAATATTAAAAAATATCTATTCAATGAAGAAATTTATGTTCATTTGCTTAGTAAGGAGAGATTTTAGCTTCAAATATTTAGTGACTGCATAAAACAAAAAGGTTGGTACTGTATGCAAAAAGGTCATGTAACTTAATAAAATATTCTCCAGGAAATGTCAACTGAGTTGTAAAGTCCCAGAGAAATTTAGGAGATCTAATATTTTTGCTTTTTTTTTTTTTTTTTTTTTTTTTTTTGATTTTGTTTTAATTTCTTCAGCCTTTTATGACTTTTAGAATCTTTTCAAAGTCCAGGTGCTTTGCATACAAGCTTACATGGTGGACATGTTCATAACATTTCAGAATTTTAATGTTTACACTTCTGTTTAAGACAGTTATCCCCAGTTGTTCTGTCTGGGTTGGTTTTTTTGTTTGTTTGGTTTTGGGGGTTTTTTTGTGGTTTCTTCTTCTCTTTGCTTAGTCTCTGGAAGAAACTAAGGAACAAGATTTTTTTTTTTTAATCTTCAACACCACCCCACCTTTACACTAATTTACATTCTCTTTTTTGTCAGCAGTGGATAACATACTTCAGTTTTCAAAACATTTCAAATATTTTATAGATTTTCATCTATATGCAAGTGATAGCCTGCTGTTTACTGTGTGAATAGTTTTTGATGCTGTGAAAAGATGAAAATATCTCTTATTCATTGCTTTTGAAAAATAGTCATCTGTTGGGTAAGGTTTTTCAATTTTGTCCTCTTTGTAAAGGGGTGCCAAGATGATGAGTGAACATTTAAACTAATATGAAGACGTGCATTTAAAGAATAAATGGTAATGCAAGTAATAAATTTAAGAAAATTACATATTTATCTATAAATTTTTTTACATATCCAAGAATCTCAAGTGATCTACAGGTTTGCATGTTTGATTCTAAATTATAACACCTTTTTTTGCATAATTCGATATATCTTTTTCATTTTTGTGCACAAATATCTTTCTTGATGAAGCTCATTTTATGGAGAGAATTTAAAAACAAATATTTTAAAAAAGGCGTTGGGATATTATCCTAGCACTATAGTCTCATATTTGAGTAAGATTTTACATGGAAAATTTAATTGTTTTCAAACTGTTAAATTTTACCAGTATTTATTTTTGACAGAAAAAGTATTGTTTTTCTAGGCACTAAATTTAGAGGAAAGTTTAAAAATAATTCCTATTTTTGAATTTCCAAAGTTTTTAATATTTACATTACTCTGTCTTCCTTCACCAGGTTTGCTCCTCCAATTTAAATACTAAAAGTAAAATCAAATTTTCTCTAATAGATAATAAGATAATAAGAATAGATACAGTATCATCACTACTGAAACATATTTTGTACTACAGGAAGCTCATTAAAAAATTATAACTGTGTGTTAAGTATTTTATATGGAAAACTCCTTCCTATAGTCCTTGAAATAGTAATTTAGGAAGCTTAAAATCTCCTGGGTAAAGAAGATTTTAAATATTTATCAATATGGTCCTTATACAATCTTATTAGTTCTCCAAGGCTACTGTATTCTGCTAGACTTGGATTTAAAAAGAGAAATGACCCCTCCTATGGCAAGTGAAAACATTCATCTATACATTTCAATTTGATTTGTGAATTGGTATGTGCTGCCATTTCATGACTGTTTCACCTGTATTCACTGTATTCTGAAGATAGTAATAACAATGCCTATTGTATACTCGATTGCTAGCATAACTCTCAGAATTTAGACAGATTTTTATCAAGGAATGTAGAACATTTTATGATGCTGTTTATAAACTGAGTATATGTTGAATGTAGCGTCCTGTCACTCCTACACTTTTTGAAAATTGTCTGTGATTTAGAAAGCACCAGATAGTGAGTGAAATCTGAAAAAGAACCACTTTAGAGACTTACTCATAGTTACAGAACTCTCACAGGACTGCTTGCCTTTGTGTGCTGGTGAGACATTGTGTCAGTAAAGAACAAAGAGTATTACAGGAGGTATAACTTTTATGGTTCTTAGTGTGCTGGACTTGTCAGGGAGGAAGCATGTCTATTGCATCCTAGGAAAGAGATTAATCCAATATAGCAGCACCCAGGGATATAACATTGATGGATAACTCTTCAGGGAACTTACATATCTGACAATCAGCTGATATTTTGAGACTATGTCCTCAACAGAGAGAGCTGGTAACATTCTCTGGTTCAAAACATATGAAAGTTAAGATTAGCATTGACATTTAGAAAGCTTGCTGAATCAATGGAAAAGTTTTGACCCTAGTTTTACATCCTTCTTTAGTGTCTTTTTTTTTTGACCAAATCTATAAATGAGGAATTTGGCTATCAAGAAGAGATATTTCTACTGTGACTTTTCTTTCTAAGTGAAAATAAATTGAATCTTGAAAATTAGTAATATTCCAAACAGTAAAGAACTAACTTTGCTGAAATTTGCACAAATACAATGAGTGCAGTGCTATTCTCATTTATTTCTCATGACATTCTTTTATAGCAAATGGATTGATACTAAATAAGACCTCACAGAATTAAGGTCACTGATTCAGAACTAAAAAACTAAATGACAGCATTCTTTCTTTGTACGGTAGATTACTTCAGGTTTTTGTACAGCTAATGAATGAAACAAATTACTGTACTTTTTAATAATGTGCTTAAATTAAATAGATAAATTCTACATGTCTGAGGTACCAAAAAAATTGGCAAAAGAAAATTAAATACTTCACAAATATACAAAAAACTGTTTTACTTATTGTCTAACCATAATCTAGAGATCAATACTCAATAATAAAAATGGCAGCTCAATCACTGCACACAAAAAGGAAATAACTGTTAAATATGCTTTGTGACTATGACCATTGTACAAATATTCTAAAAGTTTTAAACTCTAATGGACAGC
>JACBWW010000001.1:23159866-23323847 GCA_020086605.1 Lanius collurio | reverse complement strand
AATATAGCTGCTCCATCCTCCATCCTCTCTGCCAGGGGAGTGAGGTGTCTGTGCTGGGTTCTTTCCCTGTCCAGCCTCCATCCCCACCATCCTCATGGGCACAAAGGGCTATGGTTTGCATGAAGTGTCTGTGTCTGGGGATGCCCAGCTAGGCCACCCCAGAGGTGAAGCTGGAACAGAGGAGGCAGCAGGGACTGGCACTGACACAGGCTTTAAACCAGTGACACCCCACTCAGGATTGTCGGCACACACAGCCATGGCATCCCCCTGATAAGGGCAGACATCGTATTTACAGACATGCATCTTTACAGACTCCACTATCTGTCCTCCTTATCTGGACTCATTGCAAGTGAAGAGGCAGATTTCTTCTGGCTGGATGTTTCAGTGTGAGACAGCAGTCCAGGGATCATAGTCTTGACCATAGAATGAGGGGCCTAGATATTGATTACTTCGGCATTCATCTTTCATCAGCATCCCCTCTTCCCTCCATGCTGCTGTCCTCTTTAAGAAGGAGGCATGTTGTAAGAAGTCAGTAAGAAATCATTAAGAAGGTTTTACCATTTCCTCACTGACTACACTTTGGAGAAGGTGCCTTTAGCAATCAGTTAGCAAGGGCTTTGGGAAAAAGGAACCGTGAAACAGATTCCTCCCATTCAGACAAGGATCCTTAGTGTTAAAGCTTTTTTCCCACATTTATATCCACAAGGGTTTTGTTCAACAATAGGGTTTCTTCTGCTTTGTTCCACATAGTTACTTACATTCATGCAGCAGTTCATAAAATCCTACCTTTACTTTGAAGTGTTTTACCCTCTAAATGTCAATACAAATGCAAGGTCACTGAGAAGGCACAACAGGTCTTCTGGTAAGCAACATCAAGATTGCTCTGCATGCTTTTGCACAGCATGCACTTCACAGTGTTACACACTGGTAGGTGGAAGAAAATAAATAATAAAACTTCATACAGCACATATAAAGTTGGAAGATACAGAACACTGGATGTAATGGAATAAGGAGTGAGAGGAGCAATTAGAGAGGATGGTAATAGAAGAGGAGTTAAATTAATTTTTTGCATCCATCTTTACTATCTAGGGCTACAGGGAAATCACGCTTCCAAGGGCACTTTTCATGGGAAATTATACTGTGGCCTTAACAAAATGATAGCCTCCAAGGAGGAAGTTATAGAGCAACTTAAAAAATTAAGTGTAGTAAATCACTAAAACCAGATAATATTCATTTGAGTGTTGTGAAGAAAATTAAGTATGAAATAGAAAAGTTACTGGCAAAGATATGCAGTGTATCATTAAAAAAGGAACTAATCCACAGGCTAAAAAGTCATCTTGCTGGTTCTTGGCTTTGGAAAAACCTGCACTTTGTACAGTTTTTATATCATTATGGCTAGGGGAACCTCTGAGTAGTGTAAGTACTTGGGACTGAAAGTAATCTTCCACTAAATAAGTTCTTTACTGCACAGAGTTTAAGTTCATCATGCTGTAGAGATACTGAAAATATAATCTTAATATTAATAGTTGTCCAATAAAAATAATTCCATTGAAGGTTTCTGACTGTGTAAAACCTTGTATTGGAACACGTGCCATCTTGTATATCATATTCCCAAGCATTTATCTTTCTGTCTAAGACAGACATAATTACAAAACAAAGAAAAGCAAAACAAAATAAAAAGATTTTTAAATATAAATTGTTAGTTAAAAAGTCAAAACTACTGATCCACAGTTGAAGATAAATAGGAATGAGGCATCTTTTGGAAAATCAGGTTATTTGCTGAAAAAATGTATTTACATAGTCTTTGAAATATACAAAAGATTCTGGTTGTATTTCCTGTATGGTTTTAGTAGCATATATATGTTTGGGTTTTTTGCCTTAGTCTCCAAATCCACTAGAATTAGCCCTTTAACTCAATAGTTTAAGAGATTATAATGCATAATGTTTCAAGACCTCGAAAAAGATTTAGATTTCCTCTTCTGCCATCCCCTTCTGTTGATTTGAATCCTGCCTATGTAAAAGTCTATCCTATTAAATCATCAATGTGACACCAAAAGCCCATGTTAAAATAAATGAACTGAGCCATTTTTTTTTTTCTCCTCAGGATGCCCTTGTTTAAAATAGGAATTTAAATAAGAACGGATTGTTAAGAGCCACTTAAATTGTGGCTATTAGACGAAAAATGAGTTCTAATATTGATCTTTCATTTTCAGCAAACCTATTTACCTTTGCAGTATTTCACAAAGTAAAATGCATTGTTGCTTCTCTTTAGTTTTTCTAGTTATGCCTAGGTCTACTCCGCTGGTTTTGTTAAAACTAGATAATAAAGTAGGACATCAAAAAGTACCAAACCAGAAGCCCACATACAATGCATCACTTACCAGTTGCAATTAAAAACCACCCTTCCCAAATAACACTAGAGCAATGGAAGCACAAAAAAATTACCCCAGCCAAACTAATAGAAACCCAACAAAAATCCTGCCAAAATTCCCAAAGCAGAAGTGGTGCCACTTCAAAATATTAAGAGATATTAGGAGCATGGCTGTCTTTCCCAGCTGCTCTGATCCAGGTATCCCTCCTGTCTGGCCACAGAGCCCAGAACAATGCCCTGGGGACTTGGGCCTGTTGAGGGATGCAGTTGTTTCTTCCCTGTGTGCAGACTCAATCAGTAGTGAAGATGCGCAAGTGTTCAGAGAAACACACCCAGAGGACACTGACATGGCTGGTCACACAGATTTCCACAAACAAGGTATGTTTTCAATAGCACCTAAATACATAAACACAGCCAAGTCCCCTCCTATTAGGCTGGCAGAGAGAGATGTGCACACAAAACACTCCTGGTTCACAAGCACAAATATTCATGGATCCCTTGAGCACAGGATCTGTGTCCATCCAGCACTCCTGCCCAGATTCTAGGCCCTCCTACCTGTCCCACATATCCCTTACTCGCTGGTCAGTCCATTTCTGTGCTCTCCAGCGAACACAGTGCTCAAGTCTCCCTGAGCTTACCAGCACAGACTATTGCCAGCTCCCCAGCCTGACCAGAATCAAAGTTAATGTTCCATAAAAGGGTGCCTTTAGTTTCTTGCTAGCCCATTAATTAGCATAATTGGCAGAGTTTGTTTCCTAGTACTGTCTCCATGATTGTTTTGGAATGTCTGTGTGCTGCTTTTGATACTGTGTCCCACAGCATTCTCCTGGAGAGGTTGGTAGCCCATGGCTTGGACAGGTGCACTCTTTGCTGGGTTAAAACCTGGCTGGATGGCTGGGCCTAGAAAGCAGTGCTGAATGGTGCTGTGTCCATGTGACAGCCGATCACTGGTGGGGTTCCACAGGGCTTGGTACTCGGACCAGTCTTTCTTAGTATTTTTTTGATGAACTGGATGTGGGGATCAAGTGCACCCTCAGTAAGTTTGTGGATCAGGACAGGTTGGATCAATAAGCAGAGGTAAACAATATGAGGTTCAAGAAGACCAACTGCTGGGTCCTGCACCTGGATCACAACCCCAAGCAGCACTAAAGTCTGGGGGCAGAGGGGGCTGCAAAAGGGACCAGCAGAAAAGGACCTGGGAGTGCTGGCCAACAGCCTCCTGAACATGAGCCAGCATGTGCCCAGGTGACAATAAGGTCAGTGGCACCTTGGATTGTACCAAAAAATAGTGGGGCCAGGAGGACCAGGGCAGTGATTGCCCCTCTGTACTCAGAATTGATGAGGTGTGACCAATCCTGTGTCCAGTCCTGGGCCCTTCACTTCAAGAAAGACATTGAGGTGCTGAATTGAGTTCAGATAAATTGAGTGGATAAATTGTGGAATGATCTCAAGTCAAACAGTCAAGAGAAGAATTTTTAGGAAAAATTGTTATGGCAAACAATAAGTCAGAAGAGACACATGGACTACGACTTACAGAGAAACTCACCTATGAAATTGCTGAAAAATTGACTATGGTTTGTAACTTGCTGGCTATATCAGTCTCAGTACCAAAGGAATGTAAGCTGAAAATGTAAACTGACACCAGATTTTAGAAAGGCCTCTAGCAATGATTTCAAGAAATGTAGATGAACAAATCTAACTCTACTACAAATAAGATAATAGATGCCATAATAAAGAGCAGTGTCAGTTGATGCACAAATACGTATCATATAATGAGAAGATCCATACAGCTTTGGTGAAGGAAAGTCATGCTTCACCAACCTATTAATGTTCTTGAAGAAGTTAATGATAATATTGATCAATAACTATTTAATAATTAAAAGTATAAAAGAAAAAAAATCATCATATTAAAGAGGATTTATAACAAAAAGGAAAGATTATTGAATAGGTTCATAGCTGGTTAAAGAGGAATATAGAGGACTGAATAGACAAATTGTTGTACATTGATGAAAAATTACCATTCTCTCACAAACGATTTGAAAATTATGTAGAAAATGTAAAATTTGCATCTGGTACAAAACTGTTTAATGTAGAAAAACTAAGGGTAGACATGAAGAGTTTTAGAGTGATAGTAGTAGTTCATATCTTTTGTATGGGTAACATGCTATGGCCTCCGAGAAATAGAAGAGGTAAGGAGAAAAATACAAAGAGTGTGAAAAAAGAAGTTATGTCTATGTGACAAAACAGACTGTATCCCAATCAATACAATTTCTGCTCTTAGTTGAGGGATGCCCCAGCTGTGCACTGATCCAGCAGTGCAGGGGCTCTGCCTCCCCATGGCCTAATCAGGTTACTGGTTTATCCCCTGGGCCAGTGGCTGCTGTCCGCTCTGCTCCAGCTTCAGCTCTGGGGTAGCTCTGCAGGGGAAGGGGTGACACCCCCCACCTGTCACTGCCTGAGGAACCACGGCCCTTTGCAGGCATGGGGGTGGGGGCATCTGTGAGCCACTGCCACACTGCAGCTGGGGCAAGAAAGGGGGCTGTCTTGGTCTCTTTGTGAAGGTGTGATAGGTCAAGCTTGGTTACATGCAAGACCCCTACCACCAACTCATTCACTTGCCCTTCTCAGCAGAACTGTTTGAGAGGATAAGAGGGAAAAGCTTGTGAGACAAGATAAAGACAGGGAGATCACTTGCCAGTTACCATAAAAAAGTAGACTCAGATTGGGAAAAATTCATGCAATGGCATATTAACCGTATGTGTGTAATACATCACATTCTTCTGAGACTAAAACCAAGTTACATCAAAATATTTCTGTAGACTGTTTCATTCAGAAAAAGAAGTTATTTTCAGTTGGATGCAAGTTCAGTGTCTAGTCTGTGATTCAGCTTCTGTACCAGAAAACTAGTGGTCCCAGTCTTATAGAAATAAGCACATTATTTTCTAATAAAATACATTTTTATATATCCACAGATATATAGAAATCATGTTTTCTCTAGAACTAAAAGAGCATGCAGCATTCGTCCTGTGAATTATATGTGTTAGGTTCCAATAGAAAAAAAGAAGATATATAATTCACTACTACTAACTTATAGAAATTGAAGTCCTGTTAGGTTTATATGGACTACGTAATTATATTTGCTGTCTTACTAATATATCTTCTAACATTTAACAGTTGCACAGAATTACGTTTGAGGAGAAAATGAGATTAAATAAATGCCCCTGACTTTGTTGCATGGTACCCATTCCAGATCTGTAGCCAATTTGCATTCCAAATTAAATCGAATTGCTTTCCGGTTTAAAGCTAATTTTTAAGAATGGAAAGATGCACTATGTATTTCCCACTGTCATATTTCATAGAATCATATTCATGTTAATAGATATAAAACAATGTGGTACACTTTGTATCTGGTCTTGAAATTTGACTCTGATTGTATATACCTTGTCATAGGCTCCTATTCATGCATGTAGATGGTACGTGTGGATATGCCCCATAAATGTCATATATACCCCCTTGCTAGGATTCACTTGACCTCTGTTAGGTAGATCTCTAGGACAGCTTGAATGAATTGTGCCTTAAAGGTACCTATTTCTTTTTAAACAGTACACAGAAATCCTTGCTCTGTGTAGATGTCTACACTCTAGACATCAAAGGCATGATACGATGAAAGAACCGATGAATCCTGTCACACGAGTACCGTAATTCCTTCACAGGGCTCTGAAGCACATTTACTGTTGCTAAAATGAGATGGACTCTAATCTCATTTTGAAAGCCATCAGATATGCCTTTTGTCCCTCAGTGAACATTACTAAGATTCCCTACACTTTTTTATTTAGGTAGTTTTCTTTGGGCTTTTTTGTTGCGGGGTTTTTTTCAACAGCATTCATGTATTACTGAAAGGACATCTAGATTCTGTTTGTTGCTTGTTTGTTAACTGAGAAACTAAAGCTTTATTTTAGGATGCAAGAGGGATACAGACCTGGACCTGTGCTTATACGTATGCCATATGTGTATGTAAAATGAACTAAGTGTATATTTTTTGCAGTCACTCTATCAAGGTTCAGTCTAGATGGCAAATTCATTTAACCTAAGAAAAGAAATGGTTTTGACAATATCAAAAAAAAGAGACCCATGCTCTGACAGGAAGATGACAGACAGTGGTCATAAACTGAAAAGAGAGAGGTTCAGATAGGCTTGAAAAGAAGAATTCTTCCCCTATGAAGGCAGCTCAGCACTAGAGCAGGTTGTCCTTAGAGATTTTGCAGTCTCCATCCCTGGTTTTCAAGACTCAACAGCATAAAGCCTTGAACAATCTGATCTGACCTTGTCTCTGACCCTGCTTTGAGCAAGAGGTGGAAGTAGAGACTTCCTGAGTTCCTCTCCAACCTGAATTATTCTGTGATCCAACCCTATGATTAACATTGGTTTTTCTGCATTTATTTGTTTAGCTTTAATTGAAATGGCTGGAAACTGAGAGTTTAGTGCAAAAGTTTCTACACCCAATGCATGAAGATAATTTTCCTTCTACAAGCCCTTTTTTTTTTCCATATGTAAGATATCTTCATGTGCTTATCAAAATTATATATGAATATATGTTCACATTTAATGTGGTTGTTAACAAGCTTCTTCCTCTTATAATTTTTTCTATTGAAATCAGAATACAACTTGTCTGTACTGCTTGGAAATGATGGTGGAACAGAAGGAGCAGACAGTTGTTGGAGCATAAATGATATTAAAAGTAAAGGATACAGCTGACCAGAACTCTTACAGAACTGTCTAGCATGTAATGTGAAGGTAAACAAAAAGTAATAGTAATGTTTAAAAAAAAATATTTCAGATGCACAATATTTAAATATAATTTTCTGATTCAGTATGATTATTCAGAGCTATGATTTTGCATGTCTTTCTGTAAAATTATTTTCCTTTATTTATTTTGAAAGGTATCAACTGCATTTTGGGGTATTTTATATGAAAACAGAGGAAAACAGAGGAAAACAATGTTGCATGGCTATTTTGTTGCGTTGTTATTGTTTTTTAGGAATGTTCAGCTAGAACCTTCAAAAAAAGTTTTCTAATGAACAAATCTTGTAATTCATGTGAATCAATTGATTTATCAGATATGGCAGAACTGTCAAAGTGAAATCTGAAAAGCCATATTTTTTAACGGTTATTTCCAGTCAAACCACTTTTCTAGAGGATTCTGCAAATATTTGCCCTCAAAAATCAATGCTGCTATATGAATCTCTTGGTATAGCAACATAAAAAGATACTAGAAAGGAGACCAGACATTTAGAGCTAAAATCTGTTTCATTATGTTATTTTTAGTTTGATTTTTTTTTTGCTTGCTTTTAAATTTACTCCTTAAGAGCCTCATTATGTAAACTCATCTTAACAGTTCTCTAAATGGGTTTTCCCAAATATTCATTTCATACACACACATAAATTCTTGAAGTTATATTGATTTATTTGTCTTACATATCTTTTGCATTTAATAGATAGAAGTCCTTGCTTCCATTTTCACTAATTTTTTCTGACTACTACATGTTTTATATTTTATAGTCCTCAATTCAATTATTAAATTTTGAAAAGTTTGAAAGAGTGTATCTGAGGTATGTGAACTGCAAGTGATAACTCTGTACTGTTGAGATGAATTGTCTCCTTCTTGATAATTCCTTCATAAAAGCACAGAAAGCTCTCAGCCCATCCCCTCCAAAGAAAAATTGGTTTAGAAATTGTACAGAACACAGGAAATAGATTTGACTTTCTATTATTTTCTTCATTTTACAAAGGCATTTCCATAGGCTCAAAGTAATTGTAAAACACTGCCTAAATCAATATAGTAGCATTTTCTGTTTAGTTTTCCCTTCTTTGAAATGTTCAGATATGCAATAGATTAGAAAATCAGGCTGAAAGTTCCTAACATGTAAAGCTTATGGTTTAATGCTGCAGTTTCACAAGGAATTACAAATCCATGAAAAGCTGCATTTTTTCCTTTGGATTTATTTCTGGGGGCTAACAAGCATTTTTACACTTTAAATTGAATAACCTGCTTTTTAAACAAGTTTGGTGTTACAGAGATAAACTGAACAGGTCAATATTATAGTCCTCTTACCCAATCAAATAAACACTAGAGGAATGATCCTTAGCTAGTGGTGATCTATACCTAAAAGAGATTTGTCCTAGAATGTTAGCTATCGTGCTGACTCCTGATTCAAAGATATTAAAGGAATATAAACTATGTCCCAGGGGAAAGAAGATGAAGAGGGTTTTTTTTTCTCTCCTTTGATTTGTAGGCTGGGAAATTTCATTCATTAAATTTGCATCAATACTTTTTGCTTCTGGCTGACTATCACTTGCAAATTAAGAGATCATTGGTGAAAGTACTAGGGAGAATAGGGCTTTTTGAAAGTAATTTTAAAATTAAGCAATACCTAGAAATATAAAAATGGAAATATTTCATATCTCCTTCTCTCATACTTTGCTTTTCTTTCTAGTGTGTCTCACAATGCAGATGTTTTGCATAATCATTCTACAAAGAATAAATACATGAAAAAAATGAAACAACAAAATGGAGCTTCTCTACATTTTCCCCAGGAGGCATTCTAATTGCTTTCATGAGGTGCTAATTAAAATTAGCTTTTTTTGCAGCATCAGATACATGTTTTTGGTAGATATTCTTAGTACAGTAATGGATATCTCTGCTCTTCTAAGCCCCAATTCAGCTGACATTTAAAGTAGAGGCAGTTCCTGTTTATGTCAGCTACCATTGCCAGCCTTGTGGGAATAAATGAGAGACACTTGCTGTTAGGCAGAATGAGTTTGCTGCTGCTAATAATTCTGAGCTGCAGTGCAGAATGCTGTTAGCCTCTTCTCAGTGAATGCCAAAAGCAATTTCTTACCAGCATTCCGCATAACACCACAGGAAAAAGACATTATGAAAAGTAGCTGCCTTGAGTCTTAGCTACTGAAGACATAAGAGTCCATTGGCTTTTGGGATACCAGTAGAGTAGTCACTAAGACATGTATGGTGTTTGAATATACATCTGATTTTCAGGAACTTAGATTAATGAATTATAGTGATTACCTGCTCAGACATCATCTATAGGAATAATGTAATAACCTAAAACACATATGGTTTGAAACCCTAGGCTATTGATGGCAAAAAAAAAAGGGTTTCACTTAATGAGAATGTCAGAATGGAGTTAAAATTATCTGTAATTTCTTCCTTTTGTATATCAGGCAAATAAAAATGAAGCCATAGGTTGACTACTAAGAAAGGGGAGTGGCCTTTACTACATAAAGTATTGACAATTTATTTTTTTTTGTTTTGCTATCTCTTTATGTCTATACTCCAGATCCAATAACAATGGAGAGGTAGCTAGCACTCACTTTCACCACAGTAGTGTAAAGCCTGCACCATAAAATGCAGAAATCACCAGTAGACTGAATGCCAATGACTTGTATGGTGTTTAATGTGGACAATCCCACAGATCTCACACAAGCTACTGGTGCTGTGAGGAGCACGGGGGGAGAAGGGAGCACACATCCTGTCCTGGCTGTCAGAACCGGGGAAAGCTGACTGAGGAACGTTTTGTACCGAGTCTTCTGTGGCATCTCTAACAATCAGGTCACATGAAGAAGATCTTAGGGCTGCTTTTCTACAACCTCTCTTTCTGGCTGAGTGAGCCCTGATCTGTGCACAATACTTAGTGGACAACACAGCTTTCTCCAGCTTTCCACTATGTTCAGGGGGTCCAGTCCCCCAGGAACTGAAACCTGGAAAGAAGTTTACATGAAAATCTTTCCTAGCAACCTCACAGGAATATGGCAGGTGTTTTTAAAAACAAGCTCACATCTTTAACCACATATCTTTAAGTAGAGTTAGAGAATATTATGAAAAAAAGCACACAAATTGTCACCAGATAGTTGTCTCATTAACTCAATTAGTAAAAGTTACGGTTTACAGCTTCATATGCACTATTTTTTCTCTTTTGCACATCTCAAGTTTCTGAGTGTGATCTATCCAATAAAACTGAAAACTATGAAAGAAAAAAAATATTTTGACCATTATCATATTGTCGGCATTATTCTAGCTATTTTTAACATATATTTGGAGAAAATAAGAAACTCCAGAGTAGAAAAATGGCCTAAAATTCTTTATAATGCCAGAACTTGTGTGTTAGCAGGAGATTAATGTTGGAGTGTATATTATCCATCATCTATCTAGTATAATATTTAATTGTGGTCCGACCAAATATTTAATCCAATATGGGCTTCGTATTGATATTTTATAAATATAACAAAAAAAAACCTTTATTTTTTTTAATGCCTGAGGATTTTATCACTTTTCTTTCTTTCATTTCAGTATTTAGTCCAAATAAAGGAATTTCAAGCAGCCAGCATCTACAAACACATATATATATATAGTTGTCTACCATAGGCAGGAGGTCTTTAAAAATGGAGCATTATCTGTATTATTAAGAGTAACACAGACTACAGATTCCCATTATATGTAACTATTATGTAATAAATAGGAAGTTCTTTCCACTTGTTTGTTTTGTTTTATTTTTCTTTCTGGTTTTTTTTTTTTTTGTTTTGTTTTGTTTTTTGGGTTTTTTTTTTCCAGACTGCATCTGCATTCATCTTCTTCTACAGTTCTTTTAAACAGTGTTATGAGATATTCTTTTAGTGAAAATTCTATTATGAGGCTATTCAAATTACAATTTTTTTTTTCACCACTAGAATCACTGTAACAACAATATATTACTAGTAAAAGGTGAGAAACACAAATTTAAATAATAATGTAGTTCTGACTTCAAATAAATATAGAACATCCTTCATTAACATGCTGTAGTCTGGATTTCTTGAGACATCTCTTTTACATACTATAGTATACCTTACAGAGGATGAAAAAGTGTACTCAACAACAAGCCTTTCAAAATATGCTTTAGTTCTAACTTTCAACAAAAGAGATGAAGCAACCTCACTGATATAACTAGATACCCCTTGGAACTTATAAACAACTCACTGTGCAAACACATTAGGATCTGACCAGGCTCTTAGTTTTTATGTTCACATTGAATGTGCATTCCAGTTCAGACCAAAGTTTTTCAAAGAAAATGGTCATTTATTCCCTAAATTATACTAAATAGCATAACAGTGATATACCCAGTTCTGAAATGAAGGAGTGTGGTGTATACTGTTACTGGAAATGAAACAAACAGCTGTTTAATGAGGGTTTGTGTAGCAGCACCTGCTTCTGAATCCTCAAAGTAAATGGAAAAATTGGGTTAATGGTTTTGTTTATCAGACACTTTCCAGTTGTTTTTGTCTATTCTGAGGATAATGACCTTCTAAGGGACTTACAGGACTGTAAGGCATGATAGCATAGTTAAAAAGCATATTTTTAAAAAGTATGGGAGGAAATGATTATTCATTTTGATATTTTTAGGCTTGATCAGCTCCCATGTTAAGCATTTTACTTAAAAATTATTTACCTATTCAGAATTAATATCCTTTGATAGAAGATAATAATTGTTTGCAAATTACTCTACCAACTACACTACCATAAATTAGATACAGTGAATACAATAACAACAAAGTAATTAGTGGCTTTGTTTTAAAGCATCAAAAGCAATTGGAAGCATTCACCCTGGGTTATATAATCCTACATTGGCTGTTAATGAACACCTGATGTCCCTCAACTACCCCATTTCCCACCATAAAATCAGAATTAAAATTATTAATAAACTGAAATTTGCCACAAGCCCTCCAATTTCTATGGTGCAAAAGTGGATCTAAGAAATCATCCAGCAGTCACCTGTCTCTCACATGTTTTTAAGCAGATGAAGAGACGTTGCTCTCTTCTGCTCAGCTGGGGAGAAGGAAAACCAGTGCTACCCCTTCTGTGTGTTCTAATGGTCCTAAGGTATTTTCACTGAAGCAGTTTTTGTCCAGGAACAAGCTTGTTGGAAAGATCCAATGAGAATCACATACACAGAAGTATAAGTGGATATGCACAATTATTTTTCATTTTTTTCTATTCCTAATGTGGAAAAAATGTTGAGGTTAACCAATATATGTTAACTACTCCATTTTTTTTTTAATTTTGAGAGCAATTTTTCAATACCAGTAAATTTATTTCTAGTGTCATATAAGCACTTTTGGGGAGCATCCTGCATTTTATAGACAGTTTCCTTGGCTGAACAACATCAATGGTTTTGTAACCATGCAGTATAACTGCTGGTGTTTGTTTGCTTTTGCTGAATTTTATTTTTCCAAAAATTCCAATGAAAAGTTCATGCAACTAGTGCAAACTGATGTGTGACTTGCTTTAAGGAAACAGTGAGAGCCAGAAGAGTTTTACATTTGCCTTATAAGAGGCCTCATATTGACACTTAGAAAAAGATTTCAAAAATGTTTAAATGATTGCTCATGGCATAACTATTTTCCTTTTAACCTTAAGAGCCCCATAACATTCAGTTTGATGACAATAAATGTGTGTCAGAGACATCAGTCTATAGTGTATGAGCTCTTTAATAGTTACAATTATTACAATTGTTTTAATATACATGCTTTTTCAAATGCAGAGAGGAATAATTCCTGTTCTCACAGCAGGGATGTCTGATTCCTTTTAAAACTTCAATGAAAATAGTGACAAGAATTATTTTCCAAACAAATATATCTGACTTAATGATGGGTGACTAATATCCATTCCAAAATAACACAGTAAATGTTTAAAGAAGTTAACTTTTAGCTGCTGCATGTAGTTGCACACCATCCACTGATTTAATTTCTAGATAAAACAAAAGAACCCCCCCAATGTTACATGGTTTGTGTTTTCTCTTTCTTGTGAATCAGATGTTATACAATTATCTAGGATTCAAGGATATAAGTGTTTGCTGACTATTAGTTTCATTACAGATATTATAAGTAGGGTACTTACTGAAACAGTCTTGCTATAATTATGTTATTATTGATATTTTCTCTTCAGTTGAAAAGTATAATTAATTACATGGCTCTTAGTGACAAAATAGAGAAGAAGCAGAAATAATCATGTAAAAAGAAAATGACAAAAAAGGTAAATTTGTCTTTTGTCCCCTTTTTTCTGTTCTATATTCCTATTTTCCTTCCATTTGATTTAATGCTTTTCTCATAGAATATGGTGAGAAGACCTTACAAAAAAGTTAAGATAATCTAAGCATTTCATTAAAAAAAATGTAAGCTTTCTTCACATTTTCCTTTGTTAACTTTACCTATTTTTTTCCTGGTTTTTTTTCTCTTGAAATCTGAAATATATTCAAAATCATCTGGAGAAGCAGTCAAAACTGATCATCAAGCTTCATTCAATAACTTTCATGTTTATACTCTTAATATAGAAAAAGCCATACAGCTGACACAAATATTTTCCTTGGAAAAAATATATCTAAAGAATATATGAAACCTTAAACTTACCATTCCAGTGATGGAATTGAGAAAATATAATGCACAGAATAAGAAACTCCACACAAAATGCAGAGAAGAAATTTTTCAAATATTGTAAATGGATACAATTACCCAAACAGCATTAACTGGTTTATTCTTTCTTTTATAATGTCCCTCTTGCTATTTACGTGGGGTGTTTGTTTGTTTGGGGTTTTTTGTGTATAACACAATATTATAGTAAACAAAGCACAAAACAACAGTAAAAATGCAGATGAATATATGTGTAGATCAACTATTCTTTTTTCACTCGAATGAAAGTAGTGTTCTTGATGCAGTGAAAAAAATGTAATTATTTCAATGTAAAGATTTCAGCTGTACATTTAAAACCTAGAGCTATGAACAGGAAGCATTTCCAGCAGGGTCCTCTAACAATAATACACTTTTCCAATAAAAAGTTGCTATTCAGTAACCTCTATGGGAAAAAAAAAAAAAAAAAAAAAAAAAAAAAAAAAAAAATCAAACAAGGCTTCACAATTTACTGGGAATATCAACCTTTATGATCGTGATTGATTAACTTATTTCCTCCTTGATGAGTTCAAAAGATTGATAGCATTAATTATTTAAAAGTCAGAAGTAGTCAGTGAACTATTATCATCCTTTGCTGTTATATTCAATGTACAGGACAAATGACAGTGGAAGTAATTGGAAAATCTGGGGCTCAGAAAGGTTAAGTGACTTTCCTGAGGTCACAATGTGGATTTTTTTGACCTCTTGACTCGAAGAGCCTTATTTAGTTCTTTCTCCGGCTTAGTCCAATCAGTAGTTTGATCATCAGTTCAGCCCAAAGAACAATTATTTTCAGCCATCTGCTTTTATCACATAGCATCTGAACCTGCCTTACATGCTCTGTTGGAGAAAGACATGAGGTCAAATGCATGTTTCCTTTTGTGGTGCTCAGAACCTGTGGTAATCATAGCAGTTATCTACAGAATAATGGTGTGGGTTTGCTGTATTTGCATTTTCCTGTGCCTGTCCTAGGCAAGAGCCTCAGTCTCTATATGATCTTTAGAAAGAGTCCTGAATACTTGAATAATTTTTCTCTCCCACTTCAGCAGCTACAGCTATGGACATTAAAATAAACTGCATTGTGTTGGCCCAAAAATAAATGTGTGTAGCAGTTGGCAGATCTTTGCTTTAAATACACCATCATGAGAGTTTGTCAAAATACAGTGCTTCAATCAATAAGGCATTAAATCCAGCAATAAAGTGGGTAGTTCTAGGACTGCATTTACTCCACTTGATTGGGCATACTGCCTACTGAGTAGTAAGGGTTTTTGCATTTGCCAAACTCTGTCAAGAGATTACAATCAGACTGGTACAGAGAAAATTGCTCTTCATAAGGACCTGCTTTGTTGCACTACTATTTTCAGCTTATTTTGATGTCATATCTTTGACTGCAGTACAGGGTTTCTTAAAAATACTTCATCAGTAACTAAGTTTTTCTTTCTGACTGAGGATACTGTAATATTGGAGTGGCATAAGGAAAAAGAAAAAGAATGTGTAAAATCATTGAGTTGCGCTCACCTAGGAGAAAATCTCTGCCTTTGAAGATGAACCTAAGTATTTTAATAAAGCATTAAATCGCTGTTTGAATATACCTGGGAAAAAAAATGCAGATATTAGGAAGCGTCCTAAATATCCAAAGCATATTAAAGTACTAGAATCGTAGAATGATTTTGGTCAGAAGGGGCCTTTAAAGATCATCTAGTCCAACCTCCTTGCTGTGGGCAGGAATTTATATCCATTCAATTATACTCATCTTTATTAAATCCCTTTTATTAAATATTGTGAAATTTAAGTTTCACAATGCAAGCAGGGAATGTTCAATTCTAGGAGAAACAACAAAAGACAGCATTGTCAAAATACAGTATTTCTGAGCGAAGATTCAGTTACAACTGAAACCTGCCCAACCACCATCTGAAGAAAGTAACTGAAAGCAGGTGCTGCAAGCAGGTGCTGCCAGTGGGTACATGGATAATGCAAGTGCAGCATTGAAGGGCAGCTGTTAGGATGTGCTTTTGCACATTTCAAGATTGATATTACCTAAAGCTTTCCATTTAGTGGAAAATTAGCATCTCTGTGAGCTTGATGATTGTCTGTGGTCCCTTGGACTTCCAGAAATTAGTTTTAAGCAACAGAGACACTACTGAAGAATCATTGGTAACATTGCTTAGACTGCCTAATCCATGTTTTCATATATTTTAATATTCTGGAAAAAAAATTGCTTTTAATGACACAATGTAATGAATAGTCAAACACTTGAGTGATTTTTGTTTAGCTATTTGATAACTGGGAACTATCACATAGGGTAAGTGAAAGTATGATAACATGACAAGCAATGAATAAATAATGTCAGTGAAAGTCAGAACCGCTTTGTCATCACATGAAATGCTCGAGATTTTCCCATTTTCTTTATGCCATATGGCACTCCAAATGATTTGATATCCTGGTAGTGTGACTTCAGAATGTTTCTGATAAAGCAGAATGGTCTGAAATATATATACTGGATGAGATATGCATTCCTCCGCAGTTAGATCTTTGTCATGACTTCACAAGGAGATTTCTTCTGAAACTTGGAAATGGCTGTCAGCTTACTTGTTGGTAAGGCCATTGCAAACCAGCTTTAATAAAATATATTAGGAGTATTAAAATTTAGTTCTGCAACAAACAATTCTGAGAGAAGAAACTTCCCACACCAATATCACAAATATCCAAGTAATTTTCTGCTGTTTCATACAAGTGTCTTGTTCATCAAAAACATTATTGCTGAAAAGAACTGAAATATTATATGCACTGTTTCACTGAAGCAAGATTCAACAGTGGTAGTAATTTTCTGTATTCCAGCTACAGCTTTGATTCCTCCAATAAATAAATTATTAGAACTATTACTTTATGAGACAGAATATTTTGCATTATGCCTAATTCCAAAGCCTGAAGGAAGAAATATTTTTGCACACTCCTTTTCCACAGATGTTTCAAAATTAGATAATATTTAAAAATTTACTATCCTAATTACTGGGAATATTTCAATAGCTTTGTTTTAGAATTAGTCTGGCCTTTTTCATCACATCATATATGAAATATTTGATGCTAAAAAGCTAATAACATGTCAAATTACGGGATAATTTAAAAATGGAAGCTGGTATATTTATTAGGCTTAATTATTAGGGAAATGACCTTGAGTAATGCTGAAACAGAATATCTGTGAGACATGGTTCAAAGGTATTAGTACATAATCAGGGCATGGCATCACACCTATAAACATTAAGACCTGACCAAATTAATAAACAAATACATTGGTAGAAATTTGCACTTCATTTTGCAGTGCTAAATTTTTTAAGTGTTTTGCCTTTTAAAAGTCAAATCAAGTCCAATGTTTACAATTTCTATTAGACAGGTTTGTAATGACTTTCAAATAATAATCATAAGAGAGAGTTAATATATCAGTAATTTCTTCTTCAATTGAAATAAGTACTTTCATTTGCCACTAAACAGTAATTCCTACAAAGGACTGAAAAAGATGACAGATTTTTTGTGTACATGTAACAATATACAGGAGATTTTTTTCATTAAGTTTATTTTGATGTATTTTACCTGTCTAGGAAAAGTCACAAACATTAAAGAGTCATTCTTGTTACCTGTTTTGTAATAGCTCACTGACTGTGTAGTACCAGCCCAGCATGAACGTTACTGTTAGAAAATGTATGTCCCAGCAATAATGAGCTTAATTGTCATCAAAGGCAGGTCAAATAAATTTAAACTCAGAACTGTACATGTTTGTGAATGTCTGTTTTCATTCATCAGTCAGTGTCAATATCTACATACAAAGTCTCTCTGTGCAGCAAAAACAACAATGAAACTAACCAAACTTAGAAAAGGATTATCTGATTCTGTAAAAATAGAGAGTTACTTGCAAAATAAAATTGGTTTTTTTGAATAGCTGTTGAAAATGAAGTTCCGGAAGAGTCAGCAACTAATTTCTGAGGGTTTGCTTCTATCTGAAATTATTTGTAGCTAGAATGTTTAGATTTGCCGCATAATATAAGGTCATCTGGACTCATGGAAACTATTGTGTAATGACAGGACTTTTTATTTTTCAAGATAAATGCATGGTATTTGATATATTGTACTAGTGAGCATGTTAGTGCATATCGCTATCAAAGTCCAGCAATCTCTATTTTGAATAAATTTCTTTTTAAGGGGTGGGGGGGTTATTAGTTTGATTTTTTTGCTTATTTTCTCTTGCTAAATCTGGAGAATTTCTCAGATTAATCAGGTTACTCTTCCAGCAGCTAATATAACTGGATTTTTTCACCATAGTCCACACTAACTTTATTATCTTCATTACAGGCACTGATAAACTACATTTGAAGTTAAATAAAACTAAGTCAACAAGAACAAGAACAAGATAAATACAGCATTTAAAATTTACCAGAATACATATAGTTGGGCAATGTGACAGAATTTTATAGGAATTTAATTTGATTAAGTTTTCATTCAACAAGAGATCTTCAGAACTTAATTTCTAATTTTTGAAAACTTTATTATACAGACTATTTTGCAGTCTGTATAGTTACTATTCCTGTCAAATTAATACAGAGGTGACTGTATAAAAACAAATGTATGATACAATACATTTCCTTCTTGCTCTAATAGTGGCACACGGCTTACTTCTGTCAATGCCTCTTTAAGAGGCAAACTGCTAACTGGTGAGTCTTCTGGACAGGGGAAAATTAATAACACTAGGTAAAACTGAACATAGTTCAATAGCAGTATTCAGTTTATTGGGCTATAGATTGCATTCATTGGAGAAAGAAATATACATATTTAGCAGATGCCTGCAGGTAGAAATGTTCATCTGAAGCTTGGCAGCTTTTAAAGTTTCAGGCATAAGAGTATTCACCACTGCATAAATCATAATGTATTTGTTGTGTACCCAAAATGTTCATGTCTATGATAGTCCAAGATGAAAGTATGCTTGTGATGTATGTTTTCCTACCTATTAATCTCCCTGAATATATATTTTTCTTTGTAAGCAATATTATACTTGCAGCTGTTTTTCAGACTCCAGTTTCCATGAGGTTGTTTTACATGTTTGTTTTGGATAAAGTCTAGTGTTACTATGTGCAGAATTTCTAAACCTGTTATTGTTCATTCATATTTATTCTCTCACTACATCAAAAAAATGAAGTTTTCTCAAACTAAAATATCAAAACCATTAAAGACCCTTCTGGATAATTTCTGTCATTTCCTCTACCTGAAGTCACAAATTTAAGTACACCTTTCCAAGACACTGATATCACTGCACATTAATGACCAATGTCTGAATCTTGAACATTTTTCAATTTAAACAAAATGAAGTAGATACATGTGTTTAAGAACACAAAGGCAGGCATGGTTATTTCTTTTGAGGCTGTTTGCAGGCTGTTCCATACCATTTACACATCTGATTCTTTCTTGTCCATTCATCATAGTACACTGCTGAGAAAGATGCTGAATGCTCACTTAGAAGACCACCTCTTTTTTTTCTTTTATTTTCTTTTCTGGTATTTTTGTTTATTTTTTGTTTGTTTGGGGTTTTTTTTTGTTTGTTTGGTTTTGTTTTGTTTGGGGGTGTGGGGGTTGAATGTTTGTTTGCGGTTTTTGTGTATGTGTATGCTTGTGGAACACCTCATCTACAAACATTTTCTTCTTTGGCCCCATTTGGCATGTCTTCTGATGAAGAAAGTACCTCCAGGTAAATGGCAGATAAACTCTCAGATGCAAATCTCCTCCAGGGCCCCATGCTTTAACTTTGACATTGGCAAATATGCTTTGTGTACAATATCTCTGAGAGCTGTCTGTGTCCTTGGATAAAACAAAGCACACTCCTCTCACATACACCTTTTTACCTCTCATCAAACACAGAATGTAAAGACTTCTTGTCTCATTCTGTACATGTCAACAACCTAGCACAGAAAACCTAAGAAGGCATCAACAGCAAGGAATGTATCAGAAACAGGCAGAAGGTTCTCTGGAGTGATGGAGAGTGGTGGTGATTTGAAAAGGAGGGGAATGGTACAGGAAACACAAACTTGGAGATCATGTATACTGCTGCTTTTTTTCTTCCTATAAATGAAAAACTGAGGTGTCATGATTTTACACAAACTGTTATTTTGATAATTTATGTACATATCCGAGTGATGTTTTTGAACATGACCTCTCTCTCACCACACTCATTTTCTCTCAAAAAAAACATTACATTGGGGTGAAAAATAACATCATTTTTTATGCCATCTGGTGCACATCAGCTCTGGGTGCCCAGCCAACATAAAGCATCCACTCAGGAAGGCACACTGGCATGTCACAATTAAGCTGGTTGAAGTAACAGGCCTTAAAATGCAGGACACAAACAGTTCATGCCCACCTTTCCACTACTTGTGGATACAGTGGGGATTCCATAGGTTTTTATTACAGACGAGAGCAAAATACCAAGCATGTCCAATCAGATATTTGTTCTTTCCCTTCATGGAATGGTGGAGTCATGCCAGAGGAAGAAAGCTTGTTTTTTACTATTTTTTATATAGTAGAGCAAAAGTTGCTCTAAACGACTAAGCAGTCCTTTGAAATCATTGGGTACATTAACAAGATTACAGCTATAGATTGTATCTTATTATTAATACATAGATATTTACATTGTTGTTTACCCTTCTTATGGGATCCTTAAACATGGAAATTATTGCTTTCTCTGAGGATATAGTCCATAGCACTAGGATTTTAAAGTCTTATCAAACTGCAAATTATTTTCTCATTGCCTAGGTACAGAACAAAGTTTATTCAAAGCTGTTCCGGAACATTTTTTGTTTCTTTCCTTCCAGAGCTAGCTGCAATTATACCATTCCAGACTATTTATTTATCCCAAAAATATATTACCTGTAACTCTCACCAAAAGGTTGCGTGTCTAATTTTCTTCACTCTTTTAATATCTTCTTACATCTAAGACTAAACCTGAGTTATCTCTGATATGTTATTCCCACTCAGAGAATAAGAATTACAGTGACCTCACACCCAGCCACAAAAGAACTGTAGCTATAGGTACAATATATATGCTTAGATGTGTTGATTAACATCAATGTTAACATCAAGGTGGAGAAACAGGTTTTTCTAGAGACCCAGGAAATTTCTGCTGCAGAACTGACTTCAATGAGCACAGGTAATGCATTTGGAAATGTTCCATGGAAACCAATGCTGCAGACACAGGAAAGGTCACATAGGTCAGGCATTTTTACAGTCCACAGATGTCTTACATGTAGTTTTAAGATGGTAACAATGGATCCTCTATATTCCACATAGCCCACTAGTATCAATGGCCAGCTGGGCATTGGAATGCTGCAAAACTGAGGTTCATGGAGCCTCTGCGGGACCAGCTGAAGATGGTGTTGCAATAATGACTACAGCGTCATCATCCAAAGAGGGATTTATCACCCTGTTCTAAAGATTTAACTGTGTGTGAGACCATCCTTATACAAAGAAACACATAATTCCACCACCCCACTCCCCCTCCAAAAAGCCCTAAATATTACTTCTGTGAGTGCCTGCACAAACCTACAAGGCCCAGACCCCTCTAGGACTAATGACAATATCCTATTTCTCTGCTGCTGTTTAACAGTTTAACATTCAGGCAATAAATTATCTGTTTCACACTGTTTAAGAAATTTATCAGTATGTAATTTTTAAATTCCCCTTTTCTTTTTCTTCAATCAGTTCAGCCCCATCTTGCCCAAGTATATTTTATTCCTTCATCTATGATATAGCTGTTTCGAATTCTTTGTCCATGTTTAAGTGTTTTGTTTTTTTCCCACAAAATGCTGAGTACTTTACATACAATTCTGGAGCTGTTCAGTATTCTCCTGTTATTTATTTTTTTCTTACTGAAATTGCATCCTTCAATTTTTAAACCATATGAACTTAAATATGAAAATACTCATTTGAGGACCAAAGGTGTTCCAAAGAGACAAAGGTTTTTCTAAGCATGTACCCAAACCTCTATCTTCCGTAATAAGCTCATATTCTTACAGTCAAAAGATTTATGATGTAATAAAAATAAATAAATCAAAATAAATCTCCAGTTTTTAGTCTAAGTTACATTTTCTCACTGTTGATTGGTTATCAGATTTGTGGTCTCAGTAATCACTCTGGGCATGAGGTAGATGAATTAGATGATGCAGTGACCACAGACTTCAGTTAATTAAAATCACAGTCATTTGCAGATCCATTCCAGACTTCCTGTATTCATAGCTATCACAATAAAAGGTACAGATAAACATATAGCTCTGAATAATTCAGGATGCAACTTTCTAATGGTTTCTGGTTTCCCTTCTTTTTATTTCTTCTGTGCATCATTGCAACACCACTGTATATTTTCTCCTTTTCCCATTACCTCTCTCTTCTCTTCTATGATTACTTTCATTCTTATTGTTTTTCCTCACTACCTCAGACTATTAAAAAATGTGGTCCTATTTGAATATGTTTTTATGTTCGGTGTGGTTTTATGAACTCAATAAAAAATGTAGCATGCAAAACAAGATATAACAAATTTTGTGCACTGTCAAAAGCTCATGTTATGTAAGTGCTATTAAGCTTTTGACTGCTCCTTGTCAACTATCTTTTCCTCGTTCTATGTTGAAGAATATTTATTTCTGTACAATTCCTCTTTAATTAATTCTTTTTTCTCACAGAATGATGATGTACAGATACTTGAGATGTTTCTGTGTTAAAAGTAAATAATAAACTCAACTTAATAAGCCTTAGTAATAATAAACCTGTAACATAAATGGTATATGACAATGTTAATGAAGACCTAACAAATAGGTCATTGAAATAACAACAAAAAGGAATTGCAAGCTTAGCTGGACACTAAACTGGAGTGAGGAGAAAAAGGAGAAAAGTATCCTTCAGCAGAAAAAAATCTAACTTAAAATAACTGTTAAAGTAATGTAGAATCTCAGATATTCTATGAAATGCTCACTCTCAGTTTACAGTTATTTTTGGTGTATTAAAAAATGTAATCATTTTTATATTAAAATTTTTCAGTGCAACTCAAATTTAGTTTTCAACCATATTCTTGTAATCTTCAGTTCCTTAGAGACATTTATGACCTGGAAGTATAGTCTGCTTTCTATTACATGTCCTGTCACACTCCTTTTCATTCTGTCCTTGTAGATACACAATCCATTGCTCTAGCTCTCTTAGAACTTTATCAAGACTTCAGAAAATTGAAGAATCTCCATGAGAAATTGAAACATCCAAAATAGATTTGATAGAATTGCATAGCAAGATATAACTGCCTGCAAAACATATCAGCACAACATTTTAGCATTCTCAATTTATTATCTGCTGGAAATAAACAAGCAAAGAAAGGAATGTTTCTTATTGAGTTCCTCAAGTTTTCACTGGTAATACTGTAGGAGTAAAATGCTATGAAAACATATGTTGTTATAAACGTGCTTTTTTTACAGATTACAATTTCACAGACAATAGCAACATTCTTCATTATTCTTAGGACCCTAGCCCACACCAAAACTACATGTGAAAAGACATACTCAAATGTTTATTGTTACAGTGTAAAAAACTTCTCTAAACATATAGTCTTTCAACTGAATAAACACACAGCTTTACTAAACAATTAGCCTTAATGCACAAACAAATGAGGATGAGATTTTCATTGTTTATTTTAGTCCTTTGCAAGACTAATTTTTGCCAAAGAGACAGAAAGATTGTAATAGAAAGCTATGGCTATTCCTATAGGTTTCAGATACATCTTCTGTGAGATTCTCACACTTCATTGATTCTCTTGTCTTTAATGATCATTGCTAATCTGTGCAACGAACAAGGGGAAAACTAACATGGATGATCAGCCTGTACTTCTTTCAAGTGGATTTTACGGCAACCTATAAGTACTTGATATGCAGATCACAATATTACATCTTATATTGATGTAATTAACAAGAATAATTGTACTGCAATCATAACTGTTTCCTAGGAAATGGTTTGTAGGAAAGGTAAGTTAGACTTATAATGCTACCATCTCCCATACTCTGAACACACCTTATAGCATAAAATAATTGCCTGTCATTTGTCCTTACCTATTTTCCACTTTCTCCTTTTCATGTCCACAGTATAAGAGCTAACTTATGCTGCTAAGCTTGCAACTGAGGGGAAAGAAAGATTCAGTTATAACTGACCAAAATACAGCTAGTTCAGATAGGTTTTTGAGATGTTGGACCTGGTGCTCCATTTTACCACAGTTGCTTGTTGAAGCTCTTATTGCTATACTTGGCCAGGAAAAGACCTATTACCCTGGCACAGTCAAGGATTTTGTTGTGCTGGAGAGCAAATTTACATTTCTAGTGAAACTTACTTGAGGTAATATTGTTCCACTGAAACAAAATAAAGCAGATAGATACAATTATTTCAAATTACTTTTCTAATTCAAGAGAAAGAATATACCCAATCTCAGCTCTGAAACACAAGATGACATATTTAACCATTTCAAATCTATACAGGGATTGAAGTCAGTCTCTCAAACTCAGTGTTACCATTGATGCCATTTTTCACACTGACTACAAAGCTTTCATTCTGAATCAGAAAAAAAAATCACATTCATGAGAATATGCCAATTCTCATCCTGGAGGCTGATAGATCAAAAAGGTGTAAAGATACCTTTACTGTGCACTATTTCAGAGGCTAGATGTGGCCTCAAAATTCATCTCATCAAAGTACCTAAGCAGAGGCTTAACTTTATAACAAGCCTCGCTAACTTATATAGTGTACTTACCGTTAAAAAACTGCTTAAAAATTGACTAACCTGAATGAACTCATGAATCAGGCTTCTAAGATGAAGGAAGGGGTAACAGTATGCACAAAATAATAAGAAATGTGGCACAATTTTGCTAGTGAAAAGTAAATATGAAACAGCTTCAGCCTGTGTCATTTTTTATTATTACTATGATTTTCTTTAGGTGAGAGAGTGCATAGACAAAATAAAGGTCTATAAATTGTAACTACATTAGCCAGGTTGTAACTGAACAGAAGCATAGTGAAGCAGCATAAACTAGTGTAAAAAGCAATAGTATATAAGCATTCTGTTAAACAGTTATGGCATAGCTAAAGACAATGTATGATCATTTTGTGTAAGTATGCAAGCTGTGTGACCACCAAAGAGGCAACAGATACAAGTAATGAAAAGTAGTAAAAGCATGAGATAAGCAAAAGAAGAGAATACAAGCAGGCAAGGCATTCTGCATATATTCTGTATTCAAATACCTATGAAAGTTGTATTCAAAAATACTGCTCCATTCAAAAATTATAAAAGCAGTATCAGGAGAAGATAAAACTTCCACATAGACTCTTTGTGGAGGGCACAACAATACAGAAACCTCAGGTATAAACCAGGAAAATCAGAGAAGAAAGAGGTAGGCTTACTTCAGTTCTGACATCTTTCAGCAATGATCTCCCCAGACCAACCTGCTGGGCCTCAGCAACCACAGTAACCAAGGACTACAGACATCAATGATAACTAAACTGCTTTGGCTCCCCAGTATTTTAAGAGCTTATTTATGGTACAAGTGCTAAAGACAAAGTTTTAAAAGCTCAGTAATAATGGTTAATATTGTGTAAGAATAAGCCAATAGCATAACATGTTAATGAATAGTTTTAGGAAAAAGAAAATGTTTGAAATTTCTCATCACAGTTGTGTCTAGATACTGGACATTTGTATTAACTCATGCATAGATGCAGAAAAGCCTATGCAGTTCTGACAATTCTTAATACATCAAATAATTATGTGTTATGTGCTAGTAGTACAATTTTCACTTCTGACCTACTCACCAAAATTCAGAAATTCATAAAAATAGAAGGGGAGGGGCAGACAGTGGAAGTTATAATAAATTTTATTTTGATACATTTGCAAGTGCTTGTTCCAAGTAATGAAGCATTACTAAAAATGATAATAAGAATGAAACGCTTGGAAACAGAAAGACTAACACTGTATAATTTAATAGTTTCTACTTTACTTTCCCATGAGAATTACCTTTGTTTGTAACTTGAAGCTCTTAGAGTTTGATTGCAAAATCAGATTTAATCACTACAGTTTAAATTACTTTACTAGAGCTATTAAAAGTTTGGACTTGTTTTTCTTCAGGTGTTCAGCATCAAAGAAGAATGTAGTTAACAATTGTTAGCTAACAATGTCTAGTTTGGTTGATACTCTTTTTTTTCATTTTGCAATAACAATGAAGTGTTCCATACATTATGTTAAGATTTATCTAAAAGCTACATTTTTTCAGCTTGTCATGTGCTACTGCCAGAATTGCTATGCACAGAGCATTGATGAAAAAGTATTTCTGTTTAACACAGAGCTAAATACACTGTCAAATCATTGTAAGTTTTAGACATATCCTTTCTTTACTGAAATACCAAGTAGCAACTTATACTAAGCTTTTCAACAAAGGTAGAAAACAGATGTAACTTGTCAGGATTTTACAGCTAAGAGGACATATCTTCCTATGAATGCTGCAGGTGTAATGGAACACTTGACAGCTATTGATGACCGTCACTTACCTGGAGTTTCCACTACCACACTAAAGCCAACAGAGAAACCCTTTGAGCATTCCTAATCCATTGAAGTGTAATCTCACATCCTTTTGTGTTAAAGTAGTCCTAACATATGAGAAGGCTCATGACAACTTGGCTGTCTTTGTCTAAAATAGATTCTGTTCTATACATCCTACAACTTCTGCCACTGAAAAAATGAGGTATAATAGAATTGAACTGTTGTCTGCAAAGTGATGGTGTGATTAAGTTCTCATTCTGTTAGTAATTTCTAGCATCTGCATTTTGACTCTAATGTACTATTTCCAAAGCTCTCCTTGTTTTTCCTGGTTGTAAATTGAAACAAACTTACAACTTTTACTGAATCTGCAACAGAAAGTATTACTAAGATAGTTTTTTTCAGTGCACAAACTGTACCTTCTAAATGTAATTAAAGGACTATCCTACTCCTCTGTACTTCATAAAATTAGAAGCACTTAATTCTGTTCTCTGTTAGACATAATATTACTAAGATTGTGTTTAATACATCTTTTGCTGACTGTAAAAAAAAGAAAAAGGACTTTAGCTTTAAATTCAGAAACTGCAAAATATGCTTTTCTGAGACAAAAATCAGGGAACTAACTTTGCTAAAGGGTAGATGTTCATAAAACCAATAATCTCTATTTCAGATTCCCGTGGCTGGAATTTATACATACAGACTGATTTTATAGTCATGGAGCAAATTAAACAATTTTATGATGTGATTCATTTCATCCTAAACAGATGTCTGAAAGAAGTTAGACAAAGTGCTTCCTTTAAGTGCATCTTTATCTCTAAAAAAAAGGAAGTCTTGACTGAGTGGAATGGTTGTATTAAGTTTCTGTTTTCTGACATTATATTTTCAATTGGAAATCTGTCACAGGGACCAATACAAGTTTCTGAAAGATAAACCTTTTTTTTCCTTTTAAAACTTTGGTGAAAAAATCTGCACTATGATACCTATTTTAATTCTCATAACATGGAGTAAATTGCCTATAGATTTGGTTGTACTGATTTAAATTAATTTTCCTTTGGAGTCAGATTATTTTAGTTGGTTTTTTTGTTTGTTTGTTTTTTTCTTTTTAAAGTTCATCTTTATTTCTTTGTTTATAAACAATAACTTTCAATGATGAACTAAAAATGAAATGTTACAGAAAGAGAAGTAAATTAATGTATTTTCAATTTATAATAAAAAAAATTGTTCAATTGAAAATTTCCAAGATTTAACATCAACCTATTTTCAAAATGATTAAACACATGTAAATAGAAAAAAAAAAAGACCAAAATGCTGCAAAATCAATAAAAAGTTGGGATACATTAAATACATTATAGTGCATCCATTAAATGCATAAGTTTATTAAATTTGATAAGGTATGCAGTGACAGCAGCAGCGACTGCAGTAAATTCTGGGGCAAAACACCTGAAGGTGTTAGGCAGTAGCTTCCTGGAGTCAGGGCAAGCTGAGAGCGACCACAAACAGAAAGACAGGGGAGGGAACAAGGCTGATGGGGTGAGGGTATTGCTAAAGCAACCATGAACAGCTGCAGGGCCCCAGTACCTCAGGTGAATCCCACTGGGGCCCAAAGTCTTGTGAGTTTAGCTGGACTTCAGTAAAGCCTTAGAGAATGGCAGCCCACGGACTGGACAGGTTCTCCCTCTGCCTAGTTAAAACTGGCTGGATGGCTGGGCCCAGAAGGTGGTAGTGAATGGAGTCAGCCCTATTTAATATCTTTACTGATAATCAGGATGAGGGGATTGAGTGCACCTTCAGTCAGTTTGCAGATAACAGCAAGTCGGGTGGGATTGTTGATCTGCATCGAGGGTAGGAAGACTCTTCAGAGGGATCTGGACAGGTTGGATTGATGGGCCAAGGCTAATAGCAGGAAGTTCAATAAGGCAAAGTACCAGATCCCTCACTTGGGTTACAACAACTCCAAACAGCGTTACAGTCTAGGGAGGAGGGGCTGGAAAGCTGCCTGGTGGAAAAGGACCTGGGGTTGTTTTTCCGCATCCCACTAGACATGATCCAGCAGTGTGCCCAGGGGCTCAAGAAGGCCAGTGACATCCTGGCCTGTATCAAAAATAGTGTGGCCAGCAGGACCAGGGCAGTGATTGTCCCCCTGCCCTCGACACTGGTGAGGCCATGCCTTAAGTCCTGTTTCCAGTTCTGGGCCCCAAGAATGACACTGAGGTGCTGGAGCACCTTCCAGAGAAGGGCAGTGGAGCTGGAGAAGGGTCAAGAGAGTAAATCTTATAGGGAGTGGCTGGGGAAGCTGGGGTCGTTTAGCGTGGGGAAAAGGAGGCTGAAGGAAGACCTTAGGGCTCTCTACGATGCTCTGAAAGGAGGCTTTAGCAAGGTGGGGATTGGCTTCTTCTCCCAGGCAACTACTGACTGGAAAAAGTCTTAAGAGGACTTAGTCTTAAGTTACACCAGGGGAGGTTCAAATTGAACATCAGGAAGAATTTCTCACAGAAAGTTTTGTTAAACATTGGGAAAGAACTGCCCATGAGATGGTGGGGTCAAAATCCCAGGAAGTTTTCAAGATATGAGTAGATGTGGCATTTAATGCTACAATCTTGTAAATGTGGTGGTGTTCAGTCAGATGTTGCACTCGATAATTGTGTTGATCTTTTCCAACCTTTATGATTCTAGGATTCTTGCAAATTATCCAAAAAAGAATATTATAGTTTTTTGGTCAAATTTGAAATTTCATGGTTCTACTTATTATTTAAAAACATTATTGCTTTTATGAATTGGTGGAACTTGTGCCAATGAAATAGAGATGTATTTTTCTTACTAGCTTTCATTTAATAGCTAATAAGCAACTACAGTATTCTCTAATGTACAAATTTAATTATATTTTTTGAAGTAAAACAGTATTTTCAGCAGCAGCCATTCAATTCCAGTGTCATTTCAGGTTTGTGTTTTTAGAATTTTATGAACAGCTTGCATTTATTTGCATACTGGAGGAAGTATTTCAGAATGCACCCTAGAGCTTTATTAAATTTGCCAACTGGAATATTATTCCAGAGCTCTTTTATTAAAGAGCACACATTACAGTATTTTAGGAACAAGCTGAAGCAATAGCAGTAGTCTTCAATGTTTATTAAAAAAGCAAAGAGACTCAACATTCAAAATTAATGTAGGAAATTATTTTGTGGTTGAGATTACTTCCTGAAAATCCTTTGGAAACTTAGTGTCTAGGTTTGTTTTGTTGCTGTTTTTTTGTTTCATTTTGTTTGTTTATTTGCCTAAGTTTTTTGGGTGGTTGGTTGTTTTGGGGGTTTTAATTTCTTTTTCTGTCTCCTTTCTCATGTTTTAATAATGGATGTTAGCAGTCTAAATTTGGTTCACTTCTTGTAAGTACCCACATCAGTTCTGTATGGCTGAAGTGGATTTTTATATTTGTATTATTAAAACTGCTTTCACAGATTTTTGAGCATATCCTCTTATTTTCTTGTAATTACAGTAAATGATGAGAAAAAAATTTCACAAGAGCATTAATCAAGTGCTTGCCTTATGGTCAGTCTTACAAAGGACTTTAAGGATGTGCCCTTTAAAGGAAGAAAAAAAGGCCTGTTGCCTACCCTTCTCCACATGAAACTCAAGTTCCATATTGTCTGAGAGTTGCTTTTTATCTAACCTAAACTTTTAATATACTTACAAGGTGGAATTGACTCTTAAGAACTAGAAAAAAATGAAAATTAGTCATTCTCAAAGGCCCTCTCTGAACTATTAACCTTCCAAAAGCAAACTTCCCTTGTTATCCATAAAATAGATAGTGCGTCTTTGTTTTAAGATTGATGACCAGAATTCAAAATGTCTCGGGTAAATATTAATTTAATAGGTCTCCTCAGAGGTTTGAGACCTAGAAACTGAAAGTCTGAGACTTTTATTCCCCTCCAAATTTATATTGCTGATTCTCTTCACAATAATTAGTTTTTCTTAGTTGAAAAAGGCAGTAAAAGTGATATGAACACTTCAGCTGCTCAACAACATTAGGTAACTTAGGCCATTTACAGGTATCTATGTATACTTAAGTTCCAAAGAGGGAATCCTTTCTACAAAATTATCACATTATCTTTTCAGAAAAAAGGTGCACAAGCCAAAAATAAAACAAAACCAAAAAAAAAACAAAAAACAAACCAAAAACACAAAAAAAACCCAAACCAAAAAACTTAAATGAAAATTAATTTGACTATCAATACAGTAGATCTGAACAAGTCAAAACTATTTATACTACATATACATTGTTTGACATTCTTATTTAAGTTTATAAAATACCTGAATTACAATGTAACAATGATATCTAAAGTACTCAAAACACCTTCCCCTTCAGACACTTTCAAGATCAACAAATGTTAGAAACATTTTTACTTCCAGACAGAACGATGTGAATGGCACAGTCTAAAGCTACTTAAATCTTGATTCTCTTCCATTGCTCATGCACATATATATATCTGAAGTACTTCCTAATTCTTCTCCCAAACTGAAATCAAGTGTCTGCTCACAGCTAGTAAGAAATGATGAATAGGGTTAGTATTATTGTATTATTCCTTGAGAATCTTAGTGCCCAAAATTCTGCATTAGGATCAGATGGGTTTGTTATTGGTACTGTAAATTGGATATCATATTCAGCTTCAGGAAATAATTCCACTTTTACTCTCCATAGAAAATTTGATCTACAGACCACTTCGATTATTTTGGATTCCTAAAAATAGCTGCTAGTAGATGCAAGTAGATGTTACTTTTAGCTCATTTCTACAAAAAAGGTTGTACAAATAGACAGACTTACTGTCACTTCTAATCTATTCTTATATTCATCTTCCAGCTGTCATTTCCATGCTTGTTGAGCATCACTGCCACACAGTGCTTTACTCACAGCCACTAAGGGCCAAACATCCACACAGGTGAGGCCCCTCCCACAGGAGACAGTTCTCCCTGACCTTCTCCAACATGAGATGATCCCTTGAGATGTTCTCCACAGACTGCTGCAGCATGGGTCACTCTACCATTGGGTGCGGTCCTTCAGGCAAAGCCTGCTCCAGTTTGGATCCTCTATGGGGTCAAAAATCCTATCAGGAAAACTGCTCCAGCATGGGTCTCCTCCATAGGCTGTAGGTGGATCTCTGTGATCCTCCCTGGGCTGCAGGGGCACATCTTCCTCACCATGGGCTGCACCACGGGCTGCAGGGGAATCTCAGCTCTGGCAGCTGGAGCACCTCCTCCTTCTTCTGCATTGACCTTGGTGTCTGCAGAGCTGTTCCTCTCCCCACTCTTCTTTGGCTGCAATTACATCTGGCCAATGACTACTTTTTTCTTTCTTAAATATATTCTCACAGAGGGTGTGTTATCAACAGCATTTGTGACTGGCTCAGCTTTGGCCACCAGCAGGTCCATCCTGGAGCCAACTGTTGCTGGCTCTGCTGGACATGGAGGAAGCCTCTAGCAGCTTCTTTCAGAAGCACCCCCTGTAGCCTCACTCTTCCCCCCACAAAACCTTATTATGCAACACCAGTATAGGTACTATAAGTATTCTTTATTATTTTATTCCAATAGTACAAAGGAAATGATGAAGTTCTTCCAGTTTTTCACATTTCAAAAATTAATTGTCATGTATTTTAGTGGAAAAAGGAAGTGCAATTAACACTTTCTCTTGCAGATTTCTGACAGTAGATGACAGTAGACAGTCCTTAAATATTCCCTCTTTTCCAGAAATAGAATAAGGGGAAGAAATTATGGAGTCTTAGCTATCACCTGAACAGTCCAATTACTCTGCTGGACCTGCTGTAAACTGAAGAGAATCAAAAAGTAGATGCAGTACTATTATCAACTATAAATATGGAGAATAAAAAAAAAACAACAAAACAAACAAGTCCCTGAAAAAAATGTTAATAGCTGAAATAAATTTCATGTTCAATATTCAGATGTCTGGTTTTGTATTTTTTTGGAAAAAATATATAAATTAATGAATAAGTTTTATACTATAAACAAACAAATTTGGAGTGTAAAATATTGACAAGCATTTTCTCTATTATTTGCTATCATATTTTTCCCACATTCTCAATCTTTACAAATTAAGGTGTGGAACATTTTAAGCAGTTCAAAGAAATCCCATAAAACTCCAAAAAGCTTCAAATGCTTTAACTAATTACTTAATTATCTTGAATCAATAGGGCCACATCTCTGTAAATCTGCATGCTTAGATCTTGAATACCTTTACAATTGAAGGTCATATGCAGGCATCTGTTCATCTCAGTGAAGCTTAATTTTTTTTTTCCTTCTTTGAGAATCATTCCTGTTCATCCCTGTTGATAAAGATATTCTAAATACCTTGTTCCTAGCCTCTTTAGCTCTCATTGATTTAAATGCAGGCCTTCTTTTTTATTATGCTTAGGTAATACTGGTTGTCCCAGTTGTTTGCTGTAGCTTGCAAGAGATGTGACTTTCATGAAGTGTTTCAAGATTTGGAATGAAGAAAAGTATCATGTACAGGAGTCTATCTTTCTACGTTGTCTTTGTACAGAACATTAGGCATAGAAGTTCTTAAGTTTGTGCATTATTCATGCACTCAAAATTAGATAGGATGAATATGTATACCTGTATTCATTTTCATTATCTTGCCTGTCTTGCACTACTTAACTATTTCAATTGTTTGGTTAGAAACAAGAAGAAAAATGGTATTTCTTCAAGTTAGTATTTTTTCCAGATTTGATTCTTACCTGATTTTTTTTTTCTTATTTCATCTAATACAGCATTAAAATCTTTAATCAGTGTGAAAGACAGTGCTTCTCTTGTTTTTAAAGGCAACCATTTTCTGGATTTGTCAGATTTTATGCTTTATTTTCTTGAAATAAGTGCTTACAACGGAAAAAAAAAAAAACAAAACACTTTTTTGTTCATTTATTTCTTTTGTTCATTTTTGTTCAGTTGTTTGTTTTGGGTATTTTTAAAATCAAAATCCAGTCTTAATAAATATCATGGGCACTTAAATAGCTTTGAAGGAGTGACATCGTAGTCTCTTACCTTGTTAAACTTGCTGGTTTTGCTTAAGTTGAACAAATTCTTGAGTGGAACAAAAAACCACTTCACCAAAAGCAAAGCCACTTTACCTTAGTGTGGTGAGTTTAACTTGGCTGGCGCCCACCAAAGCTGCTGTATCACTCCCCTTCTTAACTGGACAGTAGAGAGAAAACATAATGTAAGGCTTGTGGGTCAAGATAAGAAGAGATAGCACTCAGCACTTACTGTCACGGGCAAAACAGAAGTAGCTGGGGAAATGAATTGAATTTATTGCCAATAAAATCAGAGTAGCATACTAAGAAATAAAACAAAAGCAAAACCACTTTTCCTCCACCTGTCCCCCCTTCCAGGGCCTAATTCTACTCCTGATTTTCCCCACCTCATCCCATCACATGGCGGAGGGCCAGGGAATGGGGGTTACACTCGGTTCATCACACATTGTCTCTGCTCCTCCTTCCTCCTCAGGGATAGGGTCAAGAATAACAATAAGAACTGATAAACTAATTTCTTATTTATACATTACTGTTAAGGTGAATACAAATAATAAAGCAGAATTATCTGAAGAAAAAATATTTTCCTTGCTCTAAACATTTTGAATTATAACATTTAGAGTGTTTCGGGTTTGTTTTTTTTAAGTAAATATTTTTCATTGTGAAATTTGCTTTATTGTTCTCTAAAGTTTCTATTATCAGGAAAAATTGTGTGACAAGGAAATTTCTCTTCCCTAAAACCCACCTAAAATACAGAATTTTCCCATTTAGTTTCCACATTAAGTTTGGTTAGATTTTTCCATATTTCTCTCTATAGTACTGCCTCCTTTATGCCTTGAGGTTATCACTGTAAACCTCTTCAATCCATTCCTCAGCAAGTTTACTATTTGGAAATACCTAGACTGTCATTCATGGGATTGAGGCTTTATGTTACAAAGGAAATAAAACTGTTTGATAACACCTGTTCTATCTATTTTATATCTGGAATAAACTCTAGCTCAGGCTGAAGCACCTCAAAACCATGTGAAAGTTACTGTTGCATAGGCCCTGACTTGTACTTTGGCTGTATTAACCGTTATGTAGAAAAGATTTACATTTATTTGCAGATTGGGCCAAATTCTCAAAGGTATCAAGCAAAAGGAAAATACAGTTGTCTAACACTATTTTTATGGAAAAATAAAATCATATCTAGATGGAATAAAGCGCTTTAAAAAACTATGTGAACCCAAGAACACCTAGCAAAAATTAAGTATCTAATCATTAATCCTTTCGCCAGTGGAAGCTGGTTTATTTTACTGTAGCTCCTACCACTATATATTTTTCTTATCTTATCATCATATGCTTCTCATATAAATGTAAACATTCTTACATTTCAAACTAGTCACCAATACTAGCAGTTTTCACTGGCAGAAGCGTAATGATCTGATAACGAAATGTGAGCCATGACATATAGAATATATTAATACATCTTCTTGGTTGGTTTTGGTTCACTCCCTCTCCCCTGACCCCATCTGTCTTAAATACACTTAGGCAAACTTCTGTTCTTCTGTGTAAGTTTCTGTATGGTATGGCTTATATAGAATGAAAGAAGATTGGAATGACACCTAGTTAACCTTCCAGACATAAGGTAACATCAGCTCTAGCTATGAACTTACCTATAGGTGTTTACTTAACCTTTGTTTAAAAGTGTCCACAGTGCAGGGACTCAGCACTTCTGTTCAATGAATCAACGTGATTACACAGAAGGTTTAAAACTCTCCAAAATATGCATCACCTCTTTGGGTATCATGGAGGAACTCACACATCTTCCAATTTTAATTAATATCTACTTATCACCTCTTCTGTGTATTTAGCTTACTTAGGTATTCTACCAACTTATACATAACCTATAGAGTTCACTTACTTATACATAACTTACAATTTATACATCTTACTCACTGTCTTATACATATTAGTCAGCTCATACACTTTATTTTTACCTAACACCGTACATACACATTTTACTTACTTATTTAATACAGCACATCTACCTAACACAGTACTTATACATTTTACAACTTATCTATAATACAGCACATATACATTTTTCAACTGCTGTGCATGAGATTACACATTACTTGATTGGTCCCTCTACTTTGTCTAAGAGCTCCACACACACTTTTCAGAAAATAAGATTGGTTTCTAATTCAGTGCAGCACAGTCCTCTTTATCTATTCCTTGCTGCCATGCTATTTAGCCTTCCAGCTTCTCCTTCACAAGTCTTTTTCAATTTAGCAGAGTTTGTCTTTCAGAATATTTCAGTCCTTTCTTCTCTAGATCCAGGCAAGCAGAGTCAAGATAATGGCAGCAACAAAACCCATCCAGTGATCAGCAGCCAAGTTAGTCCAGGAAACTAAAACAAGACAGCAAAAGACAGAGAGCAGATACAAGCCTGTCGTACCTCTTCTCTTTCTTTTCTTTTTGTCCTTTCCTTTCCTTTCCTTTCCTCTTCTCTTCTCTTCTCTTCTCTTCTCTTCTCTTCTCTTCTCTTCTCTTCTCTTCTCTTCTCTTCTCTTCCTCTTCTCTCTCACTAAACCTTCTGACTGGGCTTAAAAACCCTGCAGGAGCTGACCTGCTACACCTGAAGGTGGAGGGCCAGGTGAAGCTGGTGAGGGTAATTCCAGCCTGGTCTCACTCTGAGGGCTCCAATAGGAGTAACTAAAGATGGTTTCACTGGGGCACACTATCATGATTCAAAACACCTTACAACATCACAGTCTACTCATACCAAACTATTCCAGTGTTTCATTATTGTTACCGTCAGAATGCTATTTCTAGACTGTAACCTGAATCTGCTTTGTTTGGTTTGAAACACACTTAAATATGGACATAGAGAACATTTTATTCACTTCCCAATAGCAATAGACTTTGATGAATTGGGAGATCATTAACATTTCTGTATTTAGTCTTAAGTTTTAGAAATGAAATAATTCCTTTCTAAACCCACTCTCACACATTTAATTTCTGTACAACTGCAATTTGCATTAGTTTAATTTTGATCCATGAACGTTTGGATGTATGGTGTCCAGATCTAAATGCAGCTCCCCAGTATAGACCCTGGGTAGAGAAGAAGATGGCCTTTCCACACCTTGTAGACATTTTTTTTTTTTTTTTTTAAATTATCTGTCAATACATTGCATGTCTGTCTATGGGGGTAAATTAATTTTGACTTATGTGTAGCTTAATTATTTCCTCATATTAATTCCTATAAAACTGTTACTTGTCCTTATCCTGCCTTTATGGAATGATTCTCAAGTGCAAAATGAGTAATTTTCTTAGCTTGCAATAGTGACATACTCTGAAAATATATGTGAAGAGTAGAATTACAATTGCAGAATAAAGCTGATATACAAGCCGTAATTGTTTATACTAGAATTTAAAGCAATCTAGAATTCACATTATTAATTTCTCTATTTAGACATCCAGAGGGGTTTTTTTAATGTAAGACCAATTTACCTTTCAGATATTCAATGGAGATCACTGACCTGTTATTTCAAACTCAAACAAAAAAAGAAAAATTCTTATAGACAACTTTATCTCCTTCAGGACTATTCGAAGAGATTTCCACTGGCTCAGACTAAAATCTCTGCCAAGGATGCATACATAGGAAGTGGGTTTTTAGTTTTTCCTCAATAAAGATTTTAATAAATATCTTAACTTAGTATTTTGTATTTTAGCGTTTTGAGATTTTTAAATCACTTACTAGCATTTAAAAGCGAGTGTTTATTTTCCCTCCTGAAAACTTAGTACAAATAACATAAACTTCCTGGGTTTTTTAAGATCAAAACTTATTGCCAGTGTAAATCAACAGCACTGTGTGTACAAGACAAGAGGTTTTTTCCCAAGCTATTTTTTAGAGTTACTGCCTTAGCAACAAGAGTTGGAAGATAAAAATAAACATGTAAGCCTAGGTGGATCTGCCCTTCCAGCATTAACACAGAACCACAGAATGGTTTGGATAGGGACTTTAAAGATCATCTAGTTCGGACCCCTCTTCCATGGACAAGGACACTCTTCACTAGATCAGGTTGCTCAGAGCCCTATCCAAGCTTGTCTTGAACATTTCCAGAGATGGGGCATCCACTCCTTCTCCGGGCAAACTGTTCCACTGCCTCACCATTTCCACAATAGAGAATTTCTTCCTAATATCTCATCTAAACCTAGTCTCTTTCAGTTTGAAGCCATTTCCTTTGTCCTTTCACTAAATGCTCTTGTAAATAATTTCTCTTCTTTCTTGTATGCTCTGTCAGGACTGCAAACCCCACTAATGCGGGATCACTGCAGCCCAGGCTGCCTCCACTCTTGATGTCCCCATTTGGGTCTCTTACACTGGTGACCATAAGATCTTCCATCACATTCCATCTGGCAGGGCTGTCTACTACCTGAGCCAGGAAGTTATCTTCCATGTTTTCCAGAAGTCTTCTGGATTGCCTACAGCTCATTGTGCAAATTTCACAGTAGATGTTGGGGTGGTCGAAGCCCTCTGGGAGGACAAGAGCCTGTGAGCATGATGCCTCCTGTAGCTGGAGCAAGAAGGCTTCCTCAGTAGGGTCCCCTTGATCAGGGGCCTGTAGTAGACACTGGCCACAAAGTTTCCTTTGTTGCCTCGGTCTCTGATTCTTACCCACAGGCTTTTGACCTGCTCATGGCTGTTCTTCAAAGAAAACTCTTTGCACCCAATTTACCTTTTGATCCACCTCTCCTTCCTCCCCTGCCTCTTCTAAATAGCCTGTAGCCCTCAATAGTCACACTCCAGGCATGGAATTTGTTCCATCAATTTTCAGTAATGGTAACAAGGTCATAACTCTCTAGCACCATGGTTGTAGCTTCCAGCTCTTTCTGTTTGTTGCCCATACACCATGAACTGGTATAAAGGCACCTAAGCTGGGCTCTTGGCTGTGTCACCTTCCTAGAGGAGCAACCTTTAATTCTTTTGGGATATTTCTCTGGTGTTTCCCTTTTGGCTTGTGTTATCTGATGTGTCCCTGGCTTGTCTCTATAAGACTGCAAGTGTGTTTTCTAACTAAAGTCTTGTCAGTCATTGATCCATGAAGTTGGCTGAGATTTTAATAATTTGAAAGTATAAACCCTTCTACTGCATTCTTCTTTTTGGTCATAAGATACAGATTGATTCAATTTGATCTGAATAAAATGAGGAAAGGTGCTGAGCTCCCAGCATCTCTGACATGAGTTGCAGGTATTATTGCTCAAAGGAATGAGTAGAGCTCAGGAATTCATATGTAGTATCTAAAGAGGTTATTGAGGGACACTCTCTTCTTCATGAAAAAATGGTTTTTATAAAGTAAGCAAAGTAATCCTAGAGTTAATACAGAGCAAAAAAGTCACAACTATGCAACTAATCACAGTTGAATGTGCTAGTCTCCCAGCTAAACAATGTATTGGTTTATCTCTGGGTGACAAAGACATAGGTGAAATTATTTCTCTCTTGGTTGCATTCCTGTCTTGATAAAATGTGGTATTCTTCTAATGGTTTGGGTTTTTTTTTTTTGTGTTCAGATGAAATAGAGTTAATCCAAATAAAAAGATAATAGAAAATAGTAAAAAAAAAAAAAAAAAAAAAAAGAAAAAAAAAAGGAGAACAAAGAAGATTCCTTTATGCAATAAACAGAACTGTTATGTTTAGTTCTGCTTACATGGCTACCAAGTAAATCATGTCACAGAACACAGGCACTTCACATTAATCAAGGGTAATAGTTCTGTTTATTGAAAGCAGTTGCACTTATTCTGTGTAACAATAAAATAAAAAAAGACCAGATTTAGTAATTGTTACCAAACTAATTTTAGAATTGATATCTTACAAGTGATCTTCATGATACAAATATGTAGATGGAAACTGGACCTGCAAGAGGGATTCACAGTAGCAAATTAATTTTGATTTTCTTCTCCTCTAATGTGTTTCAGTTCTGACTGAAATTAGAAGAGGTCTATTTTGAAAACGGAAAATAGAAATATTTCATGTATGGAGTTATAAAATTTCACTAAGTATCATTAGTGCTGTGTGTATTTTCTTATTAACATTCACTTCTTAACTTTCTTTTTTGAGATCTGAGATCTATGGTATTTTCTTCTGTCAGGTATGATCTGACAAGTATGAGTTATGCTGAGAAGCCAGTTATATTGAATACCTTGCTAAAAAGCATTAGTGATTTATTTTGCACTGTTCTGCATTGTGTTCTTTCAGAATAAATATCCAATCCTTGTAGATATTAGTTTAATTCTGGTTTAATATAGATTAATATATTTAAAACTTTATATATACTTTTGTAAATATTTCTTACGATAAAATGCAAATATTCATCAATTACTTATGGTATAGAAATAATGCATTTCTTTGTCCTGTTTTGTGCTTACATTATTGATTAAATTTAATTAGAATATCAATATACTTCAGCATTAAAAGACAAACAGACATCTATTATGTTTTACATTCTTTTCAGATTTTGGGTTGCAATCCACTGAAGTAAAGTTTATGAAAATTTTTGTAAGACTTCCCTAACAGTGTTGAAAATGAATGTACTGGTGGCAGTATTTAAGGCTTTATTGCCAGCAGGCCTATTGGTCAAGAGAATGCTGCATTAATTCAATTCTCTGTTTGGCACTCAGCTACTTATAAAGGGTCCATCATTGGGGGTTGTTTTCCTTAACCATCATGACAGCTGAAAAGTATTCTGACCTTGTAAATTCTGTTAATGTCCTGAGAATGTTGCACAGTATTCATATGTCTCAGGAAATTATACCACAAACTGAATCTGATGTACAGTATAAATTCATGCAGAATTTCTAGGAGACATGTATCAGTAAATTAAAAGATCTCTAAACTTAAGATTCATGGGGAAAAAAGCACAAATCCTAAAACTAACAGAGGAAATCTATTTGAAGTGACAGGTACAGACGTAGTACTTAGAGATGATGGGAATGTAAAAGTTTAACTCACAAAACAATGAAGTAAAATCTAAAAATTTACAATATCTCTTATGTACATACAACACAACATAGTCAAATTCCCTAGGGATTAATGATTTAAATTTGCTGTATACAAGAAAAGTGGTAGAAGATTTTTTCTTTTTTTTTTTCTCTTTTCCAACTGAAATTAACCAATTAATTATACTTTAAATTGTATTTTTAAAAGAAAGCTTATACTTAAGTGCCTGTTATTTGTTTTTTCCCTGGAAAATACTTGTTTTACATTGATCACAAAGGTTTAGACCCAGATTATCAACTGATTTAAACAGACTCACTAAACTGAAATCAACAAAGGTGGTGTACAACTAAGACAGCTGTGGTAGTGACAGAAAAGACCATGAGAACAAAAGAGACTCATGTAAAACAGCTGCTGCAGAAGAATTTCAATGGAGGCGACATAATGGTCCATACATAATGCTATCAAGATTAAATGATGGAGTGACAGCTTCAGGAGGAGAAGTACACATGAAAGATTATCTTAAGAAAAGCTTTAAGTGATAATGGATCAATGTTTGTGAATGCTGCAATGTATCAACAGAAGGCATTCAGGAAAATATGAGTAGAAAGGCATTCACGGAAGGTAGAACACTGCACTGTTAGTGAGATAAAGAGCTTTAGAAGACATAAAGTAAAATGGGATTGAGAGACTAGGAATGTCTTTAATTTCTGGGTAGGCTGTTGTTTTCCCCTTTCTATTCATACTCTAATCATCTTGGGTAAAAGATTATGCATTTGCAAAGTGTCCTGCTCCATATCTTTTCAGTCTTGTCAGCGTGCTATTTTATTTCCACTAATTGTACTATTTATTACAGCTCAGTTGGTTCACAGCTGACAACATAAAAAAAATCCTCCAGTGATTGGCCTACTGAACAGTGCCCCATGCTTCCTTTATTGCCTATACCAGACATTAATAGAGAAACAATATTACTCAGATGTGTTGACATCATTGATTAGGATTTTGAATATACTAGAAAGTAAACAGAAACATTAATTTTAATTTTAAACTCCATTAGGAATTTGAGAGTAAAACAAAACTGATGCCTGCAGAATACAAGTGTAGATTTCTTAATGGAGCAGCACATATTTACTTTATGGTTTCTAAGGGAAACTTCCAGAATAGATAGCAAAACCAATTTTTATAAAAATTAGATAATTTTTTAACTATGAAATTAAAAGGTACTTATTTTTGATTGGGAATGCAATATGAGAAAGAAGAGAAAGAAAAGGGTTATTCTTTAATCATTCATTGTAATGTAACACTGATTGTTAACAGGTATTGTTATGTCACAGTCTGGAGATTTTCATACACAGAAATCATGTTGATAAGGCAAATTTTCTGTGGCCCAAGCCCTGAATCTGTTGAAAGCAGTGATAGTTTTGCTATTTAATGAAAACAGAACATATTTCTACATCTTATGATGTTCACGTATGCCAGCCATATGCCAGCTGTAAAATGTTCAAGTCCATTGGCTAATGTAAATCTCAGCATAACACAGCTGAGATCAAACAAGTCAAAGAAGCAAATGTAGAAAATGCAATAAAAATAAAGTAGCGGATGTGAACAGATTCTGTTGTGCCTATTGTTGCAGGCCTTTTTTAGAACTGAAAATTTAAGTTTTGTAATTTCTGCAGCATCAAGAAGCTCTTTGGTTATAGATATTAATAATGGTCAATGCTGATACAATTCTGTTGTTTGTCTCTCAGGCTCTGACAATTATATTGCACACTCCTCTATGTGCAACACATTGGCTGGACATTTCTTTTGTGATCTAATGTGGTTATAGCAATATCCATGCATCTTATAGTATCTTGTGGGTTTTTTTTTTTCTCTTCCACTGTGTTTTAAGTCCACATTAATTATTAAGTTTTGAATTTGACAAGATGGGCCAGGTTTGCAACAAGCTGTTTATGTATTTCTCATTTTTTTCATTTTTATTTACATTGTCTTCAATTTCTTTTTTCACCTTCTGCTTATTTCTACGAAAAAAAAAAAAATAAACCCTCATGATTCTTTCTGCTATACATAGATCACTTTTGAGAAACATTTAGTGCTTTCCTCTGCTCCTCTAAAGCAACTCACTTTTTACCCCACAGTGTTACAGAAATATCCTGAAGAAAATCACATGGAGTATTTTAGATTTCACATACATTGCAATATCTTCATATATGTATTGCAGTCCTATATTTAAGCTACAACTCATATTTTAAGATACATAACTCAATCTGACCATAGTTCAAAAAATTTTATTAATATCATTAATGTCAATTGAGTAGACAACTAAAGACAAAGAGGGTTTCACACCTGTAAAGCAAAAGATGAAATGGCAGTGATGACAATAATGAAGTTTATGGTACAACGCTTATCTTTACAGAGTAGTAGTGTGAGACACTGAGAGTTTGGCAAGTGTTGAGAGATATTAGATACTTGGATTAATAAATAATTTTAAAATAAGAATAAGTGACTTAGAGTGATAATATTGTGACTTAACATGCTGTTTGCTTAGTTTTACATGTTTGGCGTCAATAACCAGATTTGCTGAGGCCTTAGGCTGGAATCTGTGAACTTTCACCCAGAGTTGCTTTTGGATGGAATACAGTTAATTTCCTTAGTAACTTTCCTGGTGGCTGGTACAGTGCCATGTTTTAAATTTAGTGTGAGAAAAACACTGATAGCACACTGATGTTCTAAGTAGTGTTGCTAAGCAGTGTTTACATCAAAGACTTTTTAGTTTCCCATGTGCTGCCAACTAAATTAGTGGACAAGAGTTACAAACCAGAAGATAAAGTCATCACTAGAAGCTGTAATTTCAGAAGAAAAGAGCAACTAATGACCTGCCTGCATGGACAAGGAAGAAGAATCCAACAGGGTGTTAGAAGACCCCAGATCAAAAATCACCATTGGACCAAGAGTTGTGTGCAGGGTGCATTCAAGATGTGTAAAGAACATGTGCATGGACTAGAAGGGTAAAAACATCCAAGGGTTTCTTTTTTCTGAGTCCCTCTGTGGGAGCCACCTCTCCTATAAGAAAAGGCTGAAAGAATTGGGACTACTCAGCCAAGAAAAGAGGGGGCTTTGGGGTGACTCAATTACAGACTTCCAGTACCTGAAGGGAGCCTTCAAAAAGATGGAGAGGGACATTTTACAAGGTCATGTAGTGACAGGACAAGGTAAATGACTTAAAATTGAAAGAGGGTAGATTTAGGTTAGATTTAGGTTAGATATTGACAAGAAAATTTTTATTGTGAGGATGGTGAGACACAGGAACTGGTGGGGATGCCTCATCTCTGGAAGTGTTCAAGGCCAGGCTGGAAGTGGCTTGGAGAAATATGGTCTAGTAAAAGGTGTCCGGGCCCATGGCAGGGGGGTTGGAACTAGATGATATTTAAGGTTCCTTCCAACCCAAACTGCTCTATGATTCTATGATTATCTGGAGGCACACATCTTGAGCTGTCCCTATTTTTGTACTACCTATTTATTTTTTTTTTTTCCTGGCATTTTATGTCTGAGATTCTGCTGCAGGAAACCTAGGACAAAAAACCCCAAACCTCTAACAGTAAGGAGCAAGATCATAAAAAATAATATGTCATGATACATATTGAATCCTTTTTAATTTAAAATAATTCTGCATTTTATTCTGGTTTTTCAAATTCTAGTTCTCCTTTGAGGAAAAGGATGCAGAGATCAAAGATGGAGAACTTGAAAGAATGGCTGTAATTGACTTGTCCTGTTTTTATCATACTAAGATTAGAAGGCATGACTTATGGAGAGGGACTGGGGATATTAAGTTTGTTCAGTTTGGAGAAAAGGAGACTTAGAGGTGAAGACTGATGTATAAAAAATTTGTCATGGCAAAGTGAATAGGAAGGTGCTTATCTCCTCTCTCTGATGTCAGGTGATAGGAGGTAAGGGAATGGCTCAAAGCTGCATCAGGGCAAGTTCAGACAGTATATTAGGAAAATGTTCTTAAATGAGAAGGTGGTCAAACATTAGAAAAAATCCTCAAGTAATTGGTAATGGCCTTTAGGCTGTCAGTGTTCAGTAGGTGTTTGGAAAACATTTTATGATCCTCATGGACCCCTTCCAATTCAGAATATTCTATGACTGCAGAAAAATCTGAACATCAAGCTTAATTCTGGAAATTAGTATTTTATGAAACTGGGTACTATGCAAGTACTTTCCCCCACCCCACCTTGAAGTAATGTTGAAGTATCACCTGACATTTCATGAAGCTGTAGTATAGGATTCTGTGCTTCAAATGATGTCAGTGAATCCAGGTTCTGACTGGGGTAAAGCTAATTTTCTTTACAGTGGACAGTATGGGGCTGTGTTTCAGATTCATGCTGAACACAGGGTTGATAACATAGAGATATTTCTGTTATTTCTGAGCAGGGCTTACACAGAGCCAAGGCCTTTTCTGCTTTCCATAGTGCCATGTGGTGAGGAAGTATGGGGTGCATGGGAAGCTGGAAGGAAACATAGACAGGACAGTTGACCCCAAGTGACCAAAAGGGTATTCATACCATATGACATCATGCTTTTTATATACAGTGAGGGGGAAAAGGGAAAGGGGGATGTTTGGAGTGATGACATTTTTCTGCCCAAGTAACTGATATATGTGATGAAGCCCTGCTCTCCCCAGGATGGATGAACACCTACCTTCCCATGGGAAACAGCAAATTAATTCCTTCTTTTCCTTTGCATGCATGCACAGCTTTTCCTTTCCCTATCAAATTCCTGTTATCTCAACCCATGAGTTTTCCAGCTATTACCCTTCCACTTCTCTGCCCAGTCCCCCTGGTGAGGCAGTGAGCAGCTGTGTGGGGTTTGGCTGTTGGCTGGGGTTCAGCCGTGAGAACCCTTCAGTCAGATAAAACATAGTGACTTATTCAATAGGAGTCAGAAAAATCTGAAGTTTCAAAAAAATTTTGATGGCTTAGCAAATGAAAAACAAAACTTTAAAATTCCAGTTACTTCCCTGGACCTTAGAGCTCTATGGTGTTCACATGCTGTCAGCAAACTTGATGCTTATGCCAAAATTTAAGACACTTCCTTAAAAAAGTTTAATCTCAGTTCTACAACATACTCAAGATGTAATACAAAGCATATTTTTTACAGCACAAGAAGACCTTAATTGGCTAATGACTGCCTATTACATAAAAATTTGATTGTCCTATTTTAATAGCTAAGAGTATGGAAGCTATTGAAGTAGTATGGAAGAGCTGAAATAAAATCGTGGCACTTCAGATGCCTTGAGAATCTTTGTGCACTTCACATGCATACAAACAATGTAGTAATTCACAGTTATTTTCAGAGAGTGATTATAAATGTGGAACAGCACTTTCCACTACAGGATTATGCTCATTGTCTTTTTTTGTTAATAAATTTCCCTCTGGATACCTTTCTGGTACTGTAGCAGTAATATAATTAATAAAAATAATTAGAATAATAAACTATGAACTTTTAACTCTTGATGATCAAATTATCTGAAAGTTGAGGTAGATGAAAATTTCTGAATTCACTTTGAAGTAAATATACAATTTTCATTCTATAATTATTCCCTTAATAAATATAGTACATTGAATTGTTATGAGAGCATTAAATATTAAAGATTGAGAAAAAGACAATTCCATCACACACCCATTTATGTCTCCTTTACTATCACACTTAATCACTAGAAGTTTGTATTCATTTCCAAGTAATTTTTCAATTTTAAGAAAAATGTGTTCCAGCTACAGTAAAGCATTTAAATCCATATTTATAATAATTCATGTGTAATTAATAAAAAAAAAATTGGAAAAAAGTATTACATTTTTCCAGCAGTTATGAATATTGCATTTTTCTCTGGCAAATAAGTCAGCTGCCTGCTTGTCAGTTATGAGATCTGGAATAGCTATTGGAGTGATAAACTTTAAAAATTAAATGGAGTAGTTTGAAAAGCATTCTGTGTGCTATAAAACCTATCTTCAGTAGTTAATATCCAGCTAAGACAAGAAAACTATCTAAGAATGTTTTATACAGATTAACACAAGTAGGATTTTAGCTACTTTATCCACATTCAGGCATTAAGGAAAGGTTCTTCCCTGCGACAGATGGTGGTCAGCCACTGGAACAGACTCCCCAGGAATGCAGTTATGGCAGTAAGCCTGTCAGAGTTCAAGGAGTGTCTGGACAACAATCTTAGTCATATGGTTTCATTTTAAGTGTCCTACGAGGAACAGGCACTTAACTTAATGATCCTTATGGATCCCTTCCAGTCTGAGATATTCTGTGGTTCTAGGATTACATGATTCCCAAAATAAAAAATGGACAGGGTTTTTTCTTTCTATTAAAGAAAAATCAGTAAGAATGGTTTTTCCCTCAATTGCCTTTCAATATTTGAATATTATTACTATTTCCCCTAAACTAACAGTAGCTCTTTGTTAAATTGCTTCTGTTAAAATTACCTTATATGCAGAGTCACCAGGATGGCAAATTATCTAAAACTCTGCCTTCTGTGTTTGTGGTAAATTTGGTGCCAGGGTTTTCTTAAGATTTCAGACAATTTTGGGGGGCATAGGATTGGGTGGTGTGGTTTTTTGGTTGTTTTTTCTTTTTGGTACACAGATGATATAGTTTGTTGACAGTTTAAATCTCAAGGGGAAAATACTTTCAACACCTGAGTATTTTCTAGTACATGATCATGGTCAACAACTAGCACTTTGCCTGTGTGGATAAAGGGCATTAGCTCTTTATGTTAGTCTATTAGCCCTAAGGAAAGGGAAAATGAAAAAAAAATAATTTCTTTAAATAAGTGATTAAATGTATAATATTATTAAAAAAGATATAATGGTCAGGGAAAAGAACTAAAACAATCCCACCAGGAATTCTTTTTGCTGTAAAATGGCAGTAGGAAAGAAGAGTTTCCATTTCACAGGGTACATTTAGAAAAACAAAACATTTTTCAGCAAACATTATCTTATTGGCCATGTACTGCCACAGTTGATTTAAAAGTAGGTGAAGATTAAACTGTTTTTACTTATCAAAGAGCTTGCATATTTCTTATGACTTAATTCCCACTTCATGAAAACTGAGTTAGTCAGAATTAAAGTCAAACCCATTACTGTGTTGGCAGTATGTGTCTATGTGATGTGTTGGCAGGTGCTCATGGGAATAATTTTTTAAAACATAAGCAAAGAAGGTTAGAGTAATTTCCCACCTCCTTTTGGAACTCTTGTATCTTCTGCCTCCTAACAGTTATCATTGTTCTTTTTTTTTTTTTTTCCTAAGTTCAAGATGCTGGACTAAACTACTAGTCATAAACAAGAATCATCCTCTTGATATTGGATAATAATTGGGAGCTGATACAGTCTGTAAGATCCTTGACTGGGATGGTTTTTATTCCTCTGTCAGAAAAACAGCCAAAAGAACAATGTAGAAGAAGAGTTATAAAATTAAAGTGACAGACTAGGAAAAAAGGTTTGTATTAGGTTTTTGGCTGGCTATCAGAAAGGCATGGTTGTATTTCATGAAAGTAAGTGGAAACAATATTTTAGATAATCAAGATGAGAAATGATTCACAAAGTTAGTAGTTAGATGGACCCATAGAAAAGATGTCTTTGGACCATTATGTAAATGAATCCACCTAACTTTGAACAGGTTGGATGTTAGAGACTAGGGAAGAGCCCAAGCATGAACTGATACCCTGTTAAAGACATAGGATAATGCTGTGCAAAAAGGACCATTTTAAAAAGCAGGAAGATTTCAGGGTAAAAGCTGGCTAAAGAAAAAAACCCATAACATAAAAAGGTAGCGGAACAAAGAAAGTTATAATAAAACTGATTTTAAAATTAAATATATGGAAATAGTGGGTATTTGAAGAAAAATATCATCTGAATTCTTGACTTAGTATTGTACTAATTTCTTCATAATTTCTACAGAGAGTCTTTTTAGTCCTATGTTTTTTGATATTTTTGTTGGGTTCTTTTTATTTGTTGGGTTGGTTGTTTGTTGTTTTGTTTAGCATGGAAACGTCACTAAAGTGGTGTCTTTATTACCCTCTTATTTTAACTCTACATGTGATGTCCATACATATTTTAACACCAGGATTGAACACTGGAAGAATGATTTCAGTGACAAGTGTGATCTGTAACCCATATCAAAGAGATTTGTAGGAGGGACATGTCAAATTATTCTTACAAAGAAAAGGAAGACAGGGCAAAATTGTTGCCTTACATTGTATCACAGCATATCTTTCATTAAAAAAGAAAAAAAAAAGAATGTGAGTCAAAAGTCATGGAAAGTTAAGAAGAATAACTGAGTGAATGAGTGTGTATAACAACAAATTTTGAGATATGTCTATTGTACTGAGTGCATTCTGTCTCCGGCATTCGAGGGATTAAACTGTAGGTGCCCTGGACCTAAAATCAAACAGTACAGAGACTTTACATGGCATGACAATTGTAAATATTGTATTCCTTGTCAGAATTTCTAGGAATCCATGTAGGGTTTTCTGTATATTTTTGTGCTGAAATTAAGTATGTTCTACTTACTTTTGTAAAGGGATAATTAAAAAAAAATATTTAAACTACGTTTTCTGTGGTTTGATGGAGACTTGATATTCATTCAAAATGAGATTTAACTGGACCAAAAATAATTAAATTATTGAAAAGTTTTGTTAGTTCATTTGGTACAGGTGAGAACAGACTACACAATCAGTCTCATCTGGCTGTCAGAATGGGTTCACAGATAAAGAGTGGAGGTGAGAGACTGACAAACAGATTTGGTTTCCCTGAAGATGTTGTGACTGTGGTATGACCACATGTCCTAGTTTCATCTGGGATAGAGTTATTTTTCTTCCTGTAACTGGTACAGTGCTGTGTTTTACATTTAGGATGAGAATGATGTTGATGAAACTGATGTTTCTGTTGTTGCTGGGCAGGACTTGTACTAAGTCAAAGACTCTTCAGTTTTTCACACCACACCACCACTGCAGAGACTGGGGTACACAACAAGTTGGGAGGAGACACAGCCAGGGCAGAAGACCCAAACTCTCCAAAAGGATGTTCCAAATCATATGATGTCATGTTCAGCATATAAACTATGGCAAAAGCTGACCCAGAGCCTGCTTGGAAACGGGCTGGGCATCAGCAGGTGGGTGGTAGCAATTGCATTGTATGCCACTTGTTTTGTATATTGTACTTGTTTTGTCATTATTTCCCTTTATTTTCTATCCTATGGAGTCATTTTTATCTCAACCTCTAAGTTTAACTTTTTATTCCTTCCAATTTTTGCCCCATCCCACAGAAGGGTGGAAGAATGAATGAGTGGCTGAGGATATAAGAGAATGGAAACCAGGATATAAGAGAATGGAAATGGCAGGGATTTTAAAGTCCCATGGTCAATTTTCCTGTCTTGAACAGTATTCTGTGGTTTTCCAGCTTCATAAATGGCTGCTTCTGATGATTTCAAGGGTTATGTGTTTAGTGAACAGAACAATGTAGGTGGACAGTTTGTGCCCACTAGTACTCAAAGGGATCAATTTTTGATATCACTGGTAATCCTAAATCTGTGAATTTTATGTAGGAAGTAAAGGTGGATATTACTTCGGGATTTGGGGGGATTTTATTACCTAATTCCCATCAGAAGGAGACATTCAGACACTTTCTGGTAAGTAGGTATTCAGTACATGTAGCAGTTTCTTCAGATGACCAACACCTTAGTAAAGAAATGCCCCGTGATCCTCCTCTCACTCCTTTCCCTTGGCTTTTGCTGCTGAGAATGTTATCATATATCATGGGATCAGTCATGGGCTCAACTGCCCCAGTCATGTTCTCTCCCAGGCTTTTTTCCCACCACCTCCTTGCCTGTGATAGTGTGTATGTGCATACAGGTGTGTGTGTGATAGTGTAGATACTGCACTAACACTACTCAGCAATTGCTAAAACACCAGTGTGTTATCAGCATCATCTCAGCTACAAGTACAAAGCACAGCACTATATGGCCTGCTATGAGCAATGTTAACCCCATCCCAGCCAGTTCTGATGAGACATGCATATTTCTCAATTCATGTGTGATTTGGCAGAGTCATTCAGCTTAAAGATAAAGTACTCGGGGGGATAAAAAATATGTAGAAGGAAGGCTAAAAAGCATAAGGCTCCTGAAAACATTATGCTAGTTCAATGATTGCTAAGTAGCAATAGCTTTTCTGCAGCAAATATTTGAACACAAACTTTGCTACTACCTTTGCACTAAAAAAATTAATTTGAAAATGATTCCTTAACAATGCGTACCACAGAATGTGTAAGGGTGGAAGAGACCACAGCAGACTGTGGTGGATCATCTGTTACAGCCTCTCTGCTCAAGCAAGGGCATCCTAGAGCACAGGGCACAGGATTGTGTCTAGATTGTTCTTGAATACCTCCCATGAGGGAGACTCCACAACCTCTCTGGGCAATCTGTTCCAGTGCTCAGTCACCTGCACAGTAAGGAAGTTTTTCTTCATATTCAAGTGGAACTTACTGTGCATCAGTTTCTGCCTGTGTCCTCTTGTCCTATTGCTTGGCACCACTGAGCACAGCCTGGAAACATCCTCTTGTCACACTCCCTTCAGATACTTATGGACATTGATGAAGTCCCCTCTCAGTTTTTTTCTTCTCAAAACTGAACTGGCCCAAATCTCTCAACCCTTTCTCATAGGAGATTTGCTCCAGTCCTGTAATCCTCTTTTTTGACTTCCAATAGATCTGCTCATGTCAGATGAAGAGACATCTGCTTCATGTCTCTTGTACAGAGGAGCCTTCCTAGAGCAGAGACAGAATCTTTCCCCCAGACTGCAAGAATTGCTTTGAGTTCCTAAAATATTTTAAATTTATTTTTCTTTTAATCAGATATAAATTACTACAAAAGCCTGTCCGGAGCTCCAAGCACCCTGCCACAATTAATCATACAATAAATGCAATTAAATCCTCAGCAAATTAAAACCAATTTCACACGAATGAGATTAGTACATCAATCAGATACCAACAGTCTCTATTGATTAGGAACCAAGCCAGTATCATTCCAGGGAGACACTATCACAGAGATCTGTATTTTAAATATGCTTGGGATGTCATTTAATTTGGTCTCTTTTTTTCTGAGTCTGTACAAAGAGCCATACCTCATACTATCCCACTTTCTTCCCTTCAGCAGCATAATTTATCATTATTTTAACATACTCCACTTAACGCAGTATATTTGATTTTGTCACAAAATTAAGATAAACAATAGTTTTGTCCATTTCAGAAGAATAACACCATAATATATGGTACTGCATTTGACATACAGAAAAAACTCTCCAAGTGAATTCCATACATGCATGCTTTCATAAAAAACCCAAACCAACAAACACCAAATACCTGAAACGGACCTTCTTTCCACCTAAATATTGTCTCTTTTCAAATAGAAAAGCCCTCTCCAGGGATTCTTCTTAATGTTGTTAATTATTGACAATGGAAAAAGAGACTTTTTCCAAAGTCTGAAACTATGCAACAAAAGGAAACATAAGGATCATTTAATTAATTTCTTCTCCCCTTTCTCTGGGAGGAAATTGCCAATTTCTCTCTTCTGTTCATACCAGTATATCCCACTCAGCTAGTTAAGATCCTTCAAAAAAGTCCACCTGCATTTAAAAAGGACCCAATACAAATGGTGCACAGAATACTGTACCGTGTTACTGTGCAAGAAGAAACACAACCCAACAGCTGTTTCCATGTTTTAAGTCTTTTTTTGTTTAAAAGGAAATTTATATTTTCATATTCTACAGATGTGTATGCAAAGAAATATTTTGAAAGTCAGCATATGAGGATCCTAATTACATAAATGTTTATGAAATATGTCAATAGTACCATTTATGTACTCAAAATTTTGCAAAGTTCATTCCCACATATGACACTAATTTAAGCCTGTTTACCTATCAGTCAAAAGAGTTATTTATAGGTAAAGTTAAAGGGAGATTCCATATATCTGAGTGGGAATATATGTTAAATCATAGAATGGTCAAAGTTGGAAGGTACCTTACAATTCATCTAGTTCCAACCCTCCTGCCATGGAACAGAAGTCACAACCCTTCTCTGACATGCACTACTGTAAGTCATAAGAGAGGAAATTAAATTAGCCTGATTTGAAACAATGCAAACTAACAATCCGATACCTTTTTTCTCTGCAGGGTTCTCTCCTGACCTGCTCTATAGCCCCGTGCAGGGAATCAGACCTCTCAAACGGTGGTCTCTCCTCTCTTAAAGTAATTTATGCTGTTTATCCACTTTGAGTTTCCACAGGCAAAAAATCTTAAGTATATTTGGTAGCAAGCAGAGTTTAAGGTCTTTTCTTGTTTTGTTTCTATTATTGTTGATCTGAGAGACTGCCTCACAAAAGAATAAAAAGAGCCCATGATAATAAGGAATACATAACTCTTACCAGCAAGTGGAATTTCTAGTACTTTTGAACTCCTTTTCTCAATCCTTGTTTTACCAGGAATACCTGTTTCATACTAGGGGTTTCTACACACTCACATGCACACACAGACACACTCCCTTATTGGCATATTTAGATAATTTTGGCAATAATAATGTAAGGATTATTTATTTTACTTTTCCCACTGAGATACCTTTGAAAACTTTATTGTGCATACCCAGACATTTAACTTGACAGTAGAACTTCGATTTATATTTATGCTTTTAAATTATATTAGGCTTATTCTTTTGCCATCTATGTGGATTTTCTACATTTTTTCCAGATACTGTTTTATTTTAAAAAAAATGTTGGGTGTATAAATATGGGACAACCCTTATTCTGACTGAGAAATTGTTTTCTGAAAATTCACACTACTTAAAGAATATTGTTGAGAATGTCTTGGGAAAACTACTTCTACCTCATTGCCATGTAAATATTCCTTATTCCTGAGTGGGTGAGCGGGTTACTGTGAAAGCCAGACAAATTTCTACTCACAGATATAAAAAGTTAAGGGGTTTTTTGGAATAATTTCTTGCACCTGAAAATGATTTTGTATTTTTCTCATATTTTGAATGTGACCCCTTTTAACCATATTCTGCTGCTAAAGGCTCCCTGAAAAACTAGATAGTTTACTATATGAAAGCTTTCTGAGAACTTTCAGGTCAGGAAAGGCTTATTCTTTGAAGAACTAGAAATCATTTTAAAAAAATGCCCTTTTTGAAGTACTTCAGAATTTAGTGGGGTTTACTATGGTCATAGAGACCTTGTAAAAGAACTGATGTTCAGGCTTTACCTTCATATTTTAAAATAAGTAGCTACTAAGAGAAAAGTTATTTGAAACCTGCTTGTTTGGTTTAGATTCTGAACATCTCAGGCTCTTGGGAAGTTAAGATTATCTATCTAAACTCTCATTACAAATTACAATGCCAAATAATTTCATTATGAAACATTAAAAGTTGGATTTGATTTGTTTTGTTTTGTTTTTTTCATTGAATACACAATGTGTTTTTTAATTAAAAAAAATGTAATAGTTTTAGATTTGTATCAATTCTCTTTCAAATTATCATCTTATCTTAGTAAAAATGATTGTGTTTCATTTCCACTGGTTTTTTTTTACTTGATAATATACTCCAAGCATTTGCCTACATGAGTCACATTAATATCAATATTTCTGTACCTTATATATATATATACAAAGGAATTTATATTCCATATTCTGATCTCTTTTTCAGAAATGGAGTTACAAGATTATTTAATCTTTTATCATTATTTAAATATTTGAACTATTTTATTTTTATTACACTTTATGTAGTCTTCTAAGTAGAAATTTTCAAATGTTCTGCATACATTTTTGTCCTGTAAAACTGTTTTTCCAGTATTTTTGGTACCAATGCTATTTTTAAAGTATAATTTTTTTCTCAGGTCACTCAACATTCTAAATTCAAGTGTGATTACAGACTAACTGCTGCCAAGAAGGGTCCTTCATGAAGGTATATTTGGTCTTACCAGGTAAGACTATCCAACTATGGTTTTAGAAGACAATCATTCACCTACTAAGTCAGAATTAATTCTCCTTAGAGAAGCTTTCAAGATTCTGCATTTATTTCTTTTCTTGAATAAAATTAAGAACTCTTGTGATTTATTTTCATTATGAAGCACACAGAAGGACAATAGATTATGCCTGTATTAAGAGGGTGACTACTTTCAACGTAACAGTAAACAGCAAGGTTTGATACTGGTCATCCATTCCATAGGTAACACCCATTCCATCTAACATCTCTTGCAGAAGGTTATTCCCTCATTTTTAGCTACCAACTTTTTTATCTGTCTGCCATGAAAACTGCATGTTTCTATGAAATTCTGTAACTTTCCTGGAAGAAAAATTTAGCTATCTTAGGTTCTATTACAGATTCTGATTTAAAATTGATCTGGGCCACTCTGCAAGTTTTCAGTGTATTATCTACCCAAAACTTTTACCAGGCAAATAAATAAACATTGGTAAGTGTGTTTCTGCAGATAAGAAACTAAGAAAGAATATAATGGCTTTCAAATTCAACAAGTCACTGTAGAAAAACAGGTAGTCCCATGAAAGCTGTCCATTAGTTTCTAGAGTAACTACACATGTTCCAGCTCTTGTTTGGCACAGTATGAACTGATGGAAAAAATGTTTAGTGTTTAAATGTAAACTCATACAGGCAGAGATCAGGCCAGGCCTGATGGGTGGTGTCTGAGTCCCACTGGATCCTACGCCAAAACAAAATTTTAATTTCTGTTGCTTTGTTTTTTTCCAAAATCACGTGCCAAGATTTTTATTTGGTCTGTACTAGACTGGAAGTATGTGGGTAAAAAAAACCCAGCCTCATTTCAGAGAAATAATAATTTTTGTCTGTCTAAGCACAGTTCTCAAAGCAAGCCATTCCTCCAGGTGATGTTCCTGCTGTGAGAATCAAAACCTTCAAAACAGGCTCAGAAATAAATCTCCACTCCTTGGCTGATAGTGTGCTTGGCAGAGGTTGGTCTATTTGCAACTATTTGATGGGTTTTTTTAATTAACAATTCTAAAATCTACAATCACCTGAGCTCGGGTGAAGTGACTCAAAGAACAATGATCAAAGATATCATCTCTCTAATGTATGTCTGGCCTTTAACAGCTTTCTGAAATGGCCACTTGTTCAACTTTCTGATCAAATCCACCTTCCATACTTAAAATAAATTGCATTTGCACATGGTTTTTGTGTGTCTTCTGTCTCAGTAATTCACACATTTGTTTATACCATTAAATTTGCTTCAGTTCTTATAAAATAAAATATATTCACATAAAAGTATAATTGCTGTTGGAGTACTTAAATAATGAAAGTTTTTAGAGTTAATAACCTAAGCAATAACTTTTTTTTTTTTTTTTTTTTTTAACACCTAGAAAATAAACTGCCTTTCCATGTTATAAACAGTGGAAAAACATTTACATAAAATCTCTCTCTGGGTCTCACCATCTGCACTTTTGTTTAGGCAAGAAAAGTATGAAAAAATGTCCAGCTTTTCTTCCTGGATTCAAAATGAGAAAAAAATATTAAAGCCAAATTGAATGAGTGAACAAATGAGTAAAATCTTAAACGTAAAACTTGATATATTATTATTTTCTTAGAAATAAATGATGCAAAGCTGACTTTATGCAATCATTATCACTACGATGCTAGCTTTATATTATTATAATTTTGCTAAAAATACTTTTATGAAATAAAGGAAACAACACTTGCATTTTCTCGGAGACAAATAATAACACTTTAAATGTTCAGAAAATATAAACTAATCCGAATAAGTGTATCAGTATTCTAGTTATTTGAATGAACGCTTTCTCTTGTGTTTGTATGGAGATATCAAATACAATAAAAATTCTTTTGCTCTTGGGTAAAGGATAAACAGATATATTGTTTCAGATGATTCTGCCTCTCTAGAGAGATTTTGTCAAATGTCCATTCAAAACTAAATTTTATACAGAGTTTCCTAATTTAGTTCCCTCTCTCATGCTTCTAGTGCTTTTCTTGTGCTTCGCTGGATATTAGTAATGAATTTGAAAGATACAGCTTTATTCACTATTCAGGGAACAACGTAAAATCAATGAATGTAACAGTATTATAATGTTACTCCATATTATTCTCTCTTCACTTAGCTGTTGCAACTTTTAACACCTTAAGTATTTTTGACAGTCGCTGGCTTGTGTGAGTTGCCTGCAGTGTTACCTAGATTAACTTTCCAAGAAAAGACTACCCAAGACTAGTTTTAAGAAAACTAAAACAGGACATGTCCTCAATAACTTCAGCATTTCCATGAGTGATAAGGGTATGTTGCAAGTGGAGAATGGGAAACTTCATTTGTTTTTCATTGTGTTTGCTAATCTAAGGGAATAAATTATTTCTTTTTTAAAGAAATAATTTACCTTTTTAGAGGTAAAGGATATTCATAAAACTAATTTCCAATTCCAGAATATCGCAGTAGGCACTAGACAAATTTTGAGATGAACTAGCCACTCAGAGGACTTGGTATACTTTTGCATGTGATATTAACCTGGAGTAGATAACAGTTACACGCTTTCATCTACTAGACAAGTTTTCTGATATGTTTGCAAACACAAGTAGGAATACGATGATCAGTAATTGTAATACTTCATACTAAAACACATGTCATTTGGAAAGAGTACTTTTTATATCTCTTGAACCAAGAACTTGAAAATGGCAGATAGAAGATGGCTCTTCACCTGCTGAGGCAGTACTGTCATTTTCAAAACAAGCAGGCACTTGAATTTAGTGGAAATCTCAAACTTCCTAAAAGCTTTCCAGAAAGAAATTGCTCATTTTTTTCCTACATAACCACTCTATTTTTAGTTCAGAATACACCTTTCATTTTTTATTATTTTTATGTGTGTGTGTCCTTATCAAAACATACTTGAAGATCATTAGGAATTAGTAAGCTTTTTTAACACACATTAGTTCAGAGTGTTACTCCTGCATTCACTATTTTTTTCTTGTTCTTTTCCTCTTTCATATAGAGATGTCAAATAGTTTTATGGCACTGATCTTCATAGATACAGACTGACTGCAGAGTAGTTTTAACTTACACAAAACTTTTCCTGAAGCTTTCATTTTCTTTGTGGAACCTAATTTTTTTCCCTTAGGGGAAAAACAGGACTCATCCTTGGTGAAGTTTTGAATTTTGTATTGAGGGGATGAGTGAAACATCACACTCTGGGTCTTACTTTTTAAGTATGAATTGAATGGGGATGGATTCTTCCATTTGGTAACTTGGAATTGCAGTACTAACTTTACAGATTTAGTATGTTGGAAGATTTTGGAACCTACAATACAAAGACTGTGAAGTCTTTCAAATGCATCTTCTATATTCTGCATTGACTTTCTAATACCATGAATGAAACAGATCAGATTAAAATTATTCATAATGTGGTATTTTACATATCCAAGAAGAAGCTTTAACTAACGTTTTGATAATTCAGTATATCCACATTGTCAAGTGATTTCTGAGAAGAATCATCTATTCTTGCTTTCTATTACCTTAAAGCAAAAAATGTATCCAGGCATATTTATGCAATTGAAGACTCAAATTCAAAAAGGAAATCTGATTTGTAAATTTGTGTGTAGTATTTTGAAAGACGTTTTTTTTTCCTGCAATACACAGCAGTGTTTTCTAGAAACAGATTTTCTGGTTGCTTTTTATTTTTTTTTTTAGAAAGAATTAAGAAATACTTTAATTACATTCCAGAAGTGAAACAATGAGTAGTCAAAAAAGATTTCAGTGTTCTGCACAATACTTCTTTCCATGACGTATATGTCCTTATGACAATAAATACAATGAGATGTTTAGCTCTCATTTGCTTTTACAATTGCTTCAAAGTTTATCTTTTGCTTTACTAGCAAGTATGCTTACAGCTAGTACTGTGACGAACTTTGGACTTAAATACATCCACAATCAACACTAATTCAATTTATATTGAACAAGTGATAAGTTTTCTGAATTTGTTCATAGTTATAAATATTGTCTTAGGAATAAAAGATGTCATCTTTCTAGCAGGAAAGAAGAAAATACTTGAATTATCAGAACTGAAGAACTGTTGAATAGGCTGTTGAAATTTGTTGAAATCACACAATGAGGTAGAATTTCTCATGAGGACTTTAATACCATGAGCCTGAACCACCTAATCAAGACCATCTTTAAAAACCAAACAAACAATCTGCAATTTATCTTCTTTCTTAGTTAAAATACTTGTTACTGCTTTCCTCTATTTGTGCTAATAAAACATAAAGAAATAGTTTTTGTCCGTAGCAGTATTTGTAAAACTGTCCTGTGTATTTAAGAGACTTAGATTAACATTCTGACTTCTCCTTAACTGTGTACAGCATATATAAATACATATAGAAATATGTCAGTTTTTATACAAAAAATTACTTTATTTTGCTTCTTACTGGCACCATATACAGATATAAAATTTGTGCTTGTGGTGGGTAAATCTTGGCCAACAGCCAAACTCTCATCTAGCTGCTTCTCACTCCTCTCTTCAGTGAGGCAGGGGACAAAACAGGAGAACAAGAACAAGAAACCATGCGGACTAAGGTAAGGAGAAGGAATAAAGACAGAAAACAAGTACCAGTTACTGTCATGGACAGAACAGATTCTGCTTTTGGGAATTAGCTTCATTTCATATTGTTAATTAATATAGTTGTTTAATTATTGATTCATCTATTTGAAATCAAAGGGGAAAAAAAGAGAAAAGAAACAAACATTTCACAGCTGGGGAAAGCACCTTCTCCCCTCTTTTCCCAGGCTCCACATCACCCCAGGCACCTCTTCTCTTTTTAATTCGCTTCAAGTAACACTCGGTCCCTCCGTCAGGCAACCAGTGGCACAAGGTGCATTGTGCTCAGGAGGCAGAAGTTTCCTTCTGCATGTCCGTCCTTCTCCCTTCTGCTGCTCCAGAACTCTCCACCGCTGACTTTTTGTTCCTTTTGTTCCTTTTCCTTCTTTCCTCACCTCGCTGTTCCCTCTGTTGCTTCTCACACTCATTCACTCCCCCTCACTATGTCCCTGTGTCCATACACACACCGCCCCAGCCGTGGGCTCAGCCTCGCCCCACGGGCGGTGGTTGGATCCGGCTGGGGCAGCCCGGGCCTCCCCTTACGGAGCCCTCACTGCAGGCGGCGGGACACCCGCGTCCCATACAGCTCGAGAAGGATGAGCTGTAATTACACCTGTGCTCCGCTGTCCAACACTTACCATGGATATTTCTCATCCAGGCAAGTACCGTGGTGTGGAGGTGCGTCCTTGTCCCTGCTCCCATGTCACGTGTGCCCCATACCTGCTCCTGATTGAGTGGTTTGGGTGCCTGGGGGCTGGGGGGGAAGAGGAGGGTCTCAGAGTCTGCTTGGGAACTCCAGCCATGCGGCTGGAGAAATAAAATCATCTCTGAACATCTACAAAAATACCGCTTCATCTGTCCTTCCAACTCCATCGCTGTCTTATATATTGTTGTAAGGATTCCCCGCACTACAAGGCAAAGTTTCGTGGCCATCTGTGAACAACATCTGTGTGCATAACTCATGCCCCTTTTGCCTCCCTTGATCTGAGGGACCTTGCCACGGGACCGCATTGAATTACACTGGAATTAGACTAAACAAAAAACATGTAGTAGGCCTGATTCTTAACCTTTCCGAATTTCATCGCCCATATACGTTCGCCGTGGTTCTGATAAATCTGTGGGTGACCAGAACTTGAAATAACTTAAAAGTTACATAAAACACTGTTTAAATGTAATACCTTTTTCCTTTATATTCCCTAGGCCTGAATTTGTTTGCCTTTCACCAGTTCTGGTTTAATAATTTTATCGTGTTTGAAGACTAGAATGAATCAATTCTTTCCTGTACTAAATGACAAAGCAAAGGCTTTGTGTAATTGATCACAATTAGGTGACAAGACACATTTCTTTTTAAGGACTGTGCTCCAGACCAAGACATATGAGGAAGAGGAAGTTAGTACATGTTTAACATACCTTTCACTCAGCTGCCAGCCTTGTGGAGATTATGAATGAAAACTCACAAAGTTGAAATTGCAAGTAAGAAATACAGGCTTAGCAACTAGATTAATCAAACAGAAGGAAACTTGATAGGGATGCTTTTGAAGGCAAGCCAGTATGAAGTACCACGTCGGGTTTTCACAGTTCCCTCTCTGATTATAATCACATCTTTAATGATTTCTGTCTCTTTACTGATGTGCTGTGCTCACTGATTTATGCATTAAGTTTGGAAACAACACAATAAATAAATGCTTCCTATGTGTTTTATTTTCATTTCTTACTTGATATTGGGACCAGGAATACAAATACCACTGTATGTATTTCCCTGATGAGTGCACTCTGGCCACACTTGCTGTCCTCGCCGACTTTTTATAACCATCAATTCTTCCAATTATAGGAGAATGAAGCCTCTTGAGAGAAGCTAACACGTTTTGCTTTAGATCTTGGTTTAAAGAAAGTCAAAAATCCTACCATTTCCCCTTTTCTAGAACAGGGGCTTTTAAAAGCTGCCACAGTGCCATGGGATTCATACTCAGAATTCCTTTGAATTGCAGTTTCATGTCTTAACACGTACCTCACACATAGCTCTTCTTTGTTAGGATGGGGAGTTGTAACAGCCTGTGGATCAAGTGAAAGCATTTTTTTACGGATGAAAAGTCTTGGGGTCAAACTCAGATGTGGTTTAGGCAAAGAAAAACTTGTGTGTGTCCTTAGCAGAAGTTCAGTTGCTTAGAAGAGCCATCATTTTTAGCTCAGAAGCACTTACTGTTTCTACATTCATAGCTAGTCAATGAAGCTGCATGTCAGTAAGCCTTGAACTAAACAAACAGACAAAAAGATAAATAAACTGGAAAAGAGCAATTCAAAAAGCACCATCTGTAATGAAGTTCAGTCATACCTTCTACTGCACACGACAGTAAGCCCAAGACTGTTAACATCATGCTGATATTTTATTGTCTTTGAGCTAAATTTTCTACTATTCAATTAGATTAAAGGGTTTTTCTCAACTAAGTTTTCTCTGCATTTTTATTATGTTAATGACACCTACTAAACTTAGTTATGAGCAATCAAAAAAAAGTAAGAATTTCTTAAGGAATGGGTCCTTAGTTTGATTAATTTTAGTGAGTAAGACTTCTATGATGACCTCTGTATGAAAAGCCTTGAAGGAATCAGTGAGAAAAAAAAAAAGATTTTACAGTCATTCTGATTATTAATAAAAGAAAGGAATAAAGTGCATTAAAATATAGTGAATGTGATAGTGACTTTACACTTATGAAGTAAAAGCATGGCTTGAAGGGAAAAAAAATAATTCTGGTTTATACTAATGACCTGGTGAGTGTCCCAATCCCTTTTTTTTTTTTGTAATTTTAAGAGTACAAAAGATAATCAAATCAAATCATGCTCTGTCAGGTGATTAAAAAACAACTTTGCCTGTGATATCAATGCTAATTCTAACTACATTGTGTTCTTTATTTTTCATTACTATTAAGGAAAAAGAAAGAGAGGGTTATTATGACTCTTCTACTTTAGATTTGTTTGGTTTGCTTATTGTTCAGGTCTAGATTATTGTCCTAACTATTCTGATATGACTTTTTAAAGCTTTCCATGCTGAGGGTTTTGGCTTTCTTTTTTTAATTTCTATTTTTAAAAATATTTCAAACATTTAAAAATATGCCTCATAAACTAAGAATTATTTTTACACAGATAAAAAGCTTTTAAAAACAGAACACTGCTGATAACATATCTTAGTACTGGAAAATTCAAAGCTACTTATGTTTGTTTCTAAGTATTATTCTCATCTGAGCAATAGAACAAAGTCCTTCCTTTTAATCTATCTCTTCATTAGTATTCTTAAATTTATTTTCCCTTATATGAACTACAATAATGCAACTATAATAAAGTCAACCAGTGTATATTTTCATCATCACAAATTACCTCAATTTGATAGATTTCTACAGAGGATAGACTCTCTGTAATATATTTATTATTTAGTAAAATACAATTGAATCTGACTTGACATATGTGTGTGTATATATAATTTTCGACCTACTAATCCTTCATGTCAAGAAACTGTTTAGTCAAACACAGTGAATGCATAGCATATTTACTTTTTATTCCAAGATAGATTCACCACTTTCTCAACAATTTTTAACGTGCCCCATAGCTCTATTTTCTTATAGTACTTCTGTGTTCAGGGAAATTTAAAGACCTTGAGACAAGGTAGCAGCTTTCATGTAAATAAAAAGCTATTGGAAAAAGGAAGACAATTAATTGTTCTTTATTCCATTGGCCCAAAAGTAATGGGCTTATTTGCAAAGAGGGATATTTAAGTTAGATGTAAGAAAATAAAAGGTTTTATATATTGTTAAGGGTAATTAAGCTTTGTAATACATTGTTCAAGGAGCTTTTAGAATCCATATAATTGACATCTTCTTAAAAACAGATAAAGTAAATGAGTTAGGAATACCTTGTCTGCAGCTGATTCTGTCCTAGGGCATAGAATTAGATTATGAGATACCTCAAGTTCCTTTCCAGGTCTATGTTATGTGTTTTGTAACTCTGAAAATACTGAGGTAACCATATCCTCTTTCCTGAGACAATACTGGAAAACAATTAAAAAGAATCAATACACACAGTAGGACACAGAACAGTATCAATTACGGTGCCTGATCTCTATTTTAGTACACGCTGGCATGGATTTCTAAGAGCCTTACCCTCCTCATTATCTTGTTACTACCCTACTGCATCACAGAGCCACATAGATGTGGGGCTGAGAGGATTTCAGTGATGACAACAGAAAAGCCTTGTAGTAGTTGATTGTGGTAATTTGAGGGAGATTCAGTAAAAAATAACCAGAAAGTTCTAATCTGTTTTTTCCTGTCTCTTAATAACTGTGCCAACCATGATGTTAATCAGTTTCCCTGAAAAGCAAAACAGGTGGTCATTTGGTTTTGGGTTTGGGTGTTTTTTTTTTTTTGTTTGGTTGTTGTTTTTTTTTTTTGGGGGGGGGGGGGTTTTTTTTTTTGTTGTTTTTTTTTTTTTTTTTGTTGTTTGTTTGTTTTGTTTGGTTTGGGTTTTTTTTTTGTTTTGTTTTGTTTTGTTTTGTTTTGGTTTTTTCTGACCAAGCAGATATATTGGTTAATTGGGCAAAGTTTTTAATAATGCATCCTGAATACTGTGCAGTTTGGACAGTTTGAGACTGCATCATTACTTAAGCTGGAATTGAAGCTACTTTGACATAATTTATGTCTACATAAGACTTTCTTTTGTGAGTTATACTACCATAAATCTTCATATTCTGCCACATACCAAATTTCATCAGGGGATTCCAATTTGAAGAAGTAAAATGTCGTTTCAAAATATTCCAAAATTAACTGAAAAGAGCATTTCAGAAGCTGATTTCAGAAGCAAGGGTGCCAGAGCTAGCCTATATAGCAAAATAAATCCCATTGTGGGTTTTTGTTGGCATTATAGTAGTCTATACAGGAGAATAATGCAGCCTTACAAACAGTATTTCCAAGAGTAATTTTTCATTAATTATTACAATAATAACCCTAACAATCAAAGCTTTTAGTTAAAGTCACTCAAATCTTCACCAAATAACTCAAGTATGCTGCTAAATTTTGTATAATGTTTAACTGAAAATGATTATATAACTACTAAAAATACGTATTTCTTGTCTCTGACTTCCAGTAGAATAACGTGTCACACCAAACTGAGAATTATTCTTGCACATAATTTTAGTTATGAAATTTGAGTTTTTAAGGTACTATCACTTCCAACAGAATATTTTTCAGTTTACATATACTTTGAGTTCTTTAGTAAAAATATCCAAGTACTCAGTCTCAAAGGAAAAAAAACGTGTCACTGGATATAGATAATGGCAATAATAATGGGATACTTTTAAGAATGCTGTCTACAATATTTGTGGGGTTCAAAAGTAAGGTATTTCTTTGAGTAGGCATGTACTTAAGAGTTTTTTTATATTAATGCCCTATGAGATGTGTTAAAATCTGACTCTATTTACCATAGTTTATAGTCATATGAGATGTCTTAAAATTAAACTCTTGTCTCTATTTACCATAGTTTAATTCTTATTGCCACCACAAATGCTTTTGTTGTAAAATTTATTTTGTACTGGGCAAGACGTGGAGAATGGCCTGGGGTCTCTATGACATAACATTAACATTTCTGTTTTCACAAGAAATTTTCCTTTTGGTTTGCCACATACATAATGATAAAAAAATTCAACAGCTTTGCTGAGCTGACTTTTTTATTCTTTGTACAGCAGTATATGCATAGATTTTATTATGCCTGTATCCCATGGTTATGAAATTTTCAAATTTGTAACAAATGCTTCAGTGAATCACCCACTTTCACCATGTCATTGTTTATGATGCTGTCATAATGATTAATTACTGTACGGTGCCTCTGATACAGAAATCCCCTGAAGGAGCTTCCCAAACTTCTATCATTTTTTTTTCTGGAAAGAGAGTTATCAGAGTTCAATGATTTGAAAAGCTATACCAAAATTCAGCTTTGTAATTGGTAATGTTCTCACCATGCCCAAATGTTTCCAGGTTGTTTTGATTAGAAATATAATAATTGATTTCTTAGTTTCTTGTTCAAAATTCAACAACATGCCTTAAATGTAATACTCATAGTTCACCTTAAGTTATGCTGAACAAGTTATTTACATTTACCACTCTATTTTAAGATTTATCCTAGATTGCATCTCCTCTGATATTACTATCCATGTTGTGTATAAGAGAATAAAAATATAAAAATTAAATCAATTAAACAAATAACCTAGAAAATGTGAGTATTAGACTATTAATGATCTTACAAGGTAAGAGAAGTCATTTTCCTAAATGTTTGAATTAAATGAACTCAATTCTTATCAATTAATTTGAAGTACAGATGAAAAGAAAATAATTATATTTTTTTTTCCCCACTGCTAAAAGAAACTCCATTTCTCCAACAATTTAAAAGAGAATTTTAAATGGTGAAAAATTTTATTTCTTATCAAGAGGAATTATTCACTATCTATTATTATCAGATAAATAAAACACATTTTAAAATACTCAGGATAAAAAAAAAAGAACAAAGAAGGAGAAAGAAAAATCACTTAAGGAAATTATATAATTTGAGTAAGCAATAAAAACAGATATTGAGATCAAAGTATAAGACATTCAAAATATAGAGTCACTTTGATCACATCATCAGTTATAAACATGGCTTAAAATGTACACAATGTACTACAATTATATTTGAATGCTTCTTTGTTCTTTCAAAGAAGTGCTAGTTAAATCTGTGGTTATGTTTAGATAACTGTTTATACTCTACTCTGCTATTTTTGTTTACTTGGAATGCTTTCAAACTTCACTGTGAGAGTTCCTAGGTTTTCAGCATTGCAGCTGGTGTAGCTTGGTATAAGCTAACTGAAATTTCTGAGCTACACTTCTCTAACCTCAAAAACTGGCCTTTGGATCCAGATCCACTCTGGAGTCACTCCTCTTCCATTTTGATTTTTGTGGCTCGGCTACATGCAGAAAACTTTATAAGTAAATTATATATTTTATATGTATTTAAAGGAGTTCCTCTAAGTAGAAGTTAGGCAGCATAACTATATTCAGCAACAAAATTACAGAAATATTTTCTGCTTGACTGAAAAAGTTTGTCAGAAGTGGAGTGAAACCTTTTATTGCATTTCACTTGCTGGGAAGTCTTTAATTCCACCTTGATGGAGAAATATCCTTTTAAAAGAGGAGACTACATCAAACAATAGACTTAATTAATGGGAGCACTTGGTTTATGTTGTATGGAAGAAATAAAAAAAATCCATTATTTATGCTTGACATGTTTTTCCCTGATTGATAAATAATTTCCCAAGTTATTTATTCTTCATGCATTATGACTTCATAAATTAAGTCTGTGTTTTTATATTATTTTGACTGACAGCTCTAAAGATTTAAAACTCACATCCATGTAAGAAAATTTAGTTTTGGCAAATATGAATTTTAATTTACCTCTGCAGCTGATGGCAAACAATTCTGTATATTCATATTTTGAATATAGTAGCTTGTATGTATAGATAGTCTGTTTTTTTGATGTTGTCTTCTTGAACAGTATAGATGAATTAAGATCCTGCAGAATGAAAATAAATATGAAATTAAGAGGACCTGGAATTCTTTACCATTTTCCAAAAATGCAACATACTGTGACACTAAATTATTTAGTCAGGCTTTTCATTTTACTAAATTAGCTTTGTTTGGTAGTAATCCCAGCTATAATAATGACCTTAGTAGTAGCTTTACTAAAATGCTTGAAGAAATGTACCTCAGGAGTCAAACACTGAGGACAAAAATCCATTTTCTAGCATCACACTTTCCTGAGTATAGAATGAAAGGAGTGGGATAAACTACATGATCATATCAAAGGGTACACAAAGCAGTGGACATGTCATATTTGCAGCAAGCATTCATCCTGCAGGACGTTGACGTAAAGAATGCATCCAGGAGTATTACACAAATGTGGTCAGGAGCAATTACATCACACTATTAAATGGAAGAAGTAAATGCATCTCTTACACATGCTTCAGAGTATAAAAAGGAAAAATACAGAGGCTGTGTAGCAGTTAACAAGTGTTTAAAACCACAACACATTTCTGTGAAAATGTTTCCTAATGACTCTTGGTTAAAAACTAGTTTTAAGATAAAATTGAAAAGAATTTAGAAGTTGCCTCAAACTTCATACTACTCCTCTGTGAGATACTCCAAAATGAAGTCACAAAACTAGTTCAAACATGGGGTGAATAAGAAATTTGAAGTACGCCAATACCTTTTTACATCAAAAAGTGTAAACTTGTGTCTCATTTGGAAGACATAGAAATGCTCCCAGAACTACACTACTGCTAAGATGATCCCTCCCCATCCAACCCCCTCCAACCATGACAGAATATCAGGAGGTTCAAACTTGTTTTGAAATTGGGTGATAAAGGTGTTTTTGGTGGATGAGGGGAAGGGAGAGAGGGGCCAGGGGGAAGCTACAGTGGGAGCTTCTGGGAGATGTGCTAGAAGCTTTTCCCTTGTTCAACAGAGCCAACTCACTCCAGAACAACTGCTGGCCATCAGCTTGTCCATGTTGGCAACACTTCCAGAATAACACAGTTAAAAGGGGAAAAATTGTGCTATGCAGAAGCAGTTGCAGTCAAGAGAGGAGTGAGAATATAACTCAGACTCTCTCAGAAGTGAGCAACAACTGCAAACCTAAAGGTCAGTGGCGAAGAACTGGAAGGAGGTGCTCCATATGCTGGAACAGAGATTCTTCTGCAGTCCATGTCTAAAGTAATGCCAGGGATTGGCCGGTGCTGGCTGAGGTCTGGGGCTCAGACCCAAGAAGCTGTAGCAGACCCGCAGAGGTGATCCCGTGAGGAACCGTCTCCCAGGGGGTCGTGGCTTCTCTCAGCCCTCGGCCGGGGGTGCCTGCAGAGGTGCCTGGCTCAGCAGCCATCAGCTCTTAGTGATTCAGGGAGTGATTTCAGCTCTGCTCTGCAAGGCAAACCCCCCTGGCCAGGCCCGGACAGAGAGAGGAGAGGTCCTGCTGGTGGTTCCGCAGAAGTCGCTTTATTCTTCCATCTTCCGCGAAGGGGTGACCAGAGACGGATCCTCCGCTGACTCGGGGTAGAGGGGTCTCTTTTATGGGGGTGAAGAGGTGGGTGTGAAAGGGTGAGAAACCAATGGGTATTAGGGTATTTTACATATAGTTTCCTAGAGGATCATGGGGTCTGTATTCTCTCGCCGTAACCACAAAGGTACTGGCTTTCCCAAAGAGGGGCCTGCAATTGTGTAACCTCCTTATCTCCAGGCCTCCCTGCCAGGGCAGGGGCCTGTCAGACCCCACATCTGGAGACTGTGCAGTTTCTAAACAAGGGCTTCCTGCCAGGACAGGGGCTTGTCAGATCCTACACGTCTAAGACGATAGTGAGGCACCTGACCCCCTGCAGCCCATGGAGGCCCATGGTAGAGCAGGTAGATGTCCAAATAAAGCTGTGATCCTGTAAGAACCCAGAGCTGGAGCAGGTTCCTCTCAGGACCTATGTACCAAGGGAGGGAGGAACCCATGATGAAGCAGGTTTGCTGTCAGGAATGGTGACCCTGAGGGGTATCCACACTGAAGCAGTCAGTTCCTGGAGGGCTGTCTCCCATGGGATGGACCCGCACCCTAGAGCAGGCTATAAGTGTGAGGAGGAAGAAATGGCAGAAAACAGTGTGTTTCTCAGAGTCAACTGAGCACACTAGAAAACTGCATTAGAATTTATCCTAGTTTAACTTAGAAAGTCCTGGAATTGATCACGTAGCTGGAATTAGGACCCAGCAGTGTCCTGTGTAGGTATCCACTGAGTAGGAATCTATGTTTCAGCTCACTAAACAGCTATGAATCTGGAAACTGAGTCCAGGTTTTAATAATTGAAGCCAACTAAGAAGGAAAGAACCTCAGAGTAGCAAGAGGGGGAGGCAGGGATGTAACTTGTTTCTTAGCCTGCCTAAGCAGCCAGTTCACAAACTCAACTTGCATTGTTTTCAGAGGTTCACTGAAATATTTATTTTTCATCAATTTCTGAAATCCTTATTGTCACTTCTGCCTGACAATAAGCAAGAAACGAAGAAAAATCTTTTAAAACTATCTACACCTTACTTCAAAAGACTTCTAAAATTTTCTGGGATTGTGAAATTTATAAATTAATTTCTATACAATTGGTATTCTAGACTTACCTTTTTCAAAGTGGATGGAATTATATGATTTGAAGACTTTTGATACAGTGAAATGCATTCAGAAGGTAGTTCTGTAAATCATACAAACTTTCTTGTTCTTGCACAGTAATATAAAGCTGCTACAGAAGATTGTGACCACAGGTCACACAGTACAATCATTTTTTATCTCTGCAGTGATGATGCCTTATAAGTTTTAACTTTCTTATTTTTCAAATCCTGTACTGCTTAGTGTGTAACTCTGAAGTTTCTTGTAGCCTGTTAATTTCTATTCTCTTGTGCTAGGTAGACATAACAAACCCTCTCCAGGCCTGCTCTTCAAGGACATTCAGACCATCCTATGCCCAAAAAGTACAAACCAAGAGCCTCTGCAAGGGGGGCAAGATGAGGGAAGCTACTTCATTAAACTGAAGCTTTAATTGGAGAATTAATGCTGATATACAAACGAACCAAACCTATAAAAGTGTGAAGAACTCCTGACCTGTGGTCCATCTTGGGGTCCATCTTGACAGTAGCCTCTGGCACCCCAGGGATACCTTTGAAGGCCTTTCAAATAAACACCTACCTTTATTCCCTTACTCTTGTCTCTTAAGGCATCAGTGAACTGTGTCCTATGTAATAACGCCTATAATTTCCAAAGTATTTTATATATTCAAAGCACTGTGTGTACAGTAACTAATCAGTGACAAATTTTGAGCAGTTAATTTGTTGCATATACACAGGCTTAGAACAATTTGAAATTGTTCTGTTAATACTGCAAAACAGTTATAAAGCATCTGAAAATACTTAGCACAGGTAAATAATTCCAGTATTGAGGATAAAGCTGGTTAAAGAAAAATAAAATAAAAAAAAACCAAAACAAAACAAAAAAACAAAACAAAAAAACCCAACAAAACAAACCCCTAAAATATCCCAAAATATGTAGATCTTAGAATTTTACCCCCTTAAGTATTTTTTCAGGGGGGAAGATTTAAACTCAGAATTGAGCAACTAATACCCAGAACTAAAATATCTGAGCAAACTGAGCAGTTTAAGAGATACAGTGAGAGGAGATTAAGCCCTTACTCTAGTTCAAAATGAGCAGAAAGCTGAATGCCAGTCTCTGAAATGAGAAAGTGAGCTTCTCTGTAAGATAGTAGCTGCTCTAGGATGTAAGCATTCTTATTTTCTATAAGTAAAATTTTTCAGGCAGTATCTTTATTATACTGTAAAACAGGAATACTTTTGAGATACTGAGAAATTATGCAGGGAAAGAAAATTGTCATCCCAATGCAATTAAAATTAGTGAAAGAATTGCTGAAGAACAGTTTAACATGTTCTTCTTACAGTTGTTTAAGATACTTGTGTTTCTTTAGCACTCATCTGCATAAATATTAAAATAAAATAATTTAAAATTTACGTCATATAGTATTTAATATAGAGGGTACTTAAGTGCATTCCAAATTCATATGCAAACCTCTTACTGCATCTTACAGAGATGGTTTCACACTTCCTTGAAATGAAGACACTTTAGATAAAACTCAGCACCTGTTCAGCAATACACAGCAAACCTCACATAATGTTTTACTACAAGAAAAAGAAATGGAGCGTCCAAATAAAATGCAGGGGGATTTACTGGCACAGTGTAATTACTTGTGTTGGAATTTGTCCAGGACACTGCGGTTAAAGCTCCTACTGTTACGGAAAATCCTACAAGCTATTTAATGGTTTCTAATGGTAGTAGCTGGGGCATGATTTGATGTCTGATATAAAGTAGGTGATGAGAATCTTTGAAAGGTGTTTGTGTTTGAGTTGGTTTTCACTCTAGTTTGAGGGTAGCATAGCATTTACTGTTCTGTGCAGTTACCAATGGTCTCAACTAGCAAGAAAAAAGAAATTTCAGGTCTTCAGAAGGCTTTGTGATCCACCAAAGGCTGTAAGTTTTTCTTGGTGTTAGGCATACATAATTATTGAAATAATAAAGGTCATGACTCAAAGAACCACTGTCAGTATAAGAAGCAAAATCACTAGGGAGACCAGGAAGAAAGCAAACCCTTCAGGGCTGTATTTGGAACATAGTCACAGTCCTGCATAATACTGATCTGAAATGAGAGCTCTGTAAATAGGATCTCTCTGCTTAAGATACAATCCTAAAATCTTATTAGGGAAGAACCACATTATATACTGGAAAAAAGAGCTGGCAAGGAATATATGAAAAATATTGATCTGTAATGAGAACCTTTCCTCTATGAGAAAACTCACAAATATTTAGGTCCTGGCAAAAAAAAATTCCCCTGTCTCTGATGTTGCTTTTTAGTGGTGTGTATAATCAGAAAACTAATATATATTAACATAAATTATTTGGGAAAAAATTAATTTGTTGTAAGTATTGAAAATGGATTGTATGCTAATATTGTTTCATGGAATATAATTTATATTATGAAAAGGCAGAGTCCACTAAGTGAAAGACCTGACAGTATGAAAGATCATATGCAAGTAAACAGGTATGTTTTAGCAGGTGTTGAGCAGAAGTAGCTATTAAAATTTCCATGTGTATATGTGTGCACGCACAGCTTTTTATGGGATTCAAAGGATTATGAAGGTCTCAACACATTTTAACCCACTATCATTGTTAGACTGATATTTTAACTTTGAAAATCAATTCTTATTAAATGTTCCATAAAAATCTTTCAGAGATCTTAAAAAAAGTGTTTTTAAAAAGTTACTTTCTCCTTTTCTTACAGTCAATGCCACTATAAACATGTGCAAGACAGAATATGAAAGAAAAGCCTGGCATGTAGATTTTATTTTAAATTATTCTTATCTAGCCCATCATTGCCTCTCAGTGTTTTCAAGGCAGTTAATATAATTGTGTTGTTCTGACTTTCACTATTTTTGAAGTAAAAAATAGAAACCCACTCCTTATTTTTCATCAAAGACAAATTGCTGGAACTGTCTTCTCTTTTCTAGTGACCAATGAAAGAGACAGATAGCTAGTTTATGAGAGATTAAATGTTCCAAAAATTTGGGTGTTTTGATCTCTGCATTGCAAAAAGTAAGTATCCTGAAAATTAAAGTATGTCCTTGAAAATCTGCCTTAAATCTCATTGAATGGTAATGACATCTGTACTTCTAAGAATTTTATTTTTCTTCAAATTTATACTCTAAACTTTACAGAAATGCCTTTAAAATACACTTAAAATATTGCATGATCTCACTTTTGAAAATGGCAAATATATTCCATTCTCACTCATTCTTCTGAAAATTTTACCTTGTTCTTTGCTATAGAATGAACAAAAACAGCTTTAGCACTTGAGCTGTTAGCAGGCTGAGTTTTAAATACTGTGTGTAGCCTTAAGGCCTGAGGCTCTTTTCCTCCTTTGGTTACTGATGGGGAAAAGAAGATATAGAACTCAAAAGTCTTTGTTGCAATTTCATGTTATTGTTTTCCTTCATATTTTCTTTTATGGCATTAGAATCAATGATACATCATTGTTGTTCATCTCTGACAAGCATTTCTTTTTATTATAGTCATTTAATTTGACCAAATAACATATGATTTCACACTGGCTCTCAAACTGTTATTACTAGTATTTCTGAATATAAAAGACTACTTGCAGCTTCCTGATTAACAGTTTTTAAGTCAAATCCCTGCAGTTAGGCACAGGATTTTTAAATTTACATTGAATAAAAACGATTCTATAGAAAAAGATACTTCATTGTTCATTAGAAGTCAGATGAGTTGTTTTTAACTTGTTCTAAAGAATGAATAGTTGCTATCAAAACCTCTGAAAAAAATCTTAACTATATTCACAGTGCTATGTTGGAAAAAAGATAGTGCAGTGATTAAAAAAATTGATAGTAAGTCAAATGTTGCAGCCCTTATTTACTGCAGGTTTATGAAAATTAAGAGAAAGATTCAGTCTCTGGCTTTTTTTTTTTTTTTTTTTTCTGAGAAAAAATCCTAAAGTGTTGCTATAATGAATAGTTCTATTTTAAAGAGTCATTAACATTCTTCCTCAGAACCTCTCTATGTAAAGTTTGCAAATTATGTGTACTGAGGACTCCTAACTTCTTTCAGAGTCTAACCAGAAAGTCCACTTCTAGTTCTGTATTTCCCAGTTTAAACTGAAATCCCACCACTCTATAATGCAGTAATTAGTGTAGCCAAGTTCTTAATCTTTAATAGTTCATTATTATGGGTGAAGTCCTTTTGTAGAAAAAAGACTGTCTTTTTTTTTTTCCTTCCCCTGCCTCTCCAAGTCTGGATAATAAAAAGTGGCATTTTTCTGTTTCCTAACATGTTTGCTTACTATGTTTGTCCCAGATTAATAAAAATCCCTTTTCAGAGTGTGTTACACTCAGCCCCTCAGTACCTTTGGTGAGGTGATGGGCAGCACAGGAAGTTGTAGCCTGGACCTATTTGTATCCTTCTTCTGTTAAATCCTTCCTACTTGTTTTCCTCCTGTGGTGAGTTGATCCTGGCTAGAGACTGCATGCCCACCAAACCTGCTCTGTCACTCCCCTCCTCAGCTGGAAAGGGAGGGAAAAATTGCAAAAGAAATCATGGGTTGAGACAAGCACACAGAGAGATCTCTTGCAAGTTACTCTCATGGGCAAAATAGGCTTGATCTGGGGAAAAAGGAATTTAATTTTTTACAGATCAAATCAGAGTAAGATAATGAGAAATAAATCTTAAAACTCTTTCTCCCACCCCTCCATCTTTCTGGGTTCACCTTTACTCCCAAATTCTCTACTCCTTCCCCTACAGAGGTGTGGAGGGATGGAGGATAGAAGTTATGGTCAGTTCATCCATCGCATGTTATCTCTGACATTACTTACACTCATCCCCTTCAGCTTTGGCATAGAGAGTCTTCTTTGGGTGGCAGGTGGATCTCTGCTCCACTGTGGCTGCAGAAGCACAGTCTGCATCACCATGGGCTGCCGGGTAATCTCTGCTCCAGCATCTGGAGCACATTTTGCCCCTTCTTCTTCACTTGCCTTGGTGAATCCTTGATTTCACAGATTTGCTCTCCTCTCTCTCACTGCTATTGTTTGTGCCACAGGGGTCTTTTTCTCCATCTTAAATACATTAGCCCTGAAGTACGACTGTTGTCTCCTATGGGCTACACCTTGACTAGCAGTGGGTCCACTTTGGAGCATTGTCATTGGCTCTGCTGGGCATGGGGGAAGCTTCTAGTAACCTCTCACAGAAGACACTCCTCTAGCCTCACCTTACTACCAAAACCGTATTACTCAAAACCAATAAACCTCTACAGTTCCTTGCTTTCTACAGCTCCTCTGTACTGATATGGGTCGCTTTATGTGCTTTAGTCTCCTCTGGGAGCAGTCCCTGCTCTGTTGTGGGTCATTCCTGTCCTCCCAGAAGAATTTGTCATCATGGCATGGAACTTCTTCCAAGATTGTGCATCCAGCTGTAAGCCAGTGTCCTTTCCACCATGTCTCTCTGCTTCCTCTTTAATTTTCTCCAAAACTCTGCCTCTTCACAGTTCTCCTCTGGTGTTCTCTTTTGTGCTTCTGTCCATGATCCCTCTCACATTTTTCCTTGTTGTGTCTCCTCAGTTCTTTCAGCTTGTTTCTCTTTTCATATGTTCCCACATATCTCCTCATATGAGTCCAAATCTCCTACTCCTCACAGCTTCCACCCTGCCTTATTTATACCTGAGGAGCGGTGCTGCGTGATCCCCTCACCAGCTACAGCTGTGGGACACAATGGGGTGTTCTCAACCACTGCAGAGCCAAGAGCTCGTGTTCTCTGCCTACACAGGTGTTAGTTTGAGGGGCAAAAGCAGAGAAACATCATGGTCTCACTTCTGAAAAGGATTAACCTGCAGAAAGGTGACAGAAAGGAGCATTACTCCTGTCCATTCAAAACTCAGGAAGCACAGGAATACAGAGATGTAAAATGCTGAGATCCAAAGGCAGCAATGTGTGAGAGCAGCACAGCGTGAGATTTCCCAGACTGGCATGACATCTTCCGATTATTATTGCTTATGAGAAAAAACAGATACAGATAAACAGATAGTACTTGATTTGATTTTATGAAAGGAACAGTATGAAAATAGATGCCATTAAGATCATAAATCACATTATGTAGCAGATGCACATAAAGAAGTTATACACACTGTGTAATGAAAACCATTTGTTAAAGCATGAAATGCTTATATTTTACAGAGAAACTGCAACATTTATAATTTAAAATGCATGCTAAAATGCATCTCTTTATAATATAACAAATCCACCATGTGGACAATGTTCAGGTAAAATATTGTATTAGACTCAAAGTATGTTATATTGATAATTAAGAGAAATATATCACTTTCTATATTTTTATAAAAAACCTGGCAATACTAGAAATTAGGAAATTCATTAAATTTCATTGCTTAGGCTTAACCTTCTTGCATCTTTCATAACTTCAGTCATGAATCACCATTTCATGTTTTGTTATGGCCATTAGAACTGTTTGATCCTGACTGTTAAAGATTGCACACTGTTACTTCTGCTGTGCCGCAACTACAAGGTGTGCTACAGGTTCTGCTGGAAGACAGTTTGCCCTTTGGAGGAAAGCAGTTTAGCAGTTATGTGGAAAATATAAATTGGTAAGGAAGATACATAAACTGAAAGACTATGAAGTAATAGACCTGATGTTATTTGACTTCTGCAGTGAAAAAAAATTAGACATTTTAGATTTCCTATGTTTAATACATGCAAATATGCCTTTGAAATGGAGGGTTTACATATGTTATTTCCTCAACTGGGTCTCCACGTTGTCTGGGAAAGTGTTATTTGCCCTGAAGCAAAGCCGTGACAGAGATTACGTTAACAAAGAAATGGATAGTCGTGGCCAAGAGCTCAATCTCATGCCCCTGTTTATTAACTCATATTGATGTAGCAATAGACTTTATGGCCAGAAACTCTGTTATGATAATTCACTCTGTCATTTTGCCTAATGTTGGCCTTTAGGCAACAAGCAATTAATTTTTTATTCATTATTTTCGCTACTAAGCTATTACATATTTCTTACAAAACCATTGAGACCTGCAAAAAATGTTAAGTAAGTATTGATTCAGGGTTTTTTTTCAGTACTGACAGTACCATAAAGCCTCAACTGTTGAGTTCTTTATTCATAGATTCATAGATTCATAGAATCATAGCATCATGAAATCACAGAATCATAGAATCATAGATTGGCTTGAGCTGGAAGGAAAATTAAAGACCTAGTTGCAGGACCTTGAACTTGGTCATGTTAAGCCACATGAGATTTCCATGGGCCACTTCTTGAGCTTGCACACGCCCCTCTGGATCACATCCTCTTCTTCACGTGTGTCACTCAGACCAATCAGTTCGTTGTCATCTACAAATCTGCTGAGCATACACTCTATCCCTTTCTCTAGGCCATTAATGAAGATACTAAATTACACTGGTCCCAGTACAAATCCCTGAGGGAAACCATTTGTCACTGATCTTCACATAGATCCTGAGCTGTTGACCATTACCCTTTGTATGTGACCATTCAATCATTTTCTTATCCATGTAACACCTCACCCATTGAATCCATCTCTCCAATTCACAAACAAGGAAGGTTGTGTTTAAGTTGTGATGATTGTCTTGAATCCCTTCCTTGTTCTCCATGTGCCTCAGCATAGATTCCAGGAGGATCTGTTCCATGAATTTTCCATTCACAGAGATGAGGTTGACAGGTTGGTAGTTTCCAGGGTCTTCCTTTCTACCATTTTCAAAGATGGGTACAATGTTTCTCTTTTTCCAGTAACTGTTTCTTGACCCATCTGCCGTGACTTTTCAAATATCATGAAGAGTGGCTTTGCAACTGCATTGACCAGTTCCCTCAGGACTCTGACTTGTTTCTCATGAAGTCTCATAGAGTTATGTACATTCAGGATCTTCAGGTGGTCGCAAACCTGATCTTTATTTACAAGGGAAGCCCTTTGCTCCCTCAATCTCCTTCCACTTGAGAGGTGAGTCAAGAGAGTTGACCTCTGAAGACTGAGGCCAAAAAATTGTTGTTCTCATCATCAACTGTTACCAGTTTTCCAGCATTGTTTCAGCAAGAGTACACCTTCTTGACCTTTATTTTCTGGTTAACGTACCTGTAGAATCTCATTATTTGCATCTCTTGTCAGGTTTAGTTCCAGCTTCTCATGCCCTCCTTACACAACTGAACTTCACCTCTATACTCTTCTCAGGTTACTTGTTGTTTCTACTGCCTGTGCATTTACTCCAGGGGATTGCTAGCTCTTTCACTCTGTGGAAGACTTGCTTAAAGATCTGTCACCTCTATTCCACTCCCTTCTCCCTGATTGCAGTCTCCCCCAGGATCCTACTGACTATCTCCTAGAACAGCTGAAAGTTTGCTTTCCTAAAGTTGAGGGGCCTAAATTTACTCCTTATCTGACCCCTATTCTTTAGAACTGCAAACGCCACCAATGCATGATCACTGCATTAGAGGCTGCCTCCAATCTCTACATCCCCTTAGCTCTCTTCTATTGGTGACCATCAGATCCAGTATCAGTCCCCTCTTAGTCTATTATCTGGCTCAAGAATTATTTTTTTAACTCTTAAAATATGTCTAATTTCAAGTTTCAAATTTTTTCTCTAAATTAATTTTACATATTTTGCAGTATTTGTCTTGTTATTGCTCATATATTCTGCAATGAAAAGTCTTCTCACAGATGCATTCTCCTCTATGTGTTTTTAGATAGGCTATGATTCTTTCATCTTCTCTCCTAAATGCCCATGCAAGCTGTGGGTGAAATCCAGCTCTAGACTCAAGCATTTGTACCCAGATATCTGTAATGCAGGTATCTATGATAGATGTCTAAGCTTTCATCACAGTCTGCAGAGATCTAATCAACACAAACACTCCTAGTGAAGTCTTCATGTAGATGTGTCTGTTTTAGAATGAGCTGAAAGTCTCTCTGTATGCATCAAATAGATTGATCAAAGCCCCAGACCTGTTCCACAATTATAGTATTTCATGCCATTTTAAACATCCTAAGGCATCTGAGATACTCATTCTGGAATGGCAATTGTTACACAGGATATGCAGGAGAGACACAACCACCCAGAGTGATACCTAGAAGGCAATACACATAGATAATTCAGTCATTCCAAAAATACGTACTGAATATAAAGTAAGGTTAATCATTTAGCTCACTTGTAGACATTTACATTACAGACACTTCAATTGCACATGCTTTTATGCAAGGCAACCCAACCTGCAAGGGCTAAATTCAAACTTTTGTGAAACTGTATCTTAGTTCTTATATCATTTTTGCAAATTGTTCCCAAACTCAATCAATTCTTAAAGGGAATTTCTGACTCTGAAATTCTAACAGAGACCTTATCAATGCAGAGTACACAGGTAACATCTCCTTTTTGTTCCTGGTTAACAGTTCATACTTCTATGGATCCCTTTAACCTTTTATTGTTGATGCTGTCATGTGTAGTTGATCTTCCATGGTGTTCTTCTAAATCCTTTTCCAGAATAATGTCTTTTCGCTGTCCATTTGACTATATTGAAATGAAAAGCATTTGCAGAAAGTCACTTGATATTTTTTACCCAAAGTGTTGCGACATTCTTCTTCACATACAAAAAGCAAGAATCTCCAATAAACTAGGAGTGTATTAAAGATTAAAGATAGTGCAGTGCTAAGAGTCTAATGGACTTTCGTCTTCCGAGAACTTTACCAGGTGGGGTAATCTGCATAAGGAATTGTCACATAGCATTTGACAAGCTCTTTCTTTTAGAAACTCTTCAAAACATGTTTACCACTAGAGATTTTTGCTCCACAAATAAACCTACAAGAAGACTAAGAGAACATCACAGGCTAAAAGGAAGCAGGGATAGAGGTTTTTTTGGCTAGGGTTAAACAGGTGTATATATCCTAATGGTAGTTTAATTCCTCCAGAAAACATTTCTACCACACAAGATTTTCTTTTTTGGGTTTAATGGTAAATCTCACTATTTCAGTAGACTTCAACAGAGGGGCAAGTTATTTATATGGGGAAAAAGACAGTCAATAAAATACATGTGTAAAGCATCTTGTAAGAAAAGAGGGCAATTTAAAAATCAATGTATTATCCAGCTTCCAGTGAATAGAAACGTTCTTTTTCATTGGTGCCTTTGTAGAACTCTTGCCATTTTATAAATGTAACGTGCAGAAAAACCTTTCTGCTAATTAGTCTTTGCCCTTTGCTGCCACTATTATGTGTCTAAGTACAGCAGTCTAGAAAGACCATAAGACTATCCAGTACCTTGATGACTGGAGATGTATGTCCTTACTAGAACATGAAACAAACATTTCAACTAGCATTACTGATCTTTAATCTGGGTTGGGCAAAAACTAATGGCTTCAGTTTTGCTGTTTGTGGGTTAAAAATACCATAACAGTCAAAAAAGAAAGGAAGCTAATATGTTGCAACCGACAACTGCAGAGCAAATGCCTGCCTCTCAAACAACACAGATTAGAATCATATCAGCAAGGATGAGATACTTCTGGTCATTTGCCAGACTTCGAGAGCTAGAATTCTCTCTCTGAATGTGCCAAAATATTTTTCAATAAAGTTTCAAAGAAAAGACTGTATTCCAGTATAATTACATTTTGGAAAAAAAAAAAAAATAGGATGATAGAGTACTTAAATTGCTGGTTCATTACATTTTAGCCTTTAGCTTCAGAGGCTGTAGATCACCACTTTTCAGACAGTGCCAGTGAGGTTTTATGTATCACGTAATCCCATTTAAATTCTGCAGTGAGAAGCTAATTGAGACTTACGTGACGTGTATCCCCGTGCAGGCCATCTGCACAGGCTGAATTGCATTCAGAGTGAGCCTGTGAGAAACCGCAGAGTACCCAATTGCTGCTTGTTGGGAAAATAAGTTACAAATTTATCTGCATCTAAAATAATGTGGTAAAATGAATTACAGGCAGTTATAAAATAGTCCAGACTTCTGTTTTTCTGTATTGGTTGATCAGCTTCAGCCCAGAACCTGTTTTCACTTACCATAATGAAGCTGTCATTTAGCTGTTTTCATCTTAACAAGTCATGGCACTGTAAGTAACCCAGCAACTGATCCAGAGTCCTTATCCTCTGCATTTTGTATACACAGAAACATAAAGCAATGTTCCTTGAGGTTTTCAGTATAATGCATAATAAACCCTCATCCTCCCAACCTTCCCCCACACCCAGATATATTTTTCTGAAGTTACCATAGTCAAAATGAGACTGACAATGGCAAAGGAGCAAAGAAGGAAAGGGGAAATCAAATTATAAAGCACTGTAAAATTATGGTCAGATTAGCAGATTTTTCAGTAATGTAGGACCATAAGAGTTTCTAGGCAACAAAATTAACACAATCTCTTTTCAAATATATAAGAACCCTCTTCTTATGCACAATTATTTTATTTTTATAATGTTTAATCCATCTAAAGACATCGAATTTATGTCTTCAGTAGATCAGCATTCAGTCAAATCTATACTTTGAACACTAAATGATATCTCTGATCTCAGGCTCTTTCTCTTCTTCCACTTCCTAACTATGCTGGAATGCATGAAAAGAAGCAAAAGAGACTGTGAGTGGCTCCTCATCTTTACTTGGAATATTACAGTAAATGGCTTGTTCTGGTGACCACGGCTGTGACTAACTAGTATTAACTTCCAGCAAGTATTGCTGGAAACAGACTAATTGGATAAGCATTCTGTATTTAGAGACTGAGCAGTAAAATTGGTAATTATCATGAGAAAGAAATCTTTTCTAAAAGAGGATGTATGAAAATTTGGCCAGTGGCATTGTAATTTTTCTGGTTAGATATATATAAAAATGCATGTATAGAAAGGAATGGAGGAAGAACGGTCAAATAAGCAAGCAACAAAGCATGCCAATGGTGGAAATGCAACAGACTATGAGAGTGTGAACAAATGCCTGGAGCATACCTAAGGCAGAATTAATCACACCTACTATACATTCTGTGTTTTGGTAGCATGATTTTAAAATATGCTTAGAAAAGTAATGTTAATGAAGGTTAATAGGAATTAAAACATTTGATTATGGCACGTGAAATTCCTATGGAGTATATTTGACTTTTTATAATTAGAAATAATTCTTTGCCTTTGAATTTTTTTTTAAGTCATTTGCTAGCTGACTATTTGCGACAAAGTTCCTTTCCACACCTGAAAGTGGAATGTGTTGACAAACTGAGAGATGGACAAGTCCTAAGATGAAGGCTAAGAGCTTGGGTACAAAATTCCATGTGTTTGTGCTAAAACTCTTGTGCCTGCTGCTGCACATCTTATCTTTTAAGGTAAAAACAGACATGTACATGGAGCTCAGAAAAGGCAGCTGGTTTAATGATGGTTTTACTTTGACTGATGATTTCAAAGATCATTTTAATGTATTCTTTTCCCTTCACAGCAAAAGTTCAAGATGATCAAGTAAGGGCTGATTTCTGAGAAGTTGTACGAGAATAAAAAACCCTAAATTTTTCTCTATATTGGTGGAGATACTTGTATTACACTATACTAAATACCTTTGTGCTAAAAAAGGAATGAGGGATGGAGAAGAAAAACCATCCATCTAAAGCAAATACAGAGTTTTACAGAATTATGGAATGGCCTGTGTTGGAAGGGGTCTTAAAGATTATCTAGTTTCAATCCCACGACCATGGGCAGGGACCCCTCACACTAGACCATGTTGCTCAATGCCCCATCCAACCTGGCCTTGGAGTTTACTAGCTCCATCTTGATCTGTGCTTGTTACCAGACATATTAAAGGAGTATATAATTGAACTATCCAAGTAGTTTGCAGTTTCTTTCTTTACAGATAATAATTCTTCTTGAAATGAGGAAAAAAAAAAAAAAAGACAGCTTTTAAGGTTTTTTTAATTTGGCTGTAGATATTGCACCTTTCTTAACTCTGTAGATAGGTGATTTCCTTTGCCTTAGATGAGCAATGAATCAGATAATTTTAAACAGCAGCTCTAAACACACTTCCATCAACAAAAGGCATACACAAAGAGGGCTTGAATGGATTTTTGACAGTGGGAAGAAATTGCAAACTGTGTGGAGGAAAGCTGCGATAAATTTCTGCACTAAAATAAAACAACTTTCTTACTGAAAAATGAAACTTCCCTCTCTTAAATCAAGTTGATAATAGGCTAACAGCTAGTCTGGAGAACCTCATCCCTGGAGGAGAATGACAGTCCAAGGCACTGAGTCTAGAATTCTCCTAAGGTTTGACAACAATGCTATCACTTAGGGGTTTAGGGATTGCAGACAAAAATGCTTCTTTCTTGGATTTCATTTTTTGTGTTCCTGATATGAGTGTTCTTTTCTTTTTTATGAAATATTTAATCAAGAACTCAGATTTCTATAAACACACACACTACCACCCTACCTCCTTAATTCTGAGGAAACATTTTCAAAATGTCCAGTTCTTTCTTTTTCCTCTTCAAAAACTGTTTCTCTGGTAAAATGTATGCAAGAACTTCTTGAGGTTTTGAAGTCTTGAAGTTTAACAGAATTTATAGAGGAATACACCTGTGAGTTTTTCCTTATTGTTTCAGATACACCAACGTGAAAAATGCAAACTACATTTGCTGCTAATGAATAGAGCCTACTCAGCTGATGCTGCAAAAAAAAAAGAAAAAAAAAAGAGGAGAGATAAAGCTTTCATTAAAACCTAGGCATTTATATTCAATCCTTTCACAGTGACCAAAGCCAGACATGAAGCTGATGAAGAATTGGCTCCAGCAAATGTGCACAAGAACCATGGCATGGCCAAGTTTGCTTATGTAGATTTTTCTGTCACAGCCATTTTTGCTTCATCTGTCACTAAAACCACAACAGCTTTCCAAGTTTTGTTTAGCTATGTATTCATATTCCCTACTGAATATTAACAACCACAACAAATATAATACTTTGGGGTTTTTTTCCTACTAGACTTTCTAAACTCAACTGAAATCTGAACTCCCTTTTTCAGGAGCTATGTATGCATATTTAAGAACACGTGGGCAGAAGAGACAAAAAGTGGCTTCCACCAGCTAGAGGATACCTTGGAAAAACTTTCAGCCTCCTGACAGTTATATGGATGTCTAAAATCCATGATATAGTACTAGTTCACTTAAATTTAAAATGAAATGTTCATGAACCAGACATTTGTATGCTTTGATTTTACAGAGATATATTCTAGAGAGAGAAAGAAAAGATTTAGCTTATATTCTCTGCTTGTTGCATAGGTGCATTTACTATTTATATTAATGGGACCAATATCTATATGTAAAAAGACTCTTCATTTACAAGATCTGATATGAAAGCAGAAGAATTATGGACTATTGGAAGAATGATTGAAGTAATGTTAAAAGAGATATAACCCTCATATAGTTCCTACTGCATTTAAAATATTAGTCAGAGAAGAATTAAAGCAGAAACAGGACAGAATATCTTATGAATCTGAACTTTCAAAATTGCAGCATGTTTTTTAAGTGCTTTTTTTAATAGCAAAAATTAAAGTATAGATAGGAATAACATGTCAAGAAAGATTTTAAATAATGTATTTTATATAATCGGTTGCATGAGAAAGCACATATAAAATTTCTTATTAGTTTGGGGTTTTTTAGTTTCTACTAGGAAATTTGAAGTTAACTTAATTAAAAAAAAAAAAAAAGAATCTGATGTTGCTGTCTACAATGGCCTAATATCTCTTTACAAATAAATATCCTTGAGAGCAAATACTCTGTTCTCTGGATTAAAAGTTAAATTAAAAACTCTAACTATTTGTATCAGTGCATGAGCTGCATATTTGCTTTTTGAGCTTTAAATATTCCTGAATTTTTTGACACATTATTATATTTTACCATTCTTTCAGATACCATTGGCCAGAATAACGGTTCCAAGAGGTAAAACTGAAAAAGAGAAAATGAGGCAGAAATATACCTGTCCTTCCAAAACAGTGGGGTACTCTTTAAGGCTGAATCATTAATGGTAGTCACTCAAGTCTCCTCACAGTTGGAATAGTGTCCAAGGGTTTGATTTGAAAAGAGAGAATAATCTCCTAGATATCAGGGTCACTCTTTTTAAGTGCTATATATAAAGAGTTCTATTACATTTTACCCTCACATTTTCAAGTTGTTATTGAAGCATATATTGCTTGAAATTGGATTGCTAAAATAGTACTCGATGAATGTTAGCTATCACATTTTACAATTTATTTTATTTTACATCTTGCATTCAGTAAATAGAGCATTCGCCTTTTTTTTTTTTTTATTTTCTGTTAAGTCATACATTAGCCAGGTGCCAAGTCATAAATTAACTAGGAAAAAAAAAAAAACAATGTTTTTTTTTCCTTAATATGAATACCTTAACAGACAAAATATGACTCTAACCAGAAGAAGTTTTGTTACACGGCTGTATTTTACACTGTTGAACTAAAGGAAGTACAAAACAATAATGAAGCCTCTCAGAAAAAAACATTTTCTCTTCTGTTATGAAATGACTGGGGTTGAACAGGTAATCATCTGAATTCATCCCAATTGAAACTGAACGTAGATGAAAGATAGTGACAAATGGATGTGTATTTTAAGTTCAGCCTGCAATTATTCTGTTGTGAACCACTTGCCCAATGACATTGGATAAGGTACAAAGTCATATCTGGGTACGGACTCCCAGCTGCAGAAGCCTTCCAGTCTTTTCTCTGTGTTAAAAGTACAGAGACATCACCTAGAAGAAGCTGGTTTTATTCCATCTCAAGTGTAGAATCCAACACTTTCCCTTGTTAAATTTCATATGGCTGGTAATTGCCCATCTCTCTAATTTGTCACAGTCTCTCTGCAGGAAATGTAAAGAAAAATAACATTTAAATGATAGCAATATGGGTCTTTTTTTGTAAAAAAAACCTATCCAAACTAAACTGCAATCCAGTGATGGAAAATCCTGTCCAGCAGCAAATTGTTCAGTATTATCTTACAGGCTATACATGAAAAGGTACAACTCTATTTACTGCAAGATAACTAGTGATAGCTAGTTATCAGATGTTCAACTTCTTAGTAAATAGAGTACAAAAATGCTAATCACTATGCCACATATATAAAATACTATATCACTATGATTTATATAATGTTACACAATACCTGAGTTATAGATATGACAATGCAGAATACGATAACATGAACCAAGATTCCTTGAAGTGCTTATTTTATTTATTATACTTCATATATATTTATATATACTGAAGGACAGAGATGAGATGAGATGAGATGAGATGAGATGAGATGAGATGAGATGAGATGAGATGAGATGAGATGAGATGAGTTGAAGTAATATCTGTATAGATAAAGAGCTGTCTGCTCTAAGTTACTACCAACGATAAATCTACAGATTTCTGTTCCCACTTTGCTTCCAATAATATTTCCTTGAAATCTTGCCAGATTTAAGTTTTGGTAAGAAAGTGTTCTGAATTGCTTTCTATTGTTCATTATTTAACATTTTTATGTAGCTTCAAATATGTGCATGTAACAGTGGAATGAAATAATATATGGTCCTTGCCCAAAAAAAGAGCAGTTCTTACAAAGAAACAGAAAGAAATTGTGCATACTAAATGAGAATATAATTACTTATAGGTAGTCCAGGTGTGGGGTTTTTTGAAAAGTAAGGGAGCTTAAAGGGAGAGGAGTGTATGGAAGAAGTAATGTCTGTTGCAAACCACAGGACTGACAATATGGACTGCAATATGCATGGGCAGGGAGAATTTTTGAGTTTTTCTTCATATGATATTTACACTGATATGCTTCTTCTTATTGATGTGCTGTTAAAGCTGAGCCCCAAAACAAAAAAAATGCCATTTGGTTTTGGATTTTTTTTCTTTTTTTTTTTCAATTTGAATTAACAGAGTAGACACTACAGGCTAATTTTTTCAGAAATCTGACTTAACCAGGGTAGGAGATCATTGTAGTATATTAGCCAATGGTTCGTAAACAAACTGGATGTTTCTGTCTTGTTGAAATATGTGGCATTTCAGTGGGAGTTTTTCTTTGCTTAGAATTCTGTGTGGTCATCAATGGTAGACCTGAAACACACTGGTCATCCAATGACCCTTGCGACAGTCATGTTTTTCTTTGATGTATAAACAACCTGCAGGTCTCATTGGCACTAGAGCGACTCAAACCCCAAACAAGTTGCACACATGTATGGGGGAAAAAAGGACACAATTTGAACATCATACTTAATTGGGAGCCAGTGCAAGAGACATCCAAGGGTAGGACTGAAAGTTGGGAAACACCAAATACATCTATATATCACTTTTGCAACAATAAGGAGGTAGACTTCAGAAAAATGGTTATGCAGCAGAGAATATTTAGATGTTACATATCTCCCCACTTTACCCAGAAGTGTTCAAGCAAAGGAATTTAATGTTCCCTAATATATCAATTCATTTGACATAGGTACTATGCCTGTAGATTAATAAAGATCTATTTGTAATTCTATGTATAAATAACAATATATTTATTGGTTTTCTGACCAAATGTAAGTATTATGTATACACATGCACACTTGTAATTTAGTATCTATTTTAGTGTCTATAGAGTCTATAACAGTAGAAATTACATTAATAATAAATATCGCACTGGCTGTGACTTTCAGTACTAGAAAACTATAGTCTACTATACTGCATTTGATATATTTGACTGTGTTCATGGAGCTGAAACACATAAACCAAAATCAAGTTAAATTTCGAGATCAGAAGATTGGTCTTATTCACAAACTACTGATCATCTGCTGTTACATATTCAAAATTTGAAGTATCTGAATTATCTTGCTTGTCCTGGAAGTTTGATTATACCTCTATTACTTTAATCTTTACATTAATCTATACCTAGTATAACTGTAGTAGTTCTCAATTCCTTAAATTTTCTAAATGAGAAACTAAATGAGAAAATGATTCAGTTAATCAGAAGTTTTTGAATGATAGTAATTCACAACAGGATACACATAAGAATTAACAGTGAAGTAATATCCTAAGAGGACAACATTAGGATACTCATACAGCTTGGAATGCTATCTTGGTAAATTGAGCCAAACATAAATATCCTAGAACCACAGAATGATTTGGGTTGGAAGGGACCTTAGACATCCTCTAGTTCCAACCCTTCTGCCATGGCCAAGGACACTTTCCACTAGACCAGGTTGCTCAGAGACCCGGCCAACCTGGCCTTGAATGCTTCCAGGGATGGATCCACAAGTTTTCTGGGCAACTTGTTCCGGTGTCTCACCACTCTCACAGTAAAGAATTTCTTCCTGATATCTAATCTAAATCTACTGTCTCTCAGTTTTAAGCCATTCTCCCTTGTCCTTTCACTACAGAATTTGGTCTCTCTCCATTTTACGAGGGTTTCATCAGGTACTGGAAACCTGCAATTAGGTCACCCCAAATCCTTCTCTTTTCCAGGCTGAACAATCCCAACTCTCTCAGCCTTTCCTCATTGGAGAAGTGCTCTGTCCCTCTAATAAATTTGGTGGTACTCCTATGGACTTGCTTCAGAAAATATGGTACAATTCTGGTTTTCCAAGATATGATTAAATCATATTTAATTTTATTTAACATAACTTTTCAGATTTTCTTTTATATATTTTTATGAAGTATAATACTTTTAAAAGAGAACAATTCTGTCATACAGTACAGGTGATTTCATTTTTATCAAAGCCCATTGATCCCTTTCAATATAAATTCAGTGATACTCTGAGATTTTTGCTATGTCTCACAGTGGTCTTTCATATAAAATAAACAATAGTTGTTTCTTCAAAGTAGGACAATTTACATTCCAGCCATGATATCCAGCCATAATATTCACAATAAGAACCAAAATGTTTTACTGTGCCTTATTGTCATACCCTTTCCAACATATTTTTAAACATCATATCTCTCACTGTCCCACTACAGTTATGTATGGTATCTTTAGAGTTGAAGCAAGAATGCAATGATTAACTGTGATTCAGAAAAGCATAATGGCATTCATTGCTAGTAAAATTCTGAAGACAAGGATCTGAATTTCGCCTTACACTTAGTTGAGGATCCTTCAGGCTTTGATGTTCAAGAATAAGGAGTTCCATAAACAACAAAACAACACAATGACAAATGTCAATCAGTTAGAAAGAGCAATATATTAATCAAAGGTCTCCGATATACTGAATATTTTGAATAAGAAAAAAACTCATAAAGAGAATAGAAATGGGAAGTATTCATAAGCAGCTCTCCCCCTTCTTGTGCATATCACCAGTAAGAGTTCCTCTTCCCTTATGCTTAGTTTCAGCTCCTCAGTGACTTTTTGAGTTTTAGTGAAATCTGCATGATTTTCCCTTGGCCTATTTGTGGCCTATGAGGCCTTTGTGCTTCTCAGTGTTCTCAGCAGTTTTTCAACCTCTGCATAAAATTCAGACCTCCACTTTCTCACTGTAACTCTTTCATGTTATTTTTTGCAAAATCCTGTAGTCTCTAGGACATTGTCGAAGTACACCTGGTTGCTTTCAAGAAGGTGTGAGTTCTCTTGGTCTTTACGGAGATGATAAAGCTATTCTAACACTTTATGGCACATGTTCTCCAAAAATCAGAGGGGAAAAAAAGATACCAAGATACCATAGGTCAAAAAGATTAAAAGTTCAAATTACTGTAAAATAATTTCAGCCTCTCTGTGATTTGTGTTTTGCACATGATGGACTAAAAGAGATTTTAAAAAACAGATGTGTATTTGTGACAAAATTGCTCTAAAATTATTTCCTTTACATTTTAATATAGTCTTAAATGTTGTTGTGTCAATTTTTTTTCATTTGTTTTGCTTGTTAAACTCTATTAATAAATTCCCCTAGTTCAAAAATATTAAGAATAATTTTCTTTTACATTTTCCTAAACACATCTCTTGAATCCTCTTCAAAGTTCTTCTTCTTTTGAACTTTAATATAAAAAAGGTGAATGTACATGCAGTACTTTATGTTCAAATACTTTATATTCCTTTAAGTATTATATTCTGTGGTAGTATATTCTGGGAATGCTTTTGCTAGGAGGTCCTCAAAGTTATTGCACAACATACAGTATGTGGGATATTTTATTGGTTTTGACAAGTATTACATTTGTCCAAGAATGAATTGGGGAAATGTTTTCTAAACAAAAAAACTCAAATAGAAATTGGTGAACAGCTTGGACTAGAACACAGAATTTTCCAAAAGAGTTTAAAAATAATTCATTAATGAAATTTTAACACATTTCATTTTGACTATTCAAGAAGAAATTCTTCTCCATACAAAACATTTTTTATTTCAAAATAACCCCAAATTTTTTTCTAGATTGTTTTTGAATGTTTAATTCAAAAGGCATCAGTGCATTTAACCTAAGATTACCTATGTTGACTCCAAATTAGTATTATTTTGTTAGTTTTGCTTTTGCTTTGGAAGACAACCCTATTCTTTATCTTGAACTTCCTAAATCTTACTCAAAAACCAACAAAGAAAAAATATCAGTCTTGAAGTCTTAATTTGACCATGGATCAACAATTAATCCTTTTTCCCAAGTATTCTTTAAGATTCAAGGAGAAACTATTTTGGAGAAATTCATAATAAGGAAATTCATAGACTTCTCCTTGTTCTTCCCAGTTTGGTTTAGTTTTTTGGGGTTCTTTTAGGGATAGTAGGTAAAAAGATTGCTTGGTCCTACTGTTGACATTATCAGAAATTTCCTTTGATGCTAATGGTGAGGCCTGCTGACAGGGTTATCTTCATGTTTAAAATACATAAGACTCCAGGAGATACAGTCTTAAATCTCAGTAGGACTGAATCAATTTTTAACTTTCAAAGCCATATTGATCAAATGGTCTTGTGTGATGTTTGGTTTAGACCTTTGAAATGGCAATCCTTTCTACTCTATTTAGAGAGTAAAGTTGAAGTGGCCTTATTTTTGAAGGAAAGGAGTTGGTTTTGTGAGTATTATCAACAGGTTTTCCAATATTGTGTAGTGGGAAATGTGTTTGTAAAATTCTTTGGAACAGAAGAATCTCAATTGAATTTAAAATATTATTTCTGTGTATTTATGTAAGCTTCCCAATGAACTAATATCCAGGAGCTCAGATGAACTTACAAAAAAAAAAAAGAGAAATATTTAATAGAAAAATCAAATATTTTCTTTTGTTTTCAGACAATATTTTTATATTTATTAATCTGATAACAGTCAACTAATCAGCAGAGATAAATGAAATTCAGAAAGATTTTGAAGTAGAAAGAGACTTTATAGAAGAAAATTTGACCTGCCAAATACATGCATCAGCTAACATTTTGACAGGTGATACTTTTCAGTACATGCAGTCTGTGTTCAGAAGTACTGCTTCTGAATTGTAATAATATTTTTAAATTTTTGTCACATAGTAAAAGTTTTACCAAACTTGATGACTGAATATGAAATAAATCACTGAAATTTAATAGTTCCAGGCCTCTTTGAATCTGGAATTTTTTTGAAATCTTTCCTCTCTGGATCCTTTTTTAGCAGTAATTATGAAGTTAAAACACAAGAATTTAAAAAGTCTTCATTTTTATAAGTTGTCATTTTAAAGACAAATTATTTGAGGAATCATATATATATATATATATGAATTAAATATTAATCAGATTTAAATACAGTATTAATTTTATAAACTTTATATATTGAATAAGGGTTTAGGAAGATTAGTTACCTGCACCGAGAGCTTTCAGGCAGATTATGGTTCACATATTTTTCTAACATTAATATAAATTCTTTGTATCTGCTATCAAATTAATATATTTGAGGCAATGGAGGGATTCCTCTGATAAAGAAAATTGAAAACTATTGGAATCCATTATTATTTCTTATCAGCAGCATGCTGTCTACTCCCTCAAGCAGACAATCTCTAGTACAATACCGTCTGATGCTGTCATTAAATCCTCAGCGTCAGGTTTCCGTAGCAACAGCAGAGCTCTCCCTGCTTCACTGTCTGCATCTGAAACCCAATCCGGAGCAAAACCAGTTAATCTTATGCTGTTTTTCTACATTTATTTGACAGATTTATTCAGAGACCGTCTGTAGCTGGAAGTAAGTGGTAAGTAGCAGTTAAAGTTTGTGATTATTAAATTGTAGGGCTGTATTGTAGTTGTTGATGTACACGCGCACCAGATGGTGGCCTGCTGCATTCATCACCAGATTAGAAAGATAAAGTCTGGGCTATATGTAGGCCTATACACCCACTTAAGAGTTTATTTTGTAATACATAATAGCTTTTAGTACTTGTTTAAAATAGCAAATCTTGAAAATCTTTGATTTAATTATGGATGTGACAGGATGAACATATTCCCAAGGTGTTTAAAATTAGTTTTGATGTGACTATTTTCACACTGTTATCCCTCTTCAGGCTGACGACCGCAAACCATATACAGGTTACATAGAGTTTACTTGGTTTAGGAGTTAGTGTTCACAGAGCAGACAACTGTCTTTGACTCAAAATATGCAATGGTAGTTAAAAACTGTGACCAGAAATAATGTATGGCTTTCTTACATAAAAAAAGTAAAATGTTTCTGAAGGAAATTTAGAAATTGAATGTTACTTATTAACATATTCTAAATGAAAGCTTTTCTCTGTTCACTGAAACCAAAGGAATTATCTCTCAAAAATAAGTTTTTTCATTCCTAAGGTAGACAAATTTTTTCTGAAAGCCATTAGAAAACCCAACCAACTACCATGGAGAGTTCCCAGATCAAAGGAGTTTTGAATGTCATTTTAATAATTCTCTATTCTTTCTCATTATATTTTGATAATCTTGTAGTTGCAATGCATGATTGCAAAACATGCATGATTGCAAAATATGCATGATTGTTTTAAGGAATACTTAGATACAATATCCATTTTATGGAAGCAATAGCTATTCAAAATGTAATTGATACATTTTTAAAAACATCATCCTAAATAAGCCTGAACTACTGTAATTTCTCGGTGTACAAAATTTAATCATGGTTAGTATGAAAGCTAGGACATAGGTTGACTCAAACAGCTGCTACTGTGCCTTTATTGCTCAAATTAAACAAGACATTGTGCCTTTATACTTCTGAAGATTTGTAGAAAAAAGGCAACATAGGTATAGTAAGCATTTTGGTTTATACACATATGAGAATATATTTAGTTTTAATTTATTTAGATGGGACATCTCTGAGAGGAAGAGATACTGTAGCAAGTATCAAGCACTTTCACATAATATTTTTGCCTTTTTTCTGAGGCATCTCCAGAGATGACTTCTTCATGCATTTGTTTTGTACTAAAATAATACCATTAATGTTAGACTAATCTTTATATAACTATGAAAGTAATTTAAATTATAAATATGATTTCATGTTTAAGTATTTTGCTAAATAATTCTGCTGACTAGTAAGAAGTCTTTGACAAATTTCATTAAAATACAATATTCATCTAGTTCAGGGTTAAACTTCTTTTCTGAAGAAATTGGGACAATCATGATAATTTTCCAAGGGCCTTTTCCAACTAATATCAGTGGTAGCTGGCTTTTGTTAAAGAATGGTGTGATACAAGAGAGAGGATAATCACATGAAAAACATGTAATTATTTACTAGAAGTATGTTTAAAAGATAGAATATGATGGTAATATGACATATTTGAAACTTTTTAAACATAAGACACATGTTCCTTCTTTATACATGGTGGTATTTTTGGTATATAACAGTACACAACCAAAATACCACTTCCTTTTTCACTCCTCTTTGTAGAGAAGTAATATAAGCCCACTAGAGAAGTTTATGTAGTTGAGGTAACTCCTTAGTACATTTTCCAGCAAGAAAGAGAATTGGAAATAAGCAGGCCCTTGACTACAAAGTGTTATGCTGGCAGTAGCATTGAACAGATTTGAGGATGAACAGGGAATGGAAAAAAATCCACACTTGTCAGACCTTCGGCATGGATCACACTTTTGCAATGAAATGAAGATGGTAATGAAAGAGTGGCAGAAAACCCACATCCCAAAACTCCTCACACATTGACCACACATAGGTGGAATACATAAAAATGAAACACAGTCCTAAGTAATCCAAAATAGTAAAAAATCCCTGTATGTCCTCACGGCATAGGGCAGCACTGGGCTCAGCAGCCGCAGCAGAACCAGTTGTAGAACTCAGGCCACAGTTAATCAACCCTCATGTTTTAATAATTTTTTCTTTCTTCAAAAGGGAGTTGGTAATTTTCTATTGTAGCAATGATATTTTAGTAAAATAATCAATGTTTGATGATATTATTTTGAGATATATTTATAAAATAATTGCTAGAGCTCTCTAAGTGCCTAGTCAGACCTTGAACCATTTTACAGTAAATACAAAACAATTTATCCAGTTAAAAAGTATTGCTGGTGAAACAATTTTGCTTGTGGAAAAGCAAGTTGGGTATTTGAGGCTAGATGGACATATAATTTATTCTTTCCATCATTAGTAATTTGCTTAGTTTGGATCTTAATTTTCCCTGTCTCATTGATTTTAATCTTCACTATTTAGTAATTTTTTTTTTTTTAAGTATATCAACAAGCAATCAAAATAAAAAAGTATTGTGAACAAATTTGAAGAAATCATGAATGCATTTACCAAATTTGGGATTTTTTTTTTTTTTTTTTTACTTCCTGTATGCACATATGTTGCTGTAAATGTGTGGCTATTTGCACACAGATTCATCCACTTTAATGCACATTTTTAAATAGTATCAGTGAGCTTTTGCAAGAATAGGGAAGAAATAGGTAGGCTGTAATATTTACCTTTTTTAAAAAGACATCTGCTTTGCAAAAATGCTGTGTAATGTATATTAAAAATTAAATAGGATGATATTCAAAAAACATAGACCAGAGACATTTATGTTCCCTAAACTATTTGGGAGAGTTCATTTTCTTTCTAGTGTCACACATTGTCTTGATTTGTGGTTTCTCATTTTTTTTCATAAACATTTGGTAGATAAAGGGAAGATCTATCTGAAAATTAGATTTATTATGGGGGAAGCATGCTGACAGGAACTAACTGTCAGACATGAAGTAATATGAGGATTTCATGTCCATACTGTTGCATTTTGTTACTATCTCCCCATGCTGTAAGTCTTGCTTCCCTTTTCTTTTGCTAGTCAAATTAATCACATTGGAGCCCCAAATTCCTGAGGCTTATTTAGCTCAGGAATTTAGTGGAGAGTTGATAGAGAAGAAAAATAATGTCATTGGTTTCACAAACGAAATCCACTTCTCTGGAAAACAAATTTATGATGAAGTAAAATATAAAATAACAGCATTTCTATACTGAGTTGCAAGCTTTTAGTCATTTTGTAAAAAAATCTCACTTTTTATGAAGTTAACAAATCAAATGGACAGATGATCAATGTCAAATCTACTGGAAAACTGCCAGATTAGATAATAATCTGTCACTCAAAGTGCTGATGACCATGTGTATATTGCAAAGCATGCCTCAGACAAGAGTTGTTGTAAAAGTCACCTTCATCCTAAAATAAAATAAATTTAGTGTAAATTTCATACTAAAGTGTGAAAGATATTTAAGGTTAATAAAGATTTCCAAGGTACGCGATGAAGAAGCTTTTATTAGCTCGGAATATATCTTGAACATTGACTTTCTGAATTGGTCCAATCATTGCAACAATTATAAATCATAATAATTATTTATTAAATCAAAAGAGACAAAGATTTTTTTTTTTTTTTTTGTGAACAATATTCATTGATGAAGGTTGCAAAATACCTTGTCATACTTTACATTGCCAAGCTGCTGCTGTGTTTGTAGGACCCTTCTGATCCCCCAGTCTTTCACTAGCTTACCTACTTTTGTATGACTCCCAGAAAGTGTGTTCTCTTGGAAATCTTCCTTTGGAAGACAGTAGCTGCCATTATTTTATATATCAGTAGGAGAGGACTTGAATATAGGGTAATTATGGTGCACAGCCTGAAAGCAGTGGTTATGGAAAGCTGCTCACGCAAGTAAGTGGCTGCAAAGTAGGTAATGTATGGCCTCTTTTTTCATTCATTAAACACCAGTTGCTTCACAGACTAAGTGGATGCTTCTTGCATTTCCAACAGCATACACATTGATCACTGCCAGGGCATAACATCACTCCTAGGCAAAAGAATCAAATGGGTTCAAAAAAATAAAAATAAAGATAAAAAAAATAAAATAAAATAAAATAAAAAAAAAACCACCACCAAACCAAAAAAAAAACAAAAACAAAGAAAGAAATTAGGTGTGAAATGAGAGTTATATATCTCGGCCTTCATCCAAGATAGAAGAGAGAATTTAATGGGCCTGGAAGATTTTAAAGTGACAAAAGAAAAAAATGATAACAGGTTCTTCCAGAATAGGCAGTAATTTGAAACTGTAAAGCTGTTTCTCTTCTATAGTCAAGAAATTAACATGGCAGGAGTTGTCTGCTTCCTGCAAGCTCTAAGCTACTTCTTGAACTTCAGTAGGGCCTTAACTTTTAATTTATATTGGTATGCCTTTCTCTTTTTGCCCCCTGAATGGAGCATATGTATTTTTTAAAATTTGTGGTATATTCACCCAGATACCCAGAAAATCTGAAATTTTGCTATTTAAATAATTTTACAAGCATGCAAAAAATTTAGAAAATGCCTGAGCTACTTAGGCTAAAAGGCTACATTTCTTCCTTCATGAAATAGCATCTACCTTGCAAATTTTTTAAGTAGAAATTATATACTCAGTCTCAAAATGGACAAAAATTAGAGGTTTCTCTTGGAGGGGCAGAAATTGTTTCCATTCATATATAAAAAAAGCAAATTAAATAAATGATCAATGATGTATTTTCTTTTAATTTATACAAAATTATTTCTCCACTTCTTTCAGACCTACATTAATCAAATTGGACAAATGCTCCTCCAGTCCTACATGGTCCTAAATAACTACATATTTTACCAGGAAATTTAAAATTTTCATTAATACAATATTTGTGAAATGCTTAAATTTCTAATAAATTTTATTTTTGCAGACTGTCAGTGAAGTTAGTGTTGATACTTACATGTCTATGATTTGCAAAATTCTATTTCCATATAATACTGGACAGAATTGCAAATTTGACATCAATGTTTATATTATCAAACTATTATATATTTCATTTTTTATATTTTTACAGTATTAACTTTTAAAGTGCTTATGATTGGTTTATAATATGCCTAAATAAATAGAAGTGATCATCATATAAATGTCATAGAAAAAGTGGGATACTTTAAAATACAAAATTTCTTATTCAAAATAAATCTGTCCAATGTGAAATTTAAATAGTAAATAACACCATAATTGAAAATAAAATAAAGAAAATAGGTCAGAAGGATGAGTATTCTCACTGGTGAGAGTAATGATATAATTTCATTTATGCTGAACATTGGAAAGGGAGTTGATGAGAATTTCAAAAATATAACTGCATCTGTCGGACAGAATTTGTGAATGTAACTTTTCAAATGGAAGACTGAATGTTTGCCTTGAATTATCTTAACAGAAAAATTTCACATTTGTGAAATATTTTTCACATACTGTAGAACATTTATTGTTAATGTAAAACATATAAATTGATATATATCTATGAATCTAAGGCTAGAACTTGGAAAATGGGGAAAAAAAATTGGAAGCAATGGGATTTCTGGTACCTGATGCCCATCACAGGACAGGATTTTTTTTTCTACAAAGCGTGACTTTGGCAACTCTAAGGACACACTGAAATATAAGGTAAAGCAATGTATCAGGAGATCAGATAAGATTATCTGCTTCACTGAAAAAAATGTCCACACAAGGAGCAACAATTGTTTCTGTGGGTGGGAAGGGAGAGAGTCAATGATATTTTCTTAATATCTTTGGATTTTTATAGGTTTGACATTTGTTAATATGAAGCGTTAGTTTAGCACACTATGTAAGGTAATTTTCAATGTAAACTGATAAAAATTCAAAGTTAAAATAGGAAAATCTGTTTCATACTTTACAGTTACTGCTCAGGTACAAAAAGGAGTATTCATAGGAGAAGTGCCACCAATAGAGGTTGTCAGATAAAAATTAGAAATTAAATAGAGTTCTAAATATCTCAGCTCAAATTCTGTCTGGTCCTACTCACAGCTCTTTAATGGGAAACATAAATGGTAAAGAGGAATATTTGTTTTTCTGATTGCAACATAACAGTTATTCAAAGGAAATTAGGAAGAGTGTTGGGAATGGTATGCAAAACGTCAGATATTCTGCCTTTTTGTGACTCTAGCAGCACTGGCCAGCAAGCTTCAGTACAACACAGCAAGTAGTGTGGCCCAACTGAAGTGGCTCTTGGCAACACAACCATTCATGTGGAAGACGTGGTATTCACATCATGTAGTTCAGGATTTTTATTTTGGATTAGCTCTAGTCTCTACCTGGGAACTTGAAGGCCTGTTAGCATTTGGATTTATTAGTTATACACTGAGAGTGTGTTCTGGTTTAACTTAATTTGAAAGGAATCCTATTCATGTGCTATGTGATGGGATGTGAAGCCCTGTAAGGAGGGACAATCAAGATACTCACTTATAAACCACATTCCTCATCCAACAGTAAAGTCTATGTAGCACAACTCTTCCTTTAGCCCTGTACTTTCCCATTGCTTTATAAACTACTGTGTTTGCAATTGTGTTTAGAAAACCAAAATGAAGAGCTGAGCAGTCTTTCTACTGAGTAGTGCATCCTTCTGTTTGATCTATATTCTTTTTGAAAAATTTCATTTGCAGAGCTGCAGAGACACATTCTGGGGCCTATTAGTTTTTACCATGCTCCCTCTTTGCCATGAACTTGTGGCTAGTTAACAGCTATGGACATCAGAAGTCACATATTTGTCCTTGTTTTTACTACATTCCTCTCACCCTGTATTTGTTGCAGCTTTGTCTATGGGCATAAAGTTTTGGGAAAACTGTAAAAAAAAAAAAGCAATGAAAATTACAAGTGTAAATACATTACCACTCCTTTGTAAGTTCTTTCGTCTTCTCATCCTTTTCAGTTGTGCTTATTCAATGCAGCATTCTTGGGAAAGGTTATGAAACTTATAGGGACTGGAAAATCTTTGCAAATTCTGGGGAGAAAACCTCCTAGAAATATTCCTAGAAAAAAAAAATTAAAAGCAAAAATCTTGTCATTGCATAAGAACATCAGCTTTTCTTTTTATAATGATCTCTATATTTATCAGATTAACCTAAATTTATTATTTTTTGTCAGTAGAAGGGGGATTAAACTTGGTACATAGAAAGATTTCCATGCAAGACACTGCTCTTCTCATCATCTCTTTGTGGTACCAGTACTACCCTATGTTCACTTTAGCTAAAAACCTGGTTGGACACTCCTGACATTTTGCAAAACACAGTGTAGCTCTGATGCAAAGTTATTGATCAGAATTTCTTTTCTGACCCTGCTGCTTTACAGCACATTTTTTTCCCCTTTTGCAGTTGAATTATGCATTGCTGGAAGGAGAGGAGTTATTTATACTCATGTACATGGAAGGAAGACACCTTTAGGCTAACTTATTATTTAAAAGTGCATGTCCTTATCATTGTACAACTACATGGATGAATCACTTTCTGTTACAATGTGTCCATATTTTCCCCACTTGTCACCCAGGAAATAATTTATTCTCACTCATTGTCAGATTTTGCATCTGTACAGGCTGGATTTATGTCATGAAAATTAAATAGTGATTTATAATCTAAAGGAGAATAGTATTAGGACATTATGACCTTGTCACAGTCTTGAATGGTTCTCTTGTTTTTCAAATAGATGATAATATTGCTATTTAGCCTAAGAGACAACTGATTTTTTGCAACTGAAACTTGAGTTGCTTATTGTATCTCATTTGCACAATAGTCTTAAAATGTATGTATAAAAAAGCCATAAAACTCTACCTTCTTCTTTTGCTCTTAAATTTCCTCCCTTCTATAACCACAAGAACCATATAGCAACATTATAGTCTTGAACATATTTCTTTTCATATTATTATGAATTGTATTTAAAAACCATTCCTGTATGTAAAGATGAGAAACATACATGCTGCTTACATAAAGGTTGTGATGTACAGGAAAATAAGTCCAGCTTTCCATAATCCTGTGAGATGTGCATTTGTCATAAACAAAAAAAGAAAGGGTATTCTGTTTCCATTTTTCAAGCAATACTTGGATGATCATTTAACTAATGGTGTATTTAGTCAAGTTCTTCTTCAGTTATGCATTTCAGTTGCTTTCTTTCAAACTAATGTCAGGCTAACTCAGTTGTGAAGCACCTTTATCAGCTTTTGTAAATTTAGCCCATTGGTGTTAATGCATCCTAATCAATTGGTACAGTAACAGGACTAAATGAGTTGTTTATGCTCATTGACGAATACTACACAGTCTAAAAGCCCATGACTACAACATAAAGGACGCTTTCTATGCCATGAAATTTTTCTAAATTGCAGAAATTTAATCTTACAGGTTGAGAAAAGACTGTGGTATATTATGCACGTAATGTTAGTAACTTGAATAATTTAATATATTCTTTATCTTGAGGAAATACTGTCTCTTACAATAATTGCCAAAATATTTCATTCAAACAAACCAAAAACTCTTCTTGAACTTCCTTTGTAACATAGTACAGGTAGCAGCCTTTATAGCAAGTGAGAGAAGAGGGTGAAAAACTGCCACATGTTGGAAATAGCCAATCTTTTTTAAAACTTAGACTGGCAGGATGAAGCATCTTTCATTTTGATCTACTACACAATTTTTCATCTCAATAAGAAAGAAGAGGAATTTTTACCAAACATGCCAATTTGACCAAGGTCTGCTTTTCATCCCTACTCCTCTTCTTCTTTAGTTAAATTAAAAGACTAAAAAACTTTTAAACTAAAAGTTTATTGCCTGTTTATTAATTTTCATAATAGCAGCATTTATCATCTACAATATAATCTGTGAATGATACTCTGTGTTGAAGGAAGATTTTTATTTTTGTGACTGATAATGTCCAAGCAGTCACCTCCCTTATGGCATTTGAAGCAGACAGCAGAAGACAATTTCAAGATTAGTAAATGGGAGGATTTAATTTTTGTCCAATCAAATCCTTGCAGTAATCTTTATCACAAGAAAAGATTTAATATGTGCAATTTTCTTTTATCATTACAATAATTGGCATGAGAATCAGTATTATTCATAAGAATTAGTGTGGAGCTGATAAAAGGCTACCAAACCACTGTAAATTTTACCAGCATTTTCTGAAAACTGTCATTTATCTGCTCCTTCCTAAAAGCAGAGGTTGTGACTGATTAGCAGATCAAACTGCACACTGTTGAAAGGATTAACACTTTTGGCTTTTTCCCACAACAAACCCCCAAGTCATAATGTACAATTGAAAGTGTTATATGTTCTTAGCTTCCTGCCAAGAACAAATCAGTCTGACCAAGTGCTGGCCCACAGCTGGAGGGCTGCCTGAAGTAACAATACAACCATGCCATACTGAAGTGCCTTGCACACCAAGTCAGAAACTGTGTGATACAAGGATTGTACACAAAAGGTATTTTATTAAAAATAAAGACATAAGGAAGTCCTGTATTTAAGTCAGGACACTGGAGTATTTCCTTTTATTGGATTTCCTCTTAAATAGAAAGTTTGCTGCACAGTGTTTTAAGGTATGTCTATATGCTGTGTTACTGGCAGCAGCTCATGTTGACACAAAAGTTGATAAAATATGTTATTGTTAATCCATTTCTGTATCAGGTGCAAGTTGAACACAGAGAATTAGTGGTGTTAGTGCAACCCTCATGTCATGCCACTTGGTATAATCTTCTTTTTTTGTTTTCTTGCTTTTATGAAATCTGCTTTTTATTGTGTGCATATTTTATGAGATTATTCAAAGAGGATATGTGTACTTCTGGACCTCTAAGAATGGTAGTACTTGAGACAAAGGTGTAAATTGTTTATAGCTGTTGTAGTGAGGGGTTCCCCTCATTACAACATATACCCATCACGTCAGCAGGATGGGAATTACTTTGTATACTTGTGGAAACCATACTCTTATAGAGACTACTTTAGGCACTGTATTCCACTATAGCTGCAAAACACATCTTCTTTTCATCATCAGAAGGTCTGTTTTGCTTCTAACACTGCTGCAGCTAAGGGTAAAGCAATTGTGAGATTCAGTAATGAAAACCAGGGCAGAGAGCAACTGAAAGTCTGTGAGATCTTGTCACCCGTGTAACAGGACATCATTTGTCTGCCACTTTTAAGAACAGTCCTTTCAGTTGCTGTTAAACAGACATAAAGAATAGTTTTTACCTGTGTCAGACTCTGAAATGGTAATCTACAATATCCCCAAGTTAAAAGAATTACAGAAATTGTGCTGTAGAAAAACACATGCCTTGCCTTTTTTTTGGTACCTGAGAATACTGCTTTAAGCTTTTGGGAAGGATAGAGTGCAACATTATTATGTAGACAGTTTTGCAGTGGATTTTCTGATACATACATATACATATATGTATGTATATATATATATATGTATATACTCATAGCCAATTCAAGAAACTTACAGATCTACCAAAATGGTCAAGTATATATGACTACTATCACCTCCTTTTCCTTTGCACCCAGAAGTATTTACACTGCTACAGAACTCAAGGTAAACGGAAACCTGACTCTTTGGATTCCCTTTGAGCAATGTATTTTTTTTAAACCTTTGACTAATTCCCATCACTTTCAACAAAAGTGATAATGGAAAGTTGTTTTTGATTAAAAGTAGCAAGTCATTTTCTTCAGTTCTGGTATTTTTGACATTCTTACATGTGTTTAATGTAAACACACAGCTACTCATTTCTCTTTCCTACAGACCAGTAACTTTGACTGTGTTGTACCTTTATCACTGTTCCACTGAGGCAAAGCCTACTCAGCCTTATTCAGTCATACAAAACTAGCAGTTCCTCTGTTTCTAATGGAAAAAACAGGTGATCTAAGTAAACATGGATGACCAGAGAACAGGAAAACAACACAAAGAATTCATTACATCAGAAATCATTAATCATATGCACATATGCGCATTATAATTCCCCAAACTATTAAAAAAAAAAAAAAAGGTTTTCATATCTTCTTAAGAAGAGAAATTGCTGTAAGAGGTTATTAGTATACCCTGTAATTCTTTTTCCATGAAATGCCTTTCATATTCTATACAGAATACTATTTTCCTAACTAGGATTAAGGGATTTTGTGTTCCAAAATTACAGTTTATCCCTCTCTCTCTCTCTCTCTCTCCACATATATATATGTATATTTATTTATCTATGTATACATTATTTACTCTTTTATTTTTTTCATTTGGTTCTTGTTTTGGGATTAGGTTTTTATTTAGTATCTGAACTAAGTCCATCTATTGCTAAATGCTTTTGATTTAGTAACTGAACCATTTCTAAGTTTCTCTTTCAATCATATCCCAACACTTGTAAGATTATATGTTCCCTGTGAATTCTTTAGCCAGGAGCCATCATGTCTCCTGGCTACCAGCTGAGTGTTAAAATGCACAGTGGACGTAGAAGAATGGTACTTTGTCAAGTATTATTCACAGCAACCTTGTGAAGGGCACTACAACTTAATATAGCATCTGTCCTCGGAGAAATCACTGAACCTACACAAAGAAGTTCAGCTAGAGAATCTGGGTGTTCAGGACCGATTTTCAGATGGCCCAGACCACTCAGCTTTTGCTTGGTTCAAGTAGTTCTATTTTAACTACATTGATATTTGAGTGCTGTTATTCCCTGCTGTCTACACTGGAACAGCTTTCTTCAAAAACTGCCCTAGATATGACTTTCAAGAAATGATATATGCAATTTTTTAGCAGTAACTCTTCATAAGAGCCTGAATCACCTTGAAGACAGTGTCTGATGTCACTGCCTGGAGAGATCATTTTGTTCATTAGGGGAACTGTATCAGCTAGCTCCTATGAGGCAGTATCCTGACAACTTTAAGCAGATAGATAGCTAGACATGGCACAAAGACTCCATGGATAAGAAGAGACATAAAGGCCAACGTAGCTAATATTTCAAGGGTCTTTTTAAATAAAAGTTTAAAATAGGCATAATATAATGTATTAGAATTTTAATCTTGCTTGGTTAGTCACCGCAATTGAATGTGTAAACAACTTTTCAAGTGAAGATGGAACAACTTTCTTTTGAAAAATGCATAATTACTCAGATGATATAAAGTAGCAGAGCTATTGCATAATACCATTCTGAATCAATAGACTATCTGCTTTCTTTTACTTTAAAACTTAGAAACTGCAATGAGGAAAAAAGAAGAGTAACAGTGATTACACTTTGAAGATAATATGTCAGCTCTGAATGTTATTAGGATTTCAGGATGAAAAGTCAGATTTAATGTTGTAGGATAGGGTGTATAGGACAAGGCAAGACTATAAGATTAATTCAAATCTGCACTATGTTAATCATTCTTAGATTGTTTTTACTCTTATTATGTATTTAAGAAATGAGTTTAATGAGTTTAAAGTTTATTAATGAGATTAATAAGCTAGGTTTTATTCTCATTAAATTCTTTGTCATGAGAACTCCTAAGAACTGCATAGCCAATAAATTATGTGAAATCACTTTAAAAGTTGTGTGTTTTTTCCTGTTTTTCTATATTTAGTTTTGATGCAACTATACCCCTGCTTTCAACTACAGAAAAGACAGGCAGAACTCAGACTAATAAGAAAATCTGGCTGATATAATGATCCATAGCTCTCAGAAACTACCATAAAGAAAAAGAAAGTTAAATTTAGACACATGAAAAGACAGGGATATATAGTGCAATGACTTATGCTGTTTTTAACTTTTAAGAATATAATTTGCATTAATTATTTTTATAAAAAAGGAAGCAGATGGTAGACAAGCATATGGATCCAGACTGCAGCTGCAAAAAACATTTTTTTTCTGAAATAAATTGTATTCTAATACTTTAAGATGTTTGTGTTTTTACCAGCTTAATGCATGAATGAAAAACCTTCCACACGGGTCTTTGGCTGACGTCCATTGTCCTGCTTTTTAAGTTGACTTTCATGTTGGTCAGTTTGCATTCAACAGGCCAGACAGAAAGGAGCTGCAGGAGATGACCAGGTTTCACCTGCCTCATTTTTGTGACATCTGGTCTCAGGAAGACTTGTGATACACTATCATGGCAGAAAGTTCTTGTTAACACTTTATCTAAAGATTTTGGTCACCAAATTTCTTGATGTTATGGGGAGAATGGTGAAAAGGGGGTATCATATGTCTCTACCCTATATTTGGAAGACATTTTTTAGCCTTAATCACAAACAAGATTTTATATGCTGAGGCAATTTGATAGTCAGGTACTTTGTCCTCTCTATTTAAAAAAAACCTCAAAAAAAAAAAGAATTTGAAAATCCTGGATTTTTCATTTACAGAGATTGTCCTGCAGTGACAGAAGGAGAAATCTTAGACATCATGAGCACTAAGGGAAACTCATTCAAAAAGCCAGCAAACTGGAATGCCCAAGTTCCAGCTGGAATGCTGAAATTAGCTGTGCATCAGCTAGACTACTCCGTTTTTCAGTTGAAACACTGGGCTGTATTTACGGAGTGTAGTCAATCCTGTTCTCAGAGCACCAGGCTCTGTAGTGCTTGGAAACTCAAAGCAGAGGGAGTTGTAAAAGCATTGTAAAAATACAAGCACAAAAAGTGTAAAGCTAAAAATATGTTAGGTGTGAGTATATTAAAAATGATACATGCATACAAATTGACAAATACATTTTGCTAGTTTTTTTTTTTTGTTTTATAAATAATAATTCCATGATTATTATGATTATATTCTTAAACCAAATGCTGACATAAGTTTAAGTAAAACTATTGATACAGCCAAAGCAATCTTACTGTACAAAACCAGCTGATGGGAAAAAATAGAGTTAATAAGCATGATAGTTAAAATTAAGATGTGTTTCTTTAAAGATTTCTTTTAAGTGATCTTTCTGGATATTAAATTGAATGTATTTTAAATTTCTCTGTGTTAATATACAAAAAACTTAACAATAGGTTTATAGTTAGCAATGTTTATGTATTGACTTGTTTCTTCCTAATTCACACCAAGCCAAATTAAATGATACAGAAATGAGAAAATATTTCTATGCTTACTCAGAAAAAAAAAAAAAAAAAAGAGACTAGAAATAATTCCATGTGAATAAACCTGGAAATTTGCTAGTAAGAAATAATCTTTGAACTTGTAACACAATTCTTTTAAATTTGATGGAATCCACACAATCCACTCAATTTCTTTAAAGGAACATCAGTTTGATCTGAACATTTACAATTCTACACCTTGCTTTGGCATTTTTACATAAATTTATTACAAATATGGAGGTTTCTGCATTTTCAAAAAATGGGTCATGAAATGCCAGATTTTTCAGAGCTCCATGACTTTGCTTTCTATGAACTGTGTTTAAGGATCATTAATAAACATACTGTCAAATTTAGATACCTGAAACTGATCTAAAATCTTTGTAAAGCAAGAATTCAAAGTATTGAGTGAAATGGTGTATAGTGGCAAGGAGATTCTCATCAAAGACATTAAAAATATTAAAATATAGATCTCTTCACTCAGCCCACTAGCTGAGAGCTACAAGATTGCAATCATAACAGGGTAATGAAAATGGATTTAGCTGATGCCATTTCTCATTTTCATTACCATCATTTTAATGAAAACGAATTAATATTGTGCTATTTTGTATTCTCATGGCAATTTTTGTCACAAAATGGATTCATGCCAAGCCATCTTCTGTTCGTGTTAATCTTTGTCAAAAAGGCAGGGCACCAAATTTTTCATGTCCTTTGGGTTCACAGAAGTATGTAAAACTTTTACAGCCCTGCAGGCTTCAAACTGGTTTTGGTGGTCTGGGTAGTTTGACCCTAGGTAATGCTTATTAATACAATACCAGTAGAGCACAGAAAGCACAAGAAAGATGACAAAATGCAAAGATTTTTTTTCTTGCTGTCATCTGTAGCCAGAACGGTAGAAAGTAAGGAACCGTAATAGCAATGGACATTAGCGAATAGTTTAAAAGTGATATAGGTTTTACCTGTGCAGGCAAAGGTAGGAATATACAGCAAAATCCCCAAATTCATAGCATAGATAAGTGTGTTAAACACTGAAGTTATGAAAATAAGTAATAAGGTATTGATTACAACTGGAATCAAAATCCAGTATGTTTTCATTTTATGGAAATAGAGGGTATAACTTAAAAAAATTGGCAAAGACAGTACTTCAAGAGAAATAAAATCATTATTGCATGTATATAAATTTCTGTATTCATGTGATAAATCATTACATTATTCAACTATAATTTTGAAATAGCACATTTGAATGAGTGTAATTTTTTGTTTTATTTCTTTATAACTACTTTATAATGTAGTTATGTTCCATATTTGATATATAGATGGCATATTTAGTAAAGATTCTGGTAAAAAAATAACTACACTGAAATTATGTGTCTTACAACCTCAACGTATTTTTGCTTTGAAAATGTATGGAAATGAATGAAACTCCCTTTGTCCATGTAAGGAAGTGTCCTTATACTTTTATTAAGAAAGAGTGAGCATGACCATTAAATAGGATGATGTACTGGGTGTCCATAGCAAGTTGGTGAAATTACCACAGGTGAAATGCTTATTCCGGAACCTGAATATGAAAAAAATCTGTTGAATTCTATAGGTGTTTGGCAGCCAAATTATTTTGAGAGACATGGTAGCTCTTTTTTTTTAGAAACAAAAATACTCTTAAAAGTCATCTGAATGGCTTACCTTTGCCTGCACCTTTATCCCTACTTCAGTGTCTTTTGGTTTGTCTGCAATTAAAAGTCAAATTAGTTTAAAAAGTTAAGCTAGTTTAAAAAGTAAAAAAAATTAAATGCTAGCAAAATCAGTAATCAGAAAAGATAATTCTTCCTTTATTGGTAATTTTCTGAAGTCATGTCTGATCAGCTGATGAACTAGGGGAGTTCTAATCAGTATAGGACAGAGTATAATAAAGCCATATTTAGTATCATTCAACAGAAAATTGTGAACAAAACCTGAAACAATTAGTGATATCATTTATTTATGATAATCAGCTTGTAAACCAGATTTGAGCCTCTTCTACTTTATTTAGCTCTTTCCACTTCCCTTTTTGGATCAATCTTTTAAACAAAAGAGAGGCAGCGAGAGATAATTCTGTTGCTACATGTTGTTTTTTCTCTTAGTGTTTTACTTCCTGACTACTATATTATGGATTTCCCAAGATAGCTTTCAGTTAAATATTACTGTGCTTCTAGTTCATATTGCAGTATGGGTTTTCCTATATTACATGATAAAGATTTCATCTGTTTATTTTGCATATAAAGAATATTTTAAAAGAAAATGAACAAATACATTATTTAAATTACTATATTGGAAACTTGTTGTCCACTTGTCCTCTCTGCTTTCATTGTTTTTAGTTACTTTCTTGAAAATAAGAGTTTCAAAAGAAGCAGGAGTCCTTGCTCAAGGGACTCTTGATTAATTAGGCATCAGATATAAAACTTGGATTTGGGAGTAAGGACCAGAACCTGGACCTACTTTGCTGCTGCTTTGGCATAAAGGCACTATGCTGGACCTCGCTTTCTCTCCCAACAGGGAGGGGCTGAGGGGGAATATGAGCTGCAGCTACCGAGAAATTGTGGAGTCCAAGATCCTTAGGGCAGGGAGGAGAGTGCTCAGCAAGCTCTATCATGGACTTGAGGAGAGCAGACTTGGGCCTCTTAAGGGATCTGCTCAGTAGAGTACCATGGGATAAAGGCCCAAAGGAAAGGAGGGCTCAGGAAAGATGGTCAATATTCAAGGTTAATCTCCTCCAAGCTCAGAAGAAATGCATCTCAACAAAGAGGAAAATCCAGCAGGAGCCTCTTGTGGATGACCAAGGAACTCCTGGACAAACTCAAACACAGAAGGCTAAAAATGGTTTTGGTTGGCTAATAGTAACTGTTTTTAACCTTTTTGTAGTCTTTTTCATGAAACTATTTAAAAATGGTATTTAAATAAAAAATCTATTCTCCCAAATAATAAGTTATAAATAATAAGTCACTATTCCATCTTCTCAGTTTCTCCTTGAATGTCAGATATCAGACATTTTGATATTAGAGCATTTTACTGAATATATAGAAAATTATGTAAAAGACTTGTTAGGTCTCTAATTTTTCAAACTAAATAATGGAAATAAGCGGAAGTCACAAGATAGACTAACCATAAGCCACTGACAGAGCAACTTTACTAATAAGAGTAGTTCATATTCTTTCCCCAGTAAAATGTGGTACAAATCCATGCAGGATTATCATTGTCCATAATATCAAGAGGTAATTTCTCTTCTGAAATGCATGGAACACACTTTAAAGTAATGTACTTCGAACAGAGATAAATTTGGTAAAATATTGTGTAAGGTTTTTCTTTTGGAAAGAAAAATGTTTTCCTTTTAAAATAGAAAGAAATATCTGTTTGTTCTTTAATAATCAACTTTTTTACATGAACTTAGAGATATTTTATATAGCATTTCATATATTTAATATAGTATCACATTACAGGTCGATGTATGACTTTTTATTAGAATTAAATTTTTACTTAAGTGAAAAACCCGGTAATTTTAAAACATCTTATGTGTCATATAAAAATTCTAGGAAAGAGCTGAAAAGCTTCCAAAGCCCCTGAAGAGAGAAGGTGTTGTCACACAGCAAATAAGCTACAAATGCTTTATTCACTGTATATTTGAGAATGATCTCAATGTTTACACAGACATAATATTATCTATTTCTTCCAGTTACTTGTGTGGCTTTCCTGTATAAAATATTGTGTAGAAAATGCAAAGTAAAATCTTAATTTACTAGAGTTATATGTGAAGGGTTTTAGGTACAGAATATATATTTTTAAATTAGATAAATTATCAAGTAGAAAGATTTCACCTGGATGTAAATGGGCTTTAATTAGCTAACATTTGCAAAGCAGATGGAGCTGGTAAGATTAAACCTATCAAAAGTCTATTGTTTTAGATTTCTTTATGGGAGAACATATTTGTTCTTATATGTAAGGTATTATATTTATGCTAATTTATCATATTTTAAAAATAAACAGATAATAATTGAAACTATCAGTATCTCAGATAGATTCCAATGAATTACATAACCCAAATGTTAAAGCTGGATTGATTAAACAGAATCAGAATGTCTACCAAAGACTTTAGCACTCAATGTCTGTAGATGTTATTCATCTTTCAACTTCTGCCTCATTGAAGATCTTGCATGTTTGCAACCTTCTTGATGTCCTTACCTTCTTGCCTAGATCTTCCACTTTGATTTCATATCCCAAAATACCAAGGACCAATACAAATCACATTTCTTAAAGTGGGAGAAATGTCTTCTTCCTTGGAATTTTTGAAGCACATTCAGCAAAAGGGATCTGACCTCAAAGCCCACTGTAAAAAAATCCTCTCTACAGCCTGCTCAAATTTCATCTTTTCTTTGTAATTTGACTCAAAGGAAACAGACTGCATCAGGTGATGGAAAGAACTGAGAAAAAATTTCTGTGTCAACTTAAAAGGCATCTTCCAATTTTTTTTTTTTTTTTTTTTTTGTCTTCTTTTTAAATGAGTAGTCTTTGTGGGTGAAAACAGTTGCGTTCAACTCGGGCCTTTGTTCATCTTTGTGATTTGTTCAAATGATCCCTCAGCCATGAGCTCTTTGTGGAAAGGCCTACCTGTCTGTTCACTTTTGTTCATTTGGGCTGGTATAATGGGACTCTGGTTAATGACTGGAAGCTTCAAGACACTATTGTGACACAAATATCAAGAAAAAATTTTCCTAGTTATTGTGAACTTGTTCCATCAGACTGGATCACTGTAAGATCTCAGACAATATAAAAAGGCAAAATGTTGACTGCATGACTACTGCTTACAAATTGAAGTATTACCATGGAAGACAATCATTGCTGCTGCCACACCCATAAACTGGAAGCACAGAGGCATTTCCTGCTCGCTTATGCAAGGATTGGCTACCTCATTCTGTTTTAACCTGTCTAGGATCAGGTTGATTTGAAAACAAAATTCAGTGGTTGCTTCTATGACACTGAGGATGTTCTTCTCTCAAGGACTATAGAGGTGCAGCTGCTCTCAAGAGAAATTGCTGTATGGAACAGAACGATCCTATTTCTATCTCAGATGGTAGAATTTACTTTTAATATGAGACAAATTGATTCTCTAGAAACTACATCTGTTAAATATATTGTATTCATAATGTCTGTTAATTAAAAAGCATTCCATACACATAAAAATAGAAACGGAAGAGAAGCTTAATGACTTCTCATTTAGAGTAAAATATATCTTCATGCAATTTTTTTTCTTTTTCTCTTGCATATTGGAGTACCATAGTCTGTAGCCATCTGCCTATTTATTTTTTTTCACTTTTTGCAGATCCCTGGATTCTTAATATAAAATTATTAGTATATTCATTACACAAATATTTAGACTTTCAGGAATCTTGTTTAATTGGTGATTAGCACAGTACAGAAGAAAACTGATGACAAATTTTCCTTTATTAATTTTTTCACAGATTTTGATTTATGTAGTGAATAATTGGTAAGTTTTTTTACTACAGTGCCTTTCATTTTCAGAAAGATTTAACTTCTAAATAAGCAGGTAAGAATGATATTACATGCACAAGTGGGTGATTTCATTGTAAAAGGTAATTGTTTCAAAAAGATGTAATCACTTTCTTTGAAAATCAGCTGTTAGAAAATTCAGTAATCTCTCATCTTCTTAAATTTAAATTCACAGAAGACTAGAAGCATAGGCATGTTTTGATAATTAATAGCATATTGATACTACTAAAGATATGGTTGTTTGTGGCATATTAAACTCGCAGCTGTCAAATGAGGTTGTTTGCATTACATATATGACTATTTAATCTGACATTTATGTGTAGTCAGACCATAATATAATGGATTGTTTTGTAGTGTGTCTGCACAAAAAAAAAAAAAAAAAAAAAGCTTCACTGTACAAGGCAGTGCTTGAAGAAAATATTCTATGTTATGCACATTTTGATGGTATGTGATGAAGACTCCAAAATAAACACAAGATACATATTTCCCCATTAATAACCTTCATTAGCACTGTTATGCTTAGCAGAAGTGTTACCATATCACATGAGAGAATGGAAATTATGATCACTTTTGATCATCTGCAAAGCCAGAGTTTTACTAATTTTGAAGAAATAAAATATGATAGCCCAAACGTGTGCAATTCCAACAGAAGATTTTGTGATAAAAAATACAATAAACACAAGTATATTTACATCACCAATACAAAGTATCTCCTGATATTTTGAGAACTCAGATTTCAATGAGCTTTTGTAAAGAACATCATCATCACTATTTTCTTTCTGCAAATAGGGATGAAACTTGGAAACTATTCATTTATATAACACTGGAATAATATGATTCAAGGACTTAAAAGTAGGTAAAACAAGATGAAAGTAGACAATAAACAAAATAAATCCAATGCCTCCAGCTTATTAGAACTGACAGAGAAATAAACAGTCACTCATTGCAAATAATCTAGGCACTTGTTAGAAAAGTTTAGCACATAAAATGACATTTTCTACTACTTCTACATTGGTAAGCAGATCTGCTGTATACTGCCCAGCAGCATTTGCACTTATCTAAAGTGCTCCCAAACAAAGCTTTAACTGTTTCAGAAAAATTCTAAATTCTTATATATCTTAACCAATGTGGGAAATATTCCATGTGAATTCCCAACCATCTTTAATACTCATGTGCATTTGTATTATCCAGTGTGAATATAGTGTTCAAAAGTTCTGATAAATAAGCAAATATCAATGTGTCATTTAATTTCCACTTTGATGCTAATGTATGGCAAGATAGCATTCAAGAACTTGGGCAATTTAATGATTTTTTTACATGAACAGATATAGATTAGAGTCACATGTTGGGTGGGGCTTTGGGTTTTTTGAGTGGACTGTTTTTTCCACTCATTGTGGTTTAGTGGTTTGGTTTGAAGAGAATTTAGCTTCTATTCTAAAAGGTATAAACCAGAAAATAGTAAGAATAGTAATAATAAAAATAATTATAATAATATTACAAAAAAAATAATAATAGTGTGACTCATGGAGGACTGTGTTTTACAAAATCAAATCAATTTGTTTCAACTTTTCCATAAAATCAAACCATACCAATAACTTTGCCTAATCAGTATTAACCATGATTACAGAATTTACTTCAGGTTATTGAAAGTAATTAAATAAGTACATGAATGATTGTACTATTTTTAATTGCAAATTTATTGCTCATAAAATATTTAATTCAACAAAACTGTTTGCTAAAATTATGGAACATACACTGAAATTATGGCAACATAATAAATACCTGACTAAGGTCTCATTATAAGCAAAGAACTTTCTTAGAAAAGTGAAGTTTACTCTGAAATTATAGTTGGTTGTGTTCATTTTCATTGCACCTACTAAAGTCATAAACTTTCCATCCCTTCAATAAATTGTAATAATTTTATGCTGATGTCAAATATGAAATAATATTATCAGAAAAGATTGCATACTATAGAAACTAGTGTTCATTTAAGCATAAAATCTGTAATACTTAAATATTTTCAAATACTGGAATTTCTTGCATTTTTTCAGTTGTTAATTTTCCATTCACAATTATAAAATTTCAGATAAGGTCTATGGCCTACTTGAGATTATCTGTACTCATAAATGAGATAAAGATCTTATTCAAATCATTATTTCTGGAAAGTGAGACCTTTTTGTGGGTCTTCAGTGTAATTCCTAGCTTGATTTAAAACAATTTAAGGTTTGTGGAAAAATAACGTGGAAAAAAAATTTCTACTCACAATGACTATAACACAAAAGCATTTTTTGTCTTACACAACTGCTGAGCTCTGCAATAATCTACTTAAGTTTCTCAGACAGCTTTAAAAAGAAGTAGAAAACTTGTCCTTATCCTGCAATTGCTGTCTGAGTCTGCTTCAGTCATGGCTTTTTTCCTTCTGAAGAACTCTTATTTCTATAATTCCACACTCAGTCAGCTCTTTTTCATTGTCTTTAAGATCTAGATTCCCACTAATGATCATTGTGGTAGTTTAGCAGTTTAGGGAAACTTGATTCAATGTGATGTACATATTTAAGAAAGAAGAGACGTTGAGTAGCTGCTTTTCCTGATTGTTTAATTGGCCCAGCAATGCCAAACCACCATAGCAGACAGGTCCTGCCACCCTTTCTCTGAATTTTCTAAAAGTACTAAGATTATTGTAAACAGGCCTTCTTGGTTTGTATGTAATATGTTTTTCGCTTTTTGTTAAGAGTTTCTTGTGTTCAAAGTAGTTTAGATGTGCTTTCTGTGTGATTCTTTCCCCCAGTAAATGAAAATGCCCCTTTACCTCTACAAAGAGAGGTAAGTTGAGCATGTTCAATGGGTACTGAAGAACTATTGTTAAAAAAAGATCCTGGACAATAAACTGTCTTTTTGATTCCACACGATAAGAACATATGCCTTAACAATTTTCAGCATGTAGGAATTAAACAGTGACTTAGATAACATGAAAAAAATTGCACAGCTTCTAGAAGAAATTTGAAATTTAACTGTATTTGTAAATTTTTTTAAAAGATGTGTTTGCAAAAAAGAAGAGTTTGCTGGACTAACATGTATTTTTATGTGCTAGTATAGGAGATGCATAAATAACATCATCTTTTAGGGTTATTAAAAATATTTGCATGCAGAAGTTACTATGTGGGATAAATGACTAATCTTCAGGAAGCACAAGGAAATTTTTTTCCATCTAGCTATATTTCAATAAACTGAATTTCCTTTTTTCTTTCCATAATTTTAAATTACATTTCATGCCTCTTAACAAGAGACAAGTATTAAATGAATTTTAGCATAGTCAAAAGTAACTTACTTTTTTTAAAATGTGATACTTTAGCTTTTTTATTTAATAATCAAGTACTATATCTGCAATGACTAGACAAATGAATTTTGTTATGTATTTAATAAGTTATGCTGATTCAATGGGAAAGCAGATATAGCCTAATTTTTAACAATAAATTATCTTAATATTCCCAAATTTTTTGGTTGTCTATTGACAGCCTGTTGAGTGCCCAGTCATGACCTCTATGTTCTGTGAAGCAATGTTGTGTTTGTATTCTGACTGGATAGCAAGAATTAAATTCTTTTAGTATACACACAGCACTGAGGATAAGACCAGTGGAAATCTGAATATTTTGATCCTTTACTTTTCACATTATAAAATATAAAGTATAAAACATATACTGTATATCTGTTCCTTTTTTGCACACTTTTAAGTTTTAATTCGGTTCTTGTGCATAACTAACAAATAAAACTTTTAGATTTTTTTCTTACTGACATATTCACATAAGAGATTACTGTATAAATCTGTGCTTTCACATATCCTAGTTGATTTTTGGCTTTGATTTGGACCCAGACTCCCTAAAGAGTATTTGCTTGTGGTACAGCAGTTGTGTATCAAACACTTCTGTATCAAGTCTCTAAGCAGAGGCAGAGAAAACTAGACTTTTTTAAATGCAAAAGCACTATTGTTCGCCAACATTCTTCCATGAATATCAGTTTTTCTTTAAAATCAGCATGGATATTAGAAAACTTTAAAGAGACTTTTCATTTGAAAGAATAAGATTCCAGTAATTTTCTGAAGATGCTAGTCATCTGCCACAAAAAAACATTCAAATGGAAAAGAAAATAATCTTCATGAGAATGGTGTCAGATAACAGTATTTATAGATAGAAAATAAAGCTATTTCTTGCAAATAAAAGCACATGGTTTCTTGACAGAAAAATCTTTAATGTCTCTGCAGCATAGTTCTTGGTTTTGTGTTGGAAATTAGGACAAGAACTGTGAGTATCAAGCAGCTTTCTACTGTTTATTCTTACTCAGGTGCCTTTTCTTTCCTTTACTGTTAAAACTAAATCCAGATGATGAAAAACAAGCTAGAAGAAAGCAGTTTCTGTACCAATGATTTTTACGTTAACTCCACTGCTGCTATTATTGGTATAAGTCTATAAGTTACACCAGATTTGTAGTGTGCAATGATTGATTTTGTAAATAAAGATTTTAAGATAGTTTGAATGTTGTAGCAAGAGGTTTAACTAGGTTTCCTTTCTTAATTACAAAAGGCTACCCATTCACGTCAAGAATTTTTTTAAACAATTCCCAAGGTAGTTCAAAAAGCTCTCTAAGAAATCAATAAGGAGTTTAATAGAGACAACACCAATTGACTGAGGTATTAGATTCTTTAGTAGTTAGAAGACCAAGGCTTTTAGTTATAAGGCTTACTTTAATCCAGTGCGGCTTGGGTCCATGTAATCTAAGGCAGTAAACAAAGCATTATATTCCAAGGACATTTGTGATTTACCAGCCAAAACAATTTCCAAGCAACAACTATCTGAAAAAACAGAAAAAGAAAACAGAACAGAAGTTGCAATCAAAATCTTTGTCTTGTATTGCTGTTTTTCATGTCATGCCCCATTCTACAGCATCATAAAATAATGCTAAAAAATTCCTTTTGCAAACTCATATTCAGCGTGGAAATATAACTATGATCATGTCAAACAAAAGAGTAGATATGCTAATAATTACTACTTCAAGAGAAATTCCTCTCAACTGCGTCAAAACACTCAGTCTCTCAAGTTTGGGGAGGGGGAAAAAGGTGGAGCTTTCTGGTTTTGATCTACATGTATTTGTTTCTTTCCTCTGAGAATAAATAATTTTTTTTAAAAATCAAAAATACGCACTCACATACAATACTGCCACAAATTAACTGGTATATCAGAAATAGTAGGGCCAGACATCTGTATATTTTAAGAAAATTAGTATGTTTCATCTATAACTGGGATCAAATAAGGCTTGCAAGTGTGTGAAAAACTGTTTAAGGGAAAGTGTCCCATTTCAGGGAAGAATTGCATTACTGCATTGATGGGATTCTATTTTTGTTTCACTCAGTAATTCTCTGTAGTACAATTCATCTTAATTTTGCAGAAGAAAGGTGGAAAAGCCAGGAAAATCGTTCTGGAGTCCATAGCTTTTCCTGATTTGACCACTTGAACTTAAAACTAGACTGACAAATAGAGTAAAAATTACTCCAATTATGCAAAAAAACCACAAAGGGATTATTTCCAAATAATTCAGTCATTAAAGTCTTTTAACATTCAAAATGAAACACCTTTGGTTTCTGAAACCTGTTACTGCAGGTTTCCTACAGTAGCAGTGAAGATTTAATTTTTTAGCAGAGTCTTCTTTATCAGAAATTGTTACTCGAGTGGCTGTTAAATAGCCATGGCTTACATAATGCACACTAATGCAAAATATTAAATGGACTTTTAGCTGCACATACCTATATATACATGTAAATTTTAAATAATTAATGTAATAGTGGATTAACTTTTGTATTTACACATGCACACATTCTATTTTAACATGTGAGCAAGTTCAGGAGAACAGATGGTTTTCTTCATTTTCTTTCTCTGTTATTTAATGGACTTTCAGATCAACTCCATCTTCATTTACTTCCCAAGGCATTAGATTAGAGTTCACAACCTTTAACACCTGAAACAGATTAGAAATATTTATTTTTTTACAGATTCAGTTTTAAAAGAAGGTTATATCTACAGGAGTAAAACTCAAAGACTGAATTAAGACCTGGCAGGTAAAAGAACTAAGTTCAAGAAAGTTTGCTCAGCACAGGTTTTTGTTTCCTTCCAAAAAAAGAATAGAGCTTAAAAGTTGTAGGCAAATTTTTACCTGGCAGCTTCTTTAACTTTAGTAATAGAAATGGCTGTTCATAACAGCTATGCTGTGATCTCTGTTTCAGCAAGTTCGTGACTGCAAAACAGTTGGAATTTGGGGATTATTGTAAAGATGCATTGCCACATGCCTACATTTTTTTTTTTTTAATTTATTTATTTAATTGAGCTTTCCTAGGTCTAATTCTGCCCATTGCTGGAAACAGTACAACAGCTTTATGTTCTTACAGTGATTAATAAATAACTGGCGTTTCTGATTATTTTAAAAAGATAGTCAAATATTAAAGATTTCTTTTCAGCTATATATCAGGCTTGTCTTACTGTTGTTAACTAAGCTATTTGCTGTCAAAGGAGGATCTTATTAACACTAGACCTTTTTTATAGAAATGTTTAAATAAATGTTCATAATTTCTGTAGATATAATTATAGGCATTTTTACTTTTAATAATGAAAAATAAATTTTATATAAATTGAGATTAAAATTCTCAGACTTCATAATTAAAGGAAAGAATAGTTATTTTCTGTGAGGCCCTGAAAATGCATTTACCAATTTCCAGTGCAGCTTATTTGTCTAGAATGGTCATAAATAAAATCTAAAATTAGGGAGATTTATCAAATTTCTAAGAACTTCCATTTAGTTTTAAAAGAAGAGATAATGCTGATTAGGTGGGAAAAGTTTCTTATAAAAAAGATTGACATCTGAAATAGCAAAGAAAATGTATCTACCGTGTTAGGGAAGCATTAAATAAAAGCAGATTAATATTGTATAGCTCTTTAAAATCAGCTGTAGCATATTTAAAAATATTAATTTTCAAGGGGCTTTTGTACTACACAAAGGAAATAAATAGAAATGCATTTATTTCCCATGTTTTTAACATTACAGTAAATATTTCTTTCAAGTGATCTTTGACATTTCCAAGGCAATAAAATGTGACTTCTAGAATAGGACTGGATAACTTTTAACACTAATTTCTGATAACTACTTCTTTATCACAGTCTGTTGTTCTACCAATTTCTGCTGAGATGGTGTGTCTTCACCAGACTGTTGTATGATGGATTGCTGGATTGTATGAGGAGACAACCTATGGAGCAAATGTACAGACTGAAACCCCTAAATTTTAATCTATAAATAAAGTAGTTGAGAAGCTGTTTAGCTGCATGAAGCTGTTATGACATATACAGCTTTGGGGACTGTCCTTTTAGCAAATGTCTCTTTTCTTTCAAGTCTATGTTCGCCTTCTAGGTATATGCCTCACAACTCTCAAAATGTGCTCAGATTTTTCCTTGTCCTGTTTATCTTCATTTAGATTACTGGTGCAAGATACTTGCTGCATTTTATATTTATTTTGGATATTATCCTTTTCATTCACATTTTAAGAAGCAAGAAAGGAAAGGTCAGATCAATTCTGATTACATGATCTCTTCATAACTTTTTATTTTAAACTTCTTTTTTTTCCTGTGGCAGTGCCTCTCTCTAAATATAGCTTCACTCTTCCATGAGTTGTGTTTTCATTTCTTCTCTATGTCTGAAATAGGGAAGAGCAGACCTTATTTTAAGAGACGTTCAACTTACATTGGCTTGATTATGCCAGAGGGTCTTCGTAGCAAGCCTGGCTTCTTCTTATCTCCATCATATGTGCCTTACCATTTTCATTACCCTGCAAAAAGCCACTTTCCAAATCCCCGGGACTGTGAAGGCAAATCTGTGTAAGGAGCCTGGCATCTGGTTTTGAAACAATGCCTGTAGACCAAACAGTCATACTTAAAGGAAATTTAACTTATACTTTGCCTCCAGTATTGCTGAAAACCTCACTGCAACAGCTGACTAATCCTCACTGAGCACTAAGCCTCACTAAGTCAGTGATGGTGGTACCTACTGCTTATTTCTTTTCTTCAGCAACAGAAAATTTATCTCAAATCTGTAACTGTCAACATTTTTTTAAAGTCAGACATTTACAAGAAAAAACAAACGAAGAACCCACCTGATTTTGTGAATCCTGAGAAATTTGTCCTGGAATGCGTGAGATCACACTTTTCTGTATTCCTAGAAATTCTACAACATTATATGTTCCATAACACAAATAATTTAGCTTCAAAATTGCTTTCATGTTTTTATGAGTCTTATGTAACCTTAATTTTAGAGCCTTCCTGGTTTCCAGAAGTCCATACGTATTGTAAGAGAATTGTTCAGAATCTTCTGGCTGTGTGTTCTGCTTTTCTAGGGCAGATGTAATTTCAGACATCCAGGGTTTAGACTTCTTCTAAGAAATTACGTTTTACTGTTTCTTCTTCTAAGAAATTACGTTTTACTGTTTCGAGATTTTTCTTTCTCTGAACTTTAAAATCACTGGTTAACATGTCCATGCTGTATGTGATGGGAACCATTAAGGACAAGTAAACGTGTACAAACCTTCGAATAATAACGCAAAGTTACTTTCTACCAAACTGAAAAATTTCAAGATGTGTTTTCAAAATGCACAACCCTTTTCTGCTTTTAGAATTCTCTCTGAAGTACCAAGAGCACTGAGAGGAACTGACAAGCAGAGAGACACATTACAACGTCGTAAATAGGGTACAAGCATACTCCATGGACATTCCTAATACAGATGTCCATTCTAAGTGCTTGCAAAGCATGCTGAAGAATAGTGTGTAAACAAACAAACCATTTCTAAAAACCACTACTGACAAACATTCATTACTGTATAATGGTTGTTAATTAATTATATTTTAATGTCCCAAAACTTTGAGTATATAGACTTAGTTTTTGTTTTTATTGGATCTATTGGGTTTGCATGGCCAGGTTTTGGTAATGGGGGGCCTACAGCAGTGGCTTCTAGAGTAGGGAAAGGGTGGGAGGAGTCCTTTCCCTAAGGAAAAATGTGTAGCAGAGACAATGTACAATGAACTGACCCCAGTCACCATTTCCTGCTCCCCTCTGTTGCTTATGTGGAGGAGGTAGAGAATTCAGGGATGATGTTGACCCCAGGATGAAAATACTGGTGAGTGGAAGATGTTTATCAGATTTAGTTTTTATTTCTCATTATCCTACTTTGATTTGATTGGGAATAAATTCAGTTAATTTTCTCACATATTTAGTCTAGTCTGCCTGTGGCAGTAATTGGTGAGTGATCTCTCCCTGTCCTTACCTTGACCCATAAGCCTTTTGTTATATTTTTTTACCCTGTGCACCTGAGGAGGAGCACTGATAGAACAGCTTTGGTAGGCACCTGGCACCCACCCGGGGTCAACACAGCACGCTGGATTACATCATTTTGTTAAGCACCCCGTTGATTTATAAATCACCAATAAAGAAGTAACACCATCATATCAAAGCTTAATTAGTCTGCCTTAAGAAATATTCACTGTATTACTCATGTTGCAATATATAGACATCCATATCCACTTTAAGTCTATTTTGTCCTGCATCCAATACCAAAAGTTTGTGACCTTTCTCCCTGTCTTCCAGTATCCCTGCATTCCTCAAAAATCAAAAATGCTTTTATTTATTACTTACTTACAGTAAATAATTACTCTAGATACCTGCTTTAAAAGGAAAAAGATACTATCAAACACTATTTAATAGCTTAAGTTCATTTAATGGCAAACTTCTACCTTATCATCATCAGAGGAATCAAATGCACCTTCAGCAAGTTTGCAAACCACATCTTTGGTGTAATCAGCATGTCAGAGGGAAGGGATGCGGCCCCATGTGAACCTCATGTGAACCTCATAGAAGTCAGCAAGGTCAAGTGTAAGGTCTTGAACATGGGTCGGGGCAATCCCTAGCACAAGTACAGGCTGGGCAGAGAATGGATTGAGAGCAGCCCTGAGGATAGACTTGGAGGTCTTGAAGGACAACAAGATCAACAGGACTCTGCAATGAGCACTTGCAGTCCAGAAAGCCAAACATATTCTGGGCTGCATTAAAAAGAATTGTGACCAGTGGGTTAAAGAAGGTGAAATCTTCTCTCCTCCTCTGCTCTCCTGAGACCCCACCTGGACTACTGAGTTCAACTCTGGAGTTCCAAACATAAAAGGATGTGGAGAAAGTCCAGATGAGGGCCAAAAATTATGGTTAGAGGGCTGGAACACCTTTCCTGTGCAGACAGACTAAGAGTTGAGGCTGTTCAGTCTGGAGAAGAGAACACTCCAGCAAAACCCTATAGCAGCCCTCCAGTGCCTAAAAGAAAGCTGGAGGAGGACTTGTTACAAGGGCCTGTAATGATAGGACAAGGGGTAGTGACTTCAAACTGAAAGAATGTAGATTTATATTAGGTATAAGGAAGAAATTGTTCATTATGAGGATGTTGAGATACTGGAACAATTTACCTAGAAAAGTAAACTCTGGAAGTGTTGTAGGAAGTACTGGGTGGGTCCCTGGGTAACTTGGTCTAATGGAAGCTGTCTCTGCCCATGGCAGGGGAGCAGGAACCAAATTATCTTTAAGGTCCCTTCCAACCCTAACCACTATGCTTCTATGAGTCAGACGCTAAAATCCTCCATTTCAAATTTGGAAATTAATGCTTTTATAGCTAAGGCTCTGACATGAACAAAAGTAACTGTGTGCTGATGATTTAACAAGCTATTGCCCACCAGCTGAGTTACTGCAAATGTGCATATGCATTCTATTAGCACAGCCTAATTAGCTGAACACCCCTGCCACTACAGTTAGTTCTGGGAAGTTTATTGGAAAGGTCTCATTATACTGTACTATTTGTAAAATTAATTTTTTGTTTATGGACTGAAAACCTACAGTCATAGCAGTGGATATAGAAAAATTATCATTAAGTAAATATAAATGATAGAAGATTCATACTGTTTTCTTCTGAAATTTTGTTCAATTGCTCTAAGGCCATAATTGGCAGCTGTCTTGCAAAATGGGACATAATCCTTATCATCAATATTTTTAAGGCTGTATAATGAAATCCCACATAACTTAGGATAATATGTTATTCACACTTATTCAGGCTTTCCTTCCTAAACTCAGTCTCTCCATTTCACTGTTCTTATTTCATTTTCAAAGCAATTTTTCCTTCCTAAACCAGAGAATATTTCCACAGAATTATCAGAACAAAGAAATGTAAGAATGAAGAAAAAATACTCATTGAATTTTGGATTTTAATACCTGAATTTATCTTGTCTATAAAAAAGACCTATTTAGTATTTGACTTTGTATATATATAGTTAGACATGGCTTTCAATCTGTGGTTGGCTTAAAACAGAGGCATAATTCTATTGGACTAAACATTAAGGCAAGTCATTGCTTAACTCTTTTAATGAAACTGGAGTACTGGAAATAAATATCCATCTATTGTTTTAAATAGTACCACAATTTTTTTTTTTTTTTTTTTTTCACTAAGCAAGATTTACTTGCCTTTTAGTTTAGTTCTCTCAAATCAGAGACATTGTCTTTTGGAGTTTTTTTCTAACTAACCATGAAGATGATAATTTTAGAACATGAGAGCTTTATGTAGCCTTGGCAGCAATACAATAAACCTTTTTGTACTTCTGATATACATGTTACTATGCACACACAATACAAGTAGAACTGTGTCATGAGACAGCTAGTTAAACACTGTAGGATTCAAGAGCAGGAGGAGGATAAGGCTTTTTGCAGGCAGCTTGAAGCAGCCTCATAGTCACAAGTCCTGGTTCTTGTGGGGGATTTTAACTACCCTGACATCTTCTGGAGAAGCCACAGGGAAGCACAAACAGCCCAAGAGGTTCCTGGAAAACACTGATGACAACTTTCTGACAAAGTTAGTGGAGGATCTCACAATGAATAGTGTGCTGCTTGACCTCATACAAACAAACAAGGGAAGGCCTTGCTGGAGATGTCAGCATTGGAGGCAGGCTTGGCTGTAGTGAAAATGAGATTATGAAATTCAGGGTTGGATGAGGAAGAGATAGGGAAGAAAGTGAGATTGCAACCATTGGCTTCAGGAGAGATAACTTAGTCCCCTTTGGGGATGTTCTTGAAAGAATCCCATCAGAACAGCTCCTGCAGGGACAAAGAGTCCAAGAGAGTTAGTTGATATTCAAGAATCACTTTTACCAGGCTCAAGAATGATACATCCCAATAAGCAAAGAAATTGGAAAAAGGGAGTGGATGAATAACAAACTCCTGTCATTACTGAAGCCTAAGAAGGATATATGCTGGAAATGGAAGCAGGATTAGGCTTCTTGGAATAAATATAGAAAGGTCAGAATAACTAGAAATGAGACAAGGAATGCTAAGACCCGTCTGGAATCATACCTGGCCAAGGATGTTAAGGACAACAAGAAAGGCCTCTTCAAATGTATCAATAACCAAAGGAAAACTAAGGGACATATGTAAGGAAACTCATTACTAAATAGAGGGAGGATCGTGGAAAAGAAGATGCAGAGAACAAAGAATTACTAAATATCGTCCATGGAATGCCACACCAGAGAGCCCTCCTGATTCTTTGCCTGTGGTAACGCTGAGCTCTCTGGCTTGTGTGTATGTGTGAGACCCACGTGGGTAAGAGCAGTAAGCTTGCTGGGGTGCTGTACTGCACCCACCAGAACAATCCTATAGCCAGGGATGTTTCAGGGAAAAGCAAAGCTGAACCCTTCACGAACACACACTCGCTGTGTTACACCTTGATATTTTAAGTGAGAAGTAAACAAAATGAGACAATTTAAATCATCTTATATTCCTATCTGAGCAATGTACCATAAATTTAAAGCAGTTTTCTATGCAACAGGAAGATTACCTCAACATTTGTCATTTGTTCAAAATGAAAATTTCCATTGTATGACTACATGTAAAATATATAAATTGGAAAATTACTTGTTATTTCCACAACATTTTCAAATATTCCAAATCACAGTTCTGTTTTGACTGAAATAAGTAAGTGAGCGGCCACTGTCATACATTCTTACTATTCTTTGATACTGTTAACAGACAAGAAAAGAATGAAACTGAATATTTCTAAATATAATTAGTAAAATAAAACATTTTGAACAGTTTGCGTCATGTACAGTGTGTCAAGAAGCTTCATTCTGCAGTGTAAAAGACTTCAAATATCTGTGCAGAGTTCATGTTAGGTGATTCAGTACACCTGTCTTTCATAAACAGCAGAATTCTGGTTGCCTCAAATTCTGAGAATATAGAAAGAGACCACTGTCACCAACAAAAAGACACAAAGGAAATGAGACAGTTTTAATTAGCATAGCTTGAAGCACTCATAATAGAGCAGCTTGTCAAATATTTTTAGATGACCCAGAAAAATGTCTCTTGTTCAGAATAAGAAAGAAGATAACAGTGTAGAATATAACAGGCTTTATAATTTTGGCTCTTTTTGTGAGGAATAAGTTGGGCTGTTTTTCTTCAGAAACTTCCATTTGTTAACCAACAGATGTAATGTTGTGGATTATACTGCACACCTGGACACATAACATATAAAAAGAATAAACCCACCAAAGTAAAGGTATATGATCTACCAAAGCTATGACACAAGCTAGAAACATCTTCTTTTATTCCTTGTCAAGAGATAACACTACTTAATTATGTAGATATTTTTCCCCAGAAATTTTTTTTAAGAATTTATTCTGCCAGAATTACAAGCCCATACAATAATGCAATTATTTATTATCCAAACATTAAAAACACTGATGGTTTCCTTTGCAAAATACATTATTTTGAAATTCTTGTAATATCCTATCCTTATTGCTGTTGCTTCCAAAGATAAAGGGTTTTATATTTTAATGCTAAAATAAACATACTTTCTAAAGACATTTATAAATGTTGCTATCATCCAAAACATAGTGGCTTAATGTGTTCCAGTCAGACAAAAAAAATTATTCATTTAAAGATTTTCTTTATTCTTGAGGCGACAGTAAATCAGAGAGATCTTCAAAGACAATTTAAGGGAAAGTATACATACATACAAAAAAAATTCCTCTTTTACTCATAAATTGCACTGTAAGATAAGGATAAGAATATTTTAGAATAAGATATTAGAAGGAACCTTTTGCTTAGATTTTCAAAGGAGGAAAGCATTAGGCACCCTTTGTGAATTCAGCATCTATAACTTGTTCAGTATCTTCAAATATTTCAGCTTTTCTGTTCAACTGAATATGATTTTTTTAATTTTTCATAGAGTTTTTCATTTATTCTGTGAGGTAATTAATAATGAGAAAAACAAACAATTTTAACCCTACAAGAAATAACATGCACATTTGACTTTCTTCAGAACTTTTATTTTCTCAAGTTATTTACAGAATTTCTTGTTATGCATAACTCAAGAAATATTAAAAACCTTACCTTAACAACACAAATATCTTAGACCAGGAAATTATTACATTTTCTGCTTTTATAGTATATTTCAAAGTTGTTACTCACCCATATATGTATTAGGAATTAATTGGAAATCATAAATGATAATAGGAAATTCTCTAAGTTTATTTTTCTGTTGAATTCTATTTTGTTGGGGTGTTTTCAAAGCAAAGTAGAATATAGAATGATGGATAAAAAAAAGGCCATAGATATTTCAGACAGACTACAACTCTTCTCATCAAAAACTCATTTACATCAGTGTGACTACAGCTGGAACCATCTGCATATCATAATATTGTTATTCATGTATTTATTTCTTTTAGAATATTAGCAAATTATTCCAGATATGTGTAAATCATAAGAATTCCAGATAATTTTCATTATGAATCATGCTTTTTTTGCATCATCACTTCACAACTATATCACTTTGCTTTTACCTTATCTTGAGCTCTTAAACAGTATTTTTACCATTATCTTTATTTCTATTATGCAACCCTTATTGGCTTTATGGTACAGAGATCTTTTTAGTCTAGTCTTTAAACAACTAGATTGACATCCACGTGTATATTTTAAACTTAGGCTTGTCTATTTCATAGTATTTTCCTTCCCAGATACCTGAAAAGTGACCTTGCATCTTTTCTTGTCTCTGTTCCCACCTGTTACCCTGTCACAAAAGGTTTTTCTGAAATTCAGTCATATAATTTTGCTTTAAAATGTTGGCCTTGCCCTGGCCAATGAGGGTTGTACTAAATGACTTTCTGAGGTTGTCCTTCAACCTAAATTATTCTATGATTCCATGGAATTGTCAAATAGTTAATTAAGAAGGAAGAAGAACATCTCTGCAAATTACTGAATATTTGACCTAATGTGCAATTTCTACTTAACAAGTAATAGAACATTAAAGTCTTGACTGGACAAAGACCAGGGAAAATAGCATATCAAGGACTTACAGAAATGAAAAATTATTAGCCATTAGTAAAAAGAAAAAAAACCCTACAAACCAAGAACCAACAAGAAAACCAATCTAAAAAAAAACCCCAAAATCCCCAACATCTACTAACTGGCTAGATAAATGTGATTTTTACAATGGCCCATAGTAATGTAAGACTTTGGTGCAGAATCTTGACTGAGCAACACACATTCCAGCCCTATATTTGTTCTAGAGCAAAGAGGAGAAGTTGAGCTGATGCACTGGATCTGAAGATCCTTGCACAAGAAATCCTATATGAATACTGTACTGGGACCAATGATTCTCCCTAGACGGATTTCCTCCAATTCCTGGGCTCTCAGATTCAAGCAGAAATCAGAACTCACGATTACAAACAGGACCCCTCTCCAGGAGGACTCTCCAGGAATCCATAGGTGAGCCCTGAAAGCCAGATAGCATAGGCCCGACCCTTCATTCTTCAGCAGGCTAGTGAGATTACTACAAAGCAAATTATTTGGGATACTAAGATATCATTCACTCTTTTTCTCAATATTTCATGCTGATAGCATGAAAATAAACTTTTCCTTCAGAAATTTTGGGACCAACTGTTATCTGCTAATTCAGAATGACTTAGGCACATAGCAAAGTCTTAGGCAGCACTTAGTATTTCTGTGGAATTGACCACAGGTCAGATGTTACCAATCAGAAATGTAAGCCCCTCTGAGATCAGCTTTGATGTTGTTTCTCTCTAGCAGTAAAATGCACCTTCAGCATAGTGCAAAACAATGAAAATCTCTGCCAATCTTTAAGTGTAAACAATGAAAATATTTACTAGCTTTAGGGCTGTTTTGTTGCCTTTTCACCTATGCCTGTGCAGCATTTAGTTTTAAGAGGTTGTTTTGTAGAATTCAGAGAGGAAGAAGGATTATCAAGAGTAAATAATTTATAGTATCTAAAACACGTATCTTGAGGTCTGACTCTTAGCCATTATTCTGTCATTTTCTTGCAGGATTAGTAAGTTATGTTCCACTTCTTTTTCAGAATCTATTAGTTAGTCTTCTTTGTCAGAAAGGTATTTCCTGCTAAGTAATTCTTGTATATTATCAGAAAAGTTTGAATTTCACTTCCCCACATGTATCCCTAAGTATCAGTTTATCAGAGGTCAATAACTATTCTGATAGCACAGACTAAAATATTAAGGTAATAATTATTTTGGCTTTAAAACCTATGTTGTAACATGCACATACAATTCTAATCAGTCATTAGGAAATACAGTATCAAGAAAACCTGGAAAATGTTGATCTGAAGAAATTTTTTTAATCATCTCAAGAACATTGAATTTAAGTAACAGTATAAAAAAGCCCCACTTAAAAGTAAAAACCCCACTTTAAAAACACTCGAAATTGTGGGAAAAGTTATTTCAGAACCATTATCTCACTCTCTTCCCCCAAAGGAGATCATCATCGAAGCTGGTAACAGAGAGATTGAAATACTGACAGGATTGGATGGTCTGGGCTACAGCTCTCAAAAGCACTTCAGCAAGTAAAGCATTCGATCTGTCTGGGCTACATTCTGTTCTGCTCCTTGAAGTCCTATTTTCAAGTGACAAAAGTGATTAGATATAGCATATTTTCAACTTAACATTCCAGAATCAGGAAATTGGAAATTTTTAACAGTACATTTTTTTTTCAGGAAATTTCTGATTAATGCTATCCAGAAGCAGAGCTGGGTTCAAATATGTTTTACTTTTATAACATGCATGACTTGTACTATAGTTATGATAGAGTTTAGAAGACGAGACAATGAGGGCTGTTAAGTACTTGTAGTTCAAGTTATGTATAGAATGCATTAAACATCAGTTGTGCAGAATTAATTTAAAATGAATGATGGAAAGGCTTTGTCTATATTTCATTCTTCATCTAAATTAATATGTCAGCTATTTGTTTAGACAGCAGCATAATATGTCTTTTCATTTCACAGATATTCTAGGCCCATTTGTATCCTTTATGATTTTTCTTATATTGTATAGTCAAATTGGTTATGTGTACTGAGAAAAAAACATCATTTTAAAGTCTTCTTGTTCACTCTTGCATGCAAATAACTGAGTTCCTGTTTTGCCTGTTTTATTCACTTAAATTAACCATTTTAAATCTTTACTGATTATAATAGTAAGCAATTTATTGAGAAACCTGCAGATTTCATCGACAAAAAATGACAGAATGTAAATGGCTTGTAGTAATACTTCTACACACAATTTTGCTTGGAGTAGATTTTTGAGGTTACATTTTAGCAATACTTGAATTATTAAGCAATTGTATTTTAACAGGGAGAGTAACATAAATCTAAAGTAGTATGTGTTAAAGGGTATATGTTTCCAGAAAGCTTAGCCTTCTTTAGTAATGCTGTGTGGTTTTGCTAACAGACATAAATAGCAGCCAAACAAAATAAGGCTGACTAGGTGAACAATTACTATCTCAATGTGTATTCTGGTGGATATGATGAGCTAAGGTTGCATGAGGAACTTTTGGAGTTTAACTTTCTTATGACTGATAAGATCGGTTTCTAATGCAGCTGGATTCGGGGCTTGGCTTGGGGTTTGGTGGGAGTTTTGTTATATATAAAGCAAATTGAAACAGAAACCTTGCAAATATCAGGCCTTTTCTTAACATCTGAGTCAGAAACTAATCAAATAAGATGAAACAGTTACAAGCTGTAATATGGAGACAGTATTAGAGATGGTCATAATGAAGAGTATTGTATTTTTGGAAGTTTTTGGAGAAATTCAAATACTATAAAAAATGATTGATCCATGGACAGCAGATGAAGTTCAATAGTTTCAATGCTTATTTTGCAACTATTTCACCTCTTTTTCTTCTGTACAAGGTCTATGCATAATGATCACTTTCTTGCCTGTGACTGTAAGGCTAATAATACAGTGAAAATGAGTTCTTAACAGTTACTTGGCATGAATGATATTAATTGATAATTAAGAAATGACAATATATTACACTATTTAACTCAGCAGGTGTTTGCTGCACTGTCTTATCAATGAGTTTGTGCATTAAGAATGTCCCTTAAAGCAGCTGGAGATGTGTTACATAGCTTTCGTTTATAAGAATATTTCTTTCTTTTCTTATCTACATTTGTTCTCATTTTTTGTCTCCATATATAGTTGAAATGTAGAAGATTGTCATTAAGAAAACTGAGAATTAATTTGCATCTCACAATCAAAGTACAAGAATAAAATTTACAGCATAGTTAAAGAAGGATTTGTTTTAGGGTTTTTGTTCAAGAAAATAGAGGCTCTGATACAGGAAGATAGCGTTTTCAGCAAGCATTTAGAAACATAGTTCTCCAAAGGAGTTTCTGGGATTCAGAACTAAAGCCTATGTGATTACAGTGTTCACACTTCCCAGATTTAAGAATTGGGTTTTCCTTTATATTGATTTTTTTTTCCCTTCTTTCTTGTTGTTTCCAACCCTATTTCTATTAGACCACTGCTTAGACATATTTAATGACTAGTAGACATTTTTCTAATTTGTGATTCAAATGTTTCCACAGCCAGCATATAATCTCTACCACTGTGTCATATTGACTTGTGGCTTAAACAGTATTTTTTTCTTTTCTGTTGCTATCTGTTTTTAAAGAGGTATCATACTCCTTCTTTGTCTTTTTTGCTAGATTGCTTCAGATAGAAAGAACTTCACTACCTAGCTTCTAGCAAAACAGTAATTCTTTGCAAATGCAAACATTTATGGGAAGCCCATACATTTCATATGTATAGCAAGCTGCTTCTAACACTGAAATTCTGACTCCTGGCAGTATATTAGAAATACTATGCTAGACTGAACAAGCCATGTTTTTTCCATTTCTTCTTCTAAGATTAGCTCCTTGCTCACTTTATCATTGTCATTGCTTTTGTCAGCAGCTTTTGTAGTTTGATGCTATCAGTCTTGAGCATGAGGAAAGAGAATCATATTCAGCATTTCAGAATATAATGAAAGTGAATCACTGGGGTTTTTTATGGAGAAAGTTTTAGCTGAAGTACTTTGGAATTATTTTGCATCCACTGATCCACACTGATAGCTCATTATAATGCCATGATCAGTTTGTATACTCAGGTTTTTCCTGTCCTCAGCTGCTTTCAGTCAGTAAGCTTGTGGAAAAGCTGTCTAGCTAGGAGACACCTCTAGCGAGCAATTCATTCAGATGTAAATGTCGAGGATAAAAGTTAGGCACTTCTTGGGGTGTATATTCATTTATTTATTTACATTAATGATGGAGATCCAGCAGGATTAGCTTTACCTGAAAAGCTAATTTTCAGATAACTCAAGTGAAATGCAGTGAGAAAGCTTAGCCTTGCACTTTCCTAAATTTAAACATGTACGTAATAGATAATTTTAAAATAAGTTATTTTTATGTTTCAGTTAGAGATAAGTTTTAGACCAGTGGCAGTAATATCTAACTAGATATTATGTCCATTTAGGACTCTGAAAATGTTGTAAAAAAAATCTGTATTTTCCAAATTAAAAAAACATGTCTAGTTTCTCAATGTATGCATATACATATAGCTGAGTATATTAGAAGTATTTCTTATTTTCAAGATCATCTTGGAAAAGACATCAAAAAATTAATATTTTCCTAAAGTTTGTGCTTTCAAAAATTTATTTATTTTAAGAATAGCAATAAAATTGATAAAGTTAAATGATATCTTCAAATCACTCAATCGTGTAAAATTCTTAGTTTTCACTTTACATAATTGATTCCTTGAACAGTAAAAAATTAAATTTCTCACAAATCTGTAGAATAACATGAACAGTACATAAAAGTTCCTCTAAACAGCTAGCCAGCATTTTAAAATAAATTATATCACTATTCAAGCAATATACTGATAGAAATTCATTGGCACTCGGTGATGAAAGGAAGCGTTGAGGTCTAGGGTGTAAGCAATTATTTTCAGCCTGGTAGACTTGTTGATTATTATCACATTGCCAAGAAACAACTGGAATCCTTATGACTTTGATATTATCTCGAGGCGTTCCTAAAACTTTCAAGTCGGAACTCTGACACATCTAATAATTCAAACGTGTTCAATCATGTTTCAGAGAAACCATGTTAACATTTTATAAGTGAGACAGATTTCCCATAAAAATTTCTATGGATTATTTGGGTTCTTATTGCTTGCTTCTGTCTGTGGAAAAGGGACACAGTGGTTCCACGTTCAGGATCACTGAAAGCAGACATGACTTCTAAGAGCATTTTTGTAACACAAATAGGAGGATAGTCTCTCTTTATCAAGAGTTTGAAAATGAAGCGCCATTCAAATTCATTATATTCCCACTCCTGGTGTCTTCTTTCAGGATCTCCAGAACTTAGACATTAATCTTTTGCCCATAGAATATAATCTATTTATGTTTCTCTTGCAGTTTTAATATCAAGTATAAGTTCCCTGGTAGTACTTACCTTTCAGTCAGGGATGTGGATTTCTTGACTTAGCAGATTCCCTTCCCAAGTATCCTGATGGTAGCAGAAATAGTTGGTCAGAAGACTGGGGAAGTGATTGTCCCTCTTGTCACTGGTGAGGCCACATCTCGAGTACAGTGTCCAGTTCGGGGCCTTTCACTGCAGGAAGGGCATTGAGGGGCCGGAGCGAGTCCAGAGAAGGGCAGTGGAGCTGGTGAAAGGTCTGGAGCACAAGTCCTCTGAGGAGCAGCTGAGGGAGCTGGGGTTGTTCAGCTTGGAGAAGAGGAGGCTCAGGGGAGACCTTATCCTCTCTACAGCTGCCTGAAAGGAGGCTGTAGCCAGGTGGGGGCCGGTTTCTTCTCCCAGGAAATCAGTGACAGGACAAGAGTACACAGTCTTCAGCTGCACCAGAGAAGGTTTAGGTTGGATATTCATTAGGAAGAGTTTCTTCACAGAAAGGGTGATTAGACATTGGAATGGACTGCCCAGGGAGGTTGTAGAGTCACTTTCCCTAGATGTGTTAAGGAAAGAGTGGATGTGGCACTTAGCGCCATGGTCTAATTGACATGCTGATGTTGGACTTGATGATCTCAGAGGTCTTTTCCAAACTAACGGATTCTCCCATTCAGTGATTATCTTTTAATAGATACTACGAATGATCAGCAATTCAGCCACTATTTTAATCTATCTTCTCCTATTAATTTAATTTATACATTATAAGTAGATCCTTACCACAGGGATTCTAACTCGTATTGCTCAATCCCATTTCTGGTTTCTAATCTATGCTAAACTACTGCTTTTCAAACACTTGTCACATTAAACTTGTTTTCCATGACAGCTGAATACTTACTACAACAAGAATTGACAGGATAATTTTAGGTAAAAATGAGAATTGACTTTGTCATGTCATACTATTAAAAAGGACTGCACATATATAAAATGAAAAAAAAAAAAAAAACAGGACTTTGATTACAACTTTTTTAAAAGTAATGCCAAAGCATTGCTGTAACAAGAGAATGTCTGGATGTACATGACAGTGTAGTTCAAAAACGTTTCTATGCAAAATATTACCTGAACGATTTCAGTTTTGCTCTGGTTTATTCTATTTTACCCTATTCAATAGAGAATAGGTAGCTTGACAAGTACACTGTCACTTTCATTGTTTCCAATTCCTTTCTCTAAAACTAATTTTTCAGGGAGATATATTGTTTTAAATATATAGACACATAGGAACTAAGACAAGCTCAAGAAATAGAATTTAATTTGGTGACTATATATATGAATGTATGTACAAATGTATGTAGGTATGTATGCATATGTTTCTGAAAAGATGAGAGTTTAAGTTTCAAGAAGCTGTAAAATTATTAATGTAGTAAATGGATTTTTTTACACTTGTATAGGGCTAAATATTTTCCTTCTTTTTACTGGGGAAAACGTTTCAGGTAATATTTATACAAAACATATCTAGAATTAATTTCCTTTCTAATAAAGGATCAGTTAGCCATTAGATATATATTTCCTTCAGTAAATATATCTGAATTTGTTAAAGTAATCGATTCTTTTAGTACCTTTCTCTAAACTAGGAAGCCCTTTAGAATTTTTTTGATTTTATTTGATTTTTCTGGTGAAATGTATTAAAAACTATGATTAATTTGGATTTTTTCTTACTGAAATAGTTGAATTCATTTAAGTCTTTTGAAATGTGTTTTCTCTGTTGTTCTTGTATGTTTTGTGCTTCTGCCTACAGTCTTTGCTAAATTTTATTTTCTGAAATATGTGGTCATAAAAAGTTAGTGTAAAGTTAAAAGTGGAAAATCATTTCACTCTCTGTACACACTATTTTGTGTAAAATTATTCTTCTATTTATCTGTATTCTAACTTGACTTCGAAAGCCAATACATTTTATAATGACATATTTGTAAATATCATCTTCATTTCTTGTTCTAAAGTCTACTTATTTGGTTTAGCTTTCTGTTTAATTGGCACCAGCTAATCATATATTATAGGCTCTTCAAAATTCATCTCTCCTTCTAATTCTTTCAAATACCAACAGCTTTTATATGATGTATACATTTTATCCACAGTGGTTAATTAAATACATTTATTCTACATAGTATAGGCTTACTATTTAAAGCATCATTTACCTATTATACCAGCTTACTCACTGAAGATCTTAAATAACGTAAGTATTACATTTTATGAGGCGATATAACACACTTTCTAGTTCCAAGTGTAATTGCACCTTAAATCCATCTTAGAGAAAAACAAAGGGAAAAGGTGGAAAAACCTTCAGTCTCCTTAGGCAGAAATTTATTGTTCCATGTATTTATTTCAGTTCTTTTGAGCAGTGGAGAATACATAGCATAAAACACAGCAATATGTTAATAAAAATTTCCCAGAGGTTAATATCTGAATTCCTGCATGCTGTTATCTAGTTTAACAGAAGCTTCATCTTCCACGTTGTCATGTCACCATTTAATGTATATTAGCAAAATTTTCCACTGCCTTTGAAGTCAGTCTATGAAACATTACCATTTAAAATATTTGTATGGATACAACTTTTTAGTTAATGGACTGTTCAGAGGGTATTCTAAATATATTCCACAGGGACTAAAAACTCACTTTATTTTGAAATATGCACATATCAGCAGAAGTGGAACCTTTCCTACTGTACTGTAGAAAACAGGCTTAATCTCATCTGGAAGGGAGAAAAATTGAATGTCATACATCAACAAAGCTGAGCAGGTAGGCAGAAGCAGAAACAACTTTCCCCTTTTCTTGAGCAAGTAACACATTGTCATGGTGGAAAGAAGATTTTAGTTTGGGCAGAAATTTATGTATGCGATTGCACTGATAGGTTTGTTAGTTTAAATGATTGTTGTATCTAACTCTAATGGGTTTCAGAAAAGTTGAAAATAAAAGCTATTTTGTTTTGGACATAGAGTCCAGAGGCTAGGATTTTCTCTTCATGGCCAAGGTATATCAGTCCTGATGGTGTGACAGGGGGTCAGGATAAGGAACTAATAGTGTATTGATTTTGCATTGTACAAATTCTATCTATTTTCTCAGATGTTTAAGGAGACATGTATAGGTCACTGATGTGAGAGGAGGATGATGTTTTTAATCTTGTATAGGGCTGTGTGGCTGAGTTTTGTGTTTATGTGTGTTTATTAGTGGTTTTTTTTAAGCGCTGTGTTCTCTTTGTAAATACTAAAGGTTGCGACACTTCAGACATTGAACTGTCATTTTGTAATGGAAAATAAATAGAAAAAAATTAAGAAAGTAAATATCCAAGGAATTATTTGAGACTTGAAGGCCAATTAAAAATTATCTAATCTGTAACATATCTACATTTGATAAATTCAATAAGTCAGTTGATATGGATATGCATAGTTAAAGATATATTGTCTTATCTTACTGCATTGCAAACAGTTTGTGCTAGTAATTATTTTTTCTATAGATATATTATAGAATTAGTTTACATTCTCAGTTAAGTCTACACATAGGCTAGGCAATGTTATAATACTGAACAAATACTAGTAACCTAAAGAAATGTATAGAGGTAATTCCAACTTGTCAAGCCATTAAAAAAAATATTAATATGTCTAGGTCACTTCCAATGACAGGATAAAAGCTTGATCTTCTCCAAAATGCTCCTGATTGCAGAAAAATGCAAGCTTTAATAAAAACAATGTTCCCTGAAATTTCTTTGGCAGTGACCTTATTTTTATTTTCTTTTTTGATTCATAATGTAATGAAACAATAGTTAATTCCCATAAATTGTGAATACACATTACATCATTTAAAAAAGTTTCAAATTAAATTAATCTTCTGTACTGGGTTGACCTTGGCTGGATGTCAGATGCCCAACAAGGCCACTTTATCACTTCACTTTCTTAGCTGAACTGGGGAGAGAAAAATAAAATAGAAAACAACTTGTGGATTTCAACCAGGCAGTTTAATAAAGCAAAAGTGAAAGATTTAATGTGCAGAAGCAAAGAAAAAAGCTAAAGACTATTCTCTACTTTCCACCAGCAAACAGTGTTCTGCTACTTCCCAAAAAGCAGGACTTCAGCATGTGTAGCAGTTCCTCTGGAAAGCAAATCTTATAAATAATGAATGCCCCCCTTTCCTTCTCCTTTTCTTAGATTTTATATGTGAGCAGACATCATATGGGAATATCCCTTTGGTCAGTGTGGGTCAGCTGTCCTAGTTCTGTCCCCTCCCAAGACCTCGCCCACCCCCAGCCTGCTGCTGGTGGTGGAATGATGGAGAGACAGTGCTGATGCTGTGCCAGGGCTGCTCAGCAATACCCAAAACACTGATGTGTTATCAACACCTTTGTAGCCACCAAGGCAGAGCACAGCACTGTGAGGGCTGCTATGGAGAAAACGAACTTCTCAACCAGACTCAATACATCTCCAAAGCAAATTCTGTTGTTAATATTTGAATATTTGGGTATTTTAACTGAATACACAGAACTTTTTTTTTTTTCAAGTCTGGCATATTAGACATGTAAGTGCTGAAAGACTTAATAATTTCATTTATTTATTTGTAAATTTGTTATTTGTTATCTATTTCCTTTCACATTGATGTAAGTTTTGACTCCATCTTAGGTAGTCATCACAATTCAAACTTTAATATTTTACTTTTTTATTCAAGAAGTTGCCTATTTAAACTAAATAAAGAACATTTTTCCCAATTCAAGTAACTTTACTCTTTCAGTGACGATAAACATTTTAACCAAGCCTTCAAACTTTTACGTGCTTAGCTGTACTTCAATACTTATGTAGAATTCAGTCATTTTGTTTGTTTGTTTTCAAAATTAAACATAAAGATATTTGATGTCTATATCTTTATTTTTGTGAACAATGAACAATTAACTTTTGGTCACTCTTCAGTTGCTCTGTATTAAACTGAAATATGAAGATCCGTGATGTCCTCTAAGCATTCTAGGAATCCAGAGAGTACATTGTTTTTAAAGGTGTTAATGATTTAAAGTTTATGGAAAACTAAATTTAACTTTACAGTGCGAAGAAAATAGTAACACATTGGCAGGGATTAGGAAACCAGCACTTAAAAATTGTGTATGTGGAGATCCCTATTGAGTTTTCAATCTATATTATGTGTTCTGTTTTATTATTTGTAAACAACATGCATCCTTATTTATCAAGGTGTGGTAAAAGCTTAAAGTTATAATACATTATACATCTGTACATAATGCTGGCTACAGAGAATAAAATTACAGTTAAATATACATATATGTAACTGTAGAATATAGTTGTTTATGACAAAAACCCTTTAGGTCACATGTCTGAGACATTAAAATAATATGTCAATATAGACCTGAAAAGTACAGCACAGAGCCATTGATTTTTAAAATAACTTTCATTGGCACAAAAAGGGCAAATATTTTATTACTAGTCACATCCTTTTCTGTGTACATAGACTTTAATTACTTCATTCCCTGAGTTACCACTTTAAGATGATTTAACATTCTTCCTTTAAAAGTCTTTTGACAATAGCAAGAAAAAATTCACACAAGTTGATAGGATCCCCTTGTGTCATATTGTCTTACCATCATAAAACTCATAAAAAGGTATTTTAATGAACATTTACTGAAATATTAATTCCTTCCCATAAAGTCTACAGTTCAAAATAACTTGTCTGGGAAGTACATTTCAGTAAAAAAACCCCAACCCAATAAACATATTTTCCACAGCACACTTATTTTTCAAACATAAACTGGATAGAGTAAAATAAATCTATGCTTTTCATCTTTGAAGTGATGTTTCATTGTGACCAGATACAAAGAACTTTTAATATTTCTTGTCTAGATATCATGTTCAGTTTCCTATCTAAAAACTCTGGGTTTTTTTATAAAAGTAATGGGAGATTAGAATTACTGAGGCTATGAAACTTCTGACTGTTTCTAATTCATGCATTCTCCTAGCACTGTATTTGGTTTTTGAAGCACCTTCAAACTGACTTGAAGAAGTCATTCCAAACATGAATCTGAATTGTATAATTTAAAAATACTTTATTCATTCCTATTTTTGATATTATGATCATTCTGTAAATATTATAGAAGTATAAACAGTCATCATTATATGCATTTATTAACCCGCTTAGTTATGTTTCAGATACCCTTTGAAATGAAATTGAATTTAATAGGACATTCAAACTTTCTTAACCATACTAGTTACAGGCATCTTTAATTTGCTGCCTGCAACATTACTGCTTATCCTTTATATTGTATATAAAATTAAATGTAAATTATGTCTTTTAGACCAGAAGTACATACTTTCAATGCAGCCTAAGGGATGAATAGTTATGGTTCCAGGCTGATTGTAGTGTCTGACATTACATTTTCCTGTCATTGCTTAACTCCAGTAGGCATCTCAGACACACACAGCTGCTTGTTCACTAGCTCCAGGGTGGTGGTGAAGAGGCTGGAAAGGGGAAGAGAATGGAAAGGGTAAAAGTGAGTAAATTCCTGGGTTGAGATGAAGGCAGTTTTATAGGGAAAGCAAAAGCCATGCACACAAGCAAAGCAAAGGAAGGAATTTATTCACCACTTCCAGGTGGCAGGCAAGTGCTCAGTCATCTCCACAGAAACAGGGCTCCATCACTTCTAACAGTGACTTGGGAAGACAAACATCATCACTCCAAATATCTCCTCTTCTTTCTCCCCACCTTGCCCCACCCCCATGTGACATTTCTGTTCTTTCAGAAATTTGAAGTTTTCTTAAAAGAACTAATGGGAATACCAGACAGGAGATGGAGTTTTTCATGGAACATCTAACACTTCCCTTTTGAAAGAATTATTCATTCCAAGTAATAATTATTTTTAAAAACACAGTCCTCTACAGAGAGAAGATCCCAAATTAATGGAAATAAAAGGAGTCCACCTGAAGTAAAAGGTTTTATTGGACCTGTGACAGGATTTTTTTAGTTTAGGGATGGAAAAAACTTACTTTACTTCTCAGAAACATCATTAGAGCTCATGGCTGTTGCACCATTATCCACCATCTTTCTGATTAAAAAATCTCTCCTTCCAGCAGCTAAATTCATTTTTCAGAGTCTTTAAATGATATATTATTGATTGATTTAGGATGAGGATGGTTTAGCACATTACAATTGCTCTTAAGATATTTTTTAGTATTTTTAGTATCATCTGCAATGCAGTCCTCCATTGTATCTTTTCTTTTTTCAGACATTCCTTGTTCACCCTTGGGTTAATTTTACTTGAAATGATCCTTTTTTTTTTTCATCGTGGATTTTGTACTGGGCATAGTTTCAAAGTTTATAGTCAGTAGGAAACTCAGAAAAGGTCCACCTAGATAACAGATTTTTAAATAGATTTTTTGATAAATATATGGAAAGAAATTCCACTGAATTATAAAAAAAAAAAACATTGGGGTCAATTACTGCACATAGACAACTGGCAAAATTTCCACTTGTTTTTAGAATCTAATCTAAATGTTTTAATGCTGAAATTATCAGAAATCCTTCCGTAGTGTGATGGATTGACATATTTCCTAGTAAATGCTTGGCAAACTCTGTATTTGCAGGCAATATCAATTCAAGGTGTCAAATACAAGAGACTAGGTAAGATTCCTTCAAAACCTCTTAATAAAGATGATGCATTATTGAAATTTGAATATGATAGGATTTTTGTCTTTAAAAAGAACTGTATACAAAGTGACCTAAAAGATCAGGTTGGGAGCACTCTACATATCAGAAATTGAGACTAAAAATCATCCTGTTTCCTCTTGTTATACCTCTGATTCGGCTCCAACATCAATGAGAAGTTGTATAAGATGTAATGCTGGTTTCCTAATGGAACTTGAAAATGGGATAACAATACTGAAAAATATAAAACCAGGAGAAATCTCATCCAGCTGCATCTTCTAATCTAATGAAGATATCAGCTCCATCATACACCTGTTCAGTTTTCTTCTATTGTGCTGGCCAGGCTGTCCTCTTGCTCTTAATTTTTTTTTTTTTTTTTGCTTTAATATTTTTATAGTACATGTATATCTATTTCCAAAATTAGTTTTATCTTGCCTAATATTTACCTTCATGCCTACGAACATCCATCATATCCCTTTCATCTTTTATTTTCCTAAGTTAAAACTAACAAACTAACCTCAATTTTCCATTCATGGTTCAATTTCCTGTGTCCTTTATCACAGCTGTTAATTCTATGTTAACTTTTCCTGACTTATTTCTTCATTACTAAGGAAATATGCCATCTGAGGTCTTGCACAATGACATTATTACTTATCCATTTCTTCTTGAGATGCTACTCTGCACATCCAAAAATTAATTTTTTTTTTTTTCTGTCATATTGTATAGTTGGCTCTTAAACATCCTATGACACACTAATCTAGCTATTTTGTCTTTCTCTTCTGACATTTTATTTTTAAGAACCCCTAGCTTATAATAGAAATCAATAGTAATAAATTCTTAATAAACCACTAAATTAGCACAATAGGATTTATCTAACATAAGATACATGTGATAGAGTAAGCATCTGCAATTAACCTATGGGACAAAATAAGATTAAAATATTAATTGTTGATATTTTTTCTGTCTATTGTAGGGTTTTTTTGTTAATAGATAGATAGATAGATAGGTAGATAGATACTTCATTTACTCCTTTCATCATTCCAAAGTTTTGAAATACTTTGATACTAAAGAAAATAGGTTACCCCTGTAATTTGACCACTCAGAGCCTAGTGACAAATCATCATTGTAGGATTTCATCCTACAATCACCATTGTAGGATTTCACAAGAAAGTTTTAATTGCGTCATTAGTTGGAATGCAGAAATTGCTTTAGGGAAGAAGATGGACAGGAGGGAACGCAGGAAGGTCTTGGGTCCCGTCTGTTTTTCAGTCTTGATAAAAATGTTGGAAGCAGAATAATGCTTCACAGAAATTTAATCCCTTTAAAAATAGAAACCAGGGTTTAAAGTGTGAAGATATGGACTGTGAAAATAAAAGTTGAGGTCACTAAGCCACAAACCTAAGTAAAATTGAACAACACACAGTTCATCATCCCAAAACCCTGAATAAAACCTCCATAATGAAAAGGCACTAACAGTCTTCAGGATTATGAATTTTTCAACACATATTTCAGATAGTGGATTATCCTGTTTACCCATAACTTAAACAGCTTTTTTTCTGAGATATTGGTTTTGGGTTTTTTTGTCTCTATTGTTACTCTTTGTAAAAATGTCTAAATGTAACCTGTAGGATAAAAAAGGGTTCTCACCCTTGGAAAAATAACAATTTATTAAGGATTAGTGTTGAGTATTGGGTCAGAGAATACTATGTGTTTCAGATAAACTAGCAATAAAATTAGGACTGCTATTGGAGGCCTGTTATTCTGTAGTTCAGTCTGTGCAAAAATGGGGAAAAAATTAACTTGACTTTGAGATTTGATTTATTCTGGCATTAAAAAAAAAAAACAAAACAAAACAACTTAATCTGGTTGTTGGTGGGTTTTATTTTAACTTTTTAATCAGGAGTCTTACTAAATGATCTGCATGACATTGTTGCTTAACTTCATTGCCATTATATTTGCCTTAACATCAGGATTAAAATCGCTGATAGAGATGATTTGTGTAACTCATTTATTCTGTCAGTTTGACTTATTCTACAAACTGCCATGTATTCTTATTTTCCACTTCTATCCACATTTTAAGTAGAAGTTAGTTAAAAGTTCATTATATGAGCATGAATAAAAAATACAGAGCATAAATAAAAAATAAAAAACTAGGATTAAATGCATTTTTTTAAAAAAGAGGACTATCAAGCATACTATAGATAATGCCAAGAGAACATTTTGGATATATTTTTTTACATTCTGTATTGGCTGATATACAAGGAAAGCAGAAATTTTATGGAGCTCAGAGGACTAAGCTGTGAGGTTTTTGGAGATGAAAAGATGAAGTTTTATATTTCCGCTTCAAAAACTGCTACTGTTGTCTACTGCCTACAAAGTTAATACATTTGCTTTTGGGAAGTAAGAATTTTAGGCTTTAGTGACATCAGACACTTGAATTGCAATACACTCTTTACAATTCAGAACTAGCAATTCAGTGCAATTCAGCACCTACGCTGAAGTAACAAATCTCATTCCCTTCATTAAAATCACATCATATGCAATAATCTTAAAATACTTGAGCAGGAGTTGAAAAAAAAATGTGTTCAAAGACTCTACATTAATTTATTCAAAATCTTCTTAGCTGAAGGTTCCCATTGTTTTCTGTCATTTATGCCTCTCCTTTTCTCCTACCAATAATTCCCTCTGGTTTTCATCTGTGAGATAAAATGGTTTAGCAGTATATTGTCAAGAATAAACAAGCTGTTACGACTAAAGGTGAGGAAGCTGTCTCCACATGCTCAGCTACATTTCTAAATTCACCTCTAGGACAGTAAGGGAAGTAGGTAACAAACTGTTAAAAATAATGTTCAGTATTTTAAAATATCACATTTATCAAGTAACTACTGTGTAATTTGGATGGTTGCCATGGTGCAATGCAATGTTAGAAAAAAAAAAGTAAAAAATATTTACATGTTAATGATATCTACATTCTCAAAGCATTCTGCGGAGTGGGTGATGGTGAACCTTTCAAGTAGATGTGAAAGTTTTCATAGAAATTTTTAATAGAATCTGGAAGCATGTCAGAAGCAGGAAGCCTGTGAAAAGGCAAAGATATTTATGTCAATATAGATTTTTTTTTCTTTTGAAGCTACAGCCTTCCACCATCACCCAGAAAGACTAGGTTGTTTTTACTCATCAAGTTCCTAATCTGAATGCATAAAAACCCTCAAACAAAACCAACAAACAAAAACAAGAAACAAAGAAAAAAAAAAAAAGAAAATCACATGGTATGTTCTACTAGTAGTGATGGTGGGATGATAGATATCATTTTGCAGGCAACATCAAGACTCTTAGGTGTTCCAGCTAAATGCAGAAGAAATTTGTGTGAAAGTGTTCTGAGTTTCCAAAATTTTACTTAACCCTTGTCATTTTGTAGCTCTAAATAACAGCACTGCTGCTACCACTTACGTATTTTTTTGCATTGTGCATTTGAACACACATTTCATAAGAAACAGCTTTTGAAGTTTCATAAATAATTCTCTTTGCAGTGACATTCTGCATCTTTTGCACCAACAAATAGGTAAGATTAGCTGGTTGTAAAACAGATTAAAGTAAGGTAAGGTAAGGTAAGGTAAGGTAAGGTAAGGTAAGGTAAGGTACAGGATGCAAAGCTAAAAAGCTGAGTTTTAGTAAGGTTGCAGTCATAATACTATTTGATATCACCATAATTTAAAATAAAAGTCATTGAAAAAGAACAGATCTCAACCACTCCACATTTCATGCCCCAGAGAAAAAAATAAACAGACAATCTGATTGAAATTAATTGAAATTAAATTTTCCTAAAAAGCAAAGCTTAAATTTTGTGCATTTAAATACTGATTGTGGTACTATTTTATACCTCTTTTAAACTCCTTCACAGGTAAAGTTGGGCTTCAAAATGATACTCTTTCTAAATGTATGATAACTGTGTACATAGAAGCCATCTAGGAGGTTCATGTCATGCATCTTGCTGAAGAATGCATCATTGTTAGACTTAAAAGATTCTCAAGAGTCTAATCAGTTCTCAAACTATGATCAGCAATAAGCAAGCATGTTATTTCCTGCCTTTCCCATAAAAAAAAAAAAAAAAAACATAAAAAATCTACTTTGTAGCAATCAATTGGCATTGAAAGGTTAGTTAAGAACTATAAAAATTTTGAGTGCTGACAGCAATTTATTGATTGAGAGACTCCAGTTGGTACAACCACTTCAGTCCTAGTCTTTAGTATTTAGACTAAGTAGCAGAAATTAACAGTAAATATATGAAAAATACTCCCCTCTTCTTTGACTTTAAAATCACATCTGATGTAAAAGAAAGGAAATCTATTAGGATAAGTAGATAGTCATTCACATCCCAAAATAGATTCAAAGTACAAAGTCATAATATCTATATGACACTTGCATCAAAGGTCTAGGTGGTTTTGTTGCATCCATTTAAGAAAAAAAAAAAAAACAACCCAAAATTAGCAAAGAAACACTGCTAAGATGTAGAAAAAAAGTCTTCAAGATCTTAGCAATATACATACATTTTAAATTTTCTAAGCTTCATGTTTTAACTGATTAATTAAATATATGCAACCTTTGTGACTTATACATTTCATAATTAAAGGAGTTTGAATATGATGAAAAGTCTGGGGATGCAGATGTCAGAAATGCATTGTCACCAAAAAAGCTGAAAAAGAAAAATCAAGCTTTCATATGTATGCAGTAGTTAGTAAAAAATCCAAAAGATTTCATTTGTCATGGTATCAACAAATGTGTGATTTAACTTCATTATTTATACAGCTTAGTTGGTAAAATGGTAGGATTTTATTTATTTGTTACTGCAGGATAGAGATTGCTTCAGGATCCCTGGCCTCATGAAATAGAGATGTAGCTAAATTGATTTGACAGCAAAAGGGTAAAATCTTCGGATATGACTACAGTAAAAGTTTTACTAATAGTGGACAAAACTGAGCTCCAGCTCTTCTCAGAAAATCCTAATTCAACTCCATGTACCTTTAAAACTGTTTTGCTTCAGTAAAGTCAATTACAATTTTCACATAAGCTTTCAAAGTTACTTAGAAAAAATTTATCATGTGCAACTATAAAAGCAGGTATCAAAGAAGTGCACTTGACAGGAGAGAACAGTATCCTTCCTCAAAAAGAAGGCCTTGGGAAAATATCTAGATCAAAGGATTTTCAATAATTTCTCTATAGATAATCTTACAATTGCTCAGGATTAACCAAGAACTTTATTTTCTCTTTGTATTCAGCCTCAGCTTTTTTTGGTGCATTTTTATAATTCAGTCTAAAATTGAGAAATAAAGAGTAGCATGTAGGTGTGCAATGTCATAAGAAATATAGTTAATGGGTGAATTCTATTCCAAAATTTAAGGAAAAAAAATCAACTAACCAAAAAAACCCTAGAAAACAGAAAAAACCTGTAAAAATATTTAAACTGAAACCAAAACAACTGAAGAAATTTCTGATGTGAGTGGGCTTGTAATTAGCTTCAGCATGATAAAGATCCCAGTACGTATTAGGCTTATAGGTCTACTTTCAATCTGTTCAAATGGACAAGAAAGACAAGCCACAAAATTTTATTGAGGAAACTTAGGTTTTTACTGAATTATCTGAGTTTTACACTTTCTGTAGGAAATATGTCCAGATAAAAAGAATTTCCCAGATGGTCCTGGATGAAAAGACTGAGGTTTTCATTTTAGTAAAACAAAATCAAAAATTCCAAAATTTAATTAAGATTATAGTTTTTCACTCTAAGTCTAGCTCAAGGCTCTGTTCAAAGTGATTTTTACAGTGCTACAATACACCGTGCAGGAGGGACATAAAAAAAAGAGCACTGATAACTTACAAATATTACTCTCCTCAAAATCTTGGACTCAGGAAACCTTTATTTGAAATCTCTCCTGATTTACAGTAGATAAGAATCTGGCCCTCAAACCAGATGACTAATGGAACAGATAAAGAAAAATATGTCCCAAAAGTCAAACTTTAAATTCCTTTTTATCTACATATGATGTTAAAGGCCATAAATTTGGATTTTAAAACAAGATACTAAAGAATAAAAATACGATGTACAAGGCTAGAAACGTTTTGAAATATTTTAATGGAATATTTACACTTCAGTGTTTGAAGTCATTGCAAAGACATTTTCATTTAAATTATTTAAACAGAATGGGAATAAAGAAACTGAAACAAGTGCAAATGTTGGCAAGTTCTTTAAGTAGCTGAGATAGATTCTGACATCTGCTACAGCTACTAGTGGAGTGGCTTGATTCAGGAGTGTTAATAACTCTGCTTTGATATCTTTGTTTGCACTGAATAAATTTTTTTAAAATTTTGAATGTAGAGTTCAAGCTGCTTGTTTTCTGTCAAAGACAACTGAAGTTATAAGACTAAGATGTAAACTCTGCTTCAAAAATAAATGATAAAATCTTGCTTTCACTTTCTTGGTTCTCTAGAAGCACTATATTTAAAATCTACCAAATATAACTATTTTTTTTTTTTAAATTACTGATCATAATAAAAAATACTTTTTCTTTCTTCCTCTTTTCCTTTTTAAAAAAATTTAAGTGAAAGTTTTCAAGCTTTTTGTCCTATATCCAGTGCTAGAAGCCAAAAAATGTTCAACATTTCATTCTCTTGTGACTCACTTATCACTGCAATCTTTTGAACGGAGGCTTTTTGAAATCATTGTCCTATGTGGGTGGTTCATTCAGGAGCTACTCAGGCAAAATATGTCTGTGATTGTGTTCAATTTGATGGGCCATCAAAGATCTGCATCATCCTCAAGCCCCCCACATTTGCTTTAATTGCTTTGGAAGGTTTGTTAAGCCAATTAACATCAAGTTTCTACAAACTTTCAGTCTTCTGACTCTACTCCATGCAGTTTATTGTTGTATTCACACCAGAATTGTGTTTAACAAAAGGAAAAAATTGAAAATTATTTTAATAATGAACAAGGAAATAATTTTCATATTTTCGCTTTCAGTGATCTCCTGCTTTGATTCCGTTCAGCTAATTAATCCTATAATTTAATAGGAATTATTTATGCAGTTCTAATACACATTCTATTAGGAAGAATGTTTAAAAAGTAGGATTAAATGCATTTTTTTAAAAAAGAGGACTATCAAGTATCCTATAGATAATGCCAAGAGAACATTATACCCCTGGCCATTAATTAGTATTTTTAGAAATGTGGGGAGAAATCAGGTGAAAACTTTCATGTTCCCCTGAACTAATTAAAATATTACATGCTTTTATCTAGATGATTCTTCAGTTGTTTGGCTGACATTGTTAGGATTTTTTTTTTGTGAAAATCTTTCTCTTGTATTTTTTTGTGGTGTAGGTATATACCACAATGTGCTTGCTCAGAAACAAAGTAGAAGCTGCTGTCACTTTTTTGAAGAAACTGACTTTTGCCTACTAAGACATTATCCTTTCTTGAAAAGTGATTTTATATGGCATAAAAAAATGCACCAAGAAAGATAAAACTTCATTACTATCAAATATTTTGTATTTTTAGAATAATTTCTATTTTTTGGGCTCAAAAACTGTTTTCTAATGCCAACAGTAAATTTAACATAGAATTTGCTGGATTATAAAAAGTAAAAAAGCCTTAGATCTTTATTTTTTCTACATTGTGTTTGACCACACTTCTGGTCACTTGTCATTTTTAATTACAGAATTAACTTCATGCTACAACTATGCTTTCTGTCTTTGGTAAATCCTTGCTGAAGTGTTAATGCTTTATCGGTATTATTTTTATTTGTTATTAGTAATTCCTGATGCTTCTCTCTTTTCACATTACATCTCCCTGAGCATCCTCAGGCAAATAACAGAGATTAATACTCCAAAATATAAACAAATTAATCCATTCCAGATTGGGCATCCAGTAAAAATGAAAAAAAAAAAAAAAATCTCCTTCAGGTTCACTACAAAGTAATCATTTTACTACTTCAATATCTTACCCTTGAGAATGCTGGGGTGAATAAGATATTGTCTTTTTCCTTGTCATGGTAAAAAAAGCAGAGCATGCTCCGTAATTATATAGGTGAGAAAAAAGGTTTGTCTGGATCTTCAATACGTAGAGTATTTGCATAATACAAGCAAGATCTACAGCTTTATTGTCTGTCTTTACTGAACATCACTTGCCATCTGCTGGCTGAGTGGCAATTAAAGTGCTTTTAAATACAATTTCATTTTTGTTGTTTATCTTCCTAACTTTACTGTAGTTTAATTTTTAAAAAATCAGCATATCTTGTCATTATCTATTTCTGAAATTTACGTTCATATACGTACTGAGCAACCATGTGGACTTTGACTACTAAATGCAATAGTAACTAAATAAACAAGCAATGTTTCACCCATTCTAGATATTATCAACCTGAGTAGTGTTTGTCTTCTGATATAAAGAAATAAATTGTCATAAATTTAGTCAAAACAAAGTGTTTCAGAAATGAGAAAATGTGCTGAAATTAAATAATGTCTGTTTGAGCTGCAGAAGAAAAAAGGAAGTTTATGAAGTTGTAATGGAGGCAATAACTCTAAATATTCGATTATAGCAAAATAAAATATTGGAAAATAAATTCAAATATTTGCAGAAAAGAAGACATCTGATGACATGTAAGGAAATTGGAAACTAAATTGTCAAGTAAAAGAGGAGTTAAAAGGGAACCATTAAATAAGGAAGAGTAGCCTACAGTTATTTCATATATTTGTAAGATAGTGGGTTCCTCCACTGTTCTTTGGCTAACCTGTGCCTCATCATAGTGTGCAGGTATTTACCAGCTATAATGGATTTGTTCACACAGCTCCCAATAAAAGCCTGAGGTTATTTCACAGAACAGAAAAGTGATTCTCTGATCGTTTACAAAAGAGGAGGAGAATAAAGAGAAATCTCATTGTCCACAAATATTTTCTTAAATTCTTTTTTACTAAGTCAACAAGCTAAATTCAATTGAAATCAGGGTGACTGAGAGGATGCAAATTAACACACTCTCAGTCCATAAGACAGATGCAGATACATGAAAAAACAGAGCTTGAGAAAGAAAAGTTAGGGAATTAAAGGCCAGTTGAATTGACCTGTGAGATACTAAGTCCAAAAAACTGTTGAATACAAAATTTTGTCCAATATAAATGTTAGCAAAGTAGGTTACAATACTCTTTAGTTTATGTACAGATTGGTAATCTTTGGCATAGGATAATTAACAGCATGTTACTGATGAATGAATATAACCAGTAACAGCAAAATAAATCAATGAATAGTACTCATTCTTCTAAATTGAACCTTTTAGCTTGAAAAATTGTACATATTATTTGAAAGTCAACACTTTGAGAGATGGTAATGGGACAGGCCTGATTGGTATACTTACAAATGCAGAATACAGATTTTAAGATTAAATCATTTACTTTTAAGAAATAGTGATGGCCAAAGCAATACATTTAGTCATAAAAGTATGACTCCTGCTTTGTTTAACATACACAAAAAGCTCCTAACAACAACTACAAAAAATTGACTTGTGTACTTTTTGCACATACAATCCTAGACATGACCAATCTGTTACTCTCCTGAAAGAACTACGCATAAAGAAGGAGTGGAAGCCAAGTAAAGGTCAAAGCTGCACACACAATTGACCCTTTTTAGTCAAATCAGCTGAGCCAGAAACAGTATTTGGTTTTTTGGTTTTTAATAGAAATGAAAATATAAAAATGTTTTTTGTTGTAGAGAACTCAATTGGGCAAAAAATTTTATCCTGCCCAGAAAAGCAAAGGCAAATTAGGACTAGATTCAGAAATCTGTTAGAGGTTGCTTTGCCATTTAATTATATATGTCTAAGTACTCATCTAGAAAGTAGAACTCTTTTTTGTTGGGTTTTTTGTTTTGTTTTGTTTGTTTGTTTTTTTTAAATCTGAGATTTTTAACTCACCTTCCTTTCCAAGACTACTTTGTACATGCATTTTGGATTACTGTGTGAATAAAGCCTGGTGGGTATAATTTCATATAAACGTTTAAATATTTACTGAACCCATGAAATAGAGATTAATTCAAAACCCTACCTTTATTTTCTTGTTCAGCAATTATCTGAGAATTATCTGTATAGCAGATCAGCTGCTCAAGGTCATCACCGCCAATAAACACATGAACACACAGACACATGCACACATACTGTAAGCTTTATAAGTTATATATAAGCTCTGATAGTGAAATAATATTGAACTACTGAGCTGCACACAGTTGTCAAGCAGTTCAAGCACAATTCCTGTGCTGGAGTAACGTGTAAGCAGCAATGAAGCTTGTTTTGGCAGGGGGTTGTTAGACTGTCTGGTACTTAGTCATGGGAAACAACAAATTAGCAGGGAATGCTGAGGCTGATATGGTTTTGTTGCAGCAGGACTGAGCAGTGTACCCACTCTGGCTGATCATTTGGTGTCTGAAAACTATTCTTGCTTCTCTTCTTTTCATAATTCTAAAAGATGTGTTGTTTTCAGCTATACAAAGAATTATACCTGGTTGCAGAGAAAGCTTAGGCATGTCAAATAGGATCAAAAACTATGTTCTCCTTTCCTAGAAATTTTTTTGTGTTGTATCCTTCAACTTTCATGACTGAAATAATACTAATACTGATATAACTAATGCCTATTTAATAGTAACACATGACTTTGATGAATGTTGTTAATATGGGGAAACAGTCATAATGCTACTTCACATGTTTATTTTATATACTTTATAATTTTAAAATTATGCATAATTGCACCATTATAACATAAGAGCTGTAGCCTGTTGGTTTTTAATTTCACTTTGATTTCTTCTAGAGTCTCCTAAGCACACATTTCCTAGAGTACTATATGTAAAAGAAATCATTTTTTTTAAGTATCTTCTGGGCTTTCTTCTGAATAGCTATGGTTTGCAGCCCTTCTGGCAGTTCAAGCTATCAAGCAACATCACAATTATCACATATAAACTGTATTTCTCATAACTCCTTGAAAGAATAGTACAGTGTAGTCCCAGAATGAGAAAATGAATTATTTATGAGGCAGTAAGAACACTGAGATGGCATGCTAAGTTGCTGGGTCCTTTTTTTTTTCATATAGATCTATATTTTGATTGAAAGAATGGGGCTGTTTATGTCAACAGGTAGTAGTGGTTAACTCCTAATGTCCGTAAAGGTAAATTAAAACTATTTAGTTACTATGATTTTTCATGAAAATTTTCCTCATTACTGTTTTAATAAGATGATTAAGTAATAGTAATCATTAAAAATGATAATTAAAAAAGAATCTAACACTACAGTTACATATGTCAACCATTCATTAGCTGAAAAGAAGTATTTTCATTTTACCTCCTTGGAATGATAAAGGGTATTGTGGAAGTTTATATACGACTAGAAAAGAAAAATCAGCCCTGTGCAAATTAATTAATCTTGAAATACTGGAAATGGGAAATTATAAGAATCATATAAGCTAAAATATGTCATGAACTTAAAAATGACAGTTCTCCACTACTCTTACCAAAATGAATGTGAGTCATTCAGTGTCTTACAGGTGAAGCCTCTCTTATTCTGGAAAGAGTTGCACATTTCCACATGTCACTGAACCCAGTCCCCTGATAATGTAAGCAACCATATTGTAAATTGATTCACCTTTCTAATAAAATCAGTAATATATTTTTATCCTATTTACTCCTCTGACCATTGGCAGATTGAATGTTAGAAATATTTGGTTATTTCTCCTAAATTTATTTCTGCTGCATTTATATCAATTTGTTCTCGTGCCAACTTTGCACTTTAACTCTGTAATATATTTATAAGAAATTATAAACCTGCATAGCCTTCATTTCACCAGGATAAGTAAGTCAATCTGTTTTAATATTTTGACTATTTTCATGATAACTCCTTTTCTGCATCTGAATAAATCTGTTTAAGACAATGACTGATACTGTATACAGCAAAATGTTGCCCATATTATTTATTTAAGGAATCTAAAATAGTTTCCTTGTGATAAAACAGTAAAGCAGTCTATTTAGAATGAGAATTCAGAGTATTGATGACATAGTCTGGAGCTTATTTGTTCCTGTTAATTGCATAAGCAAACTTTTCTTGCAATAATGATGTTCCAATTGGAAACCTAAAATTAGGTCATAGCAATTCTTCCCAATATTCCAGGTGAAATTTCCCTTGTGTTTGGGCCCAGCTTCTTACCTATTGCAAGTACATGGCCTGATCTGCCCTACAAAACTCAATGACTTTTTAATGTCTCCATTTCACTGCTTGCTGATGAATTAATACAGACAGGATTTTGTCCTCCATTGCCCTTTCCAAATCAGAATCCCCATGCATAAAAACTTTCATTATAAGCAATCATGCACTTTATACTAATATCATTCATTTTCCATTTCCATTTCTGTTCCCTCAGATTTACTTCTTCCTGTTCTGATTCTTTCTATGTTTGTTGCTTTCCATATTTTGAGTTAGGGAAATGTTAACACTTTGCTACCTTTTTGTTCTTAATAGTCAGATCCCTGGGATAAGAGTTTACTTTTCATCCTGGTGGTTTCTCTTTGAATATTATTATTCTCAGTCTGTAACAAAACTCCTTACAACTGCAGTCCTCATTCTCCAACTTCTGAATAATTTGCTCTGTGGCTCTTTTTAAATGATTTGCATCATATCTCTAGAGTTTAAGAAAAAATAATCAGTGCATTACAACTTTTCTGGGAAAAACAACATTAGAGAAATGAGCAGTACTTCAGAAGCAGGATGAGCACCTAATTTTTGACAATAGTAGAAGTAATTTATGTGAAATAGCTTCTGCAGTGGCATTGGATATGTATATGAAAGTTTATTCTTTGAATTGGATGCATTTTATTTTTGAACATGAATTGTAATGTCTCACATAGTACTTCATTTCTTAATCTCAATTTTATATAAATAGGATTTGTTAAATGTAGCTCTTGATTAAATGTGATTGAGAAATGAGTGCAGACAAAGAATTTTTAAGGTTTCAATATCGACTATCTCCGAAATACAGAGTAAATAAATTATGCTAGGTATGCTTTTTGCATCTGAGATATATAATCCATTAAATTGTTCATACGAAGGATACAGTGGAACCCATTTGTTACTTTTATGACCTGATCCACATTAATCTTACTGCAAGAACAGTTAATCCAGTTACTTATCTTTTGAGGATTTTAAAATGCAAGAGCTTGTTACTTATTACTTAATTTAGGACACAGTAAAAGTTCTCATCCATATGAGAAAAGCTGCTACTTTTATATTATTGACTCTGAGGATATTATATAATTGTAAGAGGTTTAAAAAAACAGCCTCTCAATTATGGAGCAGTGCCAGTTTTGCTGAACTGCATATAGTGTTCAGTGTGACAGTCTGTTAACTGGAACAATCTGTGAGTGACAGTTCTTCAGTAAGTGTAGGTTAAATTACTTTTCAAAAAGAATAATAAAAAAAAGAAAATAAAAGAATTCTATACTTTCCTGCTGTTTCTGATTTAATTGTTCTGTATTATCTTAATTTTATATTTTTAGTTTGAATGTTTTACCTATAGTATTTCTATCTCTTATAATAGGAAAAATTATTTTAAGAGATAAGAAATATGAAGAATTATAAAACTTGGTTTTAATTTTTACCCCCACTAAGTCTTATTATCAAGGAAATCTAGGCTGGTTTATTTATACATGTACAGCAAGTATGCTTTTCGTATGACTTCTAACAATGTGGTATAATTTAGCAGGGGTAGCAAAACTAGCTCTGAGAGCAGATTTTGCATGCTTTATTCAATAGATATTCTTTTTCCTTTTTTATTTTTTTCCCAGTAGATGCAAATATTTTTCTTGAAGGGAGAGAGCAGAATATGTAACTACTAGCTAGAATGTTGCTTCCTTGCAAAGATTCAGTGTACAATATGAATTCCAATGCCAAAGCAAGAGTGGAGAAACAAATTGTTTTTAAGATTTGAGGATCAGATTTCTGAAGAATTGAGAAAGTATTTTTCCTACTATTGCTAATAGTAAATCTCTGATATAATTTTTGAGGTTCCTAAAATCCTCTGTCAGAATATTCTGGGCAATAGTTGACAAATATTTCTGTAGATATTTTGATATTTTTAGTAGTACATTTGCAATCCTGAACAGAACACAGACTTCACCTTTGAGGCTTCACTTAAAAATACTCCATTTTTTGTCATGTAAAACTGTAGTATAGAAGCATAATTTATCCATTTTAGAGATGTTTTAGCAGTAGCAGCACTGGGAATTTTTCTTTTTTAGTGTAAATTGATAATATGTTCAGTTTCACTTTCTTCAAGGAACATATGGAGTCAACTTAAGTCATGGGTGGGACCTGTCTCTCAAGCACCCCCTGAGTAAATGTGAGGTTTTCAAAAAGGATTATACTGTGTAATTAATCCTATGTCATCTATCCTATGTCATCCTAAATAAATCTGATCCAAAATCTTCATTCTATAGCAGCACTTACCTCAACAGGTTGTGGCATGCCTTCAAACTTAGTAATGTCATCATCATATGAATTAATTAGCTGGTTCTGGGTTCTGGGTGTCATGATGTCCCTTACAACCTTTAACCACGCAGCAACAACTTATGATTCTGATTTCTGAGATCAATACATGGGAAAAAGGTGACACTTTAAATAGTGAAATACTAATCTCTATGGGTGAAATTAATTGACTTCAATTCTGAAAATAATTTTCCTCTTATGGAATCTGAACTTCTTGCTCTCCATCTTTTGATGATTTGGAGGCTCCATATGCTAAAATGTATGGTCATGTACCTCAATAAAAGCTTCTTTCTTTTCATCATTTCTGAGACTTAGTTTTGAATTTGTTTCCAGCTGTGTACCCTTGTGCTTTCTATTGTAGGCTCTCTTCTTGAACACACTGTCCCACTTATAGAAGGTTTTCCAAAACTGAGCACTCTCCAATGAACTCAATCTAATCTACTACTCTGGAGGTTTTCACGCAGGATATGAAGGTCTGGGCCAGAAAAATGGACAGTCTTTCTTGTCTTCAGTCATGCTTCCTTTAACTGAAGACTACATATCTGTTGTGCATCTCATTTTCAGATTTAAATTCAGAATTGATTTCTTAAGCAGTACAGAACTTTCATGCTTAGTTATTTAGAATGGAGTTTAAAATGTAGAGGTTGAGGCCTGTAGATCGTATAGGAGAAAATGAAATATTCATGTCTTGTTATTTTTTCAGGAAATGCTCTATCTTTAGTTCAAGCATATGCATTCTGAAACTGTAACTAGGCATCTAAAATGTGTGGAGTTTCTGATTGTATTTGTGCCTTGGCAAATAAAGAGATTTATTTTCAAACTCTTTATGTTGGGATGCAAATGTTCTGACTCCCAAAAAGCACTAGTTTGTTTACACATTGATATTCTTCTTTTTGATGTTTTCCTGAGATGTTTAGTGTAGAACTAGCTCCATTTGAAACTGTAAAGAAAGAACAGAGTATTATCAAATTATAGATTAATGTATATTTAAATGTGCCTATCTTTTTAGTAAAGCCTTGAAGAGCTAAAAAGTTACTTTCATAAATCAATAAATTCTTTGAAAACTGCAAGATGCAAAGTTTATCACTATTGGCTCATGCTGGTCTTTGGCTGCATGTCTCTGAAAGCTGGGATAAGAAAAAGAGCCCTGCTTATGGGCAGTCTCCAAAGTATTTACTATGGTCTCTACAAAAATCAAGAAACAATTATATAGGTCTACCCAAGGGCTATTACCTATTGCTCTTGAAATTAAATAACCATATAGCCAATGAGGTGTGTTAAAAATTAAGTTATCATTCATGATCCACCAGTGTTTTGATTTGATTCTACAGTTGGCTTGTGATTGGTATCAGCTTTGTTCAACTCTGCTTATCTCAAGATTTAAATCAGGTTGACATTCCTAACATTCACCCAATTATTCACTATCATATTCAGTCCACTACACACAAAAAAGGCAGAGTACCTTGCTGAAAAGATGACAACAAATATTTAAAATTGTATAAACCAAATCTCTCATGTCTCGTATCATTATCAAGGGTCAGTATATAGGTGATGTGAAAAATAAGATAATCTTGGCCTAATTATCAACTGAGTAAATTTTATTTTGTCAATACCAAGACTGATAGCAGATGCCATAAAGTAATGATCATATCCCGGTTCATCAATTATTTTATATACACTGTTGAAAAAGGAGAACAACCTACAAATTAAGTGGGCCTACCCATTCACCACCCCCAGTAAAATGGAGTAAATACATCTGGCTACTATGACATCATCTTCTAAACCCCAAGAAATCCAGTGTAGAAGGATCACAGTCAACAAATGCTGAAGGTGGCTTATTTCCTGGCACTGGCTTCCTGGATAACTTTTATGAATTAGCATAAAATAGGAAAACAGATGGAGTGTTTTCAATGAAAAAGCAGAAATCAACAGATGTGTTTCATGAAGGCAAGCAAATAAAACTCAACTTCAAATATATCATGTGCCTTCAAGCAGAGCTAGTTAAATACATCTCACTATTAATGTGTAACTGTGATATTCAGGCCATGGAGTATATTTGATTTTGTTTTCTGATTAAAAGCATAGATATTTAAACTCTTATAGAGCAGCTTTTCTTTTCAGTGTTTGTAAGGATTAATAGTCTAACAAAGCACACTGAATCATAGAGTCATAGCATGTAATGTGTTGGAAGGGATCTTGAAGATCACCTTGTCCCAGGAGCCCCTGCCATGGGCAACGGACACCTCCCACTGGATCAGGTTGCTCAAGGCCTTGCTACACTGCCAGGGCTGGTGCATCCACCACCTCCCTGGGCAACCTGTTCTAGTATCTTACCAGCCTTAAAATAAACAATCTCTTCCTAATACGTGGCCTAAATTTCACCTCTTTCAACTTCTATCCATTGGTCCTTGTCCTATCACTGCAGTTCCTGACAAAGGGTCCCCCTCAAGTTTCCCTGTAGCCCCCTCTGGGTACTGGAAGGTTACTATGAGGACTCCATACAACCTTCTCTTCTCCGGACTTAACAGACCCAATTTTCTCAGCCTGTCGTCTTAGGGGATGTCATCATCAACTTCCTGGCCCTCCTCTTGACGTGTTCCAACAGTTCCATGTCACTCTTTTGTTGGAGACACCAGAACTGTACGCAGTATTCCAGGTGGGGTCTTACAAGAGGAGAGTGGGAGAATCAGCTCCGTTGACCTGCTGGCCATGTTCCTTTTGACACTGCCCAGAACATGGTTGACTTTCTAGGCACACACTGTTGGCTCATGTTGAGGTTTTCATCAGCCATCTCACCCAAATCTTTCTCTGCATGGCTGCTTTCAATCACTCCTCTGCCCAACCTGTGGGAGTGTCTGGGATTGCCATAACGCAGGAACAAGGCCTTGCACTTAATTCTGTTGAACTTCATGAGATTTGCATCAGCCCATCTTTCAAACCTGTCAAGGTCCCTCTGAATGGCATCTCTTCCCTTCACCTTGTCAGCTGCACCACGCAGCTTGGTGTTGTCAGTGAAATTGTTGCAGATGCCCTTGATCACACTGTCCATGTTGTCAACAAAGATGTTGAACAGTATTGGCCCCAGTACACCACTCATCATAGGTCTTCATGCAGACAATGAGCTGTTGACCACAACTCTTTGTATGCAGCCATCCTATCAGTTCTTTATTCACAAAGTGGTCCATCCATCCATGTTTCTTCAATTCAGCAACAAGGATGTTGTGTGGGACAGTGTCAAATGCTTTGCTTAAACCCGAGTAGACAAAGTCTGTTTCTCTGCCCTTATTCACTAATGCTGTAGCCCCATCACAGAAGGTCACCAAATTCATCAGATATTATTTCCCCTTTGTAATGTCATGGCTATTACCATTCACCTCTTCATTTTCATGCATCTTAGTGTAGTTTCCATGAGAATCTGCTCCATGATCTTGCCTGGCACAGACGTGAAACTGACTGGTCTGTAATTCCTGAGTCTTATGCTTTCTCCTTTTTAAAACAGAAGTCGTTTCCCTTTTCCCAGTCATTGGAAACTTAACCTGATGACTGCCATGATTTTTCAAAAATTATGCATAACGGCTTAGCAACTTCATCTGCCAGCTCCCTCAGGAGGAAACAGGTGCCATAGAAAGCATTGTCATTTCAAGACTGCTGATAAAACATAGCAGGCTAGGCTTTTCACAGAAATACAGATCATAAGTTTGATTAGTTTCTCCTAATATTTCAATGAACATATATAAATCCTTAATATAAACAGACATTTATTTTACTGTGAAAAGCTGCATCTGGACAAGGGAAAATGCTGTAATTTGCTTTAAATGTTATAATTGATTAAGGTTCCGTAGAAAGTTACACAACAATGCTCAGAATTTCATGTTTATTTTTTGCAGACTTTGTTGATCACACTTCAGTGACAGTTTTGGTTATATGTCATGGACTGTTGAGGATCACATGTTTTCTGTAATCGAATTTCTCCTAGGGAAACTACTGTCCTTGAACAGCTGCTCTACCTGTCACACTGAACAGAGAAAATGTCTGTTTTGAGGTGCAGAAGCAGCTGGTTTTCCTTAGTAGGTGCTAAAGTCAATCTCAGTCAGTGTATAAGAAGTCTATACCAAGTTCTGGTCCCTAGTGTCATTCCTATTTAAACAACTGCTTTTCCAGTTAGTCTTTTTCAAAGTGAGCATTATTAACATCTAAATTTCAAATATTTCATCTGCTTTACCTGTGAGGAAAAGTTGTACTTTTCACTGTTGGCTTTAGGGAATATTTTATACAGACTTCTAGTTTTGTTGTGGTTTCACCCCAGCCAACAACCAAGCCACCTGCAATCACTCACTCACTCCCCTACCCATGGAATCAGAAAGAGAATCAGAAGGATAAAAACTAGAAAAATTTGTGGGCTGAGATAAAGAAAATTTAATGAGAAAACAAAAGCCTTGCACACAAGCACAGAAAAACAGAGAATTAATTCAGTCCTGCCTATGGGCAGGCAGGTGTTCAGCCCTCTCCAGGGGAGCAGGGCCCCATCACAGGTAACAGTGACTGGGAAAGACAAACACCATCACTCAAAATGACCCCTTTCTTCTTCTTCCTCTTCAGTTTATATACTGAACATGATATCATGCTATACAGAATATCCCTTTGCTCAGTTTGAGTCACCTGTCCTGGCTGTGTCTCCTCCCAACCTCCTATGCACCCCCAACATCCTCACCAGCATGGCCTTACAAAAAGCAAAAAAATCCTTGCCTCTGTGTAAGCTCTGCTTAATAGTAACAAGAATATCTCTATAGTATCAACCCTGTGTTCAGCACAATTCCAAAACACGGACCCATACTGGCCACCGTGAAGACAATTTATTCTACCCCAGCCAGAATGAGCTGGACAGGAATTCTTATCAAATGCTTCTATGAGAAAATTACTTTTTATATATATTAAAAAAAGAGAATCCCAAAACGACAGTGTTCCAGGCCTGTTCATATGAAGCTTACCTGTCAAATAATTTATAAGACAATATGAAGATTAAAAATAAATAATTTTCAAGCCTTGGTGTTTAGACCCAAACACAAAACCAAATTTGTTTCAAGCTTGCAAAAACAAATAACTAAAATTTTCTTCTCATTATTCAAAGCAGAACATAGGATTGCAAGTTTATTCTTGTATGTGTAATACATGTTAAAATTATGAAAAATGCTTACCAAATGGCATGCATTCTTTTAAATTCTCTGTTTTTTTCTGAACAAGCTAATAAAGAAACTAAAAGTTGTATAGCAAAGTATTAGCAAATCAGACAAATAATATCACTATTATTAAATTAACACTAATTCCTGTTCCACTCTGGTTCAAGTAGTTAAAAGCTATGAAAAACAAAAATATGTTACCCACAGTTTTCTCCCATTTTTTTAATTAGATAACTTTTTGTAAAAATGTTACTTATGAAAAACATGTATAAAAACTTCTAGATCCTGTCAGTTTATTTATGTTTGTTTCATTGCAAAGTTTATTCTTGTTCAGCCATGTGTAAAGACTTCCCATCTTCAGTTCTAAGCTTGTCACCCTTGACTGCCTCTTTGTCAGCTCCTCACAGAATCTCCCCTTGCTTTCACTCACTCAGTTCCTTCTGTGTTGCACCTGATCCCGTGCCTTGCTGTGCCACAGGATCTGATCATGCTTCAGGCCTTCTAAGGAGCCATTTCTTTCATTCTGTAAGCTTGAAGGCATGCAGACGAGAAAACTTATATTTCTTTTTTATCCTATTTGGGAATTTTAGCCTGTAATTTCCCCCTTCATTTCTCCTTCTCTGTCATTAGAATGTAAATACCTTCATGACAAGGACTATCTTGCAAGTGCAAAAAAGTCTTGTACACCGAGAATGCAACTATAGAGCATGGTTATTAACAGAATTTGCAAAATTCTGGGAATGCTGCAGCTTTTCGTTTTGGAGCCAACTATGATAACATTAGGTAACCAGTTACCTTGTAAATATGAGAAATTTAGAAGTAGTCTCTGGACAAGATACAACCTAACTGAATGACACTTATTGCTAGGCAGGCATTCCATCTTAACACAGTAGGAAAAAGAAAGGTGGGTTTGTCCAGAAACACAGGAAATCAATACCTCTGGGTTCTTGATAACATGGAAAATAATAAAAAAACCCACTGTATCTCTCAAGTTTGAGCTTCTCTGTATGTTAATAAAGCCTTGAATATAATTGTTAGTTGCCATGCTGCTTCAACTAATCAGGCCATTTTCCTTTCCACATATGGATTTAAACAATTCTTTTTTGGCAGACAATCTTTTTAGAATCTGACTCCTTATCTTTTTGTTACTTTGTCAAGCAAAGTTTCAAGCACACCCTCTTTTCACCACTAGACTTTCACCACCTCCACGTTCATAGGAATCAGAAAGCTTATGACTGAAAAATAATAAAATGTTTGTTTAAAGTCCTCTTTATTGAGTTTGGCACCATAAACACAGAGTATAAATAAACAGTTATTAAAATTTGTAAATTTTTGAACAGCCACAAGGGTCTTATCATTGAGTCTGAATTACCCAAGAATTCAGAATTTTTCTGAAACCACAGTACATTGAAACTTTTATTCTATTAACAAAAATAATTAAACTCCTGCAATGATTTTTTTGCTTGAATGGGAAAAGATTACAGAATAACAGAATGATCTGACTTGAAAGGACCCACGAGGATCAATGAGTCCAACATTTAAATGAATGGCTCCTGGAGATTGAGCCCATGACCTTGACACTATAAGTAGATACATCTTTTTAAGACAAGAAATTATAAAACCTCAAATTTTGGTTTGTTTTTTTTTTTCCTTTTTAAAATTTTTGTAATATTTTTTGTATTTATTGTACAGCAACATATATTAACTCTTCTGATAATTAGTTTAATTGACTCTCTTTTTGCTATGCCTTATCACAATTACTTCTGCAAATAACCATCATTACCTCCCAGCTAGTAGGAGTTTGTCTCAGGAGAGTTAACACCTTTTTTCAAATTCATTAACTGCTCTCATGATCATCACCTGAAATGCTTGAATGATCAAATCTCATTTTCCCAAAGCCTATAACTTACCTCTGTAAACTCATCTTTTACAGTGATCTCCTCTATGTGTGAGGCATCATTAGCACTCCTGCAGACATTCATAAGAAAGTGAGTTCTGTAAAGATTTTGCTTGCTACCCCAGTAGTTTACTCAGTTAAAGGCCAGAACAGATGATTTTGAAACAGTATAAACCTTTCTCTGTCTCTCTTTTTCTGGTTATGTGCTGTGATGATGACAGACAGAACACTGGTGCTACTAGATTTGTAAACGGGACACCCGACCAGTAAACACATAGTCCTAACTATTGCACACTAAAAAATGCATTTGCCTGAGCAAGATTTTTCTTAAAGGAAATTTTTTCTTCTTCGTAATTTCATACATATCCTACATCTAAGTTTACAGCTTTTTCCTCTCCAGACAAAAATCTCCTATGTTGCAAATCTCCATGTTTATTTTTAGAGAGTTTCACTCACATAGGCTTCATTTGCTTCCCGCTTTAGCAAATGTAGGAAAAACTAGCACAACACAGATATATTCCTGCAGAAATTTACTAGCTGTAGACCAAGTTCCTAACTCTTGTAATTTCATTTGAAGTACAGGAATGACAGTGATTCTATATGGTAAATGTCTCTAAGTAGATATTGTGCTTGTTCTTATGCAATGCCTGCTGCATGCTACAAACCAGGCCTCAGCTTAATCAGAATTTTAAAATATGTCTTAAGTTTCTGTTTGACTATTTCAGTCAAAAAAGACATAGCAAGATAGAATATAATATACTGGCCTGGTCTGTAACAATGATTACTGTCAAACAGATAAATCTAAATAATTAGATGTTTAATTGAACTATCTTATGAGGAAATATTATTTTGAAGTACTTTATTTTGGCAGTTAACTAGCAACACACTTGCATATTTTTGCATCTCTTTGGGGTTTTTTTAATGATATTTTTAATGGTCCATTGATTGTAAACTATTATTGTAAAATTATTTATGCGGAAAAATAGAAATTTCTAGGGTTTTTCTGCTACTATCACTGAGGAATATACTGTCTACATTACTTAAAGAACTTATTTTTTAAGAAAAATCCATGGAAGTTCAATAATTGGAAAAAATTTAAATTGTATACATTTGTTTTGTCAAAATATGAACTGCCACAAATAATTCTATACTGTTATTACTGTTATTAATCAAGTTAAAACTTCTGCCTGCTATGGTAATGCAGTATTACATCTGTTCAGTAAGCCCAAATGAAAAGGTTATAGGGTTATTTGAGTGCATTAAATGCTCTGTCTAAGATAATGAGCATCAGTTTAAGAATATTTCCAAATGCAACATATGCCCACATATAATTCTACTACAAAGCTTTATTTTAGAGAAGCTGTCTGGCTTAGTTAATGTGCTTCATAAATACCAAGCCCTATGTCACATATTGGAATGATACTACAAAAAGAAAATAACACAAAATTGAAAATAAGAATAGTATGACTTGGAAAAAAATACGCACTTCAAAAATTTGTTTTAGAACTGCAAAAGACTTCTCACAAGCCTGTTTATTTTTGAAATTGAAGTGGGATTAAAAAAAAAAGAAACAGGGCAAGGGAGAACGTAATAATGCAGAAGTCAGCAAGATATTTATGATATAGGAAATTGAGGAGATTAATTTTTACTATATTACTAAGTTGAATGATTACAAGGGACTGTTTGGGTGGTTTTTTTGGTTTTTTATTTTTTGTTTTTTGGCTGGAGTTTTTTTGTTTTGAGGGTGTTTTGTGTATTTTTTTCTGTTTTGTTGTCTGGTTTGGCTTGTTTGTTGTTTTAATATTAAATAACCTTATATGGCTTTCAAAGTAAAGGTAGCTCATTTACTTCTAAAATAGTTATTTGTTTTCTAATGTGCAGAGGTAGTGCATTGTGCCAAGGCAAAGTACAGTAAGCTCTGGCAAAAAGGAAATGAGGAACCATATGAATTGTTTCTCTACTCAAAAATTCAAAAAAAAAGGAACAGGAAATTTTGTCATATAATAAAACAAAAATTAAACACCCAATACAAAAAGTCGATAAATACCGTTGCAAAGAAAAATGTAGAAATACATCACTTCTCAATTAATTCAGCTTCACACTGGTTGTGCAGTGGCAAGATGATGGTTAGAACCTAATGACGATTTTGGGAATGAACTAGTAGAAAACAAATACGTGCAAAATACTGACAGAAGTATTTAATGATTTTTTAATTAACAGAAACAGAATTTTGGAGGGCATTATTGTCATTCCATTAATAGATGAAAATAAAATATATAGAAAATCAGAAATATTTTACTTTTTTTCATATACTTTTCTCTTGTCTTCTCTTTTAAAGGGACAAGGAGACAAAGGGGCAAAGAAACACAAAAAAACCCAAAAATGAAACAACTATTTAAAGAGGAAAATTCTAAGAAATGTTATATTTTAAGAGAGTTTTTTTACATTTTTTTGAAAAAGTTGTCCTTTTTTATGCAAAAAGACTAACACTATAACAATATTTATTGAAGAAGATTCTCCTCTAGATGTCTTGAAATAATTTGTAAAAAGTTTTTGATCAACCCTGCTTATAAATCAGGTGAATATATCTTGCTATGACTTACCAAAATCTTTGGACTGTTGCCTCTAAGAAGTTCATTTGTTTCCATTTCATTCTAGAGGGTCTCAGTACTACTCTAAACATTCTATACTGCAGTTAACCTATGACAAAATAATTGAGGTGGCTCTGTAATAAATGAACAGGTGCTTTCCCTTGCTTCACATAGCCTTATACCTGCATATTTTCACT